>JAHLJT010002630.1:27868210-28468210 GCA_031308135.1 Acheta domesticus
GAGCTCTGATTTCCTTCTTTCAGCGTATACAAGCACTGAATAATAGATGGAAATAAACGGGAAGATGACAACAAATTAGAGGAATAAGGGCAAGAAGAGAAAGAAAAATAAGAGATAAAGGGACCGGTAGGAGGAAAATGTAATTAGTAGTCACAAAGTACAAGAAAAAAAAAAACAAAAGAAAACGAGTACGAGAAAGAAGAAGTAGAAGAAGAATTAGAGAAGGAGGAAGAAGGAAAGAGCAGAATAAGAGAAAGAAACATGAAATAGTACATGGATTAGAGGAAAAGAAAAAAATAAGAGAGAAAGAAACACGTAGGAGGAAAGTAATTAGAGAAAGAGTCAGGAAGTAAGAAAAACAGAAAACGAGCAAGAGAAAGAAGAAGAATAGAGAAGGAGGAGTAAGGAGAAGGAGCAGAAGAGGAGAAAGGAACATGAAATAGGAAGGAAGGAAAAGGAAGAAAAATAGGAGAGAATGGAACAAGTAGGAGGAAAGTAATTAGATAAAGAATCCCAGGAAATGTAAGAAAATTAGAAACGAGAAAGACAAAGAAGGAGAAGAAGAATTAGAAAAGGAGCAGAATAAGAGGGAAGAAACATTAAATAGAAGATAAATTAGAGTAAAGGGAAGAAAAATAAGAGAGAAAGGAACAAGTAGGAGGAAAGTAATTAGAGAAAGTAAGTGTAAGAAATACAGAAAACGAACAAGGGAAAGAAAGAAACAAACGGGAGACGGGAGGAGGCGCAGAGGACGGGCGAAGAGGGGCAGTGGCGCTCCCCTTGTCGCGCGCTGCGCGCCGTGGGAGCGTGCGCCGGCGGCTGCGAACTATTATTTAAGGGGAATCCCTGAGCGCGTGCGGAGCGCAGGTAATCGCGTCACGTGACGCCCGCCTTATCCCGGGGAAGCCCAGGGGGCGGCGCGGCGCTGTCAGCGGCGGCCCAGCCCCGGCCCGGCCCAGGCCCCGGCCCCGGGCCTGCTACGAGCGCCGCGACAACGGACGAGGCTACCCGACTTTTGGAGCATCTGCGTCGGGGAGTGGGGTGACGGAAGTCGGGTGACGGAGTGAGGAATAGGAGCAAGAAGCAAGAAGGCGGCGAGAGTAGGGATGGACAAAAATTATCGATGTTTTCCACCTGAAACATCGACATATCAACATCGATATTTTGCTTTCGATGTTTTCTCGACATCGATATTTTGTTTCAAAAACATTGATTTTTTAAAATTATTATTTTTATTTTTTATAAAAATTCACGGTGTAGACCAATCTACAGCAATATCAAAGTTTTGCGTCATCCTCTTTATCACGCTGCACATTCGCCTGTGCAATCTGAGGAAGTTGAGAGTTTCGCGTGTTACGAATGTATGTTATCGCTAGGCGTGTCATTGACTGAATCGACAGTAGTGTGTGAAATGGCCCTCAGACGTTTTGGCAAGTCGTGAACCAGAACCAGACTCACTCCACTGAAACGAGGGAAGTCCCACAGGAAACTTGTGATATGTGATCAACCATTGCTTCACAAACTGGCACGAGTTTTCACTATATTAAAATCGGATAGGAAAATAGCATGTTTATTAGTCATTAAGGAGTTTTTGCCACCTTGAACGGCAAGCACTATTGATCTTCTGCTCATGCGCAGTTCATCGTTCGCATCGCTTAGTGCATCTGCGCTTGCGCAGAAGATCGATAGTTTTTAACGTTCGAGGTGGCAAAAACTCCCTTAAATTTAAAACATCTATGTTTTGAACATTGATATTTTAATGTCGATGTTTTTATCAACATGGAAACCCTTTGACGATGTATCGAAACATCGATGTATCGATGCTTTGGTAAAACTCGCCATCCCTAGGTGCGAGGGCTGCGGGGCCGGGCGGCGCTCGCCGTGCAGGGGGTGAAGCCGGGCCGTGTGGGGGGAGTGAGGGATTGGGCGGCGAGGGCGGTGAGGACGCGGGATCACGAGTGACGAAGGACGCGGCCCCAGGGACGCAGGACGAGGTCGGGGAGAACGAAGCCGGTGGAAGAGAGCGCCGTGTGATACAGGTTCACTGGCATGGCAGGTGTTCAGATGGAAATGCGATTATACTACTCAATGCTGTAAGAATGTGCAAATGCGTATTCTGTCGATTGTCGTTTTTTGTACGCGAGGTGAGTACAGGTAATTTAGATTGCAAGCATAACATTTAAATAAGACGTACTTAATGTATTGCATGGACCAAAAAGTACCTAGTGAATGTCGGAAAAAGCCGCCTAAATGGGTTTGTGTTCATTTCTTCCTTTTTATAATTTAAAAATAGTTGAAATAAATTCCACCGGTTGTCTCAATTCTTACAGGTTGTCTATATAGTAATATGTGTTGCTCTGTATATCTTATTTGTATGTTCTGTTGTCTCAATTCTTTTGTATCTTATGTTATTGTGTTATTCTTCTCAATTCTTTTGTATCTTATGTTATTGTATTATTTTGTTATGCGTAACTGTATTATTTACATTTCTTATGTTATTTATATTGTATCTTGTGATAACTACCAATTCTATCACAAATTATTTGTAATGACATTGTTTATGATAGAGTTGTGAATATACACAGCAATTTGTAATAGGTTAATCCTGTAAAGAAATTACTAATAAAATTGAAATTGAAAAATATTTAAAATTTGATTAACGAGAGAAGACAAAGAAGACGGGGAATAATCCTTTAAATATATTCTAATAATGGCAATGAAGATGTGAAAAGTAAGGAAGATTCGAGGGCGGTACATAGACCGTTATGTAGTGCTGTCTTCCGACATCCATCTCGAAAGATAGGAAATCATGTAAATGACCGAAGAATGCTGCCAACTTTAGATTCCCATTCACGTAGTGGTCGCACACGATCGAGCTTTTTCACTTGTGGCAAAAAAACATTCCAATCGGGACTCAAACCTACTTGCGTTCATAATTCAGCTTACTACATACGAGTTAGGGCAGAGAAGCCAGAGCTCCAGAAATAGTGCAGAGATTGCTTTTCTCCCCATTGCACGCCGCACACACTTTTGGATTATTTTTCAGGTTAAATAAACAAACTAGTACCACTTGGTTTGAAAAGCTTGAATTACGCACTCGCAACTGCATACGAGAGCGCAGCCGGAATCTGTTTTCCTATTTCTGTTACTTTGAATGCCACGAAGGAGATGTTTGCAGATGTTTTCTGACTGACGCGTGGGCCGTCGTATTTATTGAGGAGCAACAGAAGTAAGTGGCGGAGTGGATAGAGAGAATGGCAAATGATGTGTACTTTACATGTCTGCCAATGAACTAAAAAAACAAAACATACGACATAATATGGATTCTGATACAAGGTTCCGACACGATGCCATCAAACGCAAAGATGAACATGCAGATACGAATGGTAATGGTTTTATTTCAAATTTCATTGTTGGATGAGAGAGAAAATGCATTAGCATGAATCAGAAAAAATATATAGAGACTACTAACCTGCAGCAGCAAAAAATGTTGTTGTCCAGAGCATGTGGAAAATTAGGCCTTGGGGCAGCGAAAATGGACTGATACGCCTGATTTGACATTAAAAACAAAAGGTTTTTCCCTCTCCACGCATAAGTAAGTTGAACCACAGAGTATAATTGCAACATTGAGAAATTGTGGATTATATGATTAAATATTTGCATTTTCCAGTCAAATCGAAATGGTTTCATTCGTTTTTCAGTGTTTCTGGATGACTAGCAAAGCGACTGACAACTATTACTTGCCCGGAGGTTGCATAGTTTTAATTAATGTACTATTTCGATATAGTAATATTATTAATAGATTGTAGTGTATAATAATATATACAATTACCAATATTATTAATATATTGGTAATAGTATATTAAAAACTCGCAACTCTTTATTGTTTTGTCAAACTGATGTTACAGCATGGTAGCGCTTAATCAATCTTAGATGGTGTTTAAAATAATAGATTTCTTTACTTATATAAAAACTACCTCTACGTCTTGTGTTGCGTACGTACATTAGGTATGATACTTCAGATTCCATTTAAGTAAAGTAAATTTTAGATGTTTTTTCATAAAAACAAACCGTTTGGTTTTACGCAAATACTATTTCAGTAGGAGAGAACATTACACAACGAAGGAAAAACCAAGTTTCTGGGGTAAAATAAGCATGTCATATTCAGAGAAAACCCATTATCGATTGCACAGGGATTTCAAACGCTCCAATTCTCGATAACTTCGCTCTGACAAGTAACAAGAATGTGGATTGTGGTGAATCTCCAGGTATCGGTCGCTGCTCGTGAAGTGGGACAGGTGAAGGGGAATAAGCAGAGTTGCACGCGTGAAGGGTTCCAAGGTATCCACTCGCGCGAAGTCCTCGGCGCGCGAGGGCTGAGGCGGAGTGGAGTTCCGACAGCCGCGCTGCCTCGGGGGGGGGGGAGCAGTGACAAACGCGCAGAGGTCGCGAGGCCGTGACGCCGGCGGCGGCTGATGCACGGAGGAAGAGGACAGGGGTACAGTCCCTAGATACAGAGAGTAGCGCATTCCATTGTTCCACCGGTGCCGCCGTTTTATGTCCTATTAACAGGAGATTTGGAACTCTATAGATTTTGTAGGAAACATATCTCAAATCTATATTTATAATCTTAAAAACCTTCGTAACTTCAGCAATTGTAATAATTTTCCTTCAGCTCCTGAATTCTGCTTGATCGGATGAGAGGATTTTAACTGGCGGCGGTTGCGCTACTCTCTGTGTCTAGGGGCTCTAGCCGACGACGCGACGGTCCCGCGAAGATGAAAGGAGGAGGGGGGGCCTCCCCCAGCTCTGCTGCCCCACCAGGCGGGAACCAGTAACCGTGGGATCACTGTTTTTGCCTACAGTGGGCCCGACCAACCATGACCATAGCAATAACAGTCATTCCCTCCCACCGCAATACACTACTTGTCTCCTGTTCGCCTCGGCACTGCCTTGCCTCAGCCTCAAATAGAGTCCTAGATACAGAGAGGAACGCATTCCATTGTTCCATCGATCTTGCCATTTTATATCCAATTGTCAGGAGAATTGGGACTCTGTAGTACTGTATTGTTGAGGAATCATGAATCTACTCCAAATCAGTATTAATATTCTTGAAAATCTCCATAATGTTACCAATTGTTAAAATTTCCTCTCAGTACCTGATTGGCGCTGATGGCGTTGTCGAGTGAGAGGATATTCAAGGGCGGCGGTTGCGCTACTCTCTGTATCTAGGGAGTTTAGACCGGGGCGGCAAGCAGCCCCGCCATCGCCCTCACCTTACCCTCGCCCTCGCCCATGCCTTCGCCCTCACCTTACCCTTCCCTCGCCTTGCCTTCGCCGTCACCATACCATTCCCTCACTAGACACGCGCAGGCTTAGGTCGCTCAGAGCTTCTATTGATGTTACTGCAGTCCCTCTGACCGGGAGGGTCTAGGTTCGAGTCCCGACGGCGGCAGGATTTTCGACATAGCTTGTCAGCTAGGACGAATTCCGTCGCTGTCTGGAGGAGAATTCTAGCGGCCGGCTGCTCTGATCGGTGTTTTCCGTGGTTTCTCCTATCAAACCAGGCGAATACCGGAGCAGTACTCAAACAAGCGGGCCACGGACCGCGCGCGATCTTTCCTTCCCTTTCCTTGTCCTGTCCTCAACCCTTACACACTTACACTAACATGCAGTACACTACCACACATGCCGGGAGACCAGTCAGGACCTTACAGCTTGTCCCGGCTGGGGCGGCGCCTCGCTGGTAGGAGACACGTGGCTGAGGGGAATACCCGCTAGTCGACTGTTCCCGCCATCCAGCGGGAAAAGATCACCGCCACCTCCCGATGAAAAAACACGCACTACACTCACGGAATAATGACCTCTGTGGTTGACGCGCTCGGAATCCATCAATCCACCCTCGCCAACGGTACCCTTGCCTCTCCATCACCGCTCCATCCTGCAGCGGGTCGCAGGCGTTCGTATACCACACTTACGCAGGGCACTTGCAGCAGGGGCGGCGGCGGGTGAAGGGGAACAGCGAGAACTGGGGGCATCGGGCCTCCTGAAGCCTTGTGCGCGGCGACGGGGTGGGGGAAGGGGTGGCGCAATCAGAGGGACTGTCAGCGGTGTGGGCGGCAGGTGAGGGGAAGTGAGTAGTGGCTATTGATTCAGGACACGTCAACTACTGATCACCATTATCCTTAACAGTTCATTATTATATTATAATTATAGAACAACTCGGATGCGGTTCCCGGCATGTATTATTGATTGCTGTGAATGATTATTAAAGCATAAAAATTAATTAGGAATGATCGCATGGTGCTGCCGGTACTGTGGTATGCATGCCATTAGTGTGGTGTATTGTTGTGTGCAGTGCTTGTTAGTGTGTGTAAATAAGGGATGAGGATAGGACAAGAAGAGGAAGGAAAGATCGCGCACGGTCCGTGGCCCGTTTTTTAGGGTACTGCTCTGGCATTCGCCTGGTGCTGATTGGAGAAACCACGGAAAACTACCGATCAGAGCAGCCGTCCGCTTCAATTCTCCTCCAGACTGAATTCAACCTAGCTGACAAGTCAGTGTCGAAAATCCTGCCGCCGAGGGAAGTGGAGACCTAGGAGTGTCCCGGTCGGAGGGACTGCAGTGACATCAGTTGACGCACTGAGCCATCCCTCCTGGTAGTGACTTCGAGGTGGCAGTGAGTTTCAGCGTGGCGTGTGTCGGCGAGGGTGGCTGTGAGGTGTGGTCGTGGGTGAGGGGGCGAGTGGGTGGAAGTGAGGCGTGCGTTGGCGACAGGGCGGGCGCGGGGCGGCCGGTGTTCGGCGAGGCTGGACTGGACGGAGCGGGGCGGGCGGGGCTTGGCGGGGCGGGCGGGCGCGGGGCGGCACGAGCGCGAGGTGGGGCGGGTCGGGTCTGGGAGAGGGAGGGACGGGCTGAGACTGGGAAAGGGCGGTACGTGGCGAGGCGCGGCGCGGTGCGGCGGGGCGCAGCTGGGTGAGGCGGGGCGGGTCGGGACGGAGCGTGGCGGGCGAGACGTGGCGGAGCGGGGTGGGCGCGGGGCGGGTCTGAGCTGGGAAGAGAGGGCGGTGCGTGGCGGGGCGGGGCAGGGCGAGGCGGGGCGTGGCGGGGCGTGGCGAGACGTGGAGGGGCGGGGCGGGGCGGGGCGGGGTGAGTGATATACGACGCCCGGGGCCCGGGGCGGGCGAGGCCAGGGCCGAATGAGCTGCCGACAGACGAAGTGCGGGCGGCGTCGGTGTTGAAGCACATGGAGAGGAAGGGGCGAAGTGGTGACTTGGAATGAAAGGAAAGCAAAGGCGGAGAGGACAAGTCGACACAAAAAGAAAGACACGGAATACAGGGTTTTCTTCTTCTTGAAGGGGAGACTTCAATAATTGGTTTACGTTGTTAATGAGGAGGATGTTTCTAGAGATTTGAGCGAAGGGTGGAAAGTTTGGTGGCTTGGCATGGCTGTCCCATCGCTCCGCGAATTGATAATAATAGAGTGAGTGAGACGTGAGAGTGCAGGTGGAATATAGCTGGGGGTATGAATGCAGGCACGGTGGGTTGAAGATGGTGGTGAGGACGAAGATGTGTGTAAGAGTGAGCGGAGTATATGTGGGAGATTCAGTGGGATATACGTAGTGGGTGATGATGTAGATGTAGTGTGATGTATACGTAGTAGGTGGTCTGGGGGGAGAGATGTAGGAGACAGTGCACCTGGTGTGAAGTGCAGGTGATGCTGGGGGGCGGTGTGTATGTGAGAGTTCGGGTGTGGTGTAGTGGGGGATAAGGATGTAGGTGTAGATGGGTTGTAGATAGTAGTGGGGATCGACATGTGTCTGGTCGTGGGATGTAGGTGTGAGAGCAGGTGAGATGTAGATTGGTAAGGTTATTCTGACGAAGTGATAAAAATAATGCGAGTGATGTGTGAGAGTGCAGGTGGGATGTAGCTGAGGATATGAATGCAGGTATGATGGTGGTGGGGAAGCAGTTGCCTGTAAATGTGAGCGGTGTGTATGTGGGAGCACAGGTGAGATGTAGGTGGGTGATGATGTAGGTATAGTTGGGGTAGATGTTAATTATGTGAGTGTAAATGGGGGTTGTAGATGATGGTGTGTCTGGGTGTGGGAGTAAGTGAGGAGCAACATGTATGTGAGGGGCAGGTGCAATGTAGGTGCAGTTGGTGTAGACATAGGTGGGAATGGAGGGGTGTGTGGGTGTGTGGTATAGTCGCGGGGTGGTGTCTGTGTGGGAGTGCAGGTGGGGGCGAGGGCTTAGGGCCGAACCCGCCCTGTGAGCCGCTCAATCTGCTTCCAGGAAGGCCCTGGCGCGCCAACCGGGGCTGCGGCGCGGCGTGGGCGGGCAGGCAAAGCGGATTCCATCTGCAGGGGGCGTGCCACGCGCTCCGGCTAATAGGGGCCATGCATGAGGCATTCCACTCCGACTATAGTGCGATTTTTACTTTGCCATATACGCACGTATACACGGAGTGATGTACATAGTATAGGGCAAGTTATGTAATGCTGCGCGAAAAAATGGCCAATTTGCGGCGGAAAAAAAATAATTGCCGGGCCGTGAAAAACGAAAAAGTGGATAAAACCAGTTGCTAAATCAGGAAAAAAAAATCCCCTAACACATGGTGTAGCCAGAAACCCTGTTTTCTAAGTCCTTGATACCGAAAAAAACAAAAATGAAAGGAAACGTCCGTCTGTCTGTCCGTCTGTGAACACTGCTAGCGCCTAAACCATACGTACGATTTCTTCCAAAATGGATATTCCCGGTCGATCTGGTTCTAACTTTGCCTCGCAAGGCGCATCTTCACGATGGAATATGTCGCGGTACTTCGCGTCTTTCTCAGTCGTGTCGCTAGATATCGCATGATCGCGACCGTATCAAGTAGTACTTGGGATCATGCGATTTCTAGCAGCATGAGCGAGAAAGACGCGAAATGTCGTGTGATATTCCATCGTGGCCGTAGGGGCTTGAAGGGAAGAGTTAGAAAATTGCACTATTTAATTCGATTTTTCTAACTTTGCCTCTCAAGGCCCGTCTTCACGATGGAATATGCCACGGTATTTCGCGTCTTTGTCAGTCGTGCCGCTAGATATCCCACGTTTGCGACTGTATCAAGCAGTGCTTGCGATCATGCAACCTCTACCGGCACGACTGAGAAAGACGCGAAATGCCGTGTGATATTCCATCGTGGCCATAGGGGCTTGAGAGGCAAATAAAAAAATCGCCCTACAGAGATAGCGGATTTTTATGCATACGTGTTTTATTAATGTGACGTGGATTCTCTCGAAATATAAACTAATAAAAGGAAATTCAAATACATTTAACAGACATCGATATCACAAAAATTAGTGGGTGATTAGATACGCAATTTTGACAGGTGTTCTTCAAGATTGTCGCAGTCTTCTTGCAATGTTTGGTAAAGATTAATACGACACAAATGCGAAAAATAAGTTATTTAAGTAATATATTGGTAGTCACATCACGATTATTATTTTTCGCATGTCACTAAGATCACATTGGTTCCTAATATATTCCGCCAGATTCCCTTAGCTGATTAGCAGAACTTGGTACCTTACTTGATACCTATTGTATTGCCGAAGAGGATAGTAACGGTGATGTTATATATTTTAATAAAGTTTGAATCACTTATATTAGAATTCATAATCTTAAACACCGTGTTTTATATAAAATTGATCTTTTTCCTCTTTCGCAAGAACTGGATATGAAGAAAGCCCGGCAACGGCGGATATTTTGCTACTTAATATGAAAAAAAACATTTCTCAGGATCTAATTTAATCAGTCTGGAGGAGAATTTCTGCGGCGGTGGACTTCACTACTACGCATGTCGGGAGACCTGCGGCAGTGAATTGAATTGATGCCATATTTACGTGCGAGACTCAGGACATGAGGCCTGCTCTTCCGTCTGACACGCAAATTTCGTTACGCTCCTTTCACCAACAAGCGGAGAAAGAAGGTATTATCTCGGACGACGAAACAGGCGATTTTGAATTTTGCTCAGAGGCGTCATTTCGGCTTGAGAATCTTTACATGCAAGTAAATCTACAAACATGGGACAGCCGGCTTTTCTTTCCCTCCGAAGGAAGGCGTACGAAGGATTTTTTCGCTCTTAAAAATCCACGGCTTAGATCGGGTTTGAACCCGCGGGTATACGCGGGTCCGTTACGCTAACCATTACACCATCGCAAACCGCAAAAGGCAGTTCAGAGCTTTTACTGGCTAGGTGGCCCTGCTGGGGAGCTATCTTAAGAAAAAATCCCTTCCTCCGCCTGGGTGTAGCTCGGCCCCGTATCACCATACAGCGAGCGAGAATCATCACCCCAAATCCCAAGATAAATCAATAGCTACATATAAAGAAACGAATGAGCATTGCAGTTGACGTGCCCTGAAACATCAATCAATCAATGTAGCGGACGGCTGCCCTAGTTGTTATTTTTATGTAATTGTGTTTGTTGTTTTAAGGTTGCATCAACTACTAGGTCATTAGCGACCACTATTGGATTTAACGTTATGGGATGAGGATGAAACGATTTGGTGATGATAGGGGGTGAAAGGACGAGCACATGTAACCATGCCCGACGCGGGACTCGAACACGTAACCCCTCGGTCTGAGATCACTACGGTACTACTGCTTTACCGATCTCGACCACGGGCCGACTTTTATGTAATTTACATAATCAGTAGGAGGTCATTATTTGAGTACGTTACCAATGACCATGTAGTTGATGCACCCGGAAGGAATAAATACACTGGCTCACGAACGCATTTCATGTTTTAATGGTTTCTAGGATCCTTTTCGTGTTGAGTATTTTATTATTTGAGCCTAAAAATGCATATTAGTTCTGTAAAAGACTAAAAATGACTGTTCGGTGTAATCGGAGCTGTAGAAAATAAACTTTGAAAATTTTCTTTGAGAAGAAAATGAGAGAGAAGCTTATCAAATCCCATATCATTTTCGCCGTGGTCTGCATCAACAGAAGAGAAAATTAATGTCCCTTCTGGCAATACTTTTTTAGCATTTAAATATGCGCCAGAAACAAAAACTGAAAATAGAAATATCTTTTTCTACGCATAAAATGGTGCCGTGGAAAAAAATCATTACTATTTTATATATGTTTATTTGTGTTCCAATTAATAACTGGTATTCTTGATTTTCTTATTTCATAAATTATGAACCCGCAATTTTTTGGTATTTTGGCTTGGGTTGTTGGAAGGTCTTGCAGAGTTTATAGTCTTTTTCAAATATTTATTCATCTTGTTTACCAAACATGTTTTGTTGTCTGGATAGAGAGAAATAAATCCGTACACTCATTTCAAATCTCAGAGATTCCTGATAATTTATTCATATGAAAATATATTGACGTTGTAAGAAAACTCTGCTTTTTCGTTATTCTTCCTAATATTCTTTTCTAGTGTAAGAAGAACACAAAAGTAATAGAGGTGTATTTTCGGTATTCAGTTTCGTTACTCTTACTTCCATTGTTTATTCATACTATCATACTTTCCTTATACTGGCTCGAAGAACGTATATCTGGAATAACTACGATAGAAACTTGAGTGTTTCTTTTTCACGACGTAAAACCCTGTCTGTCGTATTTTTTTATATCTTACTGCAGTATTCTGGCTCAGGAAGCATAGATCAAAGTTGACTTTTTATGTTGGAAGCGTCTAAAACTTTCGCTTCCAGAAAACGATGCATAACAACACTTGTTTGCTCCAAGAAAGTTAATAAAAGTGATGTAGAGCATTGCACGGAAGGTAAGGTAAATGTCACAAAGAAGTAATATGGCCTAAACGGTTTAGGGAACTGCGCATAGAGTTCAACGTTTTAAGAATGGATTCTCAGACTGGATAAAATACTGGTTTACCACGTAACTCAATCCATTTGTTTGTAATAATAAAGCAATTTTATTCCAAACTTCTTCAAAGACAATGCAGGCTAAAATGTTATAAAATGGGTTCCAAAGAATGAAGGATGAAGTATCAGAGTTAATAAATTACAGAGTTACGATATCGTAACGTGAATCATCAGATTAGGTATAAATACGATCCACCATTAGATTTTCTCTTTAGTATATGGAAATATGGGAAACTAATTTAATATTTCGCCATTTGTGAACTTCAACACATAGAAAAGCGGAAGAAGTCACGCATGCGCCGTAGGTGCAGAGCCTTCCTCTTCTCGTTACCTTCTCCGCACAGCGAATCAGTGGCGTAGCGTCAGGGGACGCTGAGATGCTGAGCATCCCCGTATATAATATTTATAAAGAACCCTAAATACTGTATTGATAATCTTACAAGTGGTCCGTTGAGCGAAACACGTTTGTATTAATTTTAAATTGATTTCCTATGATTGAATTCGGCGGGTTGTTGAAGCTGGCCTGTGATTGCTTGGAAGCTAAAATACTTCTAGCGTCTGCCGCGAGATTGCGACGAGCAATGACGCATGCGCAGATGGCGAGGTTCCCCTCTCCCCTCTTCACCCCTGGCCCAGAGAAACCCGACTGCTTTACGCTAGGATCCACTGCGAAATATTACTGAGGCTAAGAAGCTCGTTTGTGCACGAGAGCGCAGCACACTTCAGGCGTTCAGTAAATTATCTCTCTCTCTCTCTCACTCGGGAGTTCCCGCTTGGTCATGGGTACAAACTGTAGAAATAGTGCCTGTCTACTATTTCTTAATTAATATCCAAGAAATTGTATTATCTCTTAAATAGATTACATATTATTTAAGTCTGCAATGTATAAATTAACAAATGGTCTTATTGCCATTCGCGTATAAGAATTAAAGCTGAGCCATTGTATAATTTGCTTTCAAGACATCGGCAGCCCTGACTGCTGTGAGGATTTTGTGGGAAGCGCCTACACCGTCGTAAACAATCGAGATCGTGGAAGTAGTTCCAGTGTATCTGCCTTGTGTTGCGTTCGCCTGTTAGATGAAGTAGTTGATAGTGACATTTTGTGTTATTGTTGAGCATCCCCAAACGTGCGAGTCACGCTACGCCATTGCGGCGAACTGAGGAAGCTGAGACCTCTTGAGATGACCCTTAGCGCACAGGCTTTCAGGGTAAGTCTTATTATTATTTTTTTTACTTTATTTTGTCAGTTAAACCTTAATTTTAAATTGATAAACACGGTCACTATCAAATTAAATGTTTTCAAACATCTATTCATTGTTTTCGACATCGCCTCCCTAATTTGAGAGCGAACAAGAAGGAACCATAAAATCCCATTTAGCAATTATATCGCATATTCACGACTATTCGTACTTCGTACTTCGTTTGCAATCAATTTCACATTTTATCGCAGAATAAAAACCTTTAGAAATACACTGCACCGCCCGTCAAATACCTGATTTTGTTCAGCGTTTAGTAACATTTCGCATTTTTAGCAATTGCTAAAATCTGCCCCATCTGTATCTATGACCAACTTGTTAGGGTGGCGCTCCGGCAGTCATTAGATATTGATTGGGGAAACCACGGAAAACTACGGAATGAACCTGCCGACCACTAAACTCCTCCTCCAAACTGCGGTTTAATTGGATCCCGCTGTGCAGCTAACATTGAAACTGAGTCACTGACGGGATTCGAACTCGGTCCCGGCCACTGATAATGCAGATGAAACTATGCGTCGCTCGTGCAGCCAGTAGGACTTCTCGAAGTCCCAATTAGAATTCTATGGATTTCGTTCGCGATTGTTTTGCCTTCCGGTGAAGGCCACAGACGCTCGTTTTTACCCGGTCGGATAAATCTGATACGTACTCCTATCATTTGTCAGCCCTTTGAAAGCGGTAAGCAATATTTTTAAAACCTTTGAGAATTGACCCACGGGCTCAGGCAATGGTTTATTTATGGTTTCGTTTAGTAAACTAAATATGTTCATTAATTCCACGAAAAAACAGTCTATTATCTCTATGTTAATAGCACGCGTGCATTAAAATCCCACCGTGCAATTAAAACTCCACACCTACCAATCCGAATTCAGAAAGGAGGCAAATCGTTTAATTAAGAAACTATAACACAGGCATAGCCAAGATATTTGCAGTCGGCCATGAAACATGAACAAAAAAGCACATCACAGTTTACATACCTACAACAACTGTATATAAACTACGAAAGAATAAAACTAAATTGGCGATGTAAATATAAACTGTAAAAATAAAAAACAATATGAAATACTTAACGTAAATTAATTGAATGTTGTACTTGAAAACATTTGGTCTTAGAATTACAATGGTACTAAATGTACACATCAGTGAATTTACCCATTCTGGAACGTACACTATAACAATTACTAAAATGCTAATATGTGTCACAAGGCACTAGATGTTTTTACTTCTAACATTTATCTGTTCATGTATTTTCTCATATCTGACTTTACTTTTTATGGGAAGTAATGTTTCATGACTTTGTCAGTTTCTTCTAATATTTTATCGGCAACATATTCAGTTCCTTCCATTTGCAAATATTTCTTGCAAAACAAACATTGCAAGGCCTACTAAAACATCTGTTTCAGAAGCAATACAACGTCATCAAACGTATGCCTGGAACGGTAAAGATGTGATTAATTTCTCAAAATTTAAATCATTCTAAAATGGAAAAAAAAAAATATTGAACGTAACATGTGTATAAAAGGTCATAATTGCATTCGTGGTATATAAGAAAACTCGCTCCCATCGTCGCTCGTTTTCTTGAACATACCACTCATGCAATTATGTGCCTCTTTATACACTTGTCTCGTTAATTACTATAACGTAAAAAAAGTTAAAATCTATGCGCGTACGGGGGAATAAAGGCAATTCGGGACATTTTTTTCGAGTTTATCATGACTACGAACTTATTTAATAACATTTTTATTATAAAAATTTGGAAAAGTTATATAATATTAATGAAATAAATAATTAGTAATGTGTAAGTAAATCAGTAAATTCTCTGAACTCATCTATAAATTCAGTAAATTCTTTGTACCATTGGTAACCACAAACATGTCAGAAAGTTTAGATTTTAATGTGTTATGTGAATGAAGAAAGTCTAAATATTCTATTTTATAATGCTAATTAATGTGTTCTGGTAAAGAATCAAAGATATCAGTTTATTTCTATTTTTTAACCACAATTACTCGCGCATATTTTTGTTACGTGATTACTTGCGTGTTAGATTGTATCTAACAAGTGTTGTTGCATTTATTGTTTTATGACGAATCAAATTCGTGCATTAATATTCGAGATATTTATTATTGAGTTCTATAAGTTGTGTAGAGGAAATAACGCATAATGTGACATGCAGACTCATAATGTTTGTTTTAATAAGCACTCGAATTAAAATCACAGTCATAAAGTGAAGTATTACATAAAGCATTTTTTTTAAGAAAGGCAAATCATAAAAACTGTTAACACAATAAACAATATAATTTCACTACTTTGAAACATACAGGGACATTTATGAACTAAAATAGGTTTTATCTGCAAACAAAGAGAATTTCTTGTGTGATCTTTACAGAGGGATTCGGAGCAAATATTACAATGTTGCGTGAACCTGTTTTGCCTCTTCGGACAATAAGCGAATCTTCTTTCTTTCTTGGTTGCTGCCGGACATAACTTTTTACTCTAAAAAGAAAACAAAATTAAGTAACAGATACTACAGTGAAGGGATGGTGGACGACATTTTGGTTGAATCTATGAATCTTACCTTTGATATAAGAATAAAAAACACGATTAACATGAGACACACAGATTTTCTGATTTTCACGCAAGCACTCAAGACACAAACGAGTAAATAACTGAGAGGAGAGTGGGAGGCGAAAGTCGTATCAGAATATTACAGGATTGTTCGCGAGTGAGAAATTATCCAATACGATGCAGCACAATAATCAGCACCTTCTCATATTGTTCCCGTCGCAGAACTGTTAATAACGATGAACGGATACTGAGGTGCACCATATCTGGGGTCTTTTTGGACCTCATCGTCATTATTTTTTTAATGTTTCCTTAAAAATTTCCACAATTTCTGTCTTTTAGATATGCCTTCGTCCACTTATTGAGCACGTACCAAACCATTTTCACAGATTTTCCAAATTTTATTAGAGAGGTAATAATTATTTTTCGTTACACGAGTCTGGTTTGACGTAAGGTACAGCTTATTATTTTCCTATTCTCATTTAAAATATCTTGCCATGAACTTCAAATAATGTGTCTGTACACTCAATACTTGATTTATCTCGAAATAACTTTCGTAAACTATGATAAATATTATGAATCATTATGTATCTACAATGGAGGTTACGTACGGCAGAGGTTATTCTTTATATGAAATATTTAATATAAGTAAATTATATTTACTATGTTATTGAAAATAACGTATAAAATGTATATTTATATAAACAATTACATACACTCAGTATATTGCCGTACACTGTCGTGTTTACCACTTCCAATTGTCAGTTAAGCTTGGGGTCCAAAAGACCCCAGGTATAGTACTTGACTGTAAATTGCAGATATGGTACAAGTGTTAAGGAAAGTATCTGAAAGAAGAAATAAAAATATGTTTAAATTGTTCCTCAAAATTATAATTCTTTTGTAAAATTATCGATTTAAAAAACTGTACGTTATCATTCGTAACCTTGCTTTTACATTTCTTTCTCAACTAAAATCATACTATTTCTATTAAATAATACAAGAGGGTACGTAATATAGTATTTTTGTGAATATTTGTTTGGTTTGAAAAGAAATAAGAAGCTGCAAGGGACCGTTCCGGCCCTTATAGGTAAGGGAAATGTCCGGCCATCCTAGAACCTGTAAAATTAGGAGAATGTGACATCATGTCCCATACTTCCGATATGCTCGTAGCTTTATATAATGTAATGTGTTCCAAACTTTCATTGACATAAAAATTCCAAATATTATTTTCCAGTATTCTGAAGTGATAACAAAAGTCTTTAAGTATTATATTTTTTCAGCTGCTTTAGCAGTCTGAATTTTTCTTTTCATATCACAATTTCTCTTCTCCTTTAAGAGGGTCGATTTTTGAAATTGTCATCTACGTTTCTTGGATGCACTAACAAACGCTTTCTCCATATTTCGAAATATTTTGAACCACTTTTTTATTTTATTTTAGCTGTCACAATACTCTTCATTTTTCCTCCTTCACTCCATTCATACAACGGAAATCGGTAACTTTCCCATTTCATTCTTTTAAAACTCACAAAACCCACGTTGTCAAATGCGCCTAAGCTCTTTCTTCCGCCATTTTCTCGTTGTAATAAAAAACTAGTAATTTAAAGCCAGGACAGGAAGAACTCCGTGCAAAAGCACAATGCACAGTTGCTGGAGCAGATATTCAAATGCGGTCTTGCTTTGTTTGTATCAAGGAGCAAGCGTGATTATTAATACGCATAATATGCATATAAACTGGGTCGCGATATACGCAAGTAGTTTGCGCAAAACTGCCGCAGGCGTGCCACGTAGTTACAGCGTTGAACATGGCTGCCTGCCTGACGAGCTAACGGCGAATCTAACACAGCGGCTGGCGATGTTCTCTCCATTTCACGAGAGTGTGAAGTTTTAGAGGAGAATGAATATAGTGAGAAGGGTTTTACTCTCCGAAGCCAAGGCCTCAATACATTCCTTCACTGCTGCACTTCACGACGCAGACAATGCTCGCGATGGCGAATATTTCGGGATTTGTACTCTTCGCGAAGGAGAATGCATTCCAGGTATGTCGCTATCTCTGTTTTCAAGGGGTTATTCGCGTCTTATTGTGAATCTAAAATACTCACACTTTTCTCGATATTTAACCGGAAGAGAGATTCCATAAGTGTGTCTTCATGCGTCTCTCCGAAGTGGTGACGAAATATTCGGAAAGGGATTCACCTTTGCAAACGATCCTTTCAATACTTGAACTTAATTTAATCTTGAAATGTGCAGATTTTTCTCGCAGTTTTTATTGATCTGATAGAACTAAATTCCAATGATTGTTTTTTTTGGGGGGGGGGACCTCTGAACTTAATGTACACCGTTGTACTTTATTATAACTAAGAAGTAATACGTTTCTAGTATGGTTAACAAGGTGTCACATGTATTAAGTGTGTCCAATATTTCTGTGAAATTAAATATGGCAGTCGGTAATTGGAGGCGCATTACAAAGCCACTCCGGTACCCGGAAACGCCAACGGCGAACCAGAAGTTTATATCTTCAAGATCTCATTTACATGAAATTAGTAATAAATTATTAGAAAAAATTAGCAATAAATTACCATCATTTTCTGAATGTCTGTGTTAAAAATACTATCAGTTTCCGCGTTAAGTCATACATATATATTTTAGACCTAGCGTTTCGAGTTATGTCCTCCTATTATGAACATGTTCTGTACTTGTGGACTTTTCCGTTTAAACGCAGGTTGCCAAGTCCTTCCCTTGAAGAACTATCGTGCGCCAGGAAAGCTCTCCCCGCACTGGGCCGAGTCAGGGCCTGCTGTTCACAATTGCCTTTATGTTCGTAAGCAGATCACTGGGAAACAAATGAAGGAGACAACACTTTCAGCATCTGTTATGATTGTGGGGAGTGCGGTATTTACGTTTCTTTTGTTACAGATGCTACCAACATCATATTTTTTGTTGCAAGCAGCAAGGTGCCACTGCGGAGAGACTTTTCTGGCGCAAGTAGTTCAACATCAAGAAGACTCGGGGCAATAACATGCTATGCCACAATACGTAAGTTTTGAGAAAACGGAGAGTAAAGTTTTAGACATTGCATTGTGCACATTGGGATAAAGAACATTAATTTATGAATTACACTGCTATCTTGCAGTAAGTCTTTAAAATAAAACCCTACATATAGATATAATCTATGGGACATCGAAAAACACCAATATCTCAATTTCATCAGAAATGTGCCTTAGCTGTTATTGCCCCAAGGTTTTCAATTATATTGCTCCGATTCTTCAACTGTTCTCTACAACAACACACTAAAATGAGATTTCAATGTAATTTGGGGCAAGTCTGGCTGTAGGAGAACGCTGGCATTTCCACGAATCGTCTAAACATGGTAACGGTTTCGATCTTTTGTAAATATCAGATAAGCGTTGAAAGTCAAAACTGTCACTTAGGCACAGAAAAGGTGTAATAATCAGAACCCAAAAATTTGAAAAAATCATTACCTAAACAAAGGAAGAGGAAGAAAACGACACTGCAGTCTGTCGTTGATCCCCATTGGTGTAAGACTGTTACAGAAGGGTCGCAAGGAATAAATATCGGCAGACAAAATTTCTGTGAAATTCAATAGGGCATTCGGTCTTTAGCGCGTTCCATCCAAGCCGAAACAGATTTTGATCAGCAACTTGTTTGCCGTTCATGTTCCACTTCAATTCAACGCCTTCACTTCCTCCTTCCCTATCCAATCACTCTTTCACGCGGCACAAGCGAATTACAGTTGGGCCATTACCGTAACTCACAGGCGACCTGACCTCCTGGAAACGAGACACGTACTACCTCTCCCCGAAAAAAAAGAAGGACCCACCCGCCATGAAAGAACGGTTCCGTGCGGCTGCATACCAACAAGGCGGGAAACAAAGGAATTGGGGCGTAGTTCGAACGGTTTCCGCGAGGGGCGGGCATGGCGACAAACCGACGCTGAAGGGCGTGCTGATACTCGATCGAGATAGCAAGAGCATACCAACTTTTGTAACGCGAAATGTTTCGTTTCATCAGTCCGCTTCGGTCACGGTCCACCGTGGTATAATTGTCACACAGCTCACGTGCCACCTCTGGATATAAATGGGCTACAAAGCGATTCTTCAATAACGTTATCAGAATAATTGGTAACGCATATTAACAGGTGAATATATCAGTTCAAAAACATGACTCGCAACCTAATATGGCTGCAGCTGACAGCTAACACTAAGAGATAAAACAAGCAACGGCAAGTTGTGACAGCAACGGCAGCTTCGTATTAGCTCCATTAGCTGGTGTCGTTATTATACGGAGTTTTCTTGCATTAGTACATTAAGCATGAAAAGGAAGAGAACTGCCTGATATGAATCGGAGACATCAGAGGCTGGTTAGACTGGACTCGTATGTCTATTGATCCTTGAATTTTACCGATGATCCTACATATTTTTATTGACGTCCTACGTATTTGATCCTACAGCTTAACAGTTTATCTACAACCATATGTAACAATCACAATAACTCTTCAAGTTTAGCCAATATATTATTATTATTTTTCCTCTAAATCACGACTTAAGATGTTATGTGTCGGCTGAATATAAAATCTACTCCAGGTTGCAACCAGCTACCTAAGGAGCAGATCTAGGGACTGTCGGTGCCTCTACAATACTTTGCGCAAAATGTGGGCTGTTCCAAATAAAGCTATTTCTTGCACTTCCCAGTCTTTTGGATTACCTGGGAGTTTAGACAAGTTCTTACACAAATTTTGCGGAACAAATCCCAGAGCTCCGATAACTATCGGTACGACCTGTGCTTTTACGCCCCACATTCGGCTGATCTCGATTTCCAAACTCTTGTATTTAAGACTTTTCTCTGCCTCCTTGGTAACGACGTTTTGATCGCAAGGTACAGCAACATCCACAAGCAAACACGATTTGTTCTCCAAATCCCGGATGACTATATCCGGTTTGTTTGCTGCTATCGTGCGATCAGTTTGAATTTGTTGGTCGTACAATATCGTACACAATCCAACAGACGTCACCGGTTTCGGTGAGTGTTCGTACCACTTGGGGCATGTGTTCGGAACTTCGAGGGCGGTACAGATCTGCCAGTGGAGGTAGCTACACACCCTGTCGTGTCTTTTCAAGTATTCGGTCTTTGCTAGGATTGGACAAGCTGAGACAATATGATCGATGGTTTCTACGTGTTCCTGACAAATGCGGCATTTATCATCTTGGGAAATTTTGAGAACCGCTTTATCATAATGTCGTGTTCTCAAGGCCTGATCTTGGGCAGCTATTACAAGTGCTTCCGTTTCTGGCTTCATTCTTCCCCTTTTAAGCCACATAAATGATTGATCTTTATTGATCTGTACCTTGTCCATTCTTTTTAGATATTGTCCGTGGAGTGGTTTGTCTCTCCACGATTTCTTTAACATTTTTTGTGTCTCACACTTCATGTTTAGCAGCATCAGAAGTTCAGTGTCTGTGTTATTCGACGTGTCTTGCCTAGTTTTCTTCGCAATGCTTCTAGCTACACTAACAATGCCTCTGTTTCCCATTCTTCGGTCAGATTTCATGACCTGCCTCATTAGTGGGTCATCTTGATGGCTGACTACATACTTTCCCATCCCGGTTATTGCATTGTGCCAGGAGGCTTCAATTTGTCTCAGGCCTCTTCCTCCTTCCTTACGTGACACATAAAGTCTATGTACATCAGCTCGGGGGTGGGCAACATGATGCATTGTAAGCAATTTTCTGGTTTTTCGATCCATGATGCGAATTTCCTGTTCAGTCCAGTCTACTAGTCCGAAACTGTATTCGGCTACAGGCACCGCCAAACTACCTATTGCAGATATTTTATTCCTTGAGTTCAGAGCGGACTGCAGGACAAGTCTCACTCGTCTATAATACTCTCTGCGAATTCTCTCTTCATTGTGTCGTTCGAGATGGTCTCACATTCTTCAATGCCCAGATATTTGTAAGTTTTACCTGGCTCAAGATCTTGAATCACAGTGTGTCTATCAACTTCAATGTTCTCGGACGTGGTCATTTTGCCTCTTTTTAAGTTGGCTTTTGCACACTTGTCAAGACCAAATATCATGCAGATGTCATTGCTAAAATCATTGATGACAGACAGCATTTGGGAGAGAATCGCATCATTCTTAGCAAAAACTTTAAGATCATCCATGTAAAATAAATGTGATACAGGCATTTCATCACCATGGAGCTTGTAACCAAAGTCAGTGTGCGACAGCTGTCTTGATAGAGGAATCAAACTAATGCAAAACAGCAGAGGGGTTAGTGAATCTCCTTGAAAAATTCCCCTGTTAATCTGAATACTTCTGGTTTCTACTACTCCCTTTCCGCTGTGGATTAGTAACCTGGTACTCCACGACTTCATACTAGCCTTGCAAAACTCAACAAGTCTAGGATGAAATCGATAGATCTCCAGGGTCTTCAAAATCCAATCGTGTGGTACACTGTCAAAGGCCTTCTGGTAGTCAATCCAAGCCATGCTTAAATTACGTTTTCGTTTCTTTGCATCATTCAAAATTATTTTATTCAGAAGCAAGATTTCCTTACAGCCATAGGAACCTTTACGACATCCTTTCTGTTCAACTGGCAACAGATGGTTCTTCTCTAGGTGCCTATACATTTTGTCAGCAATGGCTGCAGTTATAAGTTTGTACATTACTGGCAAGCAAGTGATTGGCCTGTAGTTCTTCGCCAAAGAGCTGTCTCCTCCTTTGGGTAGCAAATACGTAATGCCGCGAGTGAGCCATTCGGGGAGTTCGTTAGGGTTTTCTAAAATTTTATTAACAGCCTTTGCAAGATGAAAATGTAGTGCTGTTAATTTCTTAATCCAATAAATCTGGATCTTATCAACCCCAGGGGATTTCCAGTTTCCCATGTTCTTAATTGTTTGGCATAGGTCCTCTTTCGAGAATCCTTGAACATGTTCCACTGCTTCCACGAGTCCATTGGCAGCATCAACTTCAGATTGGAGCCACGATGCGTCTTTGTTGTAGAATCTGGTTTCCTCCCAGATTCCTGCCCAAAATGTTTCGACGTCATCTTTTGAAGGAGGGGCAGCATTGCCATTCGGTTTTTCAGTCAGACTGCGATAGAATCTCTTCGCGTCTGTTTCAAACAACCGGTTCTGTACACGGAAATCGTTTCTACGTTTGTACCGTCTTATTCGTTGAGCCCATGCTTGGATTTTTTCTTTTAGCTTTTCAGCTACCATTAGCCTTGTCGTGTCATTGTCAATTAGGTATTTTTGTTCAACATGGAGTATTTTTTGTTGAACTTTATACGTGTGGTTTGACTTAGAAAATGCCTCGGCTAGGAGTGATATTTCACGCCGTGTGTCGGCTATCCGTTTCATAATTCTTTTCATCCACGGAGGTACGGAGCTTTTTACTCTGTCTGGCTGTCGGCCATCGGTGTTCTTGGCTGGTCCCAAGATTATCTGAGATACTAGATATCCAGTTGCATACACGATGTGATTGATTTCAGTAATATCTAGATCTCTACTTGAGGTCTGTACAACCTCATTTAAGACAGAATTCGCTGTTTCTATCACTCTCTTAGCTTTAGCATTTTCGTAAATTCTCCTCAACGGTGCACGAGATTCGAATGGAAGTAGACGAACTCGTTCTATCTCGCGTCGGAGGAGGTCCCGCATCATGTCCTTATCGTGTGACTCATGGCCAGATGAATTTTCACCACTGACGGATGTTTCATTTGGAAGAGATGAACCTTGAAGTGGATCATCGTTTTCAGGGATATTAGATGGTTCTAAATGTTCGTCATGTGGATGGTTTGATTGATGAACATACTCTGCGTTTCTCTGGATGTCTGCAAGTTGTTCGGCTGTGAATTTTCCACTGCTGAGTATGTATCGTCGTTGACTGGCAAGCTTCTTTGAGTCTAGGGTAGGTCTCATATCTGGGTTCCGCTCTCTCCATATCTTAAAAACTTCTATTTCTGAGCCCCCATTTTTCGCTTTTGCATAGTAAAAGCACCACATCACCTCCATTAATTCATCCCGGGTCCATCTCTGACGATGGCTTCGAGCTACTGCCGGCTCTGGGTCCCTGGGACTAACATCCGTGGGATGGCCAGATGTCGACAAGGTGACATTAGCTCGGTTCCTGAGCAGGTATGGGACATTGGTAGAACAAGGCACGTTAAGGTTCATTACATTGCTTGTTCTATCCATTTTGCTCATTGGTTTGAATTGAAGATTCGCAGGACGCAAGTTCGAGTTCACAGATCACACTTAACCCTCGGGTTGTTTCCTGCCATCCGTTACTGCGACCCATAGTGGCCTCGGGGCATCCCCCCGCAGGGCCCAGCAAGGGGTCCCTCCGATCGCCAGTCGGCATTACTAAACCCTACGGGATTTTCACTGACTGCTGAAGGCAGCCTCCTTCGCTGGCTAATGCAAGGTTCGGGCCTCCACTCTAATCAGTGGCCTGGTGTGCCAACCCAGTTTCTCTCCTGTACCCTCTATGGGCCGACAACAGGAAGTCCAAAGGTTCATGACCCTTCCCTCTCTACTTACTTCCCACTCTCCTCAAAATGGAGTACTTCTTCGTCGGACCCCTCACCTTCAACCTATTCAGCAAGGGAGACCCTACCAGTAGCTAGGCTACCACTGACATAGCTCTCAGGCTCATGGGGGTACTCAAGCTCCACCACCAACTCCAAGGTCGTGTACTCCCTAGGTGGAGTTATTATTATTATTATTATTATTATTATTATTATTATTATTATTATTATAACACATAAATTCTGCAAATAACAACGCAAATGTTTGAAAAATACTGTTTTAACATGCTATTTTCTTGGGTAAGTCGATATTAAATAATAATGTGCAACGGGCACATAAGTGCTCACTAATTAAACTCTTTTAGCACGTTTAAATAATTAAAAAATAAACATTTTTTAAATAAAATTATGTCACAGAGAATAATTTATTAGAAATGTATAAATATGAGGAAAATAAATGGAATATTTATTACATTGTGGTTAAAACGGTTTTTAGATCTCCATGAATTCATTACTCTTTAAAGTACGTTTGTTATGGCACAGAAGGACTTGCTTATTAATAATATTTTATTTAGGAAAGCTTTGAAAAGTACATGAAATAAATAATACTTCAAAGAAGAGTAATTGAAAATTTATTACCCTATAATTGTAATGTTTACGCTTACTCTAACATTTTTCATGACGATGCTGTGAAGTGATAATTTAATTTTGATTTAACAGGTTCAGAATGGTTCTTGACAAATACAATGTCAATCAGACCAAACCATGTAACTCAGTTGTAAGCAATACAACGAAAGCGAATAATGAAAGCAACGACTGAATTAGCTCAGGGTCAACGTTGCCGTTGGCTCCGCAGAACTCTGACTGGGAAGTCATAGAGTTCGAATCCCAATGGTGGTGGATTTTCGTCACTAGCTATCTGTCTCTCTCTGTCTCTCATATATATATATATATATATATATATATATATATATATATATATATATAGAGAGAGAGAGAGAGAGAGAGAGAGAGAGAGATGGCCTCGTGGCTAGCTCTTGGTCATCGTGCTCGCTTACCATTAGGCGACCCCGGGTTTGACTGTTGATCGAGGCAAGATGTGTGCGTTTTCCTTGCAATTTCCCAGTATATGTTGCTGTGTGACGATGAGAAAATTCACTTCTCAGATTCTGAGTCGATTCACGGACTGTCCCTCCAAATATAAATGTACATACATAGCTATACAGATAGCTAGATGGAGTTCTAGCGACAGCAGAGGAGAATTTTAGCGACCGGCTTTTCTCATCGTTAGTTTTAGGTGGTTTCTTCAATCAAAACCAGGCGAATGCCGGAGGAGTACCGTAAGAAACGAGCCTAACAAAAACTAAACTTCGTGTTTTATTACTCACAGACACAAAAATATTCATTAAAACTATCATCAAATTTAGAGCATTCGGAGAACGGATGCCCGACTCCCTCTTTTAAGACGCGAAACAGCTCTCGGCGGAAACGGATGCTCCGTGGAGAAGCCATCTGCTCTTCGGAGGAAGGGCGCGGAGGAGCCGGTTCCCGGAAGTTCATTGGACGCGAGCATTTTCCTGCTTGGAATCGCGTCGCCGCCACCTCCGCAATCCAATGAAGAAGTGGAAAGAAACGGGTGTCGGAACGCTGGGGAGGGGCGGGGCGGCGAGGGAAAGAGGGGGACGTTGGGGAAGGAAGGGGTCGGGTTGTGAGGGCGGGGCGGCGAGGAAGGGTTGGGTAGCGAGGACGGGGGTGGGCGGTGAGGTCGGGGTTGGGTGGCGAAGAGAGCGGTGGGCGATGGGGGCGGGCGGTGAGGATAGAGAGGGCGGGGTGGGCGGCGAGGACGGAGGTTGGTAGAGAGGACGGGGGTGGGTGGTGAAGACGAAGGTGGGTAGAAAGAACGGGGTGGGCGGTGAGGACAGGGGTGGGCGGTAAGGAGAGTGGTGGGTGAAGAGCACGGGGGTAATTGGCGAGGGCGGGGTGGGCGGTGAGGACGGCAGTGGGTAGAGAGAACGGGGTGGGCGGTGAGGATGGAGGTGGGTAGAGAGAACGGACTGGGCGGCGAGGACGGGGTGGACGGTGAGGACAGGGGTGGGCGGTGAGGACAGTGGGGGGCGGCGAGGACGGGGGTGAGCGGTGAGTACGGTGGTGGGCGGTGAGGATGGAGGTGGGTAGAGAGAACGGACTGGGCGGCGAGGACGGGGTGGACGGTGAGGACAGGGGTGGGCGGTGAGGACAGGGGTGGGTGGCGAGCACATGGGTGATTGGCGAGGGCGAAGTGGGCGGTGAGGACGGAGGTGCGTAGAGAGAACGGAGCGGGCAGTAACGACAGGGGTGGGCGGTGAGGATAGGGGTGGGCGGCGAGGACGGGGTGGACGGCGAGGACACGGGTGGGCGGTGAAGACAGGGATGGGCAGTGAGGACGGAGGTGGGTAGTGAGGACGGGGAGGGCGGCGAGGAAGGGTGTAGGCGATGCCGTCAGAGACACCGTCGGAGCAAGAAAGGATGAGGGCGGCGAGGACGCAGGTGGGTGGCAAAGGCGGGTAGGCGGCGAGGACGGAGTGGAGTGGGTGAGAAGGGAGGATCGAAGAGGGCGGGAAGTGGTCGGGGCGAGGACGAGGGGGAGGGGGCGGTGAGTTCCTTATTGGAATCGCCAACGGATATTACGTGTTCTGAAAGGTGGGAGAGTCATTTCCAGTTCCGAAAATTTCGTCAACCCTAATTCGTTACAACGAAGAGAAGCGAAAGATTTCCGACGCAGGTTGCAGCTCACGAAAACAAATTTATAACTGCGCACTAGAGAAGCGATACAAACTTAATGACTACTCTGTGTGAATTTTGCTATTTCCTGAGCGAGCAATTGGTTGCAGCTCTAATTGGCTGTTATCTACGATCGACGCGATACAAGATGCAAAGTTCCGACGTTTGCCGTTTCTCTCAAAGGTTTTCTCAATATTGCATGCAAGGATTACACACAATATTTTTGTGAAATGACTGCCTGAATGATTTTTCAACCGTTCTCTTTATCCTCATATCAGATAGTTTCAAAAAATTTAATTTGAGACTGATTTGGGTTCGGAGAGATTCTCTCTCTGATACGTGATATCTCTTTCTGGGTTTCTCTCTTGTCCACTAAAATTCATATGTTCTTATTTGTCTTTGAAATATGTCAAGAGACGTCCTTTTTTTGAACAATGGATGATGGTGACATATTATGTACGTACATACTCCAGGAATTCCTAAGGTCGAAAACAAAAGAATTTGAAACTGTTTTAGGAGTGTAAAGTGGAACTCGGTTTTTGCCTGCGACGGACAGAGTGGATAATGCAGAATGGGCAGACAGGTTATTCATTGTTACCCAATGGTTTAGTGGAAGATGGTATGAATTGGAAGACCTTTGTAGTTAAACAAAAGGAATAAAACACATTATAAGTACAGAATGTCAGGTGGCACAAATAAATTAACATTTTAATTTTTTCAGACTTGAACTCGGATAAAATTATCGATGAGTGGATATTTCAACCTACCTCTGTATACAACTAAAATATTGAAGATAGAGATTTTTCCCTTAATGACATCTAATCCTTAAATATAGATTTTGAAATAAGGTCATGGACTATATTTCGAGAATTTGAGCACTTTTCCCGTAATTTTGCGAGAAAATACGGGTGAGAAAGTACGTGGTGTTTTATCACCATTCATTCTGCGCTTCTTCCATTTCCTAGAGCAGGGATCGGCAGAATTTCATCGTCGGGGGCGGGGGGGGGGAAGGCAGGCAAACGCGTTGCTCGCCGCCGCCACTTCCAAACGGCGCAGCTTGTCCAAACCGACGATTGTCTTCCGGAAAGCCGTCGCATTCACGCTTGTGGCGCGTCGATCGACTGATTGTTCGTGATTCGGGTCGCGTCAACTACAGATGTCATTAGTCCCGTAAGTGTAGTGTGCGTTTTTTCGTGGGGAGGTGGCGGTGATCTTCCCCGCTGGATGGCGAGATCCGGCGCCGACCTACCGTCGGTTAGCGGGTTTTTTCCCTAAACCAAGAATCTCCCACCAGCGGGGCACCGCCCCAGCCGGGACAAGCTCTAAGCTACCGACCGGTCTCCCGGCATGTGAGGTAGTGTAGTGCATGTGTGTGTGTAAGAGGTGAGGACAAGGAAGAGGAAGGAAATATCGCGCGCGGTCCGTGGCCCGTTGGTTAGGGTACTGCTTTCTTTACATAGTAACAAGCAACAGAAAACAAAATGGTATTCCAAACTTGTACCTCTCTTCTACCCTTTTTTTCGGGCCGTTGCAGTTTCAACATATCTCCATAACCACATTTCAATCGCACGAGAATCCTAGCAATGTTTGCTTCTCCTTGGCGCTTGGAAGTAACGACGCGTGCTGGAAGATCCACAGCGTAGCCAGCGCCGAAGAGGAATTTGGCCCGGCGCTCGCCGCGCCCTCTGTGTACTTTCGGAGATGTGCGAATGTAAACGCTAACTCGCGAGGCGCAGATGGGAGCTGTGTGCTCTCGCCCTCCCTAATAAGGCGCCGCTTGTAAGGAAGACCGACTGCGTTAAAGCACGAAGTGCCCTTAGCACGCACTCGGAAATGCACAGTAGAAGTTATAATTTTTTTTACATATTTAATTACATTTAAATTTCTGTTACCGGAGTTGCGTCTCTTAGTAAATGTATGTAAAGAGGCTCATATTTTCTTAAATCATTATCAGCGGGGGTGAATTTTAATGATCTAAAATATACCCAAAATGATCAATAAAATGATTTAAAAAAGCCCTAAATGCAAATAAATGATGTATATATTTTGATCACAACCTGTTTAGATGAGCAACTCAAGCTGTTGGATATGTTGCTGCTGTAATCGAAGCTTCTTCGTTTCTTTCAAAGGCACTCAGCTTGCAAACCTTTGGTTTGGACTGTTCTTTACCATGATATTTGTGGCTTTAGTTCCCTCGAAATCGTCCACACCGACAATGGCGCTCATAGACGTCTTAACTTGCATAGGACTGACATTACAATTTCTGAGCGAAGAAATCGAATAGGCTACTCAGGAATTCTGTAGAGAATTTGTTTCATGTCGTAAATATTTTTTGAAGCAAGTACTATTATATGGTGTTAAATTTGAAGAAATCAGTGAAAATACTTTAAAAATGAGGGGAAAATGTAAAAATGTCTAATTAGTCGAAATTGACGACAAATGCAAAACACTGTCATGAAAATGGATAATTTCCTTTTTCATAACATAAAATCAATGTTTATACTAAAATGCATTGTTCTAAAAGGAAACGAAAATAAATTCATTACAATACCCCCCTAATTATCAGGATGGCCTGCCAGCAGACAGCTGTCAGCTAATGGCCTGGCAGCAGCAACAATGCTGCCTGCTGTAGAGTGTGAGGAAAATGGAATTCTGTTGCAGTAAAAGTGCTGATCTCGATCCGCATTTTTGCTTCTGCAAGCCCCTAAATTCGAAGCCATTAGGCTTGCAAGCCATCGTGAAAATATATGAAAGCTTAAATGAAAATCACTGGAGGGAAAAAGTGATACTTAAAACATTCCACTCAAACAATACCACACATACGACGTTGTACAACCGGACCATCTAAGTTTGTCACATCTTAGAAGCGGTTTGAGTTATCGCGATGCGGCTTTTTCAAGTTATTGAGTGTATTCGCGAAATAATATTTCATCTTCTTGTTTGAAACATTTGTAAATTCGTGACATTGACGTAACTCTGATTTAACGTATTTAATGTATCTAATGTATTTAAATAGCAGTATTTTTTTCGCTACCATTCGAAAGTTCTCGATGAGAATTACAATGATTCAAATATCATTAATATTAGAAAAGTATTTTTTGCATGTCTTTATAACTAATTTTGTAATGTGATTAAAAATATTTTAATGATAGTTCACGATTTCTTTATACAATCCTTAGTGTTATTTTGTTGATACATTTAATGTTCTCGTTTTCTGCATATACAGTCATGTACGTTCGCTGCTCGTGCGGTCATGCGAATGATTTTGGCTGTCTGGATGTCATCCCGTCGAAAGTTGTGATGCCAAAGTTTCGACCATCTTAATTATTATGAAGATGATTAACGTTTCGACAGTTTTTCTCGGGCCTGAAGTGATGAATATAATGTAAATACACCATCAAAAAAACATCAAGATATATAATACACACTGCACAATGTACATTGAACTTTTCGTATTTCAAAAAAACATTAAGTTTTTTCTAACTTGTCGGTTTGGGTGTTCCGAAATCCGTTTTGCCGCAACAAGCATTGGCAGAATACAAAAATAGAAATTCATGAAACCTGGGAATAAAACTCGTAATGCATGTTATGGACATTCTTCGTGAATATGTTCTCTCAGCGAGTAAATAAATGTAAAAGAAAACCGCCTAGCTCCCTTCCTCATTTTACGAAGTGAGTGAGTTTTATACTTTTTGTGTTTCAATCCGACTCCACCGTGTTTCAGAGAGCGTAACACAATGGAAGCTTATGGAGGATTTTGGTCACTGTTTTTCCCAGAGCTCCATCTGTTTCGAACTGGGCGTTTCCTGGATTTTCATTGGTGTTTTGTCCGCATCGGGTTTCGAGAAGCCAACGAATGGGCGCGTTCTGTTTTGAGAAGCCACTCGGCACCAGCAAATAGGAAACGCGATTGCGAGAATGGATTGTGGACTGTTTTTTGTTGCAGAGAAATCGATATGTACTGTTCTGTGTCAACATAATGCTTTCCGTTTCCTCTCAGAAATATGACATACGTACTATTGAATATTATGGTCTGAATGCCTAAGTATTTGGCAATATCTGAAATAGATGAACTAGTTTAATGAATTATTGTTGAAGAAAATAGCTACTTCGTAATTATTTAACCCTTTGCTCTCCGTATGTCATGCGCTGTAGGCCCGCAAGAAGTACCTTTAAATTCTGCGCGCCAGCGGAGGAGCTGGTCGACTGAATTAATGATGGATGGTATCGAGGTTTGGTTTATCATTAATGGTGTTTAATTAAAAACAAATACTCAATTCTTTGAAAGTGTTTTTTATTTTATTAAATTTTGAATGTTTGAAATTTTAATTTCTTCTGTGTATCATATCTTTTAAATCATTCTTCGGGATGTAATGCTGGCTGCCTGGAATACGTTTCACAGAAAAATACAGTTTGTTTCCTGACTCTTTATTTCTTCTTCCTTTCCGAACAGCAGCACAGCCCTTATTCTTATTTTCTTATATTACGTATAATTTTCCATTGAGGCATTCTTCATCATCAGAAGTTGACCAGCGTGCCCATTTATAATTTATCCTTTGCTCTCCCCCCCACATAACCTCTCATAAAACTTCGTACCCCACTGATGAACAAAGGAGCCCAAAAAGGTTTTCGAATCTCAAACTTTAATTAGTGAAAACAAATTAGCACAGCGTACACAATTTTATAATGAACTTTTGAACAATTCTGTTATAACAATGCAATAAATTAAATAATTTAACAAAATAAGCCTGTATGATTATTGCATTAAAATAGTGAATTATACACGCATAAATGGGTAACTCAGAATTAATGTTACAATGAATGAATGAATGAATGCTTCTAAATAAGTAGAGGGGGGGAAATGATAACTTTTTGCAAACGAGCAAGTAAGGGTCACTTTCTTAAGGTAGCTTTTCAACGTCTTTGAACATGTAGCGACCACTGTGAGTTTTAAACTGTTGGGAGAAGACATAAGAACAATACAAACACCCACAAGCATCCATACCCCGGGCGGAATTCGAACCCGCAACCCTTAGAACCGAGCTTGCTACAGCCCTTCAATCTTAACGACCACGCCACGCCAGCGGGATCTCTTTTTGCCAAAGAAAATTTAATAAGGAATGTCAGATAACGGAGATACCCATGTGACTTGCGCCTGATTGTTAGACAACCCTCCATGCACAGGTGTACTGCGGGCCACTTTATAAAGTAGTAAAATGATAGTTTAGTGATTCCGAGCGCGCCAACTGTTATGGTCATTAGTCCCGTGAATGTAGTGCATGCTTTTATCGCGTGAGATTACTGCTATCTTCCATTGCTGGTACGCGAAATTCGTCACCGACCAACGTAGGCTTTGGGGGATTTTCTCCAACCAGGGATCTCCCTCCGGTGGGGCACCGGCCAACCCAGGACAAGATCTAAGCTCCTGACCGGTCTCCCGGCATGTGCGGTAGTGTAGTGAGTGTAGGTGTGCGTAAGTAAACGGTGAGGACACGACAAAGAAGAGGAAGGAAAGATCGCGCGCTGATCAATGAATATTTATAATGTAATCAGAAGAGAGTCCATAATTAATATCAGCAACAGGTTTTTTTCGTTATCTTCTATTTATAATCGCACACTAGTTAGAGACAACAATATGTAATTGTCTATAAAATCTATGATCAATAACATTTCATTTTGAAGCAATGTTGTCCACAACGCCCAAAGGGATGTTGATGATGTAATTTAGAACTATAATTTACATCGCGTATTCGCATAGAATAAAATGTATCCCTAAAGTCTAGCTATGGAGTCAATTTAGTCTTTAATACTGCGTGTACCAAACGGAAGAATCGCTCTGAGTTGGTGTTTACTTTGAAGAAATTTTTTTCAGTAGAAGAAAAAAGTCGGCACCGGGATATCGCGATCTCAGAAATCCCTACAAAGTACTACCCAACAACTTGGGAGACGGGGGAGTCGGGAAGTTGATCGTGGTGGCTAAGTCGAGGTATAGGTTGAGACCCACCGTATTGGCATCCGAGTCGGTGTGTGCAAACGACGTGGCGGTGGCAGTGCAGTTTGAAAGTCGGATTCCAGGGGATAGACCCGAGGGAGGAAACCGGTGATGTAGAAATGAGAATGTGGGCACTGGTCTGCAGAAACGGAGAAGACAAACGAGGGTAAAAAGAGAAAGACAACAGGATTTTCTGCGGAAGAAAGGATAAGAAAGGGCAAGAAGACACTGCAAGAAACACAGGACAACGAAGAACACGAATTCGAAGAGAGAACAGAAAAATGTGACAGAAGTGATAGAGAGGACGGGATAAATAACGAAGAACAAGACAGGGAACAAATGGTAGGGCAAAGAAAAGAGTGAACGTGAATGACGACCTTGGCAAAAACACAAAACACGGCAGTGTAGATGGACATTGTGGTGGTGTGGTAACATAGTGGTTTATAGTGGGACAAAAAGACGAGACCTGCCAGAAAAAAGTAAACGTATGAGGAAGCACGGGCCAGAGAGAATGAGATAGGAGAGAGAGAGGGGGAGAAAGAGAGACAGGGAGAGAGGGGGAGAAGGAAAGGAGAGAGAGGGGGAGAAGGAGGGGGAGAGAGAGAGGAGAGGAGAACAGGGGTGCCTGCGGGGGAGGAGAGCTCGAGGCGAGAGGGAAGAGAGAGGGAGTGAGAGGGCGTGCCTCGGGGGATCCCCGTTTCAATCTGCCAGGCGTCGCCTCTCGCCCGCCCCCGCCTCCGCCTTCGCCCCGGGCGACGCACAGCGCCGCGCCGTCCCTCGCGGCCCACGCCCCTCGCCCCCCCCCCCGCCTTCGCCTCGCCGGCGCGCCCACGGTGCTCTTCTTCTTTAGCCTGCCATCTCTTGATGCTCTGTCCTGTGTTCAGTGCATTGGCAGATTCTTTATCCTGTGTTCTTCTCATGGCCTATGTTCATTGCACTGTCATATTCCTACCTCTGTCCTCAGTTATTTGCTTGCCTGATAATCTCTGTCTCGTCTTTTATTGATTGACTTGTCCTTATTTTACTTGTGTTCTATGCTGTTTGCTCTGTCCCTTGTTCCTTCAACGGTCCTATGATCTACCTCGTGTCGTGTGTTTGTTTTTCCGAGTTATCTTTTATTTGTTCAGTTCTATCTTCTTTTCCCCACCCTCTAATGTCTGGGATCTTTTCTCTTCACTACCTTGCTCTCTCTCCTTTTTCACGGTCCTCTCTTCTCTTCTACGCACTGTCTTCTCAGGCTTCGTCGCTTTGCCCAAGTCGTCTCACTACAATCATCCCGTGTTCGGGAGAGGTGGCTCAGGGCATCAGCTAATGTCACTGCAGTGCCTCTGACGATCAGGGTTCGGTAGACTTTGTCGTGGATTCTCCGATCAAAACCAGACGAATGCCGGAGCAGTACCCTAACAAACAGGTCACTGCTCGCGATCTTTCCTTCCTCTTACTTGTCCTATCCTCACTCCCTACTTATGTCGCGAGTTGCGGGGGAGAGGGAGTACCCAGCAACTCATGCAATGAAAAAGTACATGATTATTTCATCTTACCCTTACGGTAGCGCAGCCTTCGAACGGAGAGTGGTGGCGCGGCACGAGACTCCGGCATCACTGCTCGTATGTCATAGAAAGAGGGGCAAAGCCCTCGCCTTTTAATAGTATCGGAACGCTGACGTCGGCAAGGCACAAGTGGGTCACTTACCGGCGGCAGCGTGTCGCGAGAGCCCGACTGCCGTATCGCGATACTTACACACACTAACATGCATTACACTACCACACATGCCGGGAGACCGGTCGGGAGCTTACAGCTTGTCCCGGCTGGGCGGTGCCCCGCTCCTCCTCAGCTACGTGTACAGTCCTCACTCTGTCCTCGCCCTTACCGCAAGGCGGAGAGTTTCTCGACATTTTCCACCATAAATGGTGTTTTTGTTGTTCGGGGGAAAATGGGAAAACAAAATATGAAACAAAATTTGAAGATTTTTTTTCAAAATTTAAAAAAATTAAAAATTGTATTTGAATTTTAAAAACATTAAATGCCACTACACTAAGCTTCGCGTTTAGAAATTTGTATCATTAACTAATCAGAATAGTACCACACAGATACGTCTTACATTTGAGCTATATGCGAGTAGTTAATTAATAATCTATCTTGTCTTGTTACATTATTTATTATTTTTGTTGAAGAATAAAAATAATGTATCTTATTTGTAACGTTTTATCTTAAGTTTTTTGGTATTTTAATATCATTTACGATCATTTTATGAAAGTGAATTTTTGTAATTGAAACGCCTATTCATGAGGACTTTTTTTTAGACTTTATAGAAGGGACAAGAATGAGGAAGCAAAGATCACGCGTGGCCCATGGCCCGTTTGTTAGGGTAAATGCTCCGACAATCGTCTGGTATTGCACGGAGAAACCAAAGGAAAGTACCGACCAGAGCAGCCAGCCGCTAGAATTCTCCTTCAGGCAGCGACTGAATTCGACCTTGCTGACAAGACAGTGTCGAAAATCCTGTCACCGTTGTTCCTCGAACCCTAGAACCTTTTTTATTTTCTGAATGGAATTACAAAGTTCATTTAAACACTAACTTTACGTTTGCGTTTGATGGCTTACAATCTAACTTTAACTTTACTACTAACACTAAACTACATCTGGCGAGGGGACTCACAGAGCACCTCAAATTGCTTATTGTATGTTGCTGAAAATGTCCAAGAACGCATGTAACGGATATCTGTTTTCTATTCGAGTCTGACATTCTGTAGAATTACCCAATTAGAGTTTCTGGCTTGGTTGATCATCTGTAGGTTCGAATAGAAGTTATTAGCGAGATAGGCAATATGATAAGCGATAGGCTTGATGTCTAATTCTGTGTAGTTGCTTGTTGGATATTCCCCTGGAACCTCCCGGTCAGAGACACTACAAAAGCAACGTCCACGAGCCACCGAAGCCGGAGGAGGGGGGGTGAGCGCAGAGTAAATATGTGACGGGGAGTAACGTGGCGAGGCTTGAATTAAAAACTACCCTGTGTCCTTGCATCCCGTTTCATTTTGTTTCGAAAACGAAGTAATGAGTTCCGCATTGTGCGTCTGTCGCCTGTTGCATCATAAACTCTGCTGGCTCAGCAGCTCATTTCGCGACAAAGTCTCTCTGTGGATTTGTGGTCACGTGATACATGGATGTTGCATTCTCTGCGCCACGTATTTATGGTCGACTGTGAGGATGTTGAATTTGTGGTTTTAGTTTGTGCCATCTTGACGAATTTTAGAGCCCTATTTGAATGAAAGGGTTATACTTTCAAAACTTTTCATAAGTATCAGACTTGTTTTAACAGTAAATATTGAAGATTTTTGCTTTTGTTTCTACACGGCAAAATAAATTATTACCTTTAACACTTATACCGAAACCTTCCGTGAAATATCGCCAACCGAAACCCCCGGTCTGTCAGACTCCCATTTTATATTTGTGTTGTTTATCTTATAATTGTTATTATTTACCTCATTAATTGGTTGGAAATGTAATTTAAAGCAAGTTTATTGAAATTTGTGAAGTTTTTGTTTATTTTAACTAAGAATTTGTTGCATGAAAAATACGAGAAACATTTTTATATGAAAAAATACAATGAACACTGAACCATTTCTAAATGCAGACCTAAACCAATTTAAATATACATTATTTTTTCCCTAGTAAAAGTATTAGAATTCAAATTTACAGAACAACATTTTAAATTAAGAAAGAAAACTGAAAACTGTGTTGTAATTTAATACAACGCTTGGACCACGGTACAAATGTCCTTTCACTGACTTGTATTTACTACATCTTTTGAACAAGCTACACACATTTTTCGACTGCATTCAAGGCAGACAGCTTTCTCACATCTGATGCATTTGTATGCAGTTTTTCTTTTTTAACTGATGGACAAGTTGAGCAGGTCTTTCTTGTTTCCAAGCGATCGCTAGGCCCTTCGTCTCCTGCTTCTCCTTCTGCTTTCTGTTGTCCCTGAGGTAGATTTTCTCCCAAAGCCTTCTTGATGTTTTTTTTCAAATCTCGGTGAATAGTTGGCATAAAAAATCACTGAAAATGGGTCGGCTAAAGGCATCTTTTGTAAATAATGATGTGCTTTTTCGTCATTTGGCCTAAGGACCGATGCAACTAAAAGCAAACCAATAAGAGCATTGATTTCTTCAAAATCTGTATCTCTATAATTGTTCTTCTTAGTTTGACTTGATAATCCCGCTCTCACGCTTTGTATTTTGTTGGTTATCTTGTTGGTTACAACTATTGTATGTACCATTGTATCATCGAACAATAGCTTCCAAACATCTATTTTTGTTGGTTGGTTTCCCAAAGTTCTTGTTCGCCCTTTTATGCCTGGCAAAATTCTTATAATATTTGTAGCAGGTGTTCTAACATTCCTTTTTGGTTCTTTACTACTCCATGCATTAGGAGGGCTAGGTTCTGATTTTTTCATTCTTTCTAAGTAAAATTCCTCCGGTTGTTGTCATTCCTCCAGTGTCATGCCCCTGACTCACCCCACTTGCATCCTGAAGAAGAGTCTACTGTAGAAACTTGGTCCGTGTGATTTACAACTTTTGCATTTTGAATCACAAAGTCCGGGTCTTCGTCTGAATCGTCTACAACGCTGCTGTCGCTATCCGTATTTGCAAAATCTTCGTTATAAAGCAATGCACGAATGCAGTCATCAAAGTCTGGATTGTTTGGGGTGTAATACTCTAGATGGTCGACTGGGTCGAGACATTCTATTTCAAGAGCATGGCACAACAAATAGATATTGTTAAGAACTAAAATTCACTAAGGAGAAAATGATGCATACGCACAACGAAACCCTCGGTACGTCAGACCTCCATACAAACTACGTGAACAGAAACCCTCGGTCACTGAGACCGCCACATTTCTCACAAAAGCACTGTCAAGGGCAAATGCTTCCCGGAAAATGAGCAGCAGCCCGTTCAATGTGGAGGGGGAAGGGATGGAGAAAGGTACTAGGGAGATAAGCTGACAATGTTGAACAGTGTTGCCAATTTTATCTACTAAAATTTCACGGAGGTCTGAGAGACCGGGGTTTCGGTGTAAGTGTTAATTTTAATCATCTCTACAGAGAATTTCAGAGTATTCATAAACGTAGATCCAAAATATTCGTATTTAATAGTGTGTTTACACCCCAATTTCATGAAGATTGGTAAACGTTTTCTCAGTGTTTTAATTACTACTGTTAAGTAAAACATTATTTTAATACTTTTTTCACGTTTTTGCGATAGCTAGTTAGGGGCTTGTTTGTCTAGTTGAAGGTTCCAAATCGCTTGGTCTGATAAGCTCACGGTGTATGATTAGTCTTATTTTCAGCATTATTTCCATACGAGAATATTTTCTTAATTTAGGTGTTTGTGATCCCTTCAATAATAAACTTTTTTGTATTGATTGATTAATTGGTGACTCCTGGCGCATCAATGACTAAGGACATTATTCCCGTAAGCGTAGTGCACTCCCCCCTTCGGAAGGTGTGAGTGGCCTTTCCTCGTTGGATGGCGAGAACCGGCGCCGACCTCTCGTCGGGTAGCGGGATTTTCCCAAACAGGTATCTCCCACTCTCCCTCTAGCAGGGGAACCGTCCCAGCCGGAACAAGCTCTAAACCTCCGACCGGTCTCCCGGCATGTGTGGTAGTGTAGTGCATGTTAGTGTGTGTGTAAGGGGTGAGGATAAGACAAGGAAGAGGAAGGAAAGATCGCGCGCGGTCCGTGGCTCGATTGTTAGGGTACCGTTCTAGCACTCGCCGTTTTGATCGAAGAAATTACAGAAAACTACTGATAAGAGCAGCCCGCCACTAGCATTCGTCTATAGACAGCGACCTAGCTACGTAGTCAATGTTCAAAATCAATGTGGAACGCTATGACCTCCCGGTCAGAGGCACTGCAGTGACATCATTTGATGCCCTGAGCCACCTCTCCCTGTTTTACAGAATGACGATGTCTTTGTGTAATGGTGTTTGTGTGATACATGTCGTTCTGATCGTAAGGGAGAGGCTGGCATTCGCCTTTATCCCTTTTCGAGGACGTGATTCGTCATCACCTTCCACTGCCCGAATGATGGTAGGTATAAGTGATCAAGGGAGATGATTAATGATGACGACGCTGCTACATAAATGATTGTGGGCGAGACAGTATTCATACGCGATATTGAAATGAGTTCATATAACAAATATAATTATCAGCAAAGTTGATAAATGTAGTCTATTGTAGCGTCGCAATCGTCAACGACGCCAAATTAGATTTTAATTTGGGAAATATGCAGATCAGATAACTCCATTATTATTTATTACACAAAGGTAAAATAAGAATATGTATTTGATAACAAATATTTCCACCATAACACCATGTAGCGTCGCAATCGTCAACGACGCCAAGTTAGATAAACTCCTTGTGGACACGAGAATCTTTTTCAGGTCCTTTTACTTCGACCTCTCCAAGCCTTCTCAATATTTATCTCTCTAGCAACAACTCCTGTTGCTAGGCAGAAACAAAATCATCATAACTACTACGATACACTATAATAGTTGTTTCAATAAAAGAGATAATTTTTCACTTTTCACTAAATATGGTTTGTGATTAGAAATTATTGTGTTAAGGAAGTATCCAGTTGAGGGGGAAATAGAACCGGGGTGTTACTTGCTATTTTGTTAGCAATACTATTTTATCATGTGGGTAGTTTGTTTTCCTTTGCAAATAAGTTTTCTATTATTTGGGAGTGAACACTTTTTCATTTTTAAAATGTTGCTACCCCGTACTTTTATGCGACATTTGTCTATGAATAATAAAATGGTGGGGTAAGAATTCTAGCGCTGAAGAAACAGTGCGCAGATTAAACAACTCTCCATACGTCACGCATGTTTTTTCCTGTTTTGTGACGGATGCAAATCAAATGAAATCAAGTCCAAGTAAAACCCGAAACCACTATTTTTTTCCTTTTGGAATTCAGAGGGTAGTGCGTTAAAGTTTCCTAGGTATTCTTCGTTGGAATCCGGTCACTAATTCGGACTAGATTGGCCCCGAAGCATTCTGTAGAAAAAAATCCATGTATGCTTGGGTTGTAACGAAGTGAGGTTACTGCTTCCGTGTTGCCAACGAAGCTTTCGTTTGAAATTAAATTGAAACGGATGTTGAATTCATTTCGCCGAATTGTTTCATTTCGTTCCAGAAAACAGAGTATCTCGTTTCGAAACGGTCTCCTGTGTTGCATATTGCGAGCTTTGCTGTGGCTCGACTTTCAGAAAACGAAAGCAGTGAAAACAATTTTGAGTTCAGATTTATTTCCCTTATTTATTTATTCAGTAGGTTTACAATGTATTACATTTTTCTACAATCATTTGAGGTACACTCTATTTTCCTTTTTTTATATTATTTTAATTAATTTCTTACATTTTATTTTATTTTTACAAGTACAATATTCTGTGTTTAATTTTTGTCCTTCATTGTCTTCAATATACCTTGTATCCATGTTATTTTCGGCCCACCTCTTTTTTTTTACCAACAGGCATCCAATTTAATAACTTCGGTGGAAGCCGTGTTTCTTCAATTCATTGAAAATGACCATACCATTGAAGCTGTTTCATAATAGTGTGTAATTAACTTTCATGGATTCTCGTCTTGTAACATTCTCAATTTTGTCTAATTTAGAAATTCTTGCGGATCTTCTTCAAAAGTCCATCTCAGTTGCTAATAATTGTGTATTTGGTTTAGATTATAAATGCCAAGATATATGAATCCATTACAGACAAATATTAATTTTTTTAGAAACCAGATTAGCCCTTGATTTTCGGTAAATTCTCTCAAGTAGTTTAGCCGGAGTTCGTTGATCCGTTGAAAACGCCGCAACCACACCGTTGTGAAATTCTAGCGCGCTACGATTCTTCTCTTTTTTTTTACGCGAGCGATGAGAACTTGGGAACTACGAAAGCCCATAAAGCGACGCGGGGAGGGGAAGCGCCACAAATTACGATCTCGTAAAACAGCGCAGTTCAGATGGCAGCTCCATTGCATGCGCGGACAGCGGGCCGGGCCACGCCAGCACAGGGTGCTTCACAACCGACCGCGGACGTCGGAAAGTGTCAGCTGCGTCACGTGATGGTAAGTCGTGTGCGATACCCTATTAATGCGAAATAGTAAGCGCCGTGCCTTGCCTCTGCGATGACTCACACCGGGAGGGCCTAGGTCAGTGATGACAAGGTCTTCTACTGGTGGCAATGGCACGCGCCGTGGTACCGTAGCATGCCACGAGCTTCTCTGCGCAACTAGCGTCGGGAGAGGAAAATATTAGTAGTAACCCTGCCGTTTTACAATAGTGATGGCGTTGTCTCTGGTGGCGGGGTAAAGAACTGCGTGGAGGGAGGATTTTGTCGTGGCACTCGTGCCACGGACTCCCGCTCGTGGCACGACAACACCGTCGTGTGCGATAGCCTGTTAATGCAAAATTGTAAGCGCTACGCCCTGTCTCTGCAATGACTGTGACCGGGAGGGCCTAGGGTTTGAGTCGCGACGAAGGGGGAATTTTTCGACACTTGCTGTACGGCTGTACTCGGGGTTTTATTTCTTGGCGCGTGGGGGCGTGTCTTCACGATGGAATATCTCACAGTATTTCGCGTCGTTCTCGGTCGTGCCGATAGCAGTTGCATGATCGCCTGCACTGCTCGACAGTCGCGATCAGGCGACTCCTAGAGGCACGACCGAGAAAGACGCGAAATGTCATGAGATATTCCATTGTGAAGATAAGCCCCCACACGCCAAGAAATAAAAACCCAAGTATAAGTCGAATTCAGCCACTGTCGGAGAGAATTTTAGAGGTCGGCTGATCAGAATTTTTTCAAGGTTTCTTCGATAAGTACCAAGAAAATGCCGAAGAAGTTCCCTAAAAATCGAGCCAATGAACGCGCCCCATCATTCCTTTCTCTTCCTTGTCCTATCCTTACCTCTTACTTACACACATTAACACCTACATGCACTACATTACCACACCGTAAAACGGTCGAGAGTTTAAAGCTTGTCCCGGCTGGGGCGGTGCCTCGCTAGTGGGAGATACCTGGTTGGGAAAACCCCGCAAGCCGACAGGAATCGATGCGTTGTGGCACGTTGATTTATCATTAATTTCCGAACTACTCATGGTGTTATTTTTAAAAAGTTCTGACCGACAATTTAAACATTTTTTCGTTGAAATGAAAAATAGACCTACTTTGAAGGCAATTTTGGATCACCCTGTATGAGCCGGCCGTGTCCGTATGGAGTCGTCACTTACTGGGCATGTGGCAGCCGGCCGGCGATGCAACTCTGAGCCCAGAATTACGAACAGTAATCGGCTCGCCACCGTACAGCAGGGCTGCCCGCCCCCTGAGAACGAGTCGCTAAGCACTGCTCTCGTGCTGCACTGCTCGCACAGCTTGTGACAATACTGCCACGAGACACACGCGGACGGATTCCCGAAAAGGAAGCCAGGGTTGGAATAATTAGGATAATGTAGAATAATGTGGGCGGAAAACGATTTTGTTTTTCGAATTGTTTTTCGCATTACAAATTCATCATATTTGTCATCTAGGCATCTAGATATCATTTGGCTTCTTGATATTAAAGATGCTTTATTCTGCGTTTTCGTATGAATCAGTGACGGATTAGCTGATGATTATTCGTTGAATGGAATTTTACTAACGGTTTTGGATGCACGTAGGCTATATGAATGCCATTTAATCAGTGGCGGCTGGTGCCTTTTATTAATGGGGGGGCTGCATGCAAAAATAGAAAATGAATTACCTTAATTATTTATAGATGAGCTCCACACGACGAGTTTTGAATGTTGCAAATTTATTTATGACCTTTTCGTTAAAATTTGTTATGTTGTTGAGAACTGCCCTTTCTATTGATAACATTGCCAGGGCAGTCAATCTTTCTTCTCCCATGGTACTTCTGAGGTAAGTTTTTATTCGCTTCATAGCTGAGAAACATCGTTCTGGCTCGCTAGTCGTTGTTGGGATAGTTACCGCAATTCTCAGGAGCTTAACAACTTCTGAAAATGATGACTTCAGATTGTTTGGCATAATAAAGTGCAGAAGTTGATTTGCGCCTGATACATTTCTAAATTCCCCTCTTGAATAAAGAACAGAAAGTTCCGTATGTAATTTCTCCTTATCGAACATTTTATACAACTCCAGACATCGTCTCCTATATTATTTCAGTAGTATACCTCCCCTTTGCGGGTCTCACAAGCAACCAATCAATATAAATGAGGTCTCTAAAGAAAGAGAATTTCAAGGAGACGTGACGAATTGCACTTTGACTTTAAAAATATGGATGATTTCTTCAGAAAAAACGCATCGAAATATTCATGTAAAATGCAATCCGCATCACATGTCAACATATATCGGCAAATAACTCGTAAACAAAGCGTTTTAGAGCCTTAAAGAGTAAATTTTTGAGGCCAAAAGGCCTCAAAGATACGTTTTTCACACCATAATCTACAAGATGAGATATTTTCCGATCCATTCAATTAACTTTTCGGTTCCACGCTTCAATACTATCAAGGCCACCTCGATATTTCAGCCCTTTCTGCTGGTAGCAATTTTTGTGGCGACACGCTTAGAAGGCTTAGATTTGACTATCTTTATTAACGCTTTCTGTTAACACCGTAGTTTGTGCAGTCTGACGAGGTTTATTTGCATAATCATTAATTCAAGATCTAACATGCGAGAGTTCTCGCACGGGTACGCTAGTTCTCTTAATTCTTCGTCCGGAAATGTTTCTCAAAATTTGGCAAAATTAGATGGCATTACTATAGTTGAAATCTGAAGGTGTTTACTGAATTGAAATCGCATATTAGCCTGGGTTATAATGAGATCACAGACTTCTTTGGCAGCCACTACTCGCGTGTTACTTTCTTGAATATGACGCCGTTTGTTGACACTACTTGGTTCACTGTTTTTTTCGTTCTCTAGTACTTCATTTCTGACTTTATTAACTGCTTTAACAAAATTAGCAATGCAAGAACGAATCTCCACCATATCTACTTGGCGACATTGTAATTGGTTTTATAAAATATCAACATGTGGCATGATATGATGGAAAAAATTTAGCCAAAAATTAAAATCTTCATCTTCAAGAGTCTTCAGTAGAGCAGATGCTTCTCTTATGGTGATATCACTCGAAGACTCCGATTCCATTAGAACTTGAAAACACTCGATTAAAGCGTCCTTCTTTTCAAATATTGTGTTTACTATTCTCGATTTAAAATTCCATCTTGTTACGCCAGCAGCAGGTATTCTCTTTTCTACACAGTTGTCTAACGCAGTTACTCTTTGCGGGGATCTGGAAAAGAATGCTGGAATTGATGACAAATTTGCAAAGAAAATTCTTGCTTTGGAGTTCTGTTTAGCTGCTCTTTCCATAATGATGTTTAATTGGTGAGCAAAACAGTGAATGAAATAAGCATTTGGATACAATTCCTTGACTCTCGTCTGCACGCCACTGACAGCGCCATCATATGTCTGTGCAATTAGTTTCTCCTTTTTATCTTTTAATATTGTGTCTAATTGTGCGAAAATGCATTCTGAAATTGCCTTTGCATTCTGTCCATGAGGGTTAAAGAAGCCCCAGAATCTTTCCCTGACACTTTCTTTTGAGTCACAATAGCGTAACACAATAACAAGCTGAAAATCATCGGATACATCAGTGGTTTCATCAGCCATAACTGCTAAGAAGTCTGACGCATCCACTTCTTCCAAAATTGCCTCTCTACATACCTCCAGCATGCACTGCAACAGTTCAGCTTGAATAGTCTATGATGTGCCTTTAAAAGAAGCGCTCTCTAAATGTGATGTAAACACAGAGTCAAGTTCACTCGTGTATAAGTTCATATATTTTCTTCAATTTTCAGACTTGTCACTTTCATCGCGTCCTCTCAGGGTCAGTTCGTTTGATCCACAAAACTTAATACAGTTTATTAATCTATATAGGACCTGGCGATTTTTGCATACTTGATTGTTGTGACGTTGTATGGATTCCTCATAGGCTTTACTTAATCTCTGACGAACATCTACTGAACCCAGAAGAGTCAAATCAAGAGAATTGTTAACATGCTTTTCCGATTTTTCATGTTTATGTATCTTGTCAGTAAGTTTCTTCAAGTCGCACATACCTTTTTCAGTCCACGTCACAGTGGATGGATCACCTGAATCTCCAAAAAGAAGACACGGAAAACAAAAAAGCGCGTTTTGGGACTCGCAACCACACAACCATTCGTGTTTTTTGTATATTTCCGGATTGAAAGTTCTCGTATATTGTTTCTGACGACTCGTAGCAGATTGAGATATGTTCAATACCGGGGTAGGTCTGCCGCGAGCTTTTACATCGCACTTTTCTTGAAGAGTTAAGCTTCTAAATTTCACAGTTTTTAGATATTGAACAGAATTACTATTCGTGTCCATTATAAAAACGAAAATAACACAAAAATACAATAAACAGCACCTCAATTATATCACACGTCCACCAGAACTTTAAAAATCGTGTAAACTTCGCGTAAAACTGCGGAAGGGACTGCCTTTCCTGCAGCCCCTTGAGTCCCTATACCGAGAAACATAAACAGCGGGGGAAGCGAAATCAACTATGCCCATACTCCGCCGCATGCAGCTGGGACTGACAGTCCCAGGGAGGGAAATGGAATCGCAGCAGAACACGGGGGAAGCTTTTCGCAAGTTACACAAGCATCAGCAGTGGGGTATATTGGGCATGTAATTGAAAGAACTACTGTTTCACATATTTTATTTTAATTTCAAACAAAAATTAAATAAATCTGACCAGGACTGGGGGGGCTGCAGCCCCGCAGCCCACCCCCACCAGCCGCCACTGCATTTAATGAAAGAAACATAAATACGCTAAGCACTGCTCTTGTGCTGCATCGCTCGCACAGCTTGTGACGATACTGCCACGAGATACACGCGGACGGATTCCCGAAAACGAAGCCAGGATTGGGATAATTAAGATAATGTAGAATAATGTGGGCGGAAAACGGTTCTGTTTTTCGAATTACAAATACATCATATTTGTCGGAATGCATCTAGATATTAAAGGTGCTTAATTCTGCGTTTTCGTATGAATTGGTGACGGTTCAGCTAGTAAAATTGCTTTTCGTTTAATGGAAGTTTACTAATGTTTTTGGATGCACGTGAATGCCATTTAATGAAAGTAATAAAAATAAGTTTTGCTGTGAAAACAATAGTTCTTTTGTTCTACACACTATTTTCAGGTGTTCCTTCTTTAAGGCAATTCAACTAACTCCAACGAATTAAACTGTAATTAAATTGAATGTACAATCTAATATTTATTATTATGTAGTGTATCTGCTGTATTTCATGACAATTTTCTGTAGACAATTCCATTGCGTGTTCACGGGTTTTGGTCCAAAAGTAATAACATATTCTAGTTTGCCGACGTTTCGGAGTTTATTATTGCTCCATCTTGGATTGATCTAGGATTAGAGCCCCGACGGTGGCAGGATTTTCTCCACTAGCTAGATAGCTCAGTCGAAATCTGCTGGAGGAGAATTCTAGAGGCAAGCTGCTTTGATCGGTAGTTTTTTGTTGTTTCTCCAATCAACATCAGGCGAATGTCGGAGCAGTACCGTAACAAGTAGGCCATAGACCGCACGCGATCTTGCCATCTTCTTCTTGTCCAATCCTCACCCCTTACATACACTCTATCATGCACTACACCACCACACATGCCGGGAGACCGGTTGGGGGCTTAGAGCTTGTCCCGGTTGGGGCGGTGCCCCGCTGGTGGGAGATACTTGGTTGAGGGAAACCCCACTAGCCGACGGTAGGTCGGCGCCAGATCTCGCCATCGAAAGATCGCCTCCCGATGAAAAAATGCACTACACTTACGGGATTAATGACTTTGGTTGTGGACGCGACATGGTAGGGCGTAGTATCACCCACAAGTCCATCCAACTCCCCCCCCCCTCGTTTCTGAGCAACAGGGCAAACTGCCGAGATCAACAATATGGGGAACTCAGGTGTGGATTGCCCAAATAATGTAAATGTGGCCCACAACCGTATTATAGGTTTGACTTGTGGCCCTTGAGGACTTGCAAGTTATACGTCCCTGTTCTACAATGTTAAGAAATTAATCTTCGATACACAAGATTACTATCAAACTAATAGCCTGCAGCAGCAGAAATCATGCTGTCAAATGATTGGGGGCCGTGATCAGCAAAAATCGGCTGTTCTGAAACGGCTGATGACATGACTGAAGATTCGTTCTTCCTCGTCCCGTGACGTCAGCTGTGCCGAACGCAGTGACGGTCAGAGTATGAGAATATAGACATATGTATTGTTTACGACGTGTCGTATTGTCATATGTATTGTAAGCGACCATGTGGAGACGAATATCGTTTTATAGAAGAGACTAAAACACACACTAAGTATTTTCTTTGTATCGTAATTATTATTACACAATTAAACGAGTATTTTTTACAATTCAAGAATGGTTTAGATACAATAAGGTACTACTTCTAAGTACAATATTTGATTCTTGTAGATTACATAATTCACTTTAGTACAAGTGTACATAGCTGGGTTTGAAGGCACAATTATGATAGGCAATCACAAGCAATATAAACTCTTTGGAAGATCTCATTATTTAAGTACGGTCCTATGAGTATATTTATTAACCGTCAAATTATTAATTATTGTGAGCAAAATGTCAAATTGGGAAAAATTCAATCCAGGTAATTACTAAAATATTTTTTTATTCTTCAATATAATATTTAGTAATTACCTGGATTAAATAATTTTCCCAGTATGACATTTTGCTCACAATAATTAATAATCAGACCGTATATAAATATATAGGACCATATTTAAATAACCAAATTTCAATAATGATAAGACAGTAATAACATAAAAAAATCTTTCGTACCTCGTCAAACCAACGCGAGCGAGGGAAAAATCAGACGCGGCAGTTTGTGGAGTTGCCCCGCGAAAGGAGAAGGGCGATGCACGGGACGGTTCCGACAGCTCTCTTAAAAGGAGGTCGTTAGAGCGCGCGTTTGACAGGCGCGCAAAGAACGACAGAGGAACGACGAACTTCTGCGCGACGGATTCGTTCTTTTCAGAGGTGGGACGACTCGTCTGCGTTCACGTGTGACGCACTAACAGTTGTTGAACTTTTTGAGTCGTATTTTTTTTTCCATTTTGGACGCTTCCTTTTTACATCGTCGTAGTATAATGAGGCTGGTGATCTCCCGGGAGCAAATAGAAAGACATTTCTTGGGAAAATATTATCTCAACAAACAATTTTTACTAAATAAGACGCTCAGAATATTCAGAATGACGTACTACTCTTTGTTTGCTCTTTCTTTTTCTTGTATTTTGCTCGAACTTTTCGTTCTTTTCAGAGATAGAGAGATTCCAATGCGCTCACGTGTGACACAGTGACAGTTGTTGAACTTTTTGAATCGTATTTTTTTTAAAGTTTCCTTTTTACATCGGGGTAGTATAATGAGCCAAGACATCTCTCTGAGGCCAATCTCAAGACATTTCTTGGAAAATATCTCAGATAATTTTACAAAATAAGATGCTAATTATATTTACCCTAACTCACTACTCTATTTTCGTTTGGTTAGGTCTTACTTTGCCGGTATTGAATACTGTTTGCGTTTACAATGTTTTACATACATTTTTCAAATGTTAAGGAATATTCCCGTTTATCCAAAAAGGTAGTATTATACTTCTGTATATATGGTCAAAGTTTTTTTATAGTCTTTAAGAGTCATACCATAGTAATGGAAACTATGTTATTCTCGTATCTTTCAAATAATAGAAATGGGGTTAGTTCAGCCTATTCGTTAGAAACAATTTTTTCCGCAAAAGATACAACCAGACAATTGCATCGATGTGTGTTGGTGTCCTGTTGACAACGCACAAACACGATGGCATGCTGGAGGTTGAGGCCACAGATGGATGTAAGGAAATAGAAATTGTATGTGGAAATAGCACTTTGAGGGAGATATTTTCGTTAATGTCATTTTGTTATCGAACTATGAAAAACGTTGCGTTTTGAAATGTTTACAAAAGTTGTGTTTTGATATGTTTGCACTATAAAAGAAATTCTCTTGACACCTCAAAAATTGTCGCATAACTCTCATAATATTGTGCTCGAGGATATTGTATAACGTTTCAAACCAGGCGCCGCCACGTGTAAGAAGCACAAAAATAACTTTTTCCCGTTTCAAGCGGCACTTGAACAGAGGGATAAAATCCTCCCACGACGCCGTTTTTTTCAGTTTCCTCTTTCTGTCTGCCGAGTTTCCACGCAACAACAGCAGAGTCGTTGTTACGTATCTGTTATAACCACGCATCACTGGTTCGGCTCGAAAGTACTTCTCAAACTTTCGTGCTATTTTGTTTCGAGCATTGCGCTCATCCTGGAGCAGCCGTGTGGGAGGAACAGAGGGAGTTTGCTGCCGGGGATATGAAGAGAGACGCGACGTCAGGGGCGGGCGTGAAAGCAAAGGACGGGTAAGAGTGGCAGACTTTACCGCTGGCAAATCGTAGGCCAGGGCTGTCCAAATGGAGGCCCGCGGGCCGCATGCGGCCCACCGGATCATTTTGGTCGGCCCGCGACTGCTTTGAAACATTTTATTATACAAACCAAATACAATACAATTGCACAATTCATCTTATTTTTATTTATTAAAATATTATATTATCTTTTTAAATAAAATATATCTGCATAAAATATAGATGCATCTATAGGGTATCGAAATACAATAATATCTGAATTTCATCATAAATGTGGCGTAGCATGTTATTGCCCCCAAGGTCTTCAATTATACCCACTCGTGACTTGAAATCGCATCCCACCGAACCGACGTCGCCACAGCGCTCACGTCCTGAAGATCCTCGGCCGCCCGGCAGGCGGAGGGTGCGTTCCATTTCCAACAGAGAAAACAAAGCGGCGCAGCGAAGCCTCGCGACGGCAGATGTCCGCGGGGACGCACCAGGCGCCAGGCGGGCGGTCTCCGAAGTCATCCACGACGCGGATTAGAGGCGACCGTCCGCTATCACCTGTGTGATGAGGGCGTGCCCTGGCTTTTTTTCTTATTCCGCTCGTGACCTCCCGTCCGGCTGGCCGAGCCGAGATCTCGTTGCCCGATGGACTGGCTTTCAGCGTCGGTCTAACGCGCAGCATCCAATGCAGCCGCCGGATATGACACCAGCCGCCGGATGGTGTCACGGATATACAGGTTGTCCGGGGAGGAAACGTCGAAAATAAGCTCTTAAGACTTTTCTAAGCATATTTTCTCTAATAAACTACGTGGATATTCCGAATGGTTGAGCCGCAATAAGCCCTCAAAAGTTGGTTTGAAAAAAATATTTATGGGCAAACATTTGCATTGTAGAAGCATAGAAACATATAAATTGTTTATTATTTACAAAAGAAATGAATATATTTGCTCAGACAGGAAAATTAAGCGTGAAATAAAAAAGGATTCGAATTGTGTAAATTGGGTGCTTTCTTATTTCTCGCTTAATTTTTCTGTCTGAACAAATATATTAATTTATTTTGTTAATAAGAAACAACTTATATGTTTCTGGAGTGTTTCTATGCTTCCATAATGCAAATGTTTGCCTAGAAATCAATTTTTTAAACCAACTTTTGATTGCTTATTACGGCTTAACCATTCCGAATATCCATGTAGTTTATTAGAAAAATATGCTTAGAATTGTCTTAAGAGCTTATTTTCGAAGTTTCGACGTTTCCTCCCCGGACACCCTGTGTAGTAAATCGATTGGCAATGCTTGTGTCGGACGCAAGGGTATCACTGAAGCCAAGAAACTGCGCGTGTCGCCATCTTCCTATCACCCCAATCTGAGGCGTTAAGTGCTACAACGCAGATGAGTTGTAGGCTCATACTTGTTTTAGAGTAACGAGTAATAATCTTATCAAAGTGAACCACTGTCTGATACTTGAGTTAAGTTTTCAATATTTTAATAGTCCTTTCGCGGATGACATTCGAAATATTTCTCTGTATTCGTACGCTTTGCAGCTCTATGACCTCAATTACTTTCTATATAATACCTGAAAAATTACACATTATTGAGCGTTGCAGAAACGACTTCATTGGAGATAACTTAATTAGTTCAAGCATTAAATACTTGAATGATCAATATTATATGTACGATCTCTCTTAAAAGTTAACAATTTCTAAGAATCACCAGTAAGGCGAATTACTTAGGAGAAGCAAGTTTGACACAATAGTGGCATTTAAAATTTCACTTTTTCATCTCTCTGCGGTGAATGAAAAACATAGTAAATATTAAAGGTCGGTTTTTATGTGTTTTCACTGGATCATTTCCTAGCTGATAAAGAGTAATGTACAGTAATTATTACAGCAATAGGTTATAATTCATTTATATTTTCGTAATGCAGAATAAAAGCATTGCGGTTGGCAAGCAAAAGATATACTTTAAGTTATATATGACTATATTAGAATTGCTACCCGTGAAGTCACGAGTTGCGCGCGCCGCCATCTTTCCTTCTCCCGCTTGGCTTCACCTGCAGGGAAAGCACTGTCTATCTAGTTCTATATATGTGTAGGTGGTGTACAGGCTGATGCAATGGCTTCGAAAATCCTGGTTGTAGGGTTGAAGCTGGGAGAAGGCAGTGGATTTGCGATGGGCAGAAAGTAGTCCGGGGGGAGTGAAAGAAACCACATTGGATCAACAGAGATTCCGGTGGCGAATGGACCTGTTTGGGGAGGAGATGGAAGTTTGAAGTGTCCCTGATGTAATGTCAATACAAAGCATAACATGAAAACCCTCAGCCCACCATGATGTGCCTGTGACATATAAGAGAATACTGGAAAGTTTCCACACCAAATGAAATCCCTCTGACAATTTTTTTTCTTGCGAGTCCTCTCGTTCTTGTATTATTAACAGCGACCAGGATCTGGTGTAGAGAAAAAGAATCACTACCAGGGGTTACAAGGAACTCGCACGAGGCGTGACAGCTCCAAAGAACTATTAGATCCGCGTTTAGGATATGCTTTAAAGGACGCGTAGATTGAAAATGAGTGAAAACTCAGCCTAAAACCTGCTTTCCTGAACCAAGTAAGTATTTTGTTTTTTTTCGGGTACGTCACGTGCTTTCCTCTTTAGTCCAGTAAGTGTAGTGCATGATGTAGACGGAAATGGCGGGGTTTCTCTCGCACTTGACGAAAGATTCGGCGCCAGACTGCACGCGACTTGTTGATGATTCCGCCTCAAGGTATCTCCCTCCCAGCAAAGCACTACATCAACCGGGACAAGCTCTAAGCTCACGACTGATCTGATGTGTGTGGTATTTTAGTGCATGTAGGTGTGAGTTTGAAATAAAGGGCTAGGAGATGACAATGACGAATAAGGGAAGATTGTGCGTGGTCCCTGGTCCATGGCCCTTTGTTAGGGTCATATTGCTTAGGAATTCTGTTGGTTTTGATTTAGGAAGACTACGGATGGAAGTCTTCTCTAGAGTGGCGAGTACATTGCACCTAAATATTTATGTAGAATCCACTTTCGCCTGGATTCGAACTTAAGACCTTCCGGTCGGAGACGCTCCAGCGGAAAAATGTCACTGAGCCATCTCATCCGGTGACTTTCCGAACGTACATTTAGTCTTTTATGGTGCACGTACATTTATTGACTTATGGTCGACCCATCCCTTTCCGATTGGTTGCAATAGCCTGTGCACTTGTATATGGAAGTACACAATTGATGCTTTGTTGACCGGAGTTCCTAGGGCCGATTACAGACGGAGGAGAAGTGTCGGGATCATGTCATTAGGTGATTCGAACGTCACCAACGATTGTCTGGAACTTCCAGACGCTGGATAAAGTGAGCAGTCTTTTACGTGTTTGATGAATTCTAGCCATTTGTCCGAGAAGTACCGGGACCTGGAGAATTATTCGAAGAAACAAGGATCGTGCGCGATCCTTCTTTCTTCTAATTATTTTCCTAATCATTATCATTTCACTCTTAGTATCGTTACTATTATCATCTCTTCAACAAACGTTTCGTATTCTGATAAAAAGAAACTTCATAACTGTGGGATTTAATTTTTGTAAGTTCAATTCGTACGTTAGAGTGAGACGGATCATCAATTAATAACCAAGGATTGTACAGAGTAGCTTTTGCGTATGACCCAGACGGCGGTTGAAGTACACTCACACGTCTACGAACGCTTTCAAAATGCAATAGAAACATCCTCCTTCTCATTTCATCGTGTTTATGCACGGCACGCGAAATAACATCTTTATGTCGATGTATAAGGATGTACTCTGCAGTGCGAGAGCTCCGAAGCCACTACAATATTCACTATTCGCCGGAAGTGCATCGTAAAAAGTTTGTGCTGTCCGTAGTCTTGTTATTTTCTTCGCACCCCACTTGTCTACCAAGACACGGCGGGTCTTTGCCGCATTGTTTATGGAGCAACCCCCAATGGCGCGGAAGCGCCTTGTAACAGAGCGGGTATGCAACCCGCAGTGCATCCTTGGAGCGAAGGCAGATCTGCTGTTTGCATCGGTTGTCAACTTGTACGCACGCGATTGTCGTAGGATACTAGAAGAACTCTTGTGTTTACATTGAACCAGAGGAAAAGCTGTAGAAAAGTCACACAAGTTCTACATATCCACTATAAGCAAAATCGAAAAAAACAAAAACAAAAAACATTTTGTCATATCACTCAGAATTTATTCACGAATACTAATGAAAGGGGGGAGGCTTACACATTCTGGAACGATACAATGATTATTCACTGTGAACACAGGATTTATCATGTTTCCGAATATGTAATTAAAATGTATTAATATTTACCCAAATCAGTATATACGAGTACATGGTCGTATGTATGTTGTAAGGAACTATGGCAAAGAAACCCTTCTGTCCACCTTAACCTACCACATGTGCTATTTACAATCATTGAAGTTTTTTTGTGAAATGACAAATTTGTCAGACGCTTGTGAGACATTGGATTTGTATGGAATTATGGTTAATGGCATTTAAAAACACTCTGCTTTCAGTAGATTGATTCCAATTCACACAATGGATTAATAAACAAATGCCGGCTGTTTGGCATTGTTTCGATCAATTTCCAGATATTATTAAAATTACTGTTAATTTTATAAAATTCGTTAAGTGCAAGTAATGCCACATCTAGAGCCCACTAATTTTCATTTAAAATAAAGATCACAAAATTAGGTTGAAGCTCAAACTTCTTTCTATACAAAACCCTTTAGTGTATTAAATATAAAGATTCCGACTTACAAGTGGGATTTTAGGTGACAATTTCTCCAGTGAAACTGGGATTTAATGAGCCTGTCAAAAATATTAAGGAAGTTAATCTGATATCTTCATGAATTTTCAATTAGTTCAATTATTAAATGCATCTATATCTGTTCCCTAAATTCATGGCCACCTGCAGCAATCATATCATCGGAAAGCGCCATATTATGAAATGTAAGCTCAGGAAGGTGCAAAGTAATCACCTCCTACTCTTTTTAAATTTTTAAAAAATATACTTATTGTTGAAATTTACAGAGTTTGGTAATTATTACATCTTCATATGTATTTTGTTAGCTTATCAATTGGTATTGATTCTAACTTATTTACTAAAATAACTACTATTTGCTGTAGAAGATTCATAAAACACCAACTATTTTAGCTATTATGTGGAAAAATATTTAAGAATGCTTCTAATGGGAATCGCTTTTTAATACGGGTTGGGAAATAATTGATTGATGCTAGGTTTCACAGAGCGACTTGGGCTATTGAGTTTATATTTGACTAGAAATTATTAGAGAGGTGGGCTATATGGCGGGTGATAGATTCAATTCTTTATGGAGTTGTCTATTTGATTAGAACCAAGGGGCATTTGTTGCTATCCGGAAATTTGATCACCTCCTTGGAGGTGATAATAACTGATAATGTTGCATGGGTATGTCGTTTCCGATTGGTTCATATGGTTCTAATTCCTGCACACGATTGACTGAAGGAGTGGAATTGTTATAACCAACGAGATAGATTTAGGAATACAAAATAAAGTGAAGTATTAAAACGTTAGTATTACACCAATAATTCAAAATGTTTAAAATTTCTTTGTTTAGTGTTGGCGATGAAAGCTCACAATTTATTTCAGAACAGAACTGCTGTAACTTTTTTAAAACGTTTCCTCTGTTTTTTACCATTAAGAACATCAAGAAGATTATTTTCTTACCGTTTACTGCACGCGAAGTTTAGAAACGTTTCAATGGCTTTATTACTTACGTTGTTCATTTGTTTTCTCAGAATAAAGCAATGTGCACATTCACATAATAATAGTATTTGACTAATGTAGAAACAAGGGCAAGTAACGTAATATAAGGTGAGGTAATGTCTATAATTTCTTGCAGATAGGTGGCTGCGATTGGTTAAAATTTAAATCATTATTTTCGTACCATTGGACATCGTGCTCATGAGTGAAAAGTCAGAAAGAAACTAAATCGGCTTTAAGTAAAACCATATGAAATTCATAAAGTTAAAAATGGTAATAAATGTATCAAGTATAAAAAATTATAAATTTCAATCTCATAAAGAATTCTTCCCGTGAAAGGCTAACATTATTACCTCCATAACATTGCTTGATTCAGGCATGCTTCTGAATGGTCTTCGCAAACAACTGTGATCCTCTACAAAGTCCTTGAACCCGGCTAATGTAACCCTAGATAAACCTCGGAGCTTAGAAACACGATCTGGCAACAGTGCGTACAATAGCAGGATACGGAACCAACAATCCGCATAACAGGGATGTGCATTAGTAGATTAATATCCCTCCGTCAATGGAAACTGATTGAATGATACCATTTCCATAATGCATCAATGTACATATCAATAAATCATGTGCATTGCGAGGAGAATAACGACAGTTCTCCGCAAACAATACATATTGAAGAATACTCTAGTGAAATTAACGAGGACTAAATCTGGAACATTTTCAATTCATTCACAACCCCAGCTAATGTATTGGACGTCACAGTACAAAGATCTTAGTTATAGAAATAAAATGTCCAGTCATGCATTTGTTGATGTTGATGAATTGGAGAACTTTATGAATTTTTCACTGTCTCGACTACAGAAACGGTTAGAATATCATACAGGTTATAAAAATACCTCAAAGAACACATTGGATCTTTGAATTTAAATACAATTAACTACACATACCGGGAGAGATGGTTCAGTGCATCAACTGATGTCACTGCACTCCCTCTGGCCCTACGCTTCCACTGCCGACGGTGGCAGGATTTTAGACACTAGCTTTTCATCTAGGTCGAATTCAGCCGCTGTCTGGAGGAGAATTCTAGCGGCCGGCTGCTCTGATCGGTAGTTTTCCGTGGTTTCTCCGATCAACATCAGGCGAATGCTGGAGCAGTACCATACGAAACGGACCCCGGACCGCGCGCGATCTTTCCTCCCTCTTCCTTGTTCTATCCTCTCCTCTTACACACACACACTTACACTAACATGCACTACAATACCGCACATGCCGGGAGACCGGTGGGGAGCTTACAGCTTGTCCCGACTGGGGCGGTGCCCCGCTGGTGGGAGACACCTGGTTAGTGGAAAACCCTAAACCCTAAAAACTAGTCGACGGTAGGTCGGCGCCGGATCTCACCATCCAGCGGGGGAAGATAATCGCCACTTCCCGATGAAAAAACACGCACTACACTTACGGGAGTAATCACCTCAGTAGTTGACGCTCCCCGAATCGCGAGCAATCAATCAATTAATCAACTACACGTACTTGCAGTAATGCAAAATAATCACTCACGTACTCTGAAAATATCCAGTCTTTTAAAAGGGAAGCAGGGCAACGTTTTTACATCGGAATGCCATTAAATAGCGGGATGTGTCTCACGAAATTGATGGCCGAAAGGAATAATTTATTTCGTTTCCGGCCGAGTTGAATGTGATTTGTAAAAATCGATAGCGAAGTACACATCCAAACAAAAACGCAATAGCATTGCAGTCGATACTGCTTGAACGTAGGTGTTTGTCGACAGATGACTTTTGTGTTGAATAAAATGAGCGAGTACTGGCTACGCTAGCGGGTGTGAGCTTACAACCAGAAATTAAGCTTTAGATAGGGAGATCCTAGGTTCGAGTGCTGATGACTCTGGATTTTACAGGTTCAAAAGAAGTAGCCCTCAAAATGGACATTCTAGAGACATTTTCGAGGTCGTTGATCGATCTTTAACCTTTCGTCTACGAGTCTGTGCCTCTGTTGGCGCTTTCAAAGTGACACGGGGGGGATGGTTACTAAATTGCCCGGCCCTGAGAAAGGGACTAGGAACATGGGCTTCTTGTTTTACATCTGAATCATCATCCCCATTTTACACCAATACACGTTTATCACTTGTTTCATACGAATCATCATCCCACACATATTCATTTAGATATCACTGTCATTGAGTTATTATTGTTGTTACCTCTGCCATCATCCAACAATGGCTGGAGTATATGCCTCTCAGCATAGGCACCCGTTTTCAATCTCCATTCAACACATGTGTAATTTGTGAACAAGGAGATATCTTGGAAGGTTTTTCGATTTTTCCTCGCCTCTTCGTCTACTACACACTACTCCACTCCTTCGTCAACTCCACAATTACCACCATCCTAACCTTATTAACTTAGAGAGTCCCGAATCCCTATTCAATAATAAATCAATTATTAAGTGGAAAGGAATAGTAAACCACCACTGTGATCACATGTTTAGGAAAGGAGGGCGCATAAATGCCCGAGTAGGTGGCTTATTGGTTTGCGTGCTCGCTTTCCACAGCGCAACCCTGGGTTCGATTCCCGACCGGGTAAATAATAACTGCGTTTTCCTTATAAATGTCCCAGTGTCTATTCCCATGTAACGATGAGAAAGCCGACATTAAGGTTGTGAAGAACAGTGTGTGCGTCTTCGTGCTAGCCACACAAACCCCTGATCCCATGGCCGAGAGGCTGGGTCTCCGATGGTTGGCCATTGCTCGTAGAGCCGAAGAACAGCACAGGTGACATAAATGGCATGCCTCCCCCCTGGCGTTCGCTCAGGAAATAACTGTGGCATTCAGCAACGCCATTCAAGGTTTCTCACGTGTTAGTAAACGTGACGTTACGCAACCAGCAATCATATTATCGACAAAACATGTCAGAACCATTGAAACTTTGTTACTTAATGTAAAACAAGTACGAACCCTGCTAACATTCAACACTTCGTAAAGAACTATTTAAAATTGCGATTAGTTTCATTCTGTAATCCAACCTCGCACGTACAACCTCCGGAACTGCGCTTTATATCGCATATACCGGGCAACATTGTAATGTTGCGAAACTATTAATAACAAGAAAGCCTATCCGTATAATTAAATTGCACAGAATATCAAATTGTCGCCTCTCGGGTGACTCAAGAACAGCGTGCTAGCTTTCTATGAAGCGGTCCCCGGTTCGATTCCCGGCAGGGGCAAAATTGAAGCTGCAGCTTCCTAACAGGAATCGTCTCGGTTTCTGGAGCTGCGTGACGAAAGAATTTCTGGCAGATCAAGAAAGCAAGGAACGGTGATAAGAATACGCTGTGCTTGCCACATGACCCGCTTACTCCCAGGAGTATGTAATACATAAAAACTGGGTTCAGGCGTGGGAACACCGCTAGCTGGCAACATTCGGATTAAACAAGCCATAAAATTCGAAATACATAAATGGATCAAACAGTCAATATGATTTTATACATACGTATTTCGAGACACCATAACTCTGATCACCCGGTCTAACGGAGTGGTATTATGCAGAAAACCTTAACTTCCAAAAAGTAATAGAAGTTTAGGAAATGTCGTATTTTGTAGAGTGTGACCTCTTGCTACTAAGTGGCCCGGAAACTAGGTGTTTCCACCCACGATGCACTGTATCGGAGTATTACAAATTAGTCGTATGTACTGCAGCGTAACGAGTTGCATATCGCATGAAGGTCTGCTAATTTCTACATTTTCTCATCTAATCTACAAGATTCTCTATTTTTAATCTCAAATGTGTTTAACCTTCCAGCGGGCGCGCTGTCGTACATTTTACGACAATAGCAGATTTTTTTTGTTTTGCTGTCAACTCATTGTTGTCAAAGACTTATGCGTTCTTGGTATTCCTTGCAGGTATCTTTAGTGATGCATTCCTGTAGCCATTATTTAGTTTGCACGCTATATTCAATTTTTGTAACGCTCTATTCGGGATAAGTGTATAATGACGTAAACTTTACGCTGCACGCCGGCTGTTGTGGTAAAATATTGTGTAATAATTTGGCCTAATCCAAATTTTCTGTAAAATGTCCAGATAAAGAATTCATATGAACGAAAATCTGAATTCTTCAAGAGCTGTCTGATCGGAGGAAGATCATGAATTGGATAGTGACAGTGACAGTAAACGAATGTTGAAAATATAGATGAACATCAGAATGATACTGGGTCGGAAGAAGACCTTTTTGATACTAAATACAAACGTTTATCAACGGATATGTTTTTTGGTAGTAAATATCATTCTTAGATATTATAATGCGACATAAAATTCCATTGTTCTACAATTTCTTTGATTTTTTCAAGAGTCATTGAATGTAAAATTTACGACACGCGCCTGCTGGTGTGAACATTTTACGCGCGCCCGCTGCAACGTTAATACACTCTTATACATCAGTAGCGCATTTACAGGATTTTATTTCGAAGGTGTTTTGTGAATCGTTGAGATTTGTCGCCTTGTCCTTGCGCGTTACGAATGTAAGCGACAGAAGTGGATTCCAAAACTAACATTCCGCACATTAACCCTCCGGTGGGCGCGCAGCGGCACTCAGTGCCGCAATCTTACATTTTGGTTGATTGCATGTAAATAATTGATGTCGCACTATTGAACTCATAGTTATTCTTCATTCATTATGTTTTGAACCGGATGGCACTCAAATCACGATTTTAGACACTGCCGATCGACCGTTATTCATTAGTAATTCAAACTCTGCAACGGTTGCGGCACTCCGTACCGCACGCGCTTTGTCATGTAAGTATAATATTTGCGTATTTTATCCATTAGAATTCTTACTGCTGTTTTGTTATTGAGATTTGTGACAGATTTTGGAGTACTAACTACTAATTCAAGTTTAAATGCGTTGTTTCCGAAGAAACGTTAGAAGACACGTTTGCACCGTATTCATTCCCCGACATGTAACACGTACCAAGACACGGAGGGAGCGAGTGATGCACCAGATTCTTATTAATATTGTTATTTCGCATGCTATTTAGTTAGTTATTATGAAATAAAATGTATAAAAACATAAATAAAGAATATTTCCTTCACATTCCATAACAAAAGTAATAACTATTGACGCGAAAATCGAAGATGATAAGTGCGGAGTGCCGCACGCGAATGCTGGCGGGAAATGTTGGGACGCGCCCGCCGGAGGGTTAAAGCATCTAAATTAGCAAGTTTTTTTATAATAGGGGCTACGCAACAAAATTTACAATCTATTCCATTCTTGAAATAATCAGTAAATGCAATATAAAAAGACGTTAAGAGTTTAAAATAGACTGTAGCTCGCATAAATTCACCTATCGGTTCTTTCGGGAGTTGAAGGTAAATAAAATAACCCGGCCCCCAGCGAGGATAGCGCACTCTCACACCAAATCGTAAAATTACGAATCCGGGGAGCGAATGCAAGAGGCAGGCGGCGCGGCGGCGGCGAGGGCAGCGAACCAAGCGGCGGCTGCCGGGACTGCAAAGCAGGGCATCGGCGCTGCACGTGACACAGGAGGCCGTGCGCGGCATGGGAAGGTCCCCGCCAGATGAGGAAGAGGGCGCCGTGGAAGCGGCAGGAAGTGGATCGCTGATTTCCGGTGGGGAGGGGGGAGGAGAGGGGGGAGTTTTTGCTTTCTCGTGAGCCGCATGCTCCATGAAGTTGTACTCATTAGTAATGGATGGGACGTTCAGTTGTGTTTGTGGCATGGGGAGTTTTCCCCGTTTCTCATGTATTACATCTAAACCTTAATTGTGCCTTGTACTTACCGGTAACTGGTGTGCTTGGGAAGATTGTGGGTGCCCTGAAGAACCTCTAGTCTCTAAGTAGAAGCAAGCAGGAGATGGGTCCATGAGCTACCTCGGGCAACTATTTCTACACAGGCTCAATGGCTACCTTGGCTTCGGGTGGGGGTATTACGTGAGATCTCTAGAGGAAGAAGCCGAAAGGACCCACAGATGCTTATAAACGGCAGCTGGGAGACCCTTAGGGGCCTTCGGAAGGAATCCGAGAGGAAGTCAGACAACCAGAGATGAGTCCCGACCATAAAGAAAAGAAAATGGTTAATAATGGACGACATACCTACCCTGATAGCGTATTTGTTGCTAGTCCGTAACTTAGGTTACGTAGACAGGTAGTGCCTAGGTTTCTGTCCCAACGGTGGCAAGATTTACGACCGCAATGAAAAGGTTCGGTCGAACGATCCCACTTGCTGGATGAGAATTCTAGAGAGTGGCTGTTGTTTCAATGATTTCTAAGACGCTTTATTAATTTGCGACGCCTAAGGACATTTAATCCAGAAAAGTGAGTTCAAGAGTGAGTACTTTCTGGGACAAAATTATGACTGAACCGATTAAATACTTTCCCTTAGAGAAATACTTTTTCATTCAGAAACGTAGAATTACAATTGTCTTCAAAACGTGAACATAACACGACGCCATTGATTTTTAGTTTAACTGAATGAAAATATGTTCGCAAGAGGCGAGAAAAGAAGGTGCCATGTACTCACAACGGGACGGAATTTTATAATCTCACAGCTGCAGTAACAGGATATCCTCAGAGAAAAGAGAGAAAGTAATATTTCCAATTTTTTTCAGTGACTCGGATCGACTGTTTCGAAAGAGAAATTTTCAGTGCAGAGCAATCTACGAATAATCCAAACGTAATAAAAAATCATGAAGAATTGGGTATGCCATTTCAGTATATAATGTTATCTGGCCTCTTGGCAATGTTTATTATCACTGCGGATCATTCCAGTTTCGGAGTGGCCCGGCTGAAAGGCAAGCCACTCGCGGCCGTCAAAACCGTTTTCGTGAATCGTTGATTTTTATCGGCGAGACTCCAAATGAAATGTATCCCGCTCTGTTGCCGCGCGCGCCAATATGCCGTGGAGGCCGAAAAAAAGGAATGCTGCAAATTAAACCTTTGAATATTTCGCTGACTGTCGTTCTTTTTTTCGAAGTAGATCGTATTTCATACTTCGGCCTATCTGGTGTAAAATGGAAGAACATTTTTTTACGAATGAGTTTTTGGTTAAAGTGGACATACGAGTATCTTAAAAGATTGTAGGTCCGCGAATAGCACTGAGAAGCGAATAATTTACATCTGGTTGTAACAAATAGTAATATGCGTATTTATATAATGAATTAACTTTTTTGATACGAAATTCCCACGCTTTCTCCAATCAAAACCATGCAAATGCCGAAGCAGTACCCCAACAAACGGGCCACGGACCGCGCGATCTTGATTCCTTACTATTTCTTGTCCTATCCTCACCCCTTACACACACATAGTGTTTTGACCTATAACAGCAAATCCTGACATCAATATTAACTTAACGAAATGACTGATTTTTAATGTCATCCCTGACATTAAAAACAAAATGTATAAAATGAATGATATAATAGAGAAAATCAAACAGCCTTTATCTCTTGATATTTTCCGTAGATATCACAAGAAAGATAATAAGAAAGTGCATTGAATACTTACAACTGATAGTCACAAACAACCTTTTAACGATCACACAACACAACGTTCTCTAAGCAAGATCAACTGCTCTGCCTTTTCCCGCGAACAAGCCGAGTTGCCGTTTTCATTCTAGCCGCGCATTTCAAACAACGCGTATTTCGAAGCTTTTCATTAATAAAGGAAAGCTGCGATATACTCAATATATAAGTATCATATCATTTTATCAAATAATTTATATGATATGATTACTCAAGCATATCATTATACAGGGTGTCCGGGGAGGAAACGTCGAAATTTCGAAAATAAGTTCTTAAGACTTTTCTAAGCATATTTTGTCTAATAAACTACGTAGATATTCCGAATGGTTGGGCCACAATGAGCACTCAAAGTTTGGTTTGAAAAAATGATTTCTAGGCAAAAATTTGCAATATGGAAGCATAGAAACACTCCAGAAACATATGAATTGTTTATTATTTACAAAAGAAATTAATGTATTCGCGCAAACAGAAAAATTAAGCGAGAAATAAAAAAGCAGTCGAATTGTGTAAATTGGGTGCTTTTTTATTTCTCCCTTAATTTTTCTTTCTGAACAAATATATTCATTTCTTTTGTAAATAAGAAACAACTTATAAGTCCCTGGAGTGTTTCTATAATGCAAGTTTTGCCTAGAAATCAATTTTTCAAACCAACTTTCGAGTGCTCATTGCGGCTCAACCATTCGGAATATCTACGTAGTTTATTAGACAAAATATGCTTAGAATTGTCTTAAGAGCTTATTTTCGAAGTTTCGAAGTTTCCTCCCCGGACAACCTGTATATAAGTATATACTCAATTGTTAAAAATGTTTTCAATAATTGAGGCACCAAACAAAAGAGAAAAATAGGAGTGGGGACCATTTCGAATCCTATTGTTCACTCTTTTGTTTGATGCCTCAATTGTTTAAGACCGTTCACTGGCAGCCTATTAGGAAGGACATCAAAATCGTTGTCTATAGAGCTTTAATATACAATCCGAGCAATTTATAAATGTGTAAATGTGCCGGTCGCGCATGAATTTGGCCTGAGCAAACGAGGTCACGAATGCCGGTAAAATCGTGACATGGCGGCCGGTTAGGTTTTCCAAGAGCGAAGGAAGCCTTTCGCTATCGGAAGTTTTACGCACGTTATAGTAGATGCTGCAACTACTCAGCATTGGGTTTGATGCATTCTTGACATCCACACAGGTTCTGGTTCGCTCGTAATAGTATATTCTTCAACGAGCGTTGTATTGACGAGTTGATGTTTACGACACCAGCGACGTAGGAGCGAGTATACTTTCTCTACAACTTTGAAATTGATGTTTTAAAAATACTCAATGGGCGCCTTAACCTCAATACCAACTCGCATACTGTTTCGTGGCTCAACTGTCTTACGACAGTTGCGACCAGCCGCGGCAGAGCAAGCAGCGCCTCTGTAGGTGACTGCGAGGACCCTCTTTTATGGTATAATGAACTAAGACGAATCCGTGCGAGAATATTATTCTCGCACGGCTTGTGGAATCAGCATCATTACTGCCTCCGATAACGTGCAGAAATGTATACATTGCGAAGTAGTCGTAGAGAAAGAATATTCTGTGCTATTGCAGAGATCTGTTCCCGTATATTGTGCCGCAGTTCTTTGGTACGTGGGTTGGTCGCGTATATACGAACTTTCAGAAATCCCCAAACAAATCGCACCGAGTCATATAAGGAGAGCGTGCAGGCCTCAAACCACATGTGATAATACTGTCTACATTAACGGCATGCAAACTCTTACAAACTCTTACGGAAACTCAAGTAGCGTGTGCATTTGCGGAGTGCTGTTGAAAATGACGATAATTACGCTCCTTATTTGTCAACATTTGGAAGAAAGGCTCCAGGATACGATGGACATAACGGTTGGACAAATTTTAAATATGTGTCATATACATACACTTTGTGTTTGAGAGTGAACTTCAAGGGAACCATCACAAACCGATTAATCAACATGATTGAAAAGCATTCGTTTTGCGGGGCGAGATCTTGAGCAGAGTTCCCATGGGAGTTCCCCGGAGATTGAGAGCCCGTCGCCCGAGCAGAAGTTTCCTCGATCGCGGCACACTACAGTACGGGCAGCGTATAAAGGCTCACGTGCACTAGGCGAGTTTACAAGCTAACAAGCCGGCTTGTAAAAAGCGAGTATCGGGCTTGTAAAAAGCGAGCGGAATCGGCGAGTACGCTAGTAGTCAAGTACACACAAAATTTCCCACTTGCTCAGTTGCCAACTAGCTGGCGTGTGGAAACCACGTGTTGTCGTCTGCCGTTATTTAAAGTTATTAAGGTTAGTTTAGATTGTTTTGGAAATTTACTAAACTTGGTACGTCTTCCTATCCACGGTTTCAGCCATACGTTTCTCTTATGCACTTTTCGTTTCACGTTTTGCCGTCTAATTAACTCGTTTTAATGACATTAGCTACAACTGCAACTCCCGCTAGAACCAGCTCATCCGATATCTTAAAAACCAATGCTACCAGCAACTTGTGCACAAGCTACTGAGAGTACACGTGGCTAGTTTACAAGCTAGATCACTCAAAAGCCGGCGAGTGGCGTGTAAAGTCGCCGGCAGTTCAACTTTTTCTAGAGCGTTTTTACAAGCAGCCAACAAAACGAGTGCATCGAGTACACTGGACTAATTTACGAGGTGCTTGTGAAAAAGCTGGCTTGTAGCTTGTAAACTCGCCTCCTGTACTTGAGCGTGAAGCGACGGACAGTTCATTCCGCTATTGTCACACATTGCTACGCACAAGGCACCATCTACATTACAGATGAATGAATTCTCAAAACATTAACATTTACTGACAGGCTTTTGCACGTCTTGATATCGTGTTCATAACTTTTGCCAAAGCCGAACCTTATCTCCTCCGCGACTTCATGTGAGTGAGATGAGTGGCAACGCTGAACCCTGACTGTAAGAAAGTAAACAAATCCTCGCAAGCTGATTGCTTGAGAGCTGGTCACATGACACACCACAGCACGTGGCGAGAGAACTGTCAGAGCCGCTCATAAACCGCCGGCTCTGTATACTGCGTTTTTCGCAACTTTGCCCTTAACAGGAATCAGCTGTTTCGCTGCCACCCAATCAGGAGCTTAAATGTCACTACTGCCACGTCCCTATGATGACGTTTAAGCTCCCGATTAGATGAAACCGTCAACAGCTGATCCCTGTCAGGGGCAGAGTTAAGAAAATCGCAGTATACACTTGATGTCAATCGAAAGTTTCAATGTTACTACTGTGACGTCACCATGGTGTCGTTCAAGATTCCGATTGGATGAAACCGTCAACAGCTGATTCCTGTCAGGGGCAGAGTTAAGAAAATCGCAGTATACACTCGATGTCAATCAACTAATTCGCTGCCATCCAATCGGGAGCTTGTATGTCGCCACAATGACGACACTATAGGGACGGTCAAGCTTCAAAATAGATGAAACCGTCAACAAGTGATTCCTGACAGAGGCAGAGTTAAGAAAATTGCAGTACACACTTGATTCCAATCAGCTGTTTCGCTGTCATCCAATCGGGAGCTTGTATTTCGCCACAATGACGTCACTATGCTGACGTTCAAGCTCCCGAATGAATGAAAACGTCAACAGCTGATTCCTGTCACGGGCAGAGTTAAGAAAATCGCAGTACACGGTTCCAATCAGCTGTTTCGCTGTCATCCAATCGGGAGCTTGTATGTCGCCACAATGACGACACTATAGTGACGGTCAAGCTTCCGATTGGATGAAACCGTCAACCGCTGATTCGTGTCAGGGGCAGCGTTACAAAACTCGCAGTGTAATCAAAGAGTGCGTACTCACCGATGCCGAGCAGCGCGGCCTGGCAGAGGTACTGTCGCGAGACGAGGCACTGCAGCGAGGGCTGCGCCACCACCAGGCCGAAGCCCACGCAGCCCAGCGCCGCCGCCAGCCCCAGGAACGTCTGCAGCAGCACCAGCGCCGAGTCCTCCAGCCCCTCCGACAGCCCCTGCAGCGCCTGCAACACGCGCACACGCCAGCCCTGGCTAAGACATCCTCAGAAATACATAGGATTACAATTACCAACACATACAATTGGTTTCCAAACGGGCCACGGACCGCGCGCGATCTTTCCTTCCTCTTCCTATCCTCTCCCTCTTACATACACACACTTACACTAACATGCACTACACTACCACACATGCCGGGAGACCGGTCGGGAGCTTATAGCTTGTCCCGGCTGGGGCGGTGCCCCGCTGGTGGGAGATACCTGGTTGAGGGGAAAATCCCGCTAGTCGACGGTAGGTCGGTGCCAGATCTCGCCATCCAGCGGGGAAAAGATCAACGTCACCTCCCGAGAAAAAACCACACACTACACTTACGGGACTAATGACCTAAGTAGTTGCGCCCGGAAACACGAATCAATCAGTTACAATTGTTTTCTTCTTAAAATAAAAACAGCCCCTCCGACAGGCACTGCAGCGCCTACACACACACACATGAAACCTTCTAACGTATTTTTACGCAAATAAAGTAAAGTACGCTTAAAAATATAACCAAGGTCGGATTTTCAGGAAAACACCTAAAATTTGTCTCATTCTAAAACCTCGTTACTGATTATAGAAATGTTTTATCCCAATGTAATATACTTTTCAAACTCAGATCTTTACATAATATCCTGCACTTTTTTTGAAAATATGAATATTTTCGCGTAAGTTAGAGCGGAAATTAAATGAAAACAAGTCTTTTCTAAAAAAGAGAAAAAAGGTTCCAAATTTGTTCTTTAGTTTTTTTCTCAAATGTACCAAATTTTGCAAGACAATATGACATATCGATAGTACGATTTTCCTTCATTTCCAACTATACAATAGAAATGGTAACTGTGTTATTAATGTCATTAATATAACGCCTTCTTGATCACCAGGCACAAAATAAATTTAAGACAGCAGAGAACGGATGTCGGGAAATTTTCTTTTACAAATCGAACGATTACGGAATGGAATAGATTGCCTGCAAAAACCTTTGAACCCTTTCCTCAAAGCGTTCAACAGTTTAGGAAATTAATTTAGGGTATTATTAAGTAAATGAGGGGGAATACTGGGTTATATAGCGATGCATAAGTGTTCTATTGTGAAGTGAGGTGTGGTGCAGTGTATAGCAGAGAAATAAAGAAGGAAATGTTTTCAAGTCTTAGTGAAGTGAAGTGCAGTGTGATCCTAATTGTATAAACATTCAGTGCGGAGTTAGAGTATAAAAGTTTTTTTTCTTTCTTTCTTTTTCTTTTCTCTCTTAATGTAATTTAATATTTAATGACTGTGTATTTTTATGTTTTTGTAATTAGCTGCCACCGGGTTATACCCATTTGCAGTTTAAATAAATCTATCTATCTATCATTCTTATTTCCGTACACAGATCTCTTTTGACGCGTGGTATTACAATCGTACTTTTCATTCAGTTTCTACAGTCTGCGTACCACAATGAAGTGAATAACAGACGTTTTAGCGACAATCCTATCACAACCTCGTTCCCACCGAAACGTGAAACCCGCGAGGTGATCATTCCCCGCATCCGCTTTCGCGCACCGCTGCTCCCCCTGGCGGATTCCGGCGTGGGCGGCGGGTGGGCTTCCGTGCGGGTGGGGTGGGGGAGAGGGGGGCGTGTCCTGTGGGATCCGCCGCTGAAAACCGCCCGTCTCAATGGAGCATCAATGGAGCGGGGGCGGCCCTCGTGCCACAAAGGCGCGGCCCTGGACGCCCGGCCCCGCCACAGCCACCCCGGCCGACCTACCCGCCCCGCTCCACCCGCCCCCGCGCCGCCCCCGCTCCACCCGCTCCGCCCCGCCCGCCCCGTTCCGCCCCGCTCTTTCCACACTCCGGCCCCGTTCCGTCCCGCTCCGCCCCCGCTCCGCCCCGCCCCGCTCCGCCCCCGCTCCCCCCGTTCCGCCCCGCTGCGCCCCGCCAGCCTGCCTTGTCCGCCACGCGCGTCCCGCACGCCCCCGCTCCCCCCGTTTCGCCCCGCTCCGCCCCGCTCCGCCTCGCCAGCCTGCCTTGTCCGCCCCGCCCGTCCCGCACGCCCCACTCCACTCCCGCTCCGCCCTGATCTATCCGCCCCCCCAGCCCCACCCGCCCCTTCGGCCCCACCCCACTTCCACTCCGCCCTGCCCCGCCACGCCCGACCCCGCCCGCAAGCTCCGTGCGTCGTCTTCTTTGCTCGGGCCGCTCGCCATCCTGCGGCGTGTCCCGTTGTGGTCCGTTCTTTGCCGTTTTACCCTGTTCCGTCCCATCTTCTGTCCTCCTATCTCATCTTGGTTTGTTCTGCACCGTTTCATCCCTTTCCATCTCGACCAGCCCTGCTTCGATTCGCTCCGTCCCGTTGCGGCCTGTTCCGGCCCTGACTATTCCGTTTCGATCCGTTCCGTTCTGCACTGAACCGTTCCGCCGCATCTCCTCCCTCCCGCGCCCCTTCCGGATCACGTGCTCCAGGGCATCGACATACATCAGTGCAAAGCCTCTGACCGGGAGGTCCTAGGTTCGAGTTCCGACGGTGGAAGAATTTTCAACTTAGCTTGTTGGCGAAGTAGAGTTCAGCCGCTGTTTGGTAAAGAATTCTAGCGGACGGCTGCTTTGATTGGTATTTTTCCCTGGTTCTTCCGATAAACAATGCCGAATGCCGGAGTAGTACCCCTAACAAAAGAGCCACGGACCGCGCGAAATTTCCTTTTCCTTGTCCTATCCTCTCCTCTTACACACACACACTAAGACCCATATGCACTACACTAACACAAATGCTAGTAAATCGGTCGGGAACTTAGAGCTTGGCTCGGATGGGGTGGTACCTCACTGGTGGGAGATACCTGCTTGGGGAAATTCCTCTAGCCGACGATGGGTCGGCTCGGGATTCCACCATCCAGCGGGGGAAGATCACCGCCACATCCCGCGATAAAAAAGTATGCACTACTCTTACGGGACTAATGACCTTAGCAGTTTATGCGCCCGGACTCAATCAAAATAAAAAAATCCGCCCCTCCCACTTCGCTTTAAACGCTTCGCGTTCCCCCCCCCTCATTACGCTCCGCGCCTCGATCTGGTTCGTTCCAATCTGCTCCATTCCCTTCACTCCGTCCTCCTTGCTCCTCCACGTTTTGTCCCGTTCCTGCCTGCTTCCGGTCCTGCTTCTCCGCTCCGCTGCGCCTCTCCCTGCTTCGTCCCGACCCGTCCCGTTCCCCCACCCCACCCCTTCCATTCCTTCCCGCCCTGTTTCGCCCCGTCCTGGGCCGTCTCTTCCCATCCCATTCCGTCCGCACTCACGCGTTCGGCAATGCAGCGCTGTTCGTCCGTGGCGTCCCACCGCACTCGGAAAGGGAAATTGCAGTACCGACGAACAAGCGATGTGCACACGACAGGTGGTGTAGGAATAGACTTACGAGAAAAGAAACAAAAAAATGCTTTCTGGTAAGTCGGAGAGGGAGGTGGGAAAGAGAGCCTAGGAACGATGTGAAGGGAGGAGAAAGGAATAAAGAGACGGCGAGAGAGAATGAGATGAGGAATGAGAAAAAATAGGAGAGAGAAAGGGTGAGGGAAAAAGTAACGGACCAAGGAATGGCAAGCGGAAATGAAGCGGAATGGGTGGGTTTGATAGATGAGATGAGTAAAAAGAATAAGAAAGGAGATACATGACTTCGAGAAAAAGAAGTGAGACCAACAACGATATGAAGAGAGGAAGGGGAAGATCAGGATGGGGTAGATTGGGGGAGGACTGGAGGAGACGAAGAAGGAGATGCGATGGGAAGAGGTAGGATAATGAAAAGGTAAACCAGAAAAATACTCTTCATTTGCATTGTTGGGCATATTTGATTGTCGTTACTGAAGGCATGACTCCGTATAGGATATATCTCGATTTTTTATTCACCACAATCTGTTGTCGAACTAGTTCCTTGCAGCCTCACCCCAAAATCACTGACATTAAAAAAAATTGTTCTTACTGAACCAAAATCATCCGTACCTGATCACAATTGCTTTTCCCCGCAATATACCCGAATGATATGTACACTGCGACTGGTCCCCGACTTTTTTCTCTATGTTTTGGAATCATGCCGAAAAGCAGAAAAAAACTGTATTTACAATATTACTTTTTTTAATCTTCCTTTTATGTTCGTGATAAACTCTGTGGGGTTTCGTTGCCGACACGTATTCCAATACGTTGCAACAACACGCGGGAAAATAAATCATGCGTTGAAAAACGGCCAACAAAGCGAACAGCTGTTGTAGAAATATTTGCTCGCGTCGGGTACTGATTGCCACGTTGCGTTTGGCAAAAAGAAGCAAAATGCGAAGGAAAACCCTATCACTGCGGGATGTGTCCTTCTTGTAATTGATCTTTTTGCGTTTTTCCCAAAAAGCAAAAACCACGGGATAATTCTAGCTTGATGTTTTATGAGTGATCAGAACACTGTATCTGGATGCACAACAGATATGCTTTGGATGCTGAAAATGGAGACGATCGTATTTGTAGGTTGGATGCAGTGAAAGTATTACTTCAGTAAGACCAGCCTAATTCCAGTAACTAAAAGTAATTAGTCTAGATTTACTTATCTCGAAAACTTCATTGCATGAAATTAAAAATAGTCACTAAAAGACCGCAATTCTGTAAAAGTATCGTAGGTAAGTAATTGTGATTCCTCTCTAAATTTGGTTACTTTGAACCTTTTATAAAGTATCCATGAACACAAATGAGTAATGTTTAAATTTGTAGTTAGTCGTCCTCTTACCGACATTAGGTTCTTCATAGAATCGTAATTGCAAGGGCAATATGGGTCTCGACATCATCGGGGGACAAGCATAGTATGCGCTGTTACAATTTCTCAGTATTTCTCTCTCTTTCTCCGCGTGGGTTCCAGTCGACTCTACCAAGTCTTCATTTGTTTGTTACATTGCTGATGCACGGAGTAAATGCTTATTGACTCAACAGAGGAACCGTCAAATTTGTGAGGTTTCTGTGTGACAAGGAAAGCAAGCTTTGGAAAGTCCACTGGCGGAGGAAAAATTGGCATATTTAAAGACACTTTTTAAATATGTATAAGGAAGATGCAAGGATAATAACTACAAAAGTAATGAATGGTTAAGTAACTAAGCTTAATTACTAAAATTAGGCTTAGTTTTCTGTAGGCGGCGTACAGAAAGAATATACGTATAAAGGACTACAAAAACACTATATCCAAATATAAATTACACAAATTAACATCTGTACAAAAGAATATGCTTACTTCCAATTAATGTACAAAACATAACTCAGGATCAATAGGTTACCCACGTATTATCCTGTCAGTGAATTATTATGAATACATGTACGTTTTGGGGAATATTTAAGCTAAATAAAAAGATTGAGCTATAAACATCTAAAGTAAACCTCGGATCAACTAGCATTGGAATGTTATACATATTTTACATTACGTAATACATTTAGTGTAATACACGATACATGTAATGTACTGGCTTATTCGCAAACGTAACAAATTGTCTCAACACATTCCTCACGAGAAAGACAGCAAACCAGAACGCAAGGACTCCATCTGATGCATTCATTGCTGTCGCACCAATAGAATTCACGTCGTTATATTGTGGAAGAGGAATTCCCGTATGAATAATAACCTCTGTTATTGACTTTGACTGGGAAAATTAAATTCTTGCTGTTCCGATAGTATTGTTGTTCAGATCGAGACTTGTCCTAACATTTGCGTGATGCGGCGTGCCTGAGTCTGCGTGGGCGACCACAGAAAAGAAACCTGGGTAAGATGAACTATTTTCAAAGAATTTATTTACCTAAAAAAGAGAAATGCCACAATTACCGCAGGTATTATAGGAAAAGCACAGAAATCAACAAAAAGATGATAAACGGAATTTTTAAAAAATGGTACAATTAACAGAAGAAAACAAAAACACAGGGATAATTCAAACAAAATAAACAATTCGAGTTAATAGTACTTAGCTCACCGATACAAATTAATTGTAATTAGCACACCAATAAAAAGAAACAAAAGTGAAAAAATATAACTTGAAAAATAATGAGGAGCGTATACATAATAGTGAGTAATACTAAAACCATTTTATCCACATTTAATAACGTTTGGATATTTAATTCAAATTTAATTATAATTAGAAAAAGAAAAACCGAAGCCTATTTACCACATTCATTACACAAAATTCATTGAATTTAAAATCGTTTTCAATTGTGGTGAATATTTGTGCGATGATGTATTTGGTTTCTTGAAGTATAATAATTCACAACCCCTTAAAGTTGATTAAACGATAAATGTAACAGGAATTTACTGATCTGTGATAGGCCATTGACAATTTTGAATAAAACATTTGTTCAGCAACGACTCTTCGATTAGCAGTAATAGACTGAATTCTTTAACTAGAATATTATATAAAATGTCAGGAGCAGATTGCTGGAAGTTTTTTTTAAAATAAATACCTGGAATATAGTGTTTGAATATTTTCAGTTTGATTACTAAGGAATTTTCAATCAGGAGATCAAATAACTAAAGCGTATTCTAATTTACCTCGTACAAGACAATTAGAGAGTAGTATCAAACACGAAAAGTCTTTGAGACTTTTGAGAATTTGGAATAATGAAGCCAATATTTTTTGATACACAACGAGGAGATGAAAGAGTACTGGAGGAAGAAGGACAAAGGAAGAAGCAATGAAATTGGTGGTGCCTAGATGACCCAAACGAAAGAAGAAGCCAATATTTTTATTAAGCATAATTTGCAAGGTATAAGTCCATCCATCTGTTTATATATTTTACTAGCTGATTACCCGGCGCTGACCGTGTGTTTATTTAACACAATCATCTGTAGAGCAAGCAGGCCGGGGTGCTCGAGATGGATAAGAGCGTGTACCGACTCATCGCTTCGGTGCGAAGGGTCGCGGGTTCGAGTCCCACTTTGGGCACGGTTGTTTGTCTCTTGCCTCTCAAGTGTGTGCTGTCACGAAGTGCCTCGCGTTCTGTTGACTCCAGATCGCAGAAACCTGCAAGTGTGTTGGTGTCTAGTGTATGGTCGAATATGCATCCAATCGGGAGGTAAAGGGTAACGGACAGTGGGCTGGATAAAAGCCCTAGGAATTGTAGTTTATGCAATTAGTTTATAATGTCCAGCTTTATTGCGTGAGTACATATTTTGAAAACGAGCGACGTTAGGAGCGAGTTTTTAGATTTGTACGAATGCAATAAAGCAACATTATAAACGAGTTGCATACGCTATTTTTTTTGTACGACAGCATTAGAAATTTAGAAGAGAATCAAACTTCCTGTGACGTCTCGGGTACTTGAAATCCGTGCGAGAAAACGGTGGTCGGCTGTTCCGTTTACCTCTACCTCCCCCCGATTCTCTCGCTGCGATTGGCTGAATGTGTGATGACGCAATCATTCGTGCCGTAAAATCTAATACTCATCATTTGTGCCATAAAACGCCCCATTATGAACAATTTCTTGCAACAGAAAAGGTCGTTTATAATGATGGAATACAAAAAAAAATATTAAGCAGTCTCGCCCGTCCCGCACGAATTCCGTCCTGTTGCATTGGAGATTAGAATAGATGACCTAATGGCTGTCTGCTTTTGATTGTTTAGTTCAATAAATAAACAAATGTACTCTATAGAGATCCAATAGGCAGTCAAAGTTTTATAGACAGTCAAACACTTTAATAAAATAGCAATGATCTCTTTACATATTGATAACAATGTTTTAAAGAATTGTTTTACTATTGCAAAACTTTATACCGTTAAGGTGTGCACCATCATTGTCTGTCGTAACGTCCAAATAAATGAAACTGTTTTTATGGAATAATATATGACTTTGAATATTTTTATAGTACCTGATGATGGGAACAAGATAGGTTCCCGTAACACTGTGATATTAAAAAAAAATATTTTATCCGATTTTCCTAATTTGTTACCCACAATAATTTGACTGTCTATAAATATACACAGCACCATATTTATACAATCGCATTTAGATAATTATGTAAATTATGTAAATCACGTGCGCGGTACAAAACACGCGCCGAAGCAACCGCGATGTCACAGAGTTTGATGAAGCGCGGCGCGAGAAAGCAAAGAATTTACAAACTACATAAGCAAGCAGCTCGATTAGTCATCCAGGAGGCAGCGACTCAGGCTTCTCGTAAAAGGGCCGGCGAGCGACGAAACAGTTGTATCGCTCGCGAGTTTTCCGGCTAGCAACGTCGCTGTACACCCTGATACCGGTGAAACATCACAACAGTTAGTGTAGTGTTCATCACGGACTGAACTGAACCATAAGAATTTATTGAACTCTCGTTTACAACGTTCAAAATAAAATTGAAATAATTCTTAAACGCTTAACAAGTCCGTATCCTTTTAAAAGAACAGTGGCAATATGTGAGTTAATGAACTGCAAGTACAAGAAACGGTACGAGGCAGTGGAACACAAACTGCATGTAAAATATGAACCAGTGCTTTTGAAGCCGGGAAATGCTACGCGGCTACATAACCGCTAACTACCGGTGCGCAGAGGAGTAATAACGAGTAAGACTGAGTAATTATCACACGTAACCGCGAGAACAGTGCTAGTGCGATGCAGTGAGTGATCAGTGCGAACGAGCGTGGAAGTCTGAGGTCGCCAGCAACCGCCGAGGCTCCCAGCAACGAACCGCACCCGAAGGTCGTTCTCCGCGAGAGTACTAGCAGGGCCAGCCTTCGAGAAGGGGACGCTTCTACAATCAGGTATTTGTCGCATCGCATTGCATGGATTGTGCTGCCTTCGCAGGTAAACGTGAAATTTACTTTGGACAACGTTAACCAACATTTTGATACTAAAGGGCATTACAGAAATGTTACGTGGATTCAATAAATACCAGGGAAGGAAACGAAAGTGGAATAACACAAATGTAGAAGTTAGCAAAAGTTTCACATACATTTGTAATCAACAGCAAGCGTTACTTACTGAAATTTCTACTTATTACTTACTGAAATTTGTGCGGATTATTAGTGGATAATCCCCAATATGATTGTCCAAGAAGAGAGGATATTCATCTGTCGGATTATTCTGTTTGATTTTCAATAGTTTTACAGCTATTTGATGTTTTTTGTTAAATTCAATGTTATATATGCACTCCATTTACAGGCGCACATAGAACTTATCTCGGGGGGTGGGGGAGGGGGTTACAGGTGTAGTGTCAGCGGACTTGACGTACTGCTGCTGTCGGGAAATTTATGCAACCTTTAGTCCTGATAATGAATTTTTTTATGTATGCTGAATATAAAATGAATTTGTTGACATATAGTGAATATTTTTAACATAAACAGTTGATACATTGAATGATTTTTGCTAGTTTTGAAAATTTGTAAAAGCTGCAGTTTTGAATAAGTATCATGGCTTCTGGGGGACGCCTGATGCCCGATAAGCCCCTTTCTTATGTGGCGCCACTGTAGTGGATTATCAAAGCAGTTCTCCGTACATTTGGTTCGTTATTTAAATTCCAAATTATTTTTGATCGTACTTCCTTCTTCCCCTTCCTCCTATTTTGATCTTTATTGTTTCTTCTCCCTCTTTTACATTCTAATCTCTCTCTTCCTCTTTTTCCTTCTCGTTTTCTTCCTACTCTTTATCTTTCTTTTGTTTTACTTTCCTATCTTTTTCTCACTCTTTCTTCATTCTTCTCTTCTTCTTTCGCGTTGTTTGTGCAGCTTCCTTTTGGCGTTTCCAGCGGGGACTTGACATTCCCCATGTCGGACAAGCCACGAGCCAACTACTTGCGCCAACACCGCCACCGGTGAGAATATTAAACACGATAATAATTTCAGTGTAGCCTTTGGCAGCGGCTGCCGAACCGAAATTGCTTTTATCGCGTTTAGGGCGCAGCCAAGGCCTCGCTCCGCGCGCCAGCAGCGAATTTCGGGGCGCAGGCGCTCCTTTGAGGTCTCTTTATGACGATCCGCGAGGCGCCTTCCGATTGGCTGGCATCCGCCGCGCGCCGCTGCTCTTTTGTTCTGCCCACGCAGCCGGCCTCCGGAGGTCTGGCCAGAAACCGCCTCTCCCCCCCCGCCCCTCGAACGCGACACAGTGGCACCAACAAGAGGGCAAATTGTTGAAATAATTCTTCAGAAAACATGATTAATATTTGTTCCTAGAACCGGGAAGTTTGTGCAAACGTTTAGTCCTGAACCGATAGTGAAATAAAATGTGTAAAAAAAGTTAAATATGCTGAGAATTGGAAAGGTGTGGCGAGTTCGGTTAAAGAAATTGAAGTTCGCTTTGATAATCACATTTTTTGCCACTTGAAGGATATAGGAATGTGCATATAATATAATAATAATAATAGTAATAACAACATATCGTCTTCTTCAGCACCTTTTATTTTATATTAATAACACAGAGTCACGAAGATTTTCTTAATATTTTCTGGTGTTAGGGAGTGAATCCTCTGATATGATAAGCTAGTATATCCAAAAAGAAGACTTTTACACTTCACTTTATGTGATGAACGCATTTTTGCACTTTTTCAATTTTGTGCTCAAATGAAACACCTTTTGGTGGTCTGGAAGGTCGGTAAATACCAAAGTGCCCAAAGAATTTTCTTTACTTTATGAAAATCATCTTTTAACATATTACTCCCATATTTTCTCACTACCCCAACAAACTTTACACTGTCGTTTGTGCCCGTCAGTCGTCCAAAAGATATTGATTAAACCTGTGTGAAGCTTGAAGAAAGTTCGTACTGTATCGCAATTAATACGATTAAGAGGAAATAATATTTGTGTTATTTTCGAAAAAAATATTCAAATAAACTTATTTACACGCCAAAACGTCTAAAATATGCAAAATAATATTTTCCATGATACATGCGGAACATTCTCGGAAGTATGCATCAGGCTAGAAGTGAAGTGCATTAGCACAGAAAGATGAACGCGAACGTGTTTTATCAATAGAACCTGCTAATGCAAAGGTAGAGAATTCTTCTATTAGTAAAACTAAACGTAAGATAAGTAACAACAAGATGTCTCTTATCCGTGTCTCTTTTGCTCCCTGTCAAAATTGTGGAATCATATAAGTCTTTCCTGTTACATTTACATAAATTACATAGGAAAATGTTGTACTCTACACATTTTGTTCTTCAATGCGGTAAGATTACTCATAATACCCTAATTTGTACTATCAATTATATCTGCGTAGAGAAAAGATGCTTCCTCAATGGTATCCGTGATGGCAACATAAACAACTTACACAAAGTAGTTTACGCTAAAATTGGAGATTTGGATTAGCTAAATTTATCGGTAGTCCTTTCTTAAATATGTCATCTCCTCAATGAAAATACTGAGACTAGGCAGGCAATTTAGAAAGAGGTTCAAAAGCTTCAAGAGGCAAAACAAATCTGTGTTCGGTTTGTTTGTTTCAAACAATATCCCGCTAGCTTCAGGAATAAACTAATTTTGAAATGATTTTCGCATTAATTGACTTCCACATGCGTCGAAGCAATGGAGACAAAATTTAAAAAATCCGTGTATTAGACCCAAATCGGTTGACGGACAGTGGATTAATTTCCAAAAGTCGGGGAATTCAAAACACGCAAATTTTAATCTCCACATATTCCGAGATTAATTTATCAATAGTATTTCAATATTTGTTTACCATCCGATCACCCAAAGGTTCAGTTGTAAGCTTTTTTGCGGTTTATCAAGGATGAGATCTGTACTGGTTGATTTGGGATCAGCAATGATATTAGGGCTAAAATGATTGGGAAAGTTTGTTGTTAATACAACGGATATAAAAATCTTTACTTTGAAAAACGCAATACCATGTTCGAAACATCGAAAAGATTCTAAAAAATAATTTAAAACTGCATTATGGATGGTTCTATCGTGATACTAGAATCAGAATACAAATAGAACTCAGAATGATATTGTCAAACTAATTTTAAAATCGACGACACGAGAACCATTGGGTCTATTAAAACTTGTTTGGAATCAGAAATACTATTTAAAAGCAAGCAATTATAACCGCAAGTGTTTGTAATTCTAAAGCGCCCTGATGCTACATCAGGTTTAATTTTATAGCTGTATAAGAGTACGTAAAATATGAGATTTTCAGAAAAGAACACTTTAATAAACGGTCTTGTGTGTACTCTCGTATGTAATCGATACAGATTGAAAAAGCTGAAAATATACTTATTAAAGGTGTTTTAATTTCTAGAAAACTATACAAAATATTTTTATCTAATCTTTTAAGGTATATTATTAAATACGTGTTTTACGAATGACATTTTTCTGTTCTAACACTAAGAACATCGTACGTAAAAGGAGATTTTAATAAAAGTTTCTGTTTTTTATTCAAATTTGCTGAGTTATTTCAGATTCAGCAAACTATGTTAAACTTTCTGCATACTACACGTTGCTATTTGAAACGTTTTATGTCATTTTACAGCAATTTATTCTTAAAAACGTATTGAATAATGTATTACAAAGTTATTAGCTCTGAACAAAATTTGCATGTTGCAATTCAGTGCAATATGAAAGGAAAACAAATATATAGTCGTCTAAATGAGTTCTACAGTGCGATGGTGCAGTGGCAAACTCAATCCACGGGTTCGCACGTTGGAGTGCGGCTAATATGGTTAACTTGAAACTTCAAGCACATGAAGTTTTTCCAGCTCTAGGAATCCACAAATTCAAACAGATAACAGAATAGAAACACACAAATATCACTTTGTTTTCCGAAGAAAGCATTCTACAACTGAAAAGGGTGGTGAATATCATTAATAATAATAATAATAATAATAATAATAATAATAATAACAACAACATGTCTGTATTTCTGGCAAGGCTCAGGCCAAAGAACTACTGCGCTGTATATATACTACACTATGTTCTTAAATATTGTGAATAATTCATTAACAATTTACCACAGCATTACACAGGATCATTTTATTTGTTCTTAAGCAATGGGCTTGCTACATTTTGCAGAAAAAAATTGTAGGGTTGTGTTCATCGGCATTTTTAATTATTCCGGCCAGTAGTATCATTTAAAATTCGTCCGCGTGATGAGTTTTCGCTGCACTGCAGGTCTTCTTTCTACTGCTACTGGGGCACGCGGAAGGCGAAGAAGGAAAATCTTATATTTGGGAAGGAGTTTCGCGCAGCATCCAATCTTCCGTTTACTCCCAGTTTACGAATGTATGCGAGGACCGTCGCCTGATTTGGGGAAATGCATAAAACGGAGACGGGACATTTTGGGCTGGTGAACTCGTGTCACGGAAATGGCGCAGGCAGAAGTTTGAACGCGTGCGTGAGGAAATGTTAGATCACGGCAGGTATACTTTTTAATTTCACGTTTACTCCGTTTGGCGTCAGTTATGTAATGCTGTAGGTAAATATGTCGATATTTTGACAGGAAAAACGCGTTTTACAGGTCCCTGATACTGAAAAAAGTATTTTTTGTTTTGTTTCGTAGTATTTTCAAATTACACTTTTGAAGGTATTTGTCGAACTATTTGTAGCTTTTACTTAACTGTGAGTGAAATTGTGACAACTTGAACTAGTAGAGCACAGACTTCAGTCTGAGGTAGCGTTTCAGTTTTGCCCCACCCTCTTTTCAACAATGATTTGTACATGTTCCCTGAAGACCTATCAAGGCCTTTTGCGGGATCTTCCGCTGCTTTGAGGACATTCCGAAAGCAGAGTGCCTTTGCGCTCCCCGAACGCTGAATAGGCCTATCTGGTTATTGTAACTTTACATATTTACCCATGATATCTCTTGGCCATATTTCGGGGTTTGTATTGTTGTTATGGGTTTAGGAATCAAGTTTCTCAATTACACACACATCCCGCACACAGTTGCCAAGGGATTGTGGAAGGATTATTGGTTTAAACTCCGATTAAAATATTGTGTCCCTTGAAGGTCACGAGCTGAAAGGAGAAGGAAGCACTGTCATCCATTTGGGAGTTTCGTTACGACTTAGTTTTGATATTGAAGCTCCTGATTGGATAACAGTGTCTCCCTCTCTCTTCAGCTCGTGACCTTCAAGGGACACTATAGTTTAATCGGAGTAAAGGAGGGACTCGGAAAACCTCCACCGTACAAACACAACTTAAAACATTCATGTCTTACGCGGATTTTGAACCCGCAGTTTTCATGTCTACGTGTACCTGCCACAAGCTCGACACATTTGATAGTACTATTTGCTTACGTGTTAGTTATGTAACATAATAATTTGATAAAATTAAGAAAATAACGAAAACAATTTGAATGCTTACGTGATCTTTAATGTGCTTTGCAACATTGCATCTATGAATTTTAATTACTTTGATTTAATTTACTTTGATAAATGAATGCAAAGTTACTTTAGAATCAGAATCTATCAACATTGCATTCAGTAATCAACCATGTTCTCAAAATTGAATAGCTGTTCAAAAAATGTTGTAGAACATAACATTTACAACACGTATCAGTTATCACACAGGTTTACTTTAATATAATGTAATATTTACATTGAGAAAATGGCGTTTTATCAAAAACGCGCATTAGCGCAGGTTCTTTAATAAAAAAATCAAATATGTATGGCTTTAAGAATATCATGAAACAGCAACACTTGGTTCTATGAACATTTTAATTGAACATTTCGCGCCGTTTATACGTATGACACTGTCGTTTAAGCTTTTCTGAAAATGACCAACTTTCAGCTAATTTTTGCAGAAAACTTAGGAGTTTTCAAGAAACTTCTTAAGAAACTATTTGGAGCACTTGTAGTCACAAATGCAAAGAATAATAAAAACGTATGTAATATAATTATTTACACGAGAGATATTTCAGAAAGTCTTTTGTATTTCAAAATAACTCTCCCGCGATAACAACTCAATAGGCATGAAAAAATTGTACGATTCGTACAATTTTTGTTTCGATGAGAAGAACAATTTACGAGAAAAATTTGAGAAATCAAATAACTATGCGATATGAAGATGGAATTTTCATGTAATGAGACGCCTTCAAGAAAACGGAAACAAATGACAGCGCAATAAACTACATTACGTTATCGCACTGTGCGATGGTTTTCACAATTTCCGGAAGTCTAATTATTTCAATAAGCACGTCTCATTTTCAGGAAGTAAATTAGAAGTTAGCAACGGTAACAGTGCTGGAATAGTATCTCTGAAGAAGCTTTCTTCTGTATTAACGTTGTGCACGTTATTGATATATGTTTTCAATGTTATGAAATCTGCAGAATACCAAAAAGACCTTAATTTTCCGGCGTAGTTAAAATTTTCTCTTCCTTTGATCCCGGCGCAATATATTTAGCGCAGGAGAAGGGAAGTTTTTGAATGAGCATCTGCGTTGTATCAGAGAATAATAGGGCCATCAGACCCTTGCATCGAGGTTGGGACAACTAAGTTCATCCATTACCAAGTTTTAGGGTAATTAATGTTCAGTTGATAGAATCAGTCCGAATTTTGCAGATTTCTTGTAAAAGTTACAATTTTCACATAAAGAGGAGGGATATGTGGGAGTGGAAGGAAAAATTCTAAACAAAATTACACACTGGAGTTTAACGTTTGCGACGAAACATACATTTGCAATCAAAAATGTACACAGCATGAAGTATTTTCAGCGATGTTCAGTTTCTCAATATTTTGCTGTAAAGCAAGGCTTATCATTGGTAGTAATGTTAGTTACAGTTACTCAACTCAAATGCAGCTGCTTCAATGCAATATGTATTTTCATTGTTCAATATATTCTTAGTAATGAGATTTTATATAAGAAAATAATATATTGTAATTTATTCATGTTACAAGTTGTTTGCTATTTAACAATGACTAGTGTCTCAAAGTATTATAATTTACGTGCATTTGGTCGTATGAATGGATCTAACTCTATTCCTCAATAAAAAAATTGAGTGAAAAAATTCCTGGGGTAGAAATGTATACCGTATTTGTTCGCGTTATTGATTTTAAGGAAAAAATTATGGAAAAATCGTTTCATTTCATTTGGATCACCTCTCACTTTTGGCACTGTTGATATTCACAAGCTTGTAAGTCATAATAATTAAATCGAAAGTTATACTTAAAAATTGTAACGAATCATTGCAGTCTAACAAATGAACTACGTGCAAACCTTTTTTGTATAGTTTAATGAATCAAGAAAATAAATAGAAACGGACTTTTTTGATAATATTGTATGGCAGCGTGTCAAGGCAGTAAAGTCTAACGAAATATACGTGAACTGGTGCGTAAGATTTTGAGCATAAAAATACATTATCAAAAGACAGAACATGGTCATTTCATGTCGCATTTTATTGTAGTAGCAATGACGTCTGCCAACGACAAATTTGTTTTACGACAGCGTATAGAAACCTTTTCTATTTACAATCTCATCTCATAAAGCATTAGGGATAGTTAACTTGCTGGGAATGACTAAATTACATAAGCAATTTGTCACCGTCCTGAGGCACGTATAGTTCCGAACTAATTAATTCTCTATTCCGTTGGTTAATGTTTAGCAAACAGCTTGAACACTTTCTATGTTCGTGACATTGCGATCGAGTTCCAAGTATTTCTCCGAGACGACCTAATTTCACAGGCAGTTAGTTGAACCCATTTGAATTGCACGCAAATTATAACGATCACCAAGTTCCCAAATTTAATGCTTCTACCACAATATGGGAATGGGTATCACATTGCTATCATTTCGGTTGTAGATGAGGAATTTCGCAACCAAATGTCGCATTACATCTATTGCCGCTTGCAAACATGGAACTCAAGTCGAGGATCAAAACTCTATATATAACCGCTTCAATAAGAAAATAGTCTGTATTAACTAGTCAATATTATTAACTGAAAATGGCCACAGATTTTTCACGACACACAAAAATGGTTTTTATTCAGATTTTCAGGTAATAGATAAGTTTACGTAGCGACGTTTCGGGGTATATTTTTCCCCATCTTCAGGATAAATATAGTAAAGAACAGGAGATATATTCCAAACATTGAAAATAATATGAGTAAGTAGTTAATTAACTTACTGTACTAAAAATCGTTTCAGTACAATAATTTCGCCATCCGGGGGGAAGATCACCGCCACCTCCCGATGAAAAAACACATACTACACTTATGGGACTAATAATATATATAATATAATAATATAATATATATATATATTTTTATTATTTTTTTATTTATTAGGCTACAATTGGCTGATTGCCAGGTGGTAACCATACGTCTGTAGCTTTACAATACATCTACATTTGCAATTAACAAAAACCATTTACAATATAACACAATAAAATAAATTACAACTACTACTACGTCAAAGGATGGAACAATACAATAGATTTCTCTAGACCCTCAAAACCAACCGTTAACATTATTAATACTTATAAAAATGTGCACGTACATACACACATTCATGCTTATACGTACATACATACACACATACATACATACATACACATTCTTATACATGAATGCTCACTCACATGTTCACACATAACCGATCACACACCTACTTATTATACATGCCTACATTTACATAAAGAAACAAACACTTAGTTACACATAGTATACATGCAAAGATATACATGTACATAATCATAAACATACATAAACGTAGATACATGATTATACAATTTTTTAAAATTCAGAATCATAATGTGGAATTTCTAAGTTAGCTCTTTAAACATCCGAATTATTCCCCACACACTTTCTCACTACACTTCACCTCACTTCACCCCTAATGACCCCTGTAGTTGACGAGCCCGGAATCTAACGAACAATCAATCTCTCTGTCTCTGTCTATCTTTCTCTCTTTCTCTTTCTTTCTCTCTCTCTGTTCTGCAGGTTCCTGACCACTCATTTTACATACGGGGTAGCAGAATGCGCGAAACTTGCAAAATTGTGATAGAAGGAAATGTAACAGAAGATTCAAAATAACTCATTTTACCTCGATCAATGAAATATTACTCCTCTATTAAAGGTACACGAAACCAGTTTTAAGGGCTTAGAGTGCAACGTCTCCAAGTTATGCATGAAAATAACAAGTATTAGTGATTCAATGAGCTCCTGTTAATTTTGAATAACATAATCTACAACTTTCTGCTTTTTTGTCTAAAATCTGCCTAATGAACTATCGGAAAGAAGCATTTTTTAACACTGTTAGCCGTATTTACTGGTGTTTAAGTAAATTGTGTCGTACGAATCAGTCATCTTTCCTTTACGAATAATTTACAAATGGATTATTCGATTACAGGCGATGAAATGACGTCTTCAATATCATCACAAATCGAAAGAAAAAGAATGAAGAGTTATAAAATAACAACTCGTGTCACAGATATTAACTGAAAGGTAATTGTAGGAGAGAAAGCAAGTAAAGCTTTACACGGCATATTATGGAATAACAATATTCGCTATGAAGAATGTTCGACTGCAATAGTAGAATAAATGTAGCGTAAATCGTTGGCTTGCGGGTGAGATATGTCGGGTCGGTTTTTCAGGTCTTGGGAATATTCTAAATGGTTAACATTTTCCTTCATTATTAAAATTTCCAATTTTCTAGGTTGGGAAATATCTCTATATTGTAAACATTTTCCTAAAACTGAATTGATCTTTTCCACGTTTTTAATTATATTTTTTACTAAATAGATTGATAATACATTATTTTATTATTGCCAATTTTCTTATTATTACTATTATGAAATACACGTAAAATCATTTTACCATTATCTTTCAATGTTCTCCGTTTCTCTTAGGACCTGAACTTTTGACTTGATGTTTTTTCGCTTGTGTGCTGACGAGACTCCCTCCCTTTCTAGTTTTCATTTAGGAGTATTTCAGAAATACGTAACTTCAATATGTAACTTGCCTAGTCACAGAAAGATAATTTCTCTAAATTTTTAGTAAAATCTCGTAGTGTTTAACTTTATATATTTGGGATCAATTCTTAAATTACATTCCTAACTCGAAATTGATAACTTTAAACATACAAATGCTGTGACAGCATACCTCCTCCACCAACTCTTTCTCCCCTCGCTTTCATTCCTGTCTTCTATGTGAGAAAACTTTCACTCAAATTGCGTACGTATTTTATCATTGAATGACCTCCTTCTAGTATGCACTAATGTAATACAATTTTGAAAGTGGTTAGGCGGAAGAGCAGGCTAAATGGCCTGAGCCTCGCCACAAATAAAGGCATTTATTTATTTATAGAAAATATACTATTACATGGAGCGGAATTGTGGGCCACAAACAAAATAGAGGAGGTAAGATTAAGACAGTAGAAAAGGACTACATGAGGGGATGCCTACCACTTACTCGCAGGAAACAGAGTGCGAAATTAAGAAACATGGAGAAGCTTTTTTCAAATGGAAAAAATACATCCAGGAAACTATGGAGGATAGAGGCCTCAAATCAGAAGATTGGGGAGACCGAGTGTAGTGAAGGGTGAAAACGACAAGCTCTTAAGGGGAAAATTCCAAAGAAGAATTATTAAATTAGTACTATAAAGAGGTCTTCAATCTCATGAATGTTGCAGTTATCGGAGTATAATCCAACTCAATTCGCCGTCTCATCTTTGATTGATTCGTGTTTGCGGGCGCGTCATCTACGTAGGTCATTAGTCCCGTAAGTGTAGTGCGTGTTTTTCTCGGGAGGTGGTGGTGATCTTTTCCTCGCTGGATGGCGAAATCTGGCGCCGACCTACCGTCGACTAGCGGGGATCTCCCACCAGCGGATCACCGCCCCAGCCGTGGCAAGATGTAAGCTCCCGACCGTTCTCCCGACATGTGTGGTAGTGTTGTGCGTGTTAGTGTAAGTGTGTGTGTAAGAGGAGAGGATAGGACAGGACTAGGAAGAGGAAGGAAAGATCGCGCGCGGTCCGTGGCCCGTTTGTTAGGGTACTGCTCCGGCATTCGCCTGGTGTTGATCGGAGAAACCACGGAAAACTAAATATCAGATCAGATCAGCCGTCCGCTAGAATTCTCCTCCAGACAGCGACTGAATTCGACCTAGCTGACAAGCTAGTGTCGAAAACCCTGCCGCCGTCGGGACTCGAACCTAGGACCTCCCGGTCAGAGGGACTGCAGAGACATCAGCTTGATGCACTAAGCTATCTCTCCAGGTGAAGCTCCTAAGAGGAAACTGCCAAAGAAGAATTATTAAATTGATAATACAAAGGCTTCTTCAATCTTATAAATGTTGCAGCTATCGGAGTATAATCCAAGTCAATTCGCCGTCTCATCTTGTGAGGGTTCACGAAACCTTACTTTTATAAGGCGCCGGGGGGCGCTGAACTTCTGTTTATAAGTTGAAAATCCCACGCGTTTCCTCTCCAGATTAGGCTCTTCGGATCTTCCACATCTCTTATTTCACGAGATTCGTTCTTCGCGAACGGAACCGGGCACTTCTGAATCCCCATGGACTGCGGAGGCGGATTCAAAACTTCTTCTCTGGAAGGTCTCACATTCACACTCTCGGATTTCGTTCGAGAACTTTCGAATAAAATCGCCCTTGTTTTCCGCGAAAGGTTGTCACAAAACCACCAAGGGATTTGGTGTATCCGATACTTTCGGTTCTTTCTTTCTTGTTTCTTTCTGCGCCGTCAGACAAAACGTCGATTCAAGGTGTGCACTCGCGAGGGCGAAGGTTTGTTTTTTTTTCTGTTTGAGGTCAGAAAAGTAACCTGTTTGATGCAGGCCTTTGCGTATTGTGTTTGGGTGATCGAAAGAAAGATTGTATGAAAATGTTCCATTGAACACGGCTGAAAGGCATGTCATCAATACGCAGTTATAGTTAATAATACATTCACAAACACAAGATGGTCGAAGATGTTTCTTACTGTTCAATTTGCAGCAATAAATGTACTATTTTTGATTACTTCATGCCATATCGGATATTGTCGGATATATTTATGAATTTAATATGCCAAGATTGAAGAAATAAATCATAAGAGACAATGATATAATTGTTCTTGCAGCTTGCAATCCATGATTTGCTCTAGAGGATGGCCTAGAATAGTTGATACGTCACTAAAATTGTCAGTTAAATGAACTGAAATGTCCAGAATATACTTTTAAACAATTATTTTTTCTTAAATCAAATCCTGAATCTTTATTTTTCACACACTTTTACCAGTCTCTGGAACATACATTTGTGATTAATTTACAAAATATTTATCAAACTACATCACCTCGTTGTGGAGATTTGATGTGTGAAGTAAAAACCTGCATTTTGGCGAATTAGTTACAAAGAAATAGGATTTAAAAAAATATTTGATGTCTAAGAGCATATAGAAATAAAATGTACAAAAGAAAACAAAATAAAATTAATATTCTTGATATTATTTCCTCAGGTAGATAGCTGTCTTCAGCAATTGAGCACTTAGTGATTTCGGGCACTCTGTGCGCCAGTCACTGATTTTCATTTAATAGAGAACATCGCTCGCTGTTTCTTTCTCACATCCACCACAACGGCATTCAGTGGAGGAGAGCTTTCTTCAATCAAAATTAACCATTTGCTCCCACGCCAAGCTCTGAAACTCCACCAATGATAGGATATAGGGCTGGATATTATCTCCCTAAAAATAAAATATCTCTTTAATATTTGCAATCCTTATATTTATTTCTAACGTTTACCGGACACACGCATTCGAATCTTGTAATTGTTATAAGCATAGACCAGTTTCAAAACTTATTTTCTCAGAGCTTGGAGTTACAATCTTTTTACATCGATCAGGGGGTGCTTTAAATAAAATAATAAAATAATATGAAACTATGTAGAAAGAAACGTAAGATATAGTTGTTGGGAGTTCATTAATAAACGCAATGATGGAAGAAATGGCGAGAGTTGCTTTTTTATTTCACAGCTTATCAGAATATCACAGTTATATTTTAAAACATGGACGTTTCTAAAATACGATTTTTCGACTTTACGTATCAAATTTCCTTGTTGGTTATACCGGTTCAAAGAGATTTGTACACATTTCTGCATGGGACATGAGATCCATGAGACTCATTGTTTATACTACGTTGCGAAACAAGAATATGTCGAGTAAAAAGGTCAGTCTTCTTTACATTTCGAGCCAAGATAACAACTGTGGGATTACAAAGCGCATTTGGTCGGGGTGAAATACATCGAATTTTTTGACGAAGGCTTTGAAATTGAGTGTCGTGCATTGTTGAGTGTCAATCTTAATTTTTAATAAAATATTTGTATTTCCTCTGTAATCTTGTAATACTAAGAGGAATAAATGCATGCACTTATGGAGGGAATACTAGAAGAGCTACTTCTCGCAAACTATAATTACCACCAGCATCAAAGATTAAAAAACAAAAATTTACCCGTTATCATTGCAATATGTTGCTTCTAGGGAATAGTAACTCCCCTACTTCCAGTGAAAGTAAAGAAACAAAATAACAAATAATTCTGATCGATATTACGATACAACAAAACTTAAATTCATTGTTCAGTAATCAGAAGAATTGTTTAAAGATCTTCGAAAGTTAACCTATAATCGAAATCACAGGAGTAGTATACAAATAATACCAAGTAATATAAGAGATTGTACTTTTGAACTTTGATAATTAATCAGAGCAACAAGGAAAGGGTGAAGGACATTGCGTGCGATGGCCCCGAAAGAACAAAAGTCCCAAAAGTCATAGAGCGTTTAAGGAAAGAATTACAGGGGAGCTCCCGTCTTTAACAAAGATTCACCAGCGTCAGCTCTTTAATTTAACTCTTAGCCCAAATTGCATCCGCGCGCTGCCCCACCCCTCGCCCTCCGGCCGGAGCCGCGTGCGAAGGGAGTGGCGTCGTTTGAGCCCTTTTAGCCCTCGCTGCCTTCCCCCACCCCTCCGCCCCCCCCACGCCGCGACCGCCGCAAACGGCCGCAGTGTGCGCCGACTCTGCTCTTGCCACCGCTGCCACCGCCGCCGCCGACCCGCCCACAGGAACAGGCGCTCTGACTTGTACGTCACCAGTAACTACAGCACCACCGGCAACATCATCCGCCCACCCGAACAGGCGCTCTGACATCTATGTCACCAGTAACTATAGCACCACCGGCAACATCACCAGCATCCTAATCATTGCCACCTCAAACACCGCAACTTCAAGCGCTGCCACCACAGTTACCACCATCCCAAACACCGCCACACCAGTCACCCCCAATCATCACCTTCACTCCAATCACCACTAATCACCCCCCTTTCCGATCACCGCCACCTTCAACACAGCAACCTCCAATCACCGCAGCCCCAGTCACCACCACCCCAGACACCGCCACCCCTATCACCCCCAATCAACGGCACCTCGATCACCACCACCTTAATCACCCCCAATCGCAGTCACTTCAAACACTGCTACCCCTAATCACCAACACTCCATCACCACCACTTCATCACTTGCACCACTTCATCACCTGCACCACTTCATCACCTGCACCACTTCATCACCTACACCACTTCATCACCTACACCACTTCATCACTTGCACCACTTCATCACCTGCACCACTTCATCACCTACACCACTTCATCACTTGCACCACTTCATCACCTGCGCCACTTCAGCACCTGCACCACTTCAGCACCATCACCGCTTCATCAAAACCACCACTACCACCATCACTCCAATCACCACCACCATCCCAATCACTTCACGAAACCCTCTCCATCAAGTCACCACCACCACCTCCACCATCACCTCCCCCTTTCGGCCCCCCTGCGGCGGATGTCTGCGCCGCCCCTGATTTGCCCATCGCGTCGCGGGGCTGGCTCCCTGGCGATTGGGCGCCGAAGCGGACGCGCCCGGAACAAGCCGCGGAACAAAGGACGAGCGCTCCCCCCTCCCCCCAGCGCTCAACGCGCACCCGTTGCTCGATCGTGCGGCGAACCCCCGACGCGCCAAGCTCCAGTTTGATCTCCGGCGACGGGGCGGGCCGGCGCGCCGGGAACCAGAAGGGGCGGCGGTATGTGCCGTTGCTTCTCGGCAGCCAGGGTGCCGGAGAGGGTTTTAGCGCTGTTGCAGAGCGTGTGAGAGGTGTCAGTTCGTTAGATCTTCTCCTTCTCCTCCTCCTCCTCCTCCTCCTTTCTCCTCTTCCTCCTTCTCCTCCTCCTCCTCCTCCTCCTTCTTCTTCTTCTTCTTCTTCACTTCACTTCTATAATTATATGGTCGTCAGCATTCAGAAGTGTTTGTAGAGGTCAAAAAGAGCTTCAAATTTCGCATTTACAGTAGCGCTTAAACGCCATTGTCTTGAAACGGCTCGAAATTTTTCAACGAAAATTGCCATTTAGCGCAAGGTTTAATTGTCTTTTTATATTCTTAAAATAATAGTTTTGTTCTACGATTTGAAAACCGAAAACGTAAGAAAGTATCGAAAAAATGTAGTTTGAGTGGCGATAGATGGCAACTGTCAAGAGTATTGGCAAGTCCGAAAAGCTAGCCGAGACCAAACGAAAGAGAAAACGTATACGGGAAAGTCTGTGCCATTCTGTAGCACCACTAGTTAATAATAAATTCAATTTCGAGGTTGGAATCATCACCAAAACGACTCATTTTAATTTTATATTAATGCTCACAAGCTATTGTGGAACTAAAACATGTTGCTATCGATAGCAACAAAAAGGTAAACAAAGTTATTACAGCGGGATGCGAAATTGATAAGCGTATGGCGACAGATAATTGAGATTGGTTATATGTATAAATAAGAGATAAACTCCGAGACCGTATGACCGATCTCCACGAAAGTAGGCACTTCTACGTATTTTTTTCACCCAGAAGGTTAATGTGCTGTTAATTCTGTTGTAACTCCACCACATGGTAGAACAAAACTAAACGTTTCACGTCAAATGAAACCTGCAACACTCGACAGCATTTTGAATCTATATTGTTAAATAACTCCTAAACAAAGCGTTCTGGGGCATTCAAAACGTTTCTCACGTCGTAATATACAGGATGACACCATGAACATTCTATTACATGTTTTGCTGGTCCGGCGCTTCTCGATATTACATCACCTGCTCAGAATCTGCAACTTAATGTGAATGAGAGAGACATAAAGAGGTAAAGACAGACACACAGAGACAGACTGAGACAGGGACAGAGAGAGAGACAAAGAGAGAGAGGGTGGGAGGGAGACACAGAATGAGAAATGGAAGGGGAAAGAGGGAGATGAAAGGCAGAACAACGTCTGCCGGGTTCCACTAGTTTCACTATATTCTTGCTTAGCATTGATTACTTACGACATGGGTAGACATGAGTGAAATAGCCATCCACTATTGTCACTTGTTCCATGGCGAATCGTACCCAATGCCCTTCCCGACAGCCGTCCCTCCAGCCCTGTCCCAACGGTCGCCGCACGATCGATTCTAAATCGCCAAAGGTCGAACACAGCGCCCCGTAACAAATGCACCGGATTTGTCCAACGAGATTGGAAGCGCCTTCGCGACCTCATGGGGGTGGGCGAATTGGATTTCCATTGATTGCGGTGGCAGCCATATTGTCGACATATTGACCATCTTGGTATTTTCCACGCATCAAATGGTTAGTAAGAGTTAGGAGTTTTGAGAGATGAAGCTGTTTCCTCGCAGGCATAGCAGGTTACAAAATATTGAGTAGAAAAAATATAATCTGTCTTAAAGAAACTAAATCATGCACCGATGAAGAAACGAATATGCAATGTCAAAATGTTCAGATAATAATTTTTGTCTGTGCAAATGCAAATAAATGAAAAAATACGTCACACGGGCCAGGAATTTCAACACTAGCTAGATAGCTAGGTCGAATTCAGTCGCTGTCTGGAGGAGACTTCTAGCGGCCAGCTGCTCTCATCGGGAGTTATCCGTGGTTCCCCCATCAAAACAAGGTGAATGCCGGGGCAGTACCCTAACAAATGGGCCACGGACCGCGTGCAATCTTTCCTTCCTGTTTCTTGATATGTCCTTACTTCTTACTCCTACATATTTACATGCACTACACTAACACAAATGCTGGGTGATCAGTTAGGAGCTTAGAGCTTGTCCCGGCTGGGCGGTGCCCCGCTGGTGGGAGACACCCGGTAAGGGAAAAGCCCGCTAGTCGACGGTAGATCGGCGCCGGATCTCGCCATAGAGTGTGGGAAAATCACCGCCACTTTCTTGCAATAAAACACACTATACTTACGGGACTGGTAACTTTAGCGCTTGACGAGCCCGGAAACATCAATCAATGTATCAAAGATTGAAGGTGCTACTGCCGCGATAAAACATGCACTATACTTACGGGATCTTATCACTTGCCGGCACACTAACCAAATCAATGAGGGATGGCACTCACCAGCAGGAAGACGGGCGTGTAGAGGGGCTAATGACGTTATCAGTTTACAAGCCCAGAAACACTAACCAAGTCAATGACGGAAGGCACTCACCAGCAGGAAGACGGGCGTGTATAGAGACTAATGACCGTAGCAGTCGTCAGAGGGCACTCACCAGCAGGAAGACGTGTGTGCAGGGTAACTAATGACCTTAGCAGTCGTCAGAGGGCATTCACCAGCAGGAAGACGAGTGTGCAGGGTAACTAATGACCTTAGCAGTGGACGGAGGGCACTCACCAGCAGGAAGACGTGTGTGCAGGGTAACTAATGACCTTAGCAGTCGTCAGAGGGCATTCACCAGCAGGAAGACGAGTGTGCAGGGTAAACTAATGACCTTAGCAGTGGACGGAGGGCACTCACCAGCAGGAAGACGTGTGTGCAGGGTAACTAATGACCTTAGCAGTGGACGGAGGGCACTCACCAGCAGGAAGACGTGTGTGCAGGGTAACTAATGACCTTAGCAGTGGACGGAGGGCACTCACCAGCAGGAAGACGTGTGTGCAGGGTAACTAATGACCTTAGCAGTGGGCGGAGGGCACTCACCAGCAGGAAGACGTGTGTGCAGGGTAACTGATGACCTTAGCAGTGGACGGAGGGCACTCACCAGCAGGAAGACGTGTGTGCAGGGTAACTAATGACCTTAGCAGTGGACGGAGGGCACTCACCAGCAGGAAGACGTGTGTGCAGGGTAACTAATGACCTTAGCAGTGGGCGGAGGGCAACTCACCAACAGGAAGACGTGTGTGCAGGGTAACTGATGACCTTAGCAGTGGACGGAGGGCACTCACCAGCAGGAAGACGGTGTGCAGGGTAACTAATGACCTTAGCAGTGGACGGAGGGCACTCACCAGCAGGAAGACGTGTGTGCAGGGTAACTGATGACCTTAGCAGTGGACGGAGGGCACTCACCAGCAGGAAGACGTGTGTGCAGGGTAACTAATGACCTTAGCAGTGGACGGAGGGCACTCACCAGCAGGAAGACGTGTGTGCAGGGTAACTAATGACCTTAGCAGTGGGCGGAGGGCACTCACCAGCAGGAAGACGTGTGTGCAGGGTAACTGATGACCTTAGCAGTGGACGGAGGGCACTCACCAGCAGGAAGACGTGTGTGCAGGGTAACTAATGACCTTAGCAGTGGACGGAGGGCACTCACCAGCAGGAAGACGTGTGTGCAGGGTAACTAATGACCTTAGCAGTGGGCGGAGGGCAACTCACCAACAGGAAGACGTGTGTGCAGGGTAACTGATGACCTTAGCAGTGGACGGAGGGCACTCACCAGCAGGAAGACGTGTGTGCAGGGTAACTAATGACCTTAGCAGTGGACGGAGGGCACTCACCAGCAGGAAGACGTGTGTGCAGGGTAACTGATGACCTTAGCAGTGGACGGAGGGCACTCACCAGCAGGAAGACGTGTGTGCAGGGTAACTAATGACCTTAGCAGTGGACGGAGGGCACTCACCAGCAGGAAGACGTGTGTGCAGGGTAACTGATGACCTTAGCAGTGGACGGAGGGCACTCACCAGCAGGAAGACGTGTGTGCAGGGTAACTAATGACCTTAGCAGTGGACGGAGGGCACTCACCAGCAGGAAGACGTGTGTGCAGGGTAACTGATGACCTTAGCAGTGGACGGAGGGCACTCACCAGCAGGAAGACGTGTGTGCAGGGTAACTGATGACCTTAGCAGTGGACGGAGGGCACTCACCAGCAGGAAGACGTGTGTGCAGGGTAACTGATGACCTTAGCAGTGGACGGAGGGCACTCACCAGCAGGAAGACGTGTGTGCAGGGTAACTAATGACCTTAGCAGTGGACGGAGGGCACTCACCAGCAGGAAGACGTGTGTGCAGGGTAACTAATGACCTTAGCAGTGGGCGGAGGGCACTCACCAGCAGGAAGACGGGCGTGTAGAGTCCGAGCGCGGCGACGGCGGCGGCGAGCAGCAGCACGCGCACGGGCCGCGCCTTGAGCGGCGCGAGGTCGAGCAGGCGTGCGTGGCGCTTCTCCCCGCTGCTGCCTCCGCCGCCGCTGCCCGCGCTGCCGGCGCCGGGGCCCTTCTTCTTCATGCGGCGGCGCTGGTTCTTGAGGTGCAGGATGGCGCGGCGCTGCGGGTGGTAGATGGAGGCGGAGCGGTACAGCAGGCCCAGCACGCACGCCAGCATCAGCAGCCCCGTCACGGCCTGCAGCCCCAGCCGCCAGCCCCACCGCCTGCGCACGACACACACAAACACGATGTTTGAAGGTTGTTTAACGTGGTGGAGAAATACGTAGGAGTTGATGGGATGCTGAGGGATCTGGTTGGATCGGGTAGGGCCATGTACGATCGTGTGGGGTCTTGGAGGACCGTGTAGGACCGTTTAGGACCGTGTATGACCATGTAGGACCGAGTAGGACCGTGTAGGACCGAGGAGGACCGTGTAGGACCGAGGAGGACCGTGTAGGGCCGTGTAGGACCGTATAACATCGTGTAGATTCATGTAGGTTTGTGTATATTCGTGAAGGTTCCTGTAGGATCAAGTAGGACCGTGTAGGTCCGAGTAATACCGTGCACAATCTTATGGGATCATGGAGGACTGTGTAGGTCTGTATAGGACAGTGTAGGTCGGTGTAGGACAGTGTAGGACGGTGTAGGACCGAGTAGGATCGTGTAGGACCGAGGTACACCGTGTAGAATCGTATGGGATCTTGGAGGACAGCGTAGGACTGAGTAGGACCGGGTTGGATCGTGTGGGACCGAGTAGGACCGTGCAGGATCATGTAAGATCATGTGGGATGGTGTGAGACTATGGAAAACTGTTTAGAATAGTATAAAATAGACCATGTAGGACCGTGTAGGATTTTTCAGAATCCTGTATGAGTGTATAGGATCGTGTTAAAGAGTGAGTTTGCTTGAGATCGATTATAATTGTGTGAGATCGTGTACGACCGTGCCAGATTTTGTGAGATTGTGTTACATTGTGGAGAATTGTGTAAAAAATTGGGCACTATAGTCTGAGATTGCTTTTAGGATCACATTAGATCTGAGAGATCGTTTAAGATTGCATTAGAACAAGGATAATTGGTAAAATCATAGAGCATGAAAGAACTTGCACCCTCATAAAAATCTCTTAAGATAATAGAAGAGTTTGTAAGATTATTTCGATCTTATAAAATAATATAAAATCATATTCAATCATTTAAATTCTTGATAGTTCAACCTATAGGGAGGCGACAGTGTATATTTCAAAGAACGGCAACACGACAAATGGAAACTGACTATTCCGTCTTCACCAAATAACGTGAAGAAGTTTGAAAACTATGTAAACCAAAACTGAGAATTTAATATTCTGTGTAATGTAATCTCTCTAACTCAATTCTTTCTGTTTGTTAACAAACGCTTAGCAATATTCTTATGTGTTGAAATTCAAGTTGTTCCTTTAATAGCATCTAAGTCTTTCTCCAACGTTCACTCTTTTCATTGAAACCTCCCAGAATTAGTAGCCTCTCTTGTTATATCGGCGATTAAAGCAGGTGTTCTCGACGTACAAACCACCTCCAACCGACAGCTCGATACAACGACCGCTATCTCAAAAGTTTAACCGTAAACCCCTTCGTGAATTTTCACAATTATCTCGGAATGAAACCCATGCCATACTTATACCAACGCGCATGCGTGAAAATCCTAATCATCCTGCTCTAATCTAGGCCAGCAAACACGCTAATCAGTCGAAGAAAAAAAGATCTTGCGCGATGCAGATCACATTCCGTTCCATCTTCGTCTCCGCGACAGTCAGTTGCATCTGTTACGCTGAGAAACCAGTCTCATTTGAGCGTGTGTTAGTCGCGATCAATCAAGTTAGCTCCATCAAATTCCTGAATCGCACTTCTGAATTAACCCGTAATAATGTGTTTCAACGCCATCAATTCTCTCGGAGTCGCAACAGGCGGTTTTCACAGACCAACAACCGCTTGTTTTGTGTGTCCGTACAGTTCACGAACTCTTGCCAATCTCTGGATCATTACTGCCCAAGTCAATCTATTCGCTTCACTTAGGTCAGTCCCAGATCATGATATCAATCAAGCCATAACTTCAATCAGCAGCTAAAGAACTACAATAGTGCACACGCTGCAATTTAAAATTACACGCGAATGAGCGAATGTAGCCAAAAATGCTATCACTGGATGGTAAACCATCAACTCACTCATTAGCGCGGGATCTCAACATCAACCGGGGAAGATCACCGTCCTCTCCCGAGAAAAAATAAAACATACAGTACGGACTTGTTCTTGAGTTTAGGTCAGTGAAACATTAATTCAAACTGCCAACGTTTCGGCATTTATTAAGCCTTCATCAGGGCTACAAACGGATTTTTTAAAATTCATTAAGTACAAAAAATAGCTTAACAATCTAATACCTACTAACTTATTAAACAATTTTGACTAATAGGCTAGTAGTTTTTAGACGATTAAGCTATTTTTGTACTTAATGAACTTTAAAAAATCCGTCTGAAGCACTGATCCCCGACTCGCGATTCGTTGTTAAAGATCAATTCTCAGTCACTCGTTCACTATCGAGTAGAAATCACCGGCACACTTCGCCAAGATCCTCTCATTCAGGTGGAGACTGCATTCGAGACCACAGGTCAATACAGTTTGTAATCGGAAATTCTCAATCAGAACATAGATCCCGCAGAAATGTGCTGATCTGTAAACACAATGTTACGTACGTTTCAAAGCCTAGCCCTTCGAAGTTAGGTTTAAGTATTAAGCCATTCTCACTTTTAAAACCATGGTTTCATAAAGTGCACGTTACGTTATCACGAGTACAACTAGTTTGTATTTAAAACAAACAAACAGTAACTCAGCATTTATGACAGCAGCATTAGTTTCTCGTTACGAGGAAAGAGTCGACGAGCATCGAACATCAGAGATTTCAGTGACCGTTTTGTGCCGCAGAGAACTGTTTTGCAGTCACTCCCGCCATTCCGTTACATCGTTCTAATAACGACCTTGTTTGACGATTTGCATAATCAGTCCTATAAACACGATTATTCAGAGCACAAATGTGGTGAGAAGTGTGCTGTTCTCGGGTCAACATTGACCACTACGAGCTGCTAAACTACTGGAACTTACACAGCAAATACAGGATGGGACAGTGGCCACAGCAGTGGAGGATGTTCAGAGGAGGCAAGGGAGGTCAGACCTCCTCCCAAAATTGATTAGCAACACTAAAAGTTACATATTTTTAAACATAAAAATTGGTAGAATTAACTTTGTCTAAAATTGACATAAATATTTACGGCTGGCGAGTATACATTTAAAAGAAGTCGTTTCTCTTGCTGCAAACACAGCGTTACAATTCAAGATGGAGCCAAGCAGTTCTATGCGTCACATATAGGTAGCAACACCAAGTACTAGCACTGCTTGTGCCTGCAGTATACCGGCGGCCCAAGCTGACGCGCGCCTCCCTGTTGCCATGACAACGTCCGCCAACCAATAAGAAAAGAGTAGTTTCGTGTTTTCCAGCTTTGGAGTTGGTTTTGCTTTGGAGTTAGGCTCTCGCGCGTCTGGCCGCCTCCTGTGAAGGCGCGTTGCGGTCATAGACAGTGGGTGCCCTGTGGATGCCATTGCGGGGCAGACCCAGTATTTCAGTGGGCACAATAAAATCTTTAATGGAAGTGACTTTTTCTCCGGGAATTGATCCTCGGATTATTCGAACATTTCCGAATTAGGACAGACCACCCCCAATTAGTTCGGAATACCCGGGTTCTACTGTAGTTGTAGATGTCTAGAAATGATGTTTTCCTATATGCCAGCACTAGGGTAGCCTCTATGACTAGTAAGAAAAGTTGTCTTTTACACTGAAATAAAATCAGATAATCTTGAAATTCTTTTGAAAGGCTGACACTTAGATTGATGTAAAAGTTCAAGAAGATCCAAAAAGATTTCGGACAGTCATATTTATAAAATTAACAACTTTTATTTACGGCAATGTTTTCGAATGTTTTCTGTACATTCATCTTCAGGCCAAATACAGATGTATACAAATAACTAAAATTATAAAAATAGAGAACAAAAAGGAAATACCTGTACATATTTTTTAAGATATAACGAATTATAGTTGAAAAATATTAAACATAACAAGAACTATACTCACACTAAAAAATTTTAAAATTGGTTTAGAACTATCTCAGACCTTAAATAACTTTTGTTATAATAATTTTGTTACATATTCATGTGTAACCTTGATAAATAAAAATGTAAACAATTACAAGTCAGAAATAAATGACGTTAGTAAAAAGATTTACATTAGAAGTACACAGCACAAGATAAACAGACTCATTTTTAATAATTCAATGTAATGATGGCTCAATCTTTAGAATGAGCGCTCGTGCTTCTAAGGAAGTATGGACACAAATTGTTCCGAAGCGTGGAGGTTGTGGGAAGGGTAGGAGTAGAAGAGGGTGGAGGAGGAATGTCATTGGAAGTCACACGACTTCTAAAGTTGTATGGTACAGGATGATGATGAATTGGAAAAAACTGTATCTTGAGAAGAGGTATGCGTATCATTAAGATCATCATCATTACTACCATAAAGACTATTTAGTTTTGAATGATTATGGTTGGAATTTGACAAGATAGAGTCGTAACATTTTGCAAACTGGTTGCACTCTAAATTGGCGTTCATAGAAGGATTGATTTTAATAAAAAGAGATTCTAAAACAAGTCTTGAACTCCCATCTTTTTAATTCCCAAAACAAATGGACAAAGAAAATTTATTTGATGGTTGTGCCTAATTCTATGGGTGGTCACAGAATTTTGTTTTTCCAAAGGCAATCTTATATTATTCATATGTTCCTTCACTCTGTCTCCCAGTTTTCTGCCAGTCTGTCCTATGTATACCAAATTGCAATCTAGACAGTGTAAAGAATATATATTTATATTTATATATAAGAATATATATAAGAATATATATATAAGAATATATATATATAAGAATATATATATATATAAGAATATATATATATATAAGAATATATATATATATAAGAATATATATATATATAAGAATATATATATATATATATATATAAGAATATATATATATATATATATATATATATATATATAAGAATATATATATAATAAAGAATAAAAGTTGTTAATTTTATAAATATGACTGTCCGAAATCTTTTTGGATCTTCTTGAACTTTTACATAAAATCAGATAATGTTTTAAACTTTTGTAATACACCTGTAAAATGGTCTTCCTCTTTGTGGATGAATGGACTGAATTTAACTCATTGTATGTCGTAACGGAAAAATGTAAAAGTATAATATTCTTCAGAGGGGAATGTTGAAAGTGGAGTTTCAATGTTTCCTCCGAAGGACAAAAGACGGGAATTCTAGTTCAGGAATGAGAAAAATAGGAAAAATTGAGTAAATCTTCGAGTATACTATTGACGGTTTGGTATAGTTATTCTATTAAAATCAACTTCGATATAAATTTTCATTATTTCCTTCGGTAATATGTACTAGATTTTCTTAAATTCACTAGGATGTTTCTTAGTTTACCATGAAGAAATCAATACTATATTACCGATGAAATCCATTGTCGTCGAATGTTGCATGAAATGTAGCTCACATTCAGAGGAGAGGTAATTTCAAAAACTAATTTTAATTTTAAAAGAGAAATAACATTTCGAAATACGATGTCGAAACAAAGTTTCCCTAGGTACAAAAAACTGGATTCAATTTGAAATTTCACAAACATTGGCAGGAAAGAGAAGTTCAGAAACTAATCATTCCGAATATTATCTCGAAATATCTTATACAAAAGAAAAAGTTGAAAACTGAAAAATTTGCAATTTTTATAACTTCTTAAAAACTGAAATTCCACACTCCGGTAAACAAACAAATAAATCAAAGAAAAACAGTAAATAAAAATAACAGTTCCACTCACACGACAACAAATCTACGAAACTTTATTATCTCCGAACTAAAATCTATTCACGCGAAAACAATCGAGTGTCGGCTAGTTCAGTGTTCCCTTTTCCCCGTGGTTTACTTCTCCGCGATGTGATAAAGAAGGCTATAAAGCCTCTTCAATGTTCTATTAAGCGAAAGGATGAAATACGCGATGGCATCGGTGATTGTGTCGCCGCTGTGCCAGGCGCAGTTACAGTTTGGCACCGTCGCCCTGGGGGGGGGGAGATTGGCTCACGACGGCGCTTTGTTATTGTCTGGGACGCGCGAAAACAGCGACGCTGCCAACCGGTGACTCGGGGAGGTCGTCGGATCGAACCCCCGTGGCGGAAATCTCGGCTCCACCGAGTTACAAATACGAGGCTTGGGGCAGAAGTCATGGCAACTTTTTGTGAGAATATGAGTAAGGGTGGAACATTTCAAATATACACATGAGAAGATAAGGTATAAACTAACTGCTTGGACATTTATCAACACATAAGAATTGGATTTATTATATTTTCTAGGGTATTTGAAATGACCGTACTCGTTTCTTATTCTAAGGCATTTTAGGGAATTCGACTTCACAAATTCGAAAAGTATTACATACCCGTTCTAAATGCCTGATTAGGTAGATGCTCGAGTACCGCACATGACATTGAAACGCACACTTATTTGTCGTCACGTGCGTTGCTGATCACTGGTTGCTGGGAATCTCGCGGCTGTCCGGTATGGAAGGGCATTATTCCATGAGCTTCCACCAATTCTCTGTGACATTCTCGGGCATTCCTGTCATGGATCCTGCGCCGAAGGAATCCTATCATGGATGTTTCGTCGCCCAAGGAATACCTTCTTTCTCCGCTAGTTGGTGAAAGGAGCGAAGGGAAATTTGCGTGGTCAGACGGAAGAGCAGGCCCCATGACCTGAGCCTTGCTACATAAAATAAGGCATCAATTCGATTCAAAAATGATGTAGGGGAGTGAAAAAAAACTGAAAATGCCACGTTTTTTATGGAGTAAGCTAAATAATTCGGAGCATTTTTACCGGGTCTGGCGATCTAATACAGACGAGCCATTTCATACGGAAAAATTACACCAGTATGTTACTAATATTATTAGGAGAAAATAATTACTTCACCGCTTTGGTATCTAAAGCATAGATTTCAAGTAGAGAGGTTTTTTGTTGTTGTGATTTTCCAATTTCGTTGCGGTCTCTCTCAGGGGAAACTCGTGCACATTTCCAAGACTGAGAGAGCTGTTGTAGACCCGAGGGGATATTAACTTCATCTGGGTACAGCGGGTGCACTGCAATTCTGACAGCCGTCAGGGGACGGCAGGTGCGAACGCTTTCGTAATATCCATTCCAATTTCGTCAATTCAGAAATTTTTCGATTTTCATAGTTTCTCTCCGAAAAAAAAGAGATTTACTTCGGCAGTATTTAGAACCTCCTCCAGAACTTCGACTCACTACAAGCACAATTGTCTAAACATTATAAAAGAAAATAATTAGTCAAGAATCTGATGTGCAGTATCGTTATTTTATCAGCGTAAATGTTAATTGTTCATCTAATTGAGAAGACGACGATCGGGAGTTTTTCCCGCAAATGACGTGTCCTGCAATGTCACTCCAATTACCCACAATCAAATAACTCAACTTTTCTCTTTAAATGAGAACCGTAGGACAATACATGCTTCCACATTTCCAGTTGTCATTAAAGCAAAACTACCATCAAATACATCAATAAAACCAAGTATAATATAATTCATAAACGAATATTTTTAATGGCGAAATCCCGGAAGGCGTATACATACGTTAACGACCCCTCGATGAAATCGCTGCTGTTGCATGGAAAGAATCCTCGGCCGTATCACCAGTTTGAAAAACTTTGTGAGGGGGCGAAGAAGCTTTTTAAGTCTTTATCAGCCTCCCGCACCACACCCACACTCGCATCGGATGAGTTGAGTCGATGGATTACTACGAGATGACTCCGAAACCGCCGATAGCACGATGTACGAGCCGCTTGTATTATGCTCCAACAATGGCGGCCGTTTCGGGAGATAACGCTTGCTGCTGCGAACAATTGAATGACGCTCGGTTGTTCGAGAAAAAAAATGGCGATCGGCCAGAGTAACGAAATCACCCTTTTCGGGAGGGAGGAGCAGAGGGGGGGGGAAAGAGGGTGGATGCTGAATATAGGCAACCTTCACAATCGAAGTCTATTACCCTCTGGGGCCTGACGAGCCAACTCCGTCCCTCTTCGACGAAGACTTTGTTTTTGTTCTTTTTATAAGGCGGACGCACTCGCCTTTCATGTTAGGCTGGATGCGTTGTTGGTGAAAATGAGGTTTATGGTCACGAAAACGGTCATAAATATGACGGTTCTGTGTTCGGAATTTTACTCGTTGTTTTATCAGCAAGTTCTCTACGCAACGTTCTACCAATTCGTGTGGAGGTAGATACCAACAGTTTATTGAAGACGATGTGCCTTTATGACGCTTGTACTTTGTTCATTTAAATATTTGATTTGATTTCTTTTCGTAAAAAAAACACGGTATAAACTTCGTGGCGGACGGGTAAAAGTAAAATAATTATATAATAGAGTATTAAATACACGAAATAATATACATGAATGTTCATTTGATCATCAATTCCAAACAGAAATGGTATCTTCAAGTGATGCACCCTCACAAGGTAACTGAAAAAAATGGCTAATATCAGTATACTACATCTTTTTAAATTTATGACGAATAAAACCAATCAAAAATCACTTGACACATGAAATTAAGAAGTACTAACTTATTTCAACTGGTAAGAATTACCAATTAGAATAAATGAAATGAGCTATGATATATCATTGTCAATGAAAGTTTTTAAATACATGCCTGAATATGAAAAGCGAAGCAATTAAAATTCTTAATTATCACAACCGCAATGCGTTGCTTGTTTGAACAAACTCTTCGTACCATTTGATGTAATATTCCATTTCATGAGTACACACAATTTTTCTCAATGTTTACTCATCTTACAAGGTACTTTGCTCTAATTACTGACACATTGTTTTGGTATGTAATAACATTGTCGGTAATGTTTGCTGTACATCAACATTTTGGCAGACCTAGCAAAGCGACATTCCGTTACGCAACACAAATTCATTGTGTTTTGTTTTAGTCTCTCTTTGTCCGTTATTTGACAAATAAACATAATTACCCTTATACCAATTTACGCATTTGAATGTTTCGTATTGTCTACCTGGTTTGATTTGATTGAATCAAATAAAACCAGGTGGCAATATGAAACGTTTAAATGCGTAAAACGCATAGATTGACTACTTGCTTGGATATATTCTCCTCGTAATTGAACACCACGGATAACGAGATTTAAATTATTTCCAGAAGAAACCGAGAGAGATAGCTACGTACTCGATTAAATGTAGCTTCCCTCTCCATGCACGTTTTCATGAGTATCATGGGGGATATTTTATACAAAAAATAATTTTCCTTGTGATTGTAGCAGTAAGTAGATTCCCATATAAGGAGCAAGAAGGTAATTAGCATTTGAAAGTAGTTTTTATTACATGGCGGGCAATATTTTCTTCCTAGTGCCAAAAACTCTCGTTGCTATCTTAATTCACAATTCAATTTAAGAGTAAGTGTAAGAGTGTTAGGTTTGAGATCTGAAAGTTAAAAAAAACCTGCACAGATTGCACTTATCCCTACAGTACGTCACATACATAGTTTATATATTTCATTGAACGTTAAATGATGATTCTACATTTGAATGAATGCTGTGAGAAAAAGAAACAGTTTTTAAATGCTGATCTTGCACTAGTAATTAATATCTCCGGTAATTAATATCTCCCCTGTTTGCAGTTTAAGTCGACAATATTAAGTTCAATAAAATGTTTACGAAAATGTACACGAACTATGACTTCTGCATCAGGCAGAGTTAGTGTATCGCATATTACGGAAACATTTTGGGTAACCTTCACGGTAGTTTTGTATAAAAGCTGTCGACTTGTTAGCAACTCTTATTGATTGTTAATAAACAGTAAAAAGAACTTGTGATGTACTGACAGTGTACAACCTTTGTTAATCAATAGCAATAAAAATACAGTTGGAAGAATTCTCCGAAACTTTAAGCTTTTGAAGGCAGATCATTTGTAAAAGTGCATATCTTGAATTCTGCTCCGTATAGCTGCTCAAATGTGATAACACTGTTGTGATAGAAAGTTTTAGATCTTCGTTATTTATTATCTCTTTCGTTAACTTGTTCAGCATCTCAACTTCACCGTCCAAAAATAAGACTAACAGCTGCGCAAGCCGATGTCCAGTCGAGAACTAGGTCACCCCCCGATGTAATCACCCAGTAAGCAAACAGCGTTTGCAGCCGGCATATCGTTTTTTCTCTTTTTTGCGAAAGAAAAAAGAAACTTGTAAAAAGGAAAACAAGAGGGTCTCGTATCACGCGCTGCCGTTGTCAAACAACGCAAGCAAACAACGCCCTCAGGCTGCTTGTGAAGTCCTCTTGGCGACATATTTGTGATTCGTAGAAAGCAGAGTTGGGGCTACATGGGCGATGCATCGTGCGAGGGTATAAAAAAACTGACTCACGAAGGACACTCGTTCACGCTCCCACGAACTCGTTCACTCCGTGTATATCGCGAAACTTTCATACGCGGACATGTAAATAAAATGATACGGATGTAACAGATGTGGAGACTGACATTAGGATCGAATTACTTACGCAAATGTATAGAAAAATTGAGATTAGAAAACTGCATTAGAGATGGAAGAGACAGGTTCAAATCCTGTCAATATCCGAATCTTGTCGTATATTTAATATTAGAAAACGTGAATCTCTGCAATGTTTTGGATATTCTTATCTTTTTAGACCTACCATCTTAACGATTCTGAAATGTCTTTAATTTTTCTTCTCGCTTCAGCCTTTCAGGGGTTCTATTACACTGTTACTGTAATGTAAAATACACCATATTTATCTTTAATTAATCTTATATTTTCAAATATAAATTATTCACTGCATTTCTGCATTTATTTAAAGCACAAACAACATTCAGAGACATGTACGATTTTTTTGCAAGTTTTGTATTAATATAATTTTAGAGTTCATTGGCTAATGCAGTTTGGCATTCATATCTGTACCAATGCAAAGTCGGAGCATAAACTTGTTGGTTAGATTTCAGACGGAGGTAGGAGATACTACCGTTGAACTAAAGTATAACGCATGAAAAACGTTCTTTCCAATTCTACACGAATAGGTTTACAGTGGTGTAAAAATAGTTTATTTTTGCTTCAAGAAAAATTTTAAAAACTGAATTTTTCCCCCTTTTACTAAAACAAAATATTTGTAAGAAAATTGTTTTTGAAGGATGTTTTTATAGATTAAAATGTATTTCTTTAAGCCTATACAACCAGTAATACATATTCGGTAATGGTAATATTAAATTTTTTTGCAAAAAATTACCGAGTTTCAATAATTCATATTGTTGAAAGAATTAGCCATCCCGATCGGAAATCGAACGCGGGTCTCCAGATTAATACATGCTCAATCCACTGAGCTGCTTAGTCGACCAGTGCTTTGATTAACAAATTTCGAACCCCTTAGTCGAAACCTCGCTGTAGCGTCGCTCACCGGGAGGTCCTAGGGTTTGAGTTCCAACATTGGCAGATTTCCGACATTAGTTCTACACCTAGGTCGAATCCAGCAACTGCCTGGACGATAATTATAGCGATCGATTGCTCTGATCGGTAGTTTTCTGTAGTTTCTCCGATCAATACCAGACGAATGTCGGAGCAGCAAACAGGCCACGCACCACTTGCGATATTTGTTTTAACACTGTCCCCTCCTCGCCCCTTTACACACACACACACACACACATACTTCGATTTCTCTAATGCCCCTCAAGGCCCATCTCGTTGGAATATCACACGGTATTTCGCGTCTTTCTCGGTCTTGCCGGTAGAAGTCGCACGATCGCAAGCACTGTTTGATACGGTCGCGATCATGCGAAATCTAGCGGAATAACTGAGAAAGGTGCGAAATACCGTGACATATTCCATCGCGAAGATGGAATTTGAGTAGTCTTGAGGGGCATTAGAGAAATCGAAATATACATGCTCCACACAACGACATGTCTGAAGAGTGTGTAGAAATTGTCCCGGCTGGAACCAAGGAGAGCTACCTGGAAGGAGACATACTTGCAGGCAGACGTGTAGGTCTGCGCCGGATCTCTCGTTTCAGCAGAAAAGGAACACCGCCACCTCGCGGGATGTTACATGAACTCCACTTGTGATTGGTTGTTAAGTGCGCGTCAGCGGCTAATGCCATTAGTCCCGTAAATGCAGTGCGTGTTGTTATCGGAGGAGATGGCGGTGGTCTTTCCCCTCTGGATGGCGAGATCAGGCACCGACCTACTCGTTGACTTGCGCGGATTTCCCCAACCAGGTATCTCCCTCCAACGAAGTACTGTCTCACTCGGGACAAGTTGAAAGCTTCTGGCTCCCACTCTGCCGGCATGTGGTACTGTAGTGCATGTTAGTGTCTGTAAGTTAGTAGGAAAGAACACGGAAGAGGAAGGAAGAATCGCATGCAATCCGTGGCCCGTTTATTAGGGTACTGCTCCAGCATTCGCCTGGTGTAGATAAAAGAAACCACGGAAAACTACCGATCAGAGCAGCCGCTAGAATTCTCCAGACAACAGCTTAATTAGACTTAGAAATTGCAGCTAGTGCCGAAAATCCTACCACCTACGACACTCAAATCTGCGGGCCATAGTCACTGCAGTGTCATGAGTTGATGCCGTAGCGAACTTTACCGATGACTTATGGGATTAATAACCTCGAGAGCTGACACGCCCTGATTCAACAAATAACGAATCAACCCACCTCTCCCCAGCACAAAAGCCACGTCTCGTCGCTCAGTCTTAAGAATTGGATAACGGGCGTCCCAAGAGCATCACGTGCAGACGTAATGTAATACCAAACCCAGCCGCAGCCGCCGCCGCCGCAGCCGTTTACCTTTCGGCAGGAACAATACGGCGGGCGCGACCTGCCTTCAAACTTCCGTCGCCCACACGCCCGCGTGCCGCCCGTCCATTCGCAGACGCGCAGCGCTCCCGCACAACCAGAAATCAACCGCCGGGAAAGTTGGCCCGTTCGGATCCGCAAACGCCCGTCCGCGCGCCGTCAGCGAGCGGACAAACTTCTTAATCAGCGGCGTCGCAGGCGACTCGGCGCTGCTGGAGGTTCCGTTTGAAAGAGAACGCCCGGCTCAAAGACCGGAAGAGGAGGAAGAATACGAAGAAGAAGGAGAAGGAGAAAAGAGGGTTTGGCCGCGAGGGGCGCCATTGTCCACAGCTCGAATAAACATCGACCGAACCGCGGTCTCTCGACTCGAGTCTCAGCGGAGGTCTCTCTGATGACGTCGCGCAGGTCGGCAGATGTAAGGTCGTCGTCTGTGCCCTTTCTAGTAACGTGGCGTAGTTGGCCATTATTTATTTACCGTCAAAAACGGTTAAAAACTGTGAAACGTACTATGGGTCTCATGACGTTGCGCAGGTCGGTGGATGTAAGGTCGTCGTCGGTTCCCTTTCTAGCAACATGGTGTAGTTGGCATTTATTTATTTACCGTCAAAAACGGTTAAAAACTATGAAATGTACAATAGGTCTCGTGACATTGCGCAGGTCGGTGGATGTAAGATTGTCGTCTGTTCTCTTAATACAAAGTTGTCGTGACGCAGTTGGTATTTTTTGGTATTCGCAGCCAAAAGCTGTGAGACGTACTATGGAGAGAAGTGCAATATGTACATGATTTCTTGAACTCTGGGTTGCCTGTTCTAACGCATATACTTCAGTTGATTTATGAATACTGGTAGCAACGAGCGTTTTTGTCAAAAATTGATATGAAACAAAACCATTTGCATTTGCATAAACACTATTAGGTTCGGATTTAGGCTAATACCTAAATAATACCTACTACCTACGTGCATGAATGGGATTACTGCCACGTTAAAATGGAAAACGATTATTCGAATATCTGCATTCTCAAAATAACTCAAAAAAACATACGCAGATATTGAAGCTCTATCGAAAAGAAAAAACAAAGCGTTATCTCTTCATTTGCTCAAAGGATCAGCGAAACTGCACGAAAAAAACTGGTAATAAGCTTTGAATAAACAAACTAAATTTGGTCTAGTAGACTGGATCGATAGATTCTCAGGTCCACAAATAGTGGATTGGTTATTGTATATTGAGTTTCCATCACAATGTATGAATTATATTACCGGAATTTGTCTCAGTGTATAACCAATACAAAAACTCGAGTACCTACTGAAAATCGATGCCAGAACCATGTTCGCAGGAGATGAACGTACCTGTCAGGAACACTATGAATATAATTATGTAAGTAATGTTCGAATAGACTTTTATTTAACTTACTTTTAATTAGTTTTATGAATTGCTTAAGTTTTATTATGATTCCAAAAATACGATGGAGCTCAAATCCCCAGTTTTCCGGGGCATCAGCCTTCAATATTACAGTATTGAAACTGTTTTACTTTTTGTTCTACTGATCGTTGCGTAAATTAGATTGTATTCATTCTGTGTAATGTGCCTTTGCCTCCCACGCAATCTCCTCCATAACTCAGGTAACTTAAAATATAAAGGATGCCATTTGAAATGTGGTGCATGGTATGTAAAAAAAATATATCATGCCACAACAATGGATAAACAATCACGCCTAAACAGGACTCGAACCCGCGACCTCACCGATCGGTATCGCATCCTGTTGAACTATTGAAAGTGACGTTGATACATTGTTGCTGCATTAACATGACAGCGAATCGACTTGGGTTCGAAAAGTATTTTGTAAAGTAGTGTGGAAAGTAGTTCAGAAGGCTTTATCGAAGATCCATTACCGAAGGAGCAAGCTTCTGACAAGCGGATGTTGTTTCATCTTCAGCCGGAAGGCAAAGGCGGCGCACTCTGTCGGAGTTACTCAGAACTCCAGTCACTCTCCTTTGGTTGCCTCCGTGTATCAGCACTGCGGTGCGTTAAATATGTTTTAAATAAAGAATGGAGGGGAAATAGAATCGTAAAATTTTCTTTCTCGTCTCGGTTGCTTACGTGTTTGAAGGCAGTCAAAGACAGGAACTTTACAATAAGTAGACTGGAAATGCAAGCAGAAACGAAGAGAGTGAGGAGGGAGAGGGTGATGAGGTGAGGGGGAGGTGAAGGAGGATAGAGAAGGAGAGGAAAGGAGGGTCGATAGGGAAAAGGAAAGGGAAGACGAGAAACATAGTCAAAGCCGGATATGAGGGTGGCGTCCGGCCCCAGAGCGCGAGTGATGGATTTATTCTTTGATTGGCGTTCCTGCGTGAGTCAACTACTTCCGTCACTGGTTCCTTAGCGTTGTGCGACCGGCTGGGGTTGGCACAGGGCATCAAGTGAAGTCACCGCGGTGCATCCGACAGGTAGGTCCTAGGGTTCGAGTCCTGCAGGATTTTCGACACCAGCTACGCCACCCGTCAGCCACCAGCCAGCCAGTCAACCACCAGCTGGCTAGGTCGAATTCAGTCTCTGTCTGGAGAAGAATTCTAGCGGCCGGCTGCTCTGATCGGTAGTTTTCCGTGGTTTCTCCGATCAATACCAGGGAAATGCCGGAGCAGTACCCTATCAAACGGGCCACGGACCACGCGCGATCTTTCCTTCCTCTTCCTTGTCCTATCTTCTCCCCTTACACACACACGCTTACACTACCATGCAGTACTCTACCACACACACCGGGAGAACGGTCGGGAGCTTAGAGCTCGTACCGGCTGGGGCGGTGCCCCGCATGTGGAAGGTACGTAGTAGGGAAACCCTTCAAGGCGACGTAGAGGTCGGCGCTGGGTTTCACCTGTCACCGAGGGAAGTTCACCACTTCCAGCGATAAATGCATACACTTCCCTTAGGGGCTTAATAATCTTAGCTCCGGAAACACTAATTAATCAATCTAGCATGTCCTTTACCCCAAAGGTGGCGGTGTTCCTCCCTGTTGGAACTTGAGAACCGGCGGCGACTACTCGTCAGTTTGGACGGTTTTCACCTAACAGGTATTTCCTTCCGAGAGGAACAGCCCCAGTGAGAACGTGCGTCAAGCAGAGAACTGGTGCCCCGACAGTGTGGGAGTGTAGCGCGTGGGTAGTAAGAGCGTATGTCGCGTCGTGGTGACAGTGGTCGCCGCGCGAAGCGGGAGAGGGAGGAGGGCGGGGCGCGGGCAGCCCGGGCTTCCGCGCGCAGGGTGCGTGGGGCGTTTCGCTGATTTACCGCCCGGCGGGCGTTGCCTTCGCCCTCGCCCTCGTCGCCCGTTCTTGCTGCTCGCGCACCCTTCCTCACACGCTCGCCCGCCCGCACTTGCTCGCTTTCACTCGTTCTATTTCGCTGTCGTCCGCCTACGTCCACTCGCGTTCGCTTTCATGGGCTGTCGTATGAGTTCGTACCAGATATCTGTGCTCCCGACGATCTGTGTGAACAAACGCGTGCATTGTGACAACACAAATATCTTGTGCGAACTACGCTGTCCAGTCATAGGATCGCATTTAACTGTTTTCGAATGCAAGATATCTCGTGCAGACTACGATGTCGCTCTCTATCAACTCACCTAAAGACCGTCCGCTCTCGACCCACCGACCGTCCGCTCTCGACCCACCGACCGTCCGCTCTCAATTGTCCGTCCGCTCTCGACTGGCCTTCCGTCCGCTCTAGACCAACCGTCCGTCCGCTCTCGACCGGCCTTCCGTCCGCTCTCGACCGGCCTTCCGTCCGCTCTCGACCGGCCTTCCGTCCGCTCTAGACCAACCGTCCGTCCGCTCTAGACCAACCGTCCGTCCGCTCTCGACCGACCTTCCGTCCGCTCTCGACCAACCGTCCGTCCGCTCTCGACCGGCCTTCCGTCCGCTCTCGACCGGCCTTCCGTCCGCTCTAGACCAACCGTCCGTCCACTCTCGACTGACCGACCGTCCGTCCGTCCGCTTTCGACCTATCGAGCGACAGAGCGTCTGATTTCGACAGAGACCGTCCGCACTCTTTCGCCCCCACACACACCCTGTTTTAGCCCGCTCGTCCTCGCGTTTTCAACTCGCCCGCCCATTCCTGCTCGCTCATCCACCGGTAAATCAGCGAGGGCGGGCGAGCGGGCGGGCGGGCACGCAAGCGAGCGGGCGAGGGAGGGCGGGCGGGCGGGCGGCCTATTCGGCCGATGGGCGATTTCCTCTTTCCGCCGGCGACGAGGGCGCGCGAGGCACAGTGGCCTGAGAGGGGGAGGTGAAAGACGAGGAAATGGCACGAAAGGCCGCCCCCCCCCGCGCGGAGGGTAACTGCTGCCCACGCGACGGCAGCGCCGCCTACCGGAGCTCTTCGGCCACGCGTCGCCCGGCGGCGGCGCTGGACGGTTTAACCCCTCCGGAGGGCGCGTAGCGGCACTCATTGCAGCATTCTTACATTTTTGTTGATTGCATGTAAATAATTGATGTTGCACTATTGAGCTCACAGTTATTCTTCATTCCTTATATTTTGAACCGGATGACACTCAAATCACGATTTTAGACACTGAAAATCGACCATTATTCCTTAGTAATTCGAACATTACAACGGTTGCGGCACTCCGTACCGTACGCGTTTTGTCAATGAAATTATAATATTTGCGTAGTTTATCCTTTAGAATTCTTACTGCTGTTTTGTTATTGAGCTTTATAATACAGATTTTGTTGTAATAACTACTTATTCAAATTTAAATCCGTTGTTTACGAAGAAACGTTAGAGGGCACGTTTGCACCTTATTCATTCGCCGACATAGGTGTATTCATTCACCGTATTCATTCCCACACGTACCAAGACACGGAGGGAGCGAGTGATGGATTAGATTCTTATTAATATTGTTATTTCGTATGATATTTAGTTATTTATAATTAAATAAAATGTGTAAAAACATGAATAAAGAATATTTCCTTCACATTCAATAACAATAGTATTGACGCGAACATCCAAGTTCATAAATGCGGTAAATACGGAGTGCCGTACGCGCACGTTGGTGGGAAATGATGGGACGCGCCCGCCGGAGGGTTAAGGAAAAATACGGCAACGCTGCCGCGTCGCTTTCGTCGACATACAAAACAGAATACTGTACAGTAGCAACTGTTGTCACTTATCCATGTACTCGCAATGGGTTATTGTGACAGAAGACCCTAAATCAGTGGTGCCAAGGTGTCCTATTGGTGGCAGTGGCACGCCTCGCGGCACCGTGCCATGCCACGAGCTTCTCTGCGCCACTAGCGTCGGGAGAGGAAACTATTAGTATCCCCGCCATTTTACAATAGGGATGGAGTTGTCTCTTGCGGCGGGCATATGAACTGCGCGGAAAGGAGATTTCGTCATGGCACTCGTGCCACGGACTCCCGCTCGTGGCATCGACCTTGACAACATTGCCATAAATAAACAAGAATGCTTTGGCAGGTCGTGGAGGCTATTTAGAAAACATTCTCAAATCCACGAGCTTGTGAGTTTACATAAATGTGTGCATGTTATGCTATATGTATTGGCAACAACAACTTCGAAGCGGTTAAGAAATTGTAACTTGAACGCTGACAGAAGTCTTTTTTTTTGTTATTTAAGGTCGCATCAACTACTAGGTCATTAACGACCACTATTGGATGTAACGTTATGGCATGAGCATGAAACGATATGGTGAAAATAGGGTGCAGAAAATTGTTATAATACCCCCGCTCAAAAAATATCTAAGATCCTCAATTCCTAAGGAATGATAGAGAGGGTTTGTGGGTGTAATTTGGTTGTTGGGAAAGCCCCTCGCAAACATCTTGGGAAGTGTTGTTGTGGGCAGATCTCCCACATCACTCACGTCCTATGTGCGGGCCCTATACTTGAGTTTTTATTTCTTGGCGCGTGGGGGCGTGTCATCACGATGGACTATCTCACGGTATTTCGCGTCGTTCTCAGTCGCGCCGCTGGGAATCGCATGAACGCGACTCTATCGAGCAGTGCGGGCGTTCATGCGATTCCTAATGGCAGGACCGAATACGACACGAAATACCGTGAGATATTTCATTTTGAGGACACGCCCCCACGCGCCAAGAAATAAAAACTCAAGTATAAAAGCTCGGCGACGTTTGCACGCTACAAACGATGCAATGCCCTTTTCCTCGCAATAAAGCCCCAACATGTCGCACGGTATATACACAATGTTAACGAACAAACACTAAAACTGAAGTCAGTGGTATTTCCCAGAATGGAGTCGAGTACTTTGAGTGTAGATCCTGTTGACATCGCGCCATCGACTTATGACAGTGTTTGATCAAGAGTATTTGAAATACAGCTGCAATACTTCAGCCGCTGAGGATTTCCGAAGAAACCCACAGCATGCACGACTCAGTCAACACACGACAACGACCAAACATTTCAACAATGAAAATACCAGAACGGAGAATTAAACATACAGGTCATTTAAAACTATGCCATCGAGTGATACAATGCAGTTTTTTATGATTATATCTTCGTAAATAGTTAACTTATACAACTGGCTGATCGCTCGGCGTTGCCTTAGTATTTATTTATCAAAAGTGGACTCGGCAATGCCTCGTTATTGCTATGTATTATACTTCACACGCTACTGGACACGTGGTTGTTAATAGGTTTTACGCTACGATCTACAAAACATTTAATAGATGAAATAATTTCTCGCAAGTATGGATTTGTTCTAACTCCTGGTTTGGGCATGGTTGTAAAGTATCCTATTGTTAAAACATTCCTCCTCAAATTTGGGCATGTATTCGCTATGACACTGTCTTGGAGACAGATTTACTAGTCCGAGATTCAGTTATTGATTCCGGTCGATATTTTACAATCGCAGGGGCAGAAGATGCAGCAAAGAAGCCCTTAATACTTGAGGATGCGGCGGGTTGCGTAGAGCTTCTGTACAGGGGCGCTTCGCAGCACAAACGCATGAAATCATCATCAACGCGCATCTATATGCGACGCACATACGCACATGTCCATAGTACTAAATATTCTTCTATATTCTTCGCGCAAGCAATAAGTTGACAAACTTTTATCGCAATAGAATGAACGGTACGTGAGCGCGTAAAATATGAACAAACAAACAAAATGATTTTTATATTACATAATGTATTAAATATCTCTTTCCACACTGTACCTCATGCTATGACCGTTTGACACGCCCACACCTCTCCAGCCACCTCTCAAATTACATCGCAGTTTGCTCACTGTCTAGTAAAATTTCTTGTGTAAAGAAATAAGGGTAACATTATGGAATCGCGAGACTCGGCAGCACAAAATGTGTGATCAATCCATTTTTATTTAAAAAAACTTTTTTGTATTCCAGTATTATAAACAAACTTTTCTGTTGCAAGAAATCGTTCATAATCAGGCGTTTTATGACACAAATGATAACTTATTAGATTTTGCGGCTAGAATGATTTCGTCATCACACATTCAGCCAATCGCAGTGAGAGAATTAGGAGGTAGAGGTAAACAGAACAGCCGACCAGAGTTTTCTCGCACAGGTGTCGAGATACAACTCAGGAAAGTTCTTCGCAAATTTAAGTTTCATTCTATTCTAAATTTATAATGCCGTCATACAAAAAATAGCGAATGGAACTCGTTTATAATGTTGCTTTATTGCATTCGTACAAATTTGAAAACTAGCTCCTAACGTCGCTTGTTTTCAAAACATGTACTCATGCAATAAAGCTTAACATTATAAACTAATTGCATAAAATATTTCTTTATTAAGATGTATTTTGGTGAATGAAGTGCTGAGAGACGCGAGTTCTTGACAGCGCGGTTGGTGGCGCGAGCGCCCGAAGACCAAACCCTGCGGGCCGCCCCAAGTGAAGGGCCGCCCAAGGGCCCTAAAGGCGCCGCGCACGAGCGCCGGCGGCCGCGGCGCAGAACGAATCGGCGTCGCGACGCCCTGCAACGACGCTCCATCGCCCGGCGGCCGGGGATAAAACCCCGCCCCGCCCCGCTTGTCCGCCCGTCCCCATTCAACACCCGCGCGCCCCTCCACGGGCCCCGCCTACACTCACGGGCTGAACGCAGTCCCACCCGTTCTACCCGTCGCACCTGGCCGCTCTACTCTCCTCAGCCCACCCACCCTTTCCGCCCTACCCTGCTCAGCCCTCCCACCCTTCCCGCCCTACCCTCCTCAGCCCACCCACCCTTCCCGCCCTACTCTCCTCAGCCCACCCACCCTCCCCGCCCTACCCTCCTCAGCCCAACCACCCTTCCCGCCCTACCCTGCTCAGCCCACCCACCCTCCCCGCCCTACCCTCCTCAGCCCACCCACCCTTCCCGCCCTACCCTGCTCAGCCCTCCCACCCTTCCCGCCCTACCCTCCTCAGCCCACCCACCCTTCCCGCCCTACCCTCTTCAGGCCTCCCACCCTACTCTCCTCAGCCCTCCCACCCTTTCCGCCCTATCCTCCTCAGGCCTCTCACCCTTCCCGCCCTACCCTCCTTGCCTCCACCCTCCCTGCCCACCCATCTCGACCCGGTCTACCGTCCTTCCTCTCCAATTCCCACCTCGCCCATCTCGCCCGCCCCGCCCCGCTCTGCTCTACTCACGCTGGCGCTCCTTCCCATCCCACTCAACACCCGCTCGCTCCCAATACCCGCGTCGGCGTGCCCCCCACCCGAACCTGCCACCGCCCCGCCCACTCTCACTGGCTGAACGCTCTTCCACCCGTTCTACCCGTCGCCCCAATCCGCCTCACTCTCCTCAGCCCCTCCCTTCCTTGCCACCTTTCCCGCCCTATTCCCCGCACCTACCCTAGCCCGTCTGCCCTACCATACTCTCCCCTCCCGATCCTGCTTCGCCCATCCCGCCCAGCCCTCTATCACCTTGCAAAACTCAACCTTCCCGTCCCTCCTCATTCTACCCCTCTCGACTTCAGAGGTTCGCCCTCCGTTGTCTGCCCCAATCCGCCATTCCCCTGTCTGTCTCTTCCGCCCTGTCAGATTCCTTCTATACGCCCCCACCCACACCTCCATTTAACGCCCATCCGTACATCGCTCCCTCATAGTCGTTCCCCGCCAAAGACCCCCTCCCTTCCTTGCCTCCCCTTCCCACCCTATTCCTCGCACCCATCATAGCCCGCCCTGCACTGCCGTACTTCCCCTCCCGATGCAGCATCGCCCATCCCGCCTCGCTCTTACCTCCCCGACGCGTCCTGCATCCTAGCGCATTACAGCCCTGAAGAAGACATGGCGGTCGGCACTCCAGCCTTAGACGCGGCGTCGCCCGGACAGCCAGATCATGACCCCCGTCCCTCGTCCGTCCGCTCGTTCACGCCCCTCCCCTCCCCTTCCACCCGCGTTTCTTTCCACATTTCAATGGCCCTTCCTTTCCCTCCAAGGCTTTGCACCCTTCCCCTCCAACTCTCCCCTCCCCACCCCTTCCACCCTTCGCTCCTTCACGCCCCTCCCCGTCCACCCCGCATCTCTTTCCACATATCACTGTCCCTTCCTTTCCCTCCCCGGCTTTACACTCCTCCTATCCAAGTCTCCCCTCCCCTTCCACCTCTCCCCACTCCTTCTGCCTATGCCCTCGCCGTCCGCCTCTCCCCTCCCCTTCCACCTCTCCCCTCCCCCTCCCCTTTCACATATCCCCTCCCATTCCGCCTCACCCTCCCCTTCCGCATCTCCCTTCCCATTCCGTCTCTCCCCTCCCCTTCCACATCTCCCCACTCCTTCTGCCTCTCCCCCGCCTTCCGCCCCTCCCCTTCCATCTCACCCCTCCCTCCTTCCACATATCCCCTCCCATTCCGCCCCTCCCCTCCCCTCCCATTCCGTCTCTCCCCTCCCCTTCCGCCTCTCCATCTCTCCCCGCCCCTTCCGCCGTTCGCTCGTTCGCGCGCCGCCGTTGCTTGGAGCGTGCCTCGAGAGAGCCCGGGGGCTTGAGGGGCCGTGAATGGGGCACGCGAACAGTTGAAAGGCGGCGGAGGGCGTCTCCTGAGGGAAGGTAACAGAATCCTCACCCCCACCCGCCCCGCGTTCAGTGTGCCTTCGCTCGGGATGTGTCTCACCCGACGCGAGGGCTTTTTCCCTCACAAGCCGAGGAATTGCATATAGCGGCCCCGGACCGCGCGTTTTGCGAAAGGATCTTTGAAGACGCTGTAAAGGAATCGCCTGGATCGACTTTCGCGATTGTGTCGGCTGCATTTCGCGCCCCGGGCTGCTCCTGGGAGACTTTGTTCTGTTGTTTGTTTGCATATGTGTGGAAGGGCGGATGTGTTTCCTCTTAGGAGGTCTTGTACGAATACATCCGATTTCGATAGTCTGGGGAATAGAAATCGGGATTCTGTGTAGCCCCCGGGTAGTTGACATTAAGTTGGTGTATTAAATAGAAGTATTATCATTCCACTATCATTTTTGTTTTCTTTTCTGATCGTGAATTGCGAGTAAAATACCAAAACGTTCCAATTGTGGCGAATACAAATTTCCTGGCACACTTATAACATGTCTCCAATCACGTCAGAAATAAAGCATGTTTTGATAATATAGAAAAATGTTTTCATGAAATATCATATGAATCAAAGAAAAGAACGTGTTTGTTTTTAGAAGAAAATTGCCCCTCAATATTTTGCTTTCCATTTATTTCGCGATATATTTTCGCTACAAATATTGGAAAGTCACTATTGGCTTAAATGAAACAAAAGGCCAAAACAAACACATAAAACAGTTTAAGAAAATAATCTAAAATTGTTTATTCTTACTTGAACTCTAATAATTTTATTTATTCAATCTGAAACACCAAAAATACTACAAAACTATAAAAATTCTGAATAAATAATTTACATATCTATGGACTTCCTTTTCCTGAACTTGGAGAATATGTAGTGCTTTCCTCTAAACGAAATATACAGCTTTTCTTTTACAATTTGTGATAAATAATACATAAAGTTAAGTAATTTAATAGCACAGAAAGTGTGTTTTTTGGTCGAATACAAGTTAAATGTTGAGTTACGAAAAACTCAATCCATTGCCTTCATTGATACCTGAGTATGCAGCGACGTTAGTTCATTGACCCAATGTTTTGCTTGCTTTGCGGCACCTGTGCTACAATTTCTTCACTTACAAAATGCTTCTTTGCTGTACGCAACTGTATATAAATAAATTTAAAAATGAATGAGTGAATAAATAAACAATTAAACATGAATAGTTTTATGTATGAGTACTCAAAATAAAGCAGTAGTAATCTTATGTTGCTTATAGAAAGCGTTGTATGATCAATCTTACTCTTGCAACCAAGCAGTGGTTAGTTTTGCCCGATTGTGTGACCAGAGAAGACCTCCCCCTACCTCTCGAGTCAGGATCTCCCTGCTTGAAGTCGTATTAGGCGAAGTGAAGGGTTCGTAACAGGGGCGGTGACATTTTTCTAAGAGATTAGCTAAGAGCAATTTCACCTTTTGAAGCCCAGTGATCAATTGATTTCCTCTGCCCCTTTCGCCCTATTACGCCGTCCCCGTTTCGAGGCTGCCCGGTGATCTGTGAAGAGCCCCGGCGGGTGAGCGAACCGGCCGTTGCCCGACCAGCCCGCCAAGGGACGACGGACACACGAGGCGTGGGCGACGGAAGCAGCGTTGCCAAGTCCTACATTTAAGTTCCCACGACAGATTATTTAATTTTCTGCTATATTAAAAAATAGCCTATATTATTTACGTAATACGCTATGCATACGTTTTGCAACTCCCGCACCCAATCGCTATTAAAAACCGGGGTGTCAAAAGAAGAAAAAAAAAACAATTTCACAGAGAGGTGAGAATTTTATTTTTACTTCATCAATATTCATATTTATTGGAAAACGCGACTGAATAAGGCAGTTTCAAATGCAACCACTCAACACATCACCTGTTGAACAGTCGTTTTCTCGACATCGACCACGCAAAACTCGAGAACGGTGCGTCCTAGCGCTTTAACACCTTGTTTTGGAGGTCGAATGTCACGAATAATTTTTATCCCAGTTCTCTTCAAAATGAAATTCACAGACTGAGATGAAATATCACTGAATTACATTTCATTAAACTTATTTATTGACTTTTCGATAAACATTTTTTATAAATATTGAAATTTTTGTTTGCGCTATACTAACCGTCGTCCATAAAGTGGCATTGTCGTTGTTTGTGGCGGGATGACTAAGGAAGGCAGCAAAGGCAATGAGGGGTGGAAGAAGAGAACAAGGAGAAAAAGAATGGTTAGCTCATAACCTATGCCTTTGAGAAGGAAGGGGAGAGGAGGAGATGAATGAAAATGAAAGGAAGAGGAGGAAGAGGAGAATGAAGGGGAGAAAAGGAGGAGGAGAAAGAGAATGAAGGGGAGAGGAGAATAAGACAAATGAAGGGGGAGAGTAGAAGGAGAATCAAGGGGAGAGTAGAAGGAGAATCAAGGGGAGAGTAGAAGAAGAATCAAGGGGAGAGGAGAAGGAGAGTGAAGGAGGAGAAGAGAAGGAGAATGAAGGGGGAGATGAGGAGGAAAACGAAGGGAAATGGAGGAGAATGAAGGGGAGAGGAGGAGGAGAATGAAGGGGAGGAGGGAAGGAGAAGAATGAAGGGGAGGAGGGAAGGAGAAGAATGAAGGGGAGGAGGGAAGGAGAAGAATGGAGAGGATAGGAGGGAAGTAGGAAAATGAAGGGGGATGAGAATAATGAAGAGGAGAGGAAGAGTAGGTGGTGGTGGTGGAGGAAGAATATAAGACTCGCGCAGTGCATTGTGCTCGCAACTGTAGCGAAGTGCTGCGTCCGCTGTGGGGCGCGGGCGCTGAGTGTGCAGCAGTCGCGGCGCTGACAGAGAAGAGGGTCGCGGTGCGTTCGACTGAAGGTGCCAGCGGCGGCCCTCCCCTCCCCTCCCCAACCCTCTTGGAACGGAGGCGCGGCTGATCGCATCGCCCCTCACGCGGACAGCGCCGCGAATCCGGGCTGCCGCGTGGGGCGACTCCGCGACGAAGCGGAGTTTGCTATTAATGCCTTTAGAGAGCAAATAACGGGCGTCAATTAAGTTTGAAACGAAGGAGGTGGCCCCGTTTACAGCCAACCAAATCTGTTATTTACGATGTCGGCCATGACTCGTTGATCGGTGATTCCGGGCGCCTCAACTGCTATCATTGTTAGTCTCATAAGTGTAGTCCCGTAAGTGATTTTCTCGAGAGGTGCAATGATATTTTCTCGAGAGGTGCAGTAATATTCCCTCGTCGGATGGCGTAATCTGGCAAAATCTACTACCTATAATTAGTAAATCCTCCCACCCCAGCTGAGCGGTGTTCTAAGCTGCCAACTGGTCTCAAGGTGTGTGTGGTAGAATGTATTAGTTAGGGTTCAGGCGAGGACAAGGAAGAGGAAGGCAAGATTGCGCACGGTTCAGGCTCGTTTGTGACGGTACTGCTTCGGAATTCGTCTGATGTTGATTATAGAAACTACGGGAAAACTACCAATCGGAGAAGCCAGTCATTAGAATTCTCTTCTGGACAGTGACAGAACTCTAGCCCCCTAGCCATTATCGAAAATCCTGCCACAGTCGGGACTAGAACCCTAGAACCTCCAGATGAGAGGCACTGCAGTGACATCAGTTGATGCTCCAAGCCAACTTTGCCAGTAAAAAGATAAAACACAATTTCGTGGAATAGTAGTACTCGTACTTTGTCTTTTGATTCAATTGGTACAATTGATTTTTACGGGCTTCGTGCTGTTAAACTTCTTAACCATCGCCGACCGCTGTAAACCGTTGCCGGCCGTGTGACCTTTCGCTTCTAGCTTTACTAAATGTCTATGTAAAACTGGTTCTATTTCTACTTGACCTCGAATATCGGGGTAAATAGTAGGGGAAGAGAGAAAGATGGCAGAGGATGGGGGTAGCAAGTGGAGCAGTGGAGAGGATTGAGTTTCGAGGAGTTTTGAGTTGAGGGAGGAGACGATGAGTTTTGCGGAGTGACGTGCGGAACGCGCAGCAGCAAAGGAGCAGGAGGGGCGGGGAGTGTTTTTGGCGGGTGCATCACAGAGACATGCAGGATGACGGCAAGAGGGAGGAGAATCATTGTTTTATGACTAGAACTCAGAAGTTCAGGCATGAATTTGACCTAAAATAGCCACGAAAAGGGCATTTATTTTTACTAAATAGGCATGCAAAAAAGACATTTATTCTGGCTAAAATAGGGAGCAAAACACAAAACACATTAAAAATCACCATTTAAAGGTAATTAGTGTAAACAATTATTAATTAAATGATTCACATTTTTATTTTAACTGCAAAATTGACATTAGCCCTAGTGATGAAGGAAAGTACCTTTCCTTTGTAATCTTGATCGTACTTGATCATCCGGTTGACGACTAAGAATTTATTTCATTCGCGACCCTGTCTCTACGAAATGTTATTGTGGATTGAACCTTGAAATGGTAGCCGTGAAAAAGGAATGATATATTTCGTTCTTCGCACTTGTGTAGCCGCCAAAAGGGAAGAGAGAATAAGAAGGAACTAAGAAGGGTATAATCCTGTACCAACAGATCAGACCTCAAAAGGGATCCGAAGCCGTACACAAACATAGGATGAGATTTCTCGTGAGCGAACAGGTGTATAAAGCATCAATGAAAAATATCCAAAATCGTCACTGGTATCCTTTTTCTTTCCCTTTGAGATTTTTGACACAACCTGACACTGGAGCTAGCGTGTCCACAGAAAGACAATACACGATCGAGCCTTCATGTTGTACAGACTAGCAGGTGTTTCGAACGTGATAGAGATTGGAGCCAGGAGGGAAAAAATAACGAAAAAGGAATAACCAAGAAAAGACACAAATAATGCAAAATGCCAAAAATAGGCATCAGAAGCTAAAATAGGTAAAAAAGGCAAAATAAAAATGTACTAAAATAAATCAAGAAGTATAACTAAGTGATTCTTATTGTTAAAAATCACAAAATGTTAATAATTGTAAAAACGCATTTTGCCGAACTTCCGGGGAAGGTGTACGGTTTTATTCAATGGGTGATGTGTAAATATACACAGGATATCGAAGATGCAGGTATGAGAGATCGGAAAAACGAGAGACGTCTCTTTGTTCACCATTCACTCCACACATTGATCGAATTGGAAGCCCGGTACTGATAGGTGGAAAGCGAGCTCTCTAACCACTGTTCCCCCGAGATTTCCCCCGAAAAGAGGGTCAAGGAGGAGGAGGGGGAGAGGAGCAAATGAAAGGCGCAGTGAGGTAGGGACGGGTGAGAGAATTTGGGAGGAGAGAAGTGAGCGGGTAATGGGAGAAGGCTGCGGGAGTGGAGCTGGGTGAGGGTGGGAAGCTGGAGAAGGGGCGTCGCTCATCGCATAATATCTTCATTATGACAGTTTCTAATGTTCATAGCAACACTTGGAGTGACTGAATGATAGTCGTGGACTGGTAATTATGAATGGATAAAAGTATGGTGGAGAAATGGCGGAAGGAGAGGGAAGAGAAACTGGAAAATCCTTTGGAAACCTACCGAAAACTCGCCCTGTCGACTACGGATACCACATGGATCGTCCAAGATTTTCCGGCCAACCGCAATGGCCGGGATCACTGAGCAACCCTAGTACCCTCGGGTGTGACATCGGGAGAGATGGCTCGGTGCATCAAATGTCACTGCACTCCTTCTGACCGGGAGGTCCTAGGACTCCACTCCCGAAGGACACTGGCTTGTCAGCTAGATCGAATTCAGTCGCTGTCTGGAAGCTCCTCAGATCGGTAGTTTTCCGTGGTTTCTCTGATCAACACCAGGCGAATGCCGGAGCAGAACCGTAACAAACGAACCATGAACCGCACGCGATCTTTACTTCCTCGTCCTATCCTCACCCCTTACACACACACTTACACTCTCACACACTACACAACCACAGATGTCGGCAGACCGGTCGGGAGCTTTGAGCTTGTCCCGGCTGGGGGGGGGGGTGCTTCGCTGGTGGGAGGTACCTAGTTGCGGGGAAACCCCGCTAGTCGACGGTAGGTCGGTGCCGGATCTCGCCATCCAGCGGGGAAATGATCACTACCACCGCCCGATGAAAAAACACGCACTACACTGACGGAACTAATGACCTTTGTTGTTGACGGGCCCGGAATCATGAACAATCAATCAATCAATCAGCTACGGGCGTGGATTTGGATCAGGCTGGGAAGCTGTAAAAGGGACGTCGCTCGTTGTAAAGTATATTCATTTTGACAGTTCTTAATGTTCATAGCAACACTTGGAGTGTATGAATAATAATGGAGGACTTGTAATTATGAATACATGATAGAATGATGAAGAAATGGCGGAAGGAAAGGGAAAAGAAACGGGAGAATCCTTAGGAAACCTACCGCAAACCCGCCCTGTCCACCACAGATACCACATGGATCCTCCAGGATTTACCTGCTAACCGCAGTGTCCGGGATCACTGGGCAACGCCAGTGTCCTCGGCTGTGACGAGTGGTGTCCGACCACTAGCCCAAGACTCGTGGTCGTGGCGGACGATGAAGTGGGCGGGGCAGCGCGGGGGCGGCCAACGGGGGTGGGCGCGGCGCCGCTAAGCGACTTGGCGAAGTGTTGCTCGCCCCCACCCTGCCACCGCCTCCCGCGCCGCTTCATAATTCACGCGCCGAGATGGAGCTCCCGCGCCGGCTTCTGTTTTCACCGCGCAAGAGCCGCCGCCGACCGAAACTGCACACACGGCTGCCACTTGAGCCCTCGCGTCCTCACTCTCGATCCGGCGCACGGCGCGGCGCTTTTCGCCTTTGCAACATTGATTGTACCAATCAGTCGCTGTCTGCCTCTTGGTCAGAATTCGACTTCTTCCTGTATACCTAGAGAACCGGAAAGTCTTCGAACTATTGTGATGGTTGTGGTGGACCAAACAGAGTCGGTTCTTGCAAGTGAAAACATTCCGTATTTATATGAGATTAGGTAGTGTCTCCGAAGTGTGGTAGTAATATAAAATTTAGTGATCCCTGCAAGTTATCTCATAGAAAATACAACATTATTTTAATAAGTGAATTTCAAATATAATTATTGTGATTCACTTTAGTAATATTGGGATATTTCTTGTAACTTATTTTTTCGTTAAGTTCCTAATGACCCAATAACACGCTTTTATCTCTCTGCTCTTAAATTTCAAGAAATAGTTTGGTATGTGGCACTGGAAAAAAGAAGAAAAACATTGCATTGCTTGAATACCTAAAACTTCTGCCAGCAATGTAACGAATCTGAATATTTTAAATCGTAAATTTTTCTCCAAAACCACCTTGAACTGTGTTTTTCTGTAATTTTACATCTACATTCAAAGGCCATCGTAGGTACGATATCGTAGGTACGATCGTTGTACGATAACATACCATATAAAGGATCTTAAATAATGTCATAATGAGGTTCAAATTTTACCGCAACAATAGTTATTAGGGGCGACCCGTGGTAAACTGGTCTGAATGTACTCCTTCACCTTCTGGGCACCAGGATCGAACTCAAGGGAATTAGGAGGATCATTTGAAATTTAGAGAATCACAATAAAAATAATAAAACATTTTTGAAAGAACGCTGAAAAATATTTTTCCGATGGTTCACTTTCTATTCTAGCAACATATATAACTATTATATTACGAAATATCTTACTTCCACAGTTCATCACAACACACTATATCAACCGCTACATCCACCATCTCGAATTATCCTCTTTAGAAAATTCATCACAACGTATTAAATCTACCGCTATAGCCGCCTCCAAATATCTTCCTTGCACAGTTCACCACAATGCATTACATCTACTACCAAACATCCGCCATCTCGAAATAACTTCCTTGCACAGTTCATCACAAAAATTACATCTACCGCCACAGACGCCATCTCGAACTATCGTCCTTGCGTACTTCATCACAACGCATTACACTACCGCCCCATCCGCCATCTTCACCGGGTACGTCTTCCGTACACGTTATCTGCCTGTCGTTCACCCTGCCGCCGCTCTGTACTCTTCATGGTATCCGCCACCGCCAACAAAATCTCCTGTCACTCCCAGGGGGCCGTGGATCCCAGCGCCCCCGCCGCCTCGTCTATGATTCAAAGGCCCCCTATTACTTCGCGAGCGCTAAGCGCTTTTGAATTGATATTGACGCGCCGTACAGCGGCAATTACCAGGCCCAGCCCGCCGCACCAGCGCCGCGCGCGGCGCGGGGAGGAACCATTAACGTGATTGACACTGGCAAGCTCGCTCCATGCATTACTAAGTGGCTCGTTAGGCGAAATGGCGGTATACAGGCGATAGATAGTCGTAAAGGGGCGAAAGGATTGCAGGGTATCACAAGGGAATTGTTAACTGGAAGGCGGTGGTTGGGTAATTGTTAAAGTGATACCCATAATTAAGGATTTTTTTTGCCATGACGAGGAGAAGTTGTTTTGTACGTTACCAAGTGTGGGGCAGAAATGAAACATTAACTTTCCAGGGAGATAATATTGTTTCCCTTATTTACATTACAACAGTATATAACTCATGAAGTGAGTAAGGGTGAAGTATTTAGTGTGATTCGCAAAAACATATAAATTTAATTGAATAATTTGAAACGCTACAAATTTAAGGAACTTCATACTGTGAATGTTTTCCTCATCTATAAGAAATGCTTATAACTTTTAATGTTGGGCCCAAAAAGTACTGGATTATTACTTTGCTTTTTCGGCTAAATATGCCAACATGACGTTTTTATTGACATTTTTTATTAATTAATTAATTTATTATGCCCTTATTTGTATATCACATTTTTAATTTCAGGGAAGCTACATCATATGATTTTTGAAGATTTTTATAATAAATTTGTAATTGCATTATTAGCAACAAGAACAGCAGAATTTGGTTGTGCCATGTCCATAATTAATCTGTTTTGATTCACGGTTACTAAAGTGCATTCATGAACAAAAGAAGTACTACTCAAGCACTACAAATTGTGTTCGTCATACGAGAATGGTTTAATTTATCATTTTTTTAAATATTTGTGGGCAAAATTGTGAGCATGAAAAAATAGGATGTGGTTGACCTCCGGAGAAAACGCATGACTTTTTCCCCTCCATGTAATTGCAGCTCTCGGGATTCAAACGTATACCTCAGGAAAAATAGTTTTCTACGCGGAAACTTCTGGATTATTGTGTTTCTCACGAAATTAATGACATTATTGATTGTGGTTCGTTACCCAGGGTCAGGTCTTTATTCGAACGAGCTCATCAATATGTGGAAGACTTTCTCAGTTCCACGAACGCGTGTTTGACCAACATCGCATGGCTCATCGGAGCGAAATCTACACCCAGGTGTCAGTGCTGTGCGTTTGGAATATTGCATACTAATAGCTCCTAAATAAATACCCTGTAGCAGGAGGCCAACTGCCCGTTAAGGGACGTCTAATGGCTAAAATTTTTTTAAAAAAATCGCCCTCTGCTTCTATTGAATCTTTACATCAATGAAGTTACTTTCAACCGTGAGCGTAAAGATGCACTCATTGGTTGACAGGTAACATGCGATGTTCACACAGGAGTTGAAAACTGCACTCATGTTGACCGAATTTTCGAGAATGTTTTGTATCACATGTCAGTTGCAAATATATCTTTGATATATTTCAGAATACGACATGATTCAAAGTGCACTAGCTTTACCTCGGAAACCCTTTGGAATAGAAAACATATTCATATAATTTGTACTTTCTCGCGCTAATTTCCTTAGAACAGAAAGTATTGTAGTCATGTGCCGAAAAACGACGACTTTTCGACACAGAAACTCTTATTGAAGAGCCCTATTACCGAAAAAACGGATAAATCTTGTTTTTAAACAGAGTAAACGACTTTACCCAACACGCTGTACAGTCAGAATCCATATTTAGTGGGCCCTTGATACTGAAAAATCCATTCCCAGTAGAACCTCTGTTCATCTGTCCTGGTAAACGCTTTCATCAAAACCGTTCAGACGATTTTTTTGTGCAAAAATGACATTCTTCGCCCGGTTGAAAGGAAATAAACACCCTCTGAAGTAAGGAAATTTTGATTTTGGGGTGTACTTTATATGAATTCTCAAAAACATTTTATTCAAGTTATGGTTGAAACTTGGTTCTCGGGTAGCGTAAAGGATGCTTAAGAGAATGGCGTAGGTCTCGATTTCGTTGAAACCACTGATTTTTTGAAGGTTGTAAACAGTTTAGATTTTTTGTTGTTTTAGAAAGACGCCGAAAAAATTTAAACGGCTTTTTTACTTAGGTGCCAGCTCCAAGCCGTAACCTGCGCCCAGCCTCGCATGGCCACACTCTACCATCCGTATCTAGGATTTGGGGTTTTGGATTTTGGGTATCTAGGATTTTGGATTTCCCTCACCATTTCCCCTCCAGGCCGGGACCCTACCTATCGATAACCAGCTGAGATAGTCGCAGCCCTTCCCAGCTCGTTCTTTGGTCATCGCCTAGACGCCGCTGTGATCCGTACATGTTTAGCGGAATAGTGGTTAATGACAGGATAAATTACACGATGATTGACGGAGCGATCCGGTGGAATGCATATTGTCCGGGAAACGAGAGTACCCCTACAAAATTTGCCGCGAACTCGCTTTGTCCACCACAAATTCCATTTCGAACTGCCAGGGGTTGACTCCGACATCCAGAGATGGAAGGCGTGAAACAGTCTGACCACTACACCTTGAGCCACCCCTCAAAAAATTACAATTTTATGTATAAATAAAATGGATGTTCGTACATACATAAACTCCCACACCGTGCGATCGATCTCCATGAAAGTTTGCGCTTCTACGTGTATTTTCACCCAGAAGGTTGATATGGTGTTAATTGTGTTGTAACTCCACTACCTAGGGCTGTAGAACAAAACTAAATATTCACAAATGCAACCTGCAACACTCGACAGCATTTTGAATCTACATAACTCCTAAACAAAGTGTTCTAGGGCATTAAAAACAAAATTTTTGAGGTCGAAGGCCTGAAAGAAACGTTTCTGACACCGTAATCTATAGGATGAGATCTTCATGAACATTCTATTACAGATTTTCTGGCCCGGCGCTTCTCGATATTACCTCAACTGCTCAGAGAGTGCAAAATCTGCAACTAAATGTGAATGAGAGGGACAGAGAGAGGCAGGGACAGAGACACACAGAGACAACCAGACTGGGACAGGGACAGGCAAACGGAGACACAGAGAGAGAGGGAGGGAGAGAGAGAGAGAGAGAGAGAGAGAGAGAGAGAGAAAGAGAGATGGAAGGGGAAAGAGGGAGATGAAGGGCAGAACAACGTCTGCCGGGTTCCGCTAGTATTGCATGTAAACAAGTCTGTTCTTTCATTGTACTTGTTGTTCGAGTAGCATCTCTTCCCTAAATAAATCAGTACATTACTGTACACTAGGGTTGGCGGGCGCTCATCGCAACCGACCCGGCCCTTGCCTCGTCCGAGGGCGGCGGCGCGCGCGGAGGTCGCGGGGAAGGCGGCGTCCGTTAAGCGAGTTGGCGGAGGAGTTAGCGCTCTGTGAAGGGAGCTCGCGGCATTACGCGGCGCGTTTGAAGGCCCCTCCCCCCCCCGCTTGCGCGCGCGGGCGCGGGCGGGCGAAATAAGGTTTGGGCCCGGGGAATCCCCTCCGCGCGCCCCTTCCCCTTCCCCTCGACTCGCTCTTCTCGATGCTGCACTGAGGGCTTGCGCAAGGGCACCGGCAACGCGCCCCACGACGGCCATGGCGGCCCTTCCACGCCCCACCGGCTTCTGGTGAAAGACTTTCGCTTTTGGGGCAAGTGGCCGCTGCCCGAGCCCTCGGTGGGAGGAAAGCCCTGCGGCTCTTAAGACGGAAATGCGTTGAATGTTGATTTTGACAACTTAATGCTTGAAATAACGGCAGTACTTTCTGGAGAGAGGAGGTTTCATTTTGTTTCTTTTATTTGGGATTAAATTGCTCGACAACTTCCACGAATTTCATGGTTAATCTTTACTGTTGCAACTGATTTTGAAAATACTTGTAATATAAGTTACAAGAACAGAAAATTTAACCACTTCTCATTGTTTATAATAATACGCACTTCATAAATTTAGTTCAGAAAATATCTGAGTGTAATACACTTGATCATACGTTTCTAAATGTTTATTTTACTTTTAGCTGTTACTTTTTCTCCGACACCATCTTCTGACATATGGGACATGTTGTTGCTCCATATCTCTCCATGAATAAAAATGTCTGCTCGCAATTAGGATTGAACTGACGATTCTGATTAGTAAAGTGAAGGGACAGCTCGGCCGTCGGGGATTACGCCAACTTCCCTGGTTCTCGTGAGGCTTGGGCTTCCCGGCACCCCAAGAAGGGGTTTAAATAGGGCGCTTGTGCACCTCTGCTGTACTCGACCCCGCAACACTGCACGTGAGGGTTCGGTGGTCTAACGGTTAGCGTATCGGACTGTTACTTGCAAGTTCGCGCGTTCAAACCCGATTGCAGCAGTGGATTTTTAATGGCAAAGAAATCCTGTGTATGCCTTCCTTCGAAGGGGAAGTAAAGCAGGCTGTCTCATTAAATCTACTGCATGTAAAAGACCTTCAAGCCTAAATGAAGCATCTGAGCAAAATTCAAAACTGCCTGCTTCGTCGCCCAAGGAATACCTTCTTTCTCCGCTAGATGGTGAAAGGAGCGTAGCGTAATTTACGTGATGAAACGAAAGAGCGGGCCTGATGGCCCGAGTCTCGCCACGTAAAATAAGGCATTAACTTACAACATACAACGCGCATGCGCACATGGTGGAAAGAGTTGGGTGAGCTAGTCCGGTGCACCGTTTTTGCAACAATTTGCGTGACGAACCACGTAACCACAACAAGGGTTCTTCATCTGAAGAGCGGATTAGAGGATATATAAATTTTAATTTATATGTCTTATAAATTGATAAATGATGATAAATTCATCTGATCATTTAATTTATCAAAATCGTCAAAACATCAGTTCAAATGAAATCGGGGTGATGAGCTTCCCTCCTTTATGATGCCTACTACGCGTTCTATCACATTTCGAGATCCGATTAACATCAAGAACAAAAAATAACACTACACACTGCTACTAATTTCCGATCACGCAGCTCATTATAGCAAAAGAAAATTTGATCTCGACACTTTTCATGATGATTAGCTATATAATTGCAAAAAATCGAGGCATACTATTATTTTGTTCTGTGATATGAAGTGACTAGAATGTGCAAATGCTGAAGTTGCTGATTTGCTACTAATTACTTGGTCGCTCTGGAGTTATAACTTGATTACGATCTGTCAACCACTGTCTAATTTTATAGTTGTTTACAGCAAGAGATGTATTGGAGAATAACGGGACGAAAAATTACAGGCTAGTTTCATACTCGCTCAGCGATCTCCACTTTTTCTGAAATTAAGTTACTGCTACTACGACACTACGGACAAAAAACCTACCTACGTACTATCCGTCGTTTCTTAAAACTTTGCACAAAGGGGTATAAATCACAGAATATATTCCAATAAATTTTGTTATAAAATCAAGAAAATATAATCAAACTATTTCCCAAAATTAATTCTTTGGAAAATCTGTAACCTTCTAAACATCAATTAAGCAAGAGCAATTCCTTCAGTGGTTCGAAAGTTATTGTGACCCAAACACACATATACAGAGTGGTTATAATTAAACTTTCCCTAAAGAACATGTTATAAGAAGGAAACACATTATAGTGCAAGTACCGAACTTGCTAGTATTACTGTCCAGAGTATGGAATGCCTGATGTCTATGCGTCAGAGCGTCACCGGGCAGTTCCAAATATGGCCACCAGGTGCCACGATCAGGCAGAGTGCTGAATGGTCGCATACACCGGGCCAATCGCCGTGCACTTAATGAGCCAACATGGTTTAGACAAACGGAGCAGGGAATTATTGTTGAAGTTGTTTTATCAAAACAACAGTAACGCTGCAGCTGCAGTTTTAGAATATCGCCATCTGAAAGGATTACGGAAGGGTCCTCTTTCTTCACTTGCTTTGCGGAACACGAAGTTCGAATCAACTGAGGAACCCAGTGTCGTTCCGGGAACAGGCCGACGACCAGTGGAACCACAGGTTGTTGATGAAATCGCTGTTGCTCTGGCCGACAACGCTGCTCGCAATTACCGAGCGTCAAACAGTGGACGTGCTGTGTCCCGACTGTGGAACATCCCGTATGGGAGGTGTGTGGAAGGTGGAGGAAGATGGTGGAAGGTGCTTCGAACCATTCTCAAATGGTATCCGTACAAGATCCATATCGTGCAGGCGCTTGCACCACCGGACGCACAACAACGTGTTGACTTCGCTCTCCACATTCTCGTAAGGAGTGAAGTTGACGAGGCGTGGCCTTGGACCATCCTATGGACAGTCGAGGCACATTTTTCTCCGACGGGTGAGGTGATCACACAGAATTGCCGAATGTGGAGATATTCACTGCCAGGCAATGCACAGAAATTCCTCTGCATGGTGACGTGTCACCGTATGGTGTGGTTTCACAGCGACATTCATGATTGGCCTATTGTTGTTTGAAGAGGCTGGCGCTCAAGAACCAAAGACGTGCAGTGTAACTGGCCAGCGTTACTGTGAAATGCTTCGCCAGCATATCATATCAGACAGTGGCGTAGCTGGGGGGCGGCGCGCCCCGGGTGACACCAATTAAATTATTTTATAGTTGGAATTATATAGCTTAAATCATTTACTTAACATTTTATATATTAATAGTTGGTTTTCTTGGTTTTAGTAGTTTGAAAATGTTATTGTTGGAATTATATAATTTTTATGGTTTAGTTAAAAATTATTTATATTAATTTAATAAGTATACATTTAAATCATAAGCATAGATTATGATTTAATTGCAATTATTCTTAATTACATAGAATTTTTTAATATATTAAAAATAACTATCATGTGCAAATTTGTTTGTATTCTTAATAAAATAATGTACAATCAATGTAGCAATAGATATTTTTATACTTAATTTACGGTCGGGGGGTGACACCATTAGCTTCGCCCCAGGTGACTCTAACTGAAGCTACGCCACTGATATCAGATATCAAGCATATCAGCACTATGCCTGATCATGGCCCCTGTTGGCCATATTTGGAACTCTCCGGTGACACTTTGACGCATAAAAATCGTGCACCTCATACTCTGGACAGCAATACTAGCATGTTTGGTACTCGTTTTATAATTTATTTGTTACAATTTGTTCTGTAGGGAAGGTTTAATTATCACCCTGTACGTACATATACATACACACGTACTTATATTTACTTTCCCTTTGATTTAATACATTTCTATCCCCATTACCGAATTTCGTAAGGATGAGGTAGTTTAAAACGTAGAATTCGTGAATTGTGTTGAATAGGAAATATAAGAGATTATCAGTTTTAAGCTTAATGATTTTGAGTAACCTGATGAAACGCTAACATTGTTTTACTCTGCAGAGGGCATTTTGAATGTTGAGGGATATGATTCGTTCTGTGCTTGCTCATCTTTTATTGGCAATAGATTCAATTGTAGGCTAGAAATTAAATAAAACGTATCACATGTTAATTTTCTAATAATAAAATATAAAGTTAATTGATAAAACTAAATTAATGACTCCATTCCAAGATATTTCAGTTACCTGGAATTTATAATGGTTTTGAAATAATTGTTTCATACCTGCTATCTGGATGAAATTTTGAGAAAAGAATTTAACAAATGGTTACATTTTAATCATTGTTAACTTATGTGAAATCACATTTATTATTGATAATTTTATTATTTAATATTTTCAGAATATTAATGAGCTGAAAGTTTGTATAGCTTATTGAAGAGGTCACTCAACCATTCATGTTTACGTTATTTTATTGATGTGAAAATAAAAAGATTCCCAGCATTATTAATTGGTGACTGCGGAGTTACGACAATCGATAAAAGCATGAAAAGACTATCAATGGTATCTACAACTGCACAAATTTTGCATGCAAGTCAAATAAAGCGAATAAATTTGAATGCGGTGCAGTGATTTTCCTCGTTGTGGACATTTACACAGGGTTTAGTGAAGTGAAAAACGATTGCAAAATATTTTATCGTGTATCGCAGTGGAAAAAGCACTTCCGGGAAGCTTGTTTTTCTCTGTAAATCTACTACATAATAGTTTTCAAACTACGATTAGTAAAGTGGTAAGGTAGGGATTCTTAAGGTCAAGAAAATGCCCACTGATAATACTTCCTCCCAATGCCTTGTATACAGTTTCTACTATTTTTTTTTTACAAAAATAAATCAAAACATACTGCTAATTTAATTGAAAACGTGATGAAAATAACTAAGGCGATCTCTTTGAAATTCGGTGTGCGTCCGATGACACGTGTTTGATAATTTAATTCACAAGCACTTATGCCTTGCTCCTACTTGCTTTTCGACATGATTTGGGTCAGTTTTAACAACATTATTTCCAATGACTTTATTGTAGGTAATACCACGAGTGCTTTGGAAATTATTGATAAATCCCCGACTCGCGAAGACTCGCGATGACTCGCGAAGCAAGGACGGGATTGATCTGAAAATATCCAAAGGACCGGTGGTATTTATTAGGACTCTTCCACGAATGAAATTACGTCCAACAGTTCCAAAATACGCCAAACATTAGAAATATGTTAAAATTAATTAGGGTTTGTTGTAGTATATAGGCGGTTTATTGGACATCGACATAGCGATCGATGTATACCGCCTCCTAAGATAGATGAGACACAGATTATGATTGGCCAGGAGGGAGAAGCGGTAAGAAAAATCGGATAGGAAAAGCGATAAACTCTTTGAGATACATCACCCTGATTGGGGCATTTTGTATGTATAGTTAAACACTATTTGTTTTACTTTCACGAGGGAAATAGTCAAAACAAATCACTCGTGAAATCTATTCCTAACCTCTTCACTTCACGTACTGAACTGACATTGTGACGCATTAACCCTCCGGCGGGCGCGTCCCATCATTTCCCACCAGCAGGCGCTCCGTATGGCATTTATCAACTTCGATTTTCGAGTCAATAGTTATTACTTTTGTTATTGAATATTGAAGAAATATTCTTTATTTATGTTTTTATTCATTTTATTTCATAATAACTAACTAAATACCAAAAGAAATAACAATATTAATAAGAATCTGGTACATCACTCGCTCCCTCTGTGTTTTGGAACGTGTAACATGACGGGCAATGGACACAGTGCAACCGTGCCTTCTGACGTTTCTTCGGAAAGAACGCATTTAAATTTGAATTAGTACTTAGTACTCCAAAGTCTGTGACAAAGCTAAATAAGGGGGAAACAGCAATAAGAATTCTAATTGATAGAATGCGCAAATATTATACTTTCATGACAAGACTCATGCGGTATGGAGGGCCACAACCGTTGCAGAGTTCGGATTACTTATGAACAACGGTCGATCACCACTGTCTCAAATCGTGATCTGAGTGTCATCAGGTTGAAAATATAATGAGTGAAAAATAACTAAGAGCTCAATAGAGCCACACCAATTATTTACACGAAATCAACAAAAATGTAAGAATACGGCACTGAGTGCCGCTGCGCGCCCGCCGAGCAGTTAACAGCTGACGCTCGGTTCGTCTGTCTAGCAAATGAATACCCTTGGCAGAGCGATGCGGTGTTGGGCGATGCTCAACTGTTTCAGCGCGTGTCCAAAAATCGACCACTGGCCCGAACAAAGCGTGTTCCCTGGGCATTCCGAGGCACATACACCTCGCCGCGCAGCATTGTTCCCGCCCGTGCTCCTCGTGCTCGAAGGAACAGGTTACGCCGCGCCAGATACCCATAAACAATGGCGCAGCGGCAGGGCAGGGCAGCGGCGGTGGCGGCGGCCGGGCTTAATTAATGTATCAACTCACTGCTTCCCCTGGCGGCGGGAAGTTAGTAAACCGCCGCCAGAAAAACGGCCCCTGGGGCACGCCCCTTCTCTCGCGCGCCTCCAGGAGGCCGCCAGTGGACGCAAGAAGTTGACCACGTGACCGCTTCTAAGGCGGCCGGGAAGTTTCAGGCGGCCTGGAGCGGCGCGGGAGGGAGGGCGTCAGGCGGCCGGGAATGGGTATGAAACACTCTCCCCGGCTCTTCAGGAGGGGTGAAAGTGAATAGAACGAGTGATGGGTCGAGGACACCGGGTGCACTTTACGTTGTTTGATTGATTGCTCGTTCGTGATTCCGGGCGCGTCCACTACAGAGTTCATTAGTCCATAAGTGTAGTGCGTGTTTTTCATCGGGAGGTGGTGGTCTGGATGGCGAGATCTGGCGCCGACCTACCGTCGGCTAGCGGGGTTTTCCCCAACCAAATATCTCCCACCAGCGGGGCACCGCCCCAGCCGGGACAAGCTCTAAGCTCCCGACCGGTCTCCCGGCATGTGTGGTAGTGTAGTGCATGTTAGTGTGTGAGTGTAAGGGGTGAGGAAAGGACAAGGGAGAAGAAGGAAGGATCGCGTGCGATCCGTGACCCATTTGTTTTAATACTGCTCCGGCATTCACCTGGTGTTGATGTGGAAATTACCGATCAGAGCATCCGGCCGCTAGAATTCTCTTCCAGACAGCGACTGAATTCGACCTTGCTGTGCAGCTAGTGTCGAAAATCCTGCCTCCGTCGACACTCGAAACCTAGGACCTCCCATAAAATTATGTTAAATATTTTATACTTAAAAAATGTTACAAAACAAAGTAAGCATACCGCACAGAATTCAGTGTACTTAAGAATATTCCTAACAGAATACTCCTGAATGAAGAAAAACTACTTTTTTGAGCATTTTTCATCTCATTGCGAGTAACTCTATTCTTTGGTGTTAACAGAGAAATCAAATACTAATACTGAGAAAAAAACTCGAATGCGAAAATATGTCTTGTATGTTAAAAATAAATACATTTCAGACTGAAGCAGAGGTTAATAGTGAAGACTCATTTGGTTGTGGCAAATGTGATGAGCTTAGCGTTCTGTTATGTAAAGACATTCTAAATGGTACTTATAGTAAACCTTATCACTCCTTTCAGACTCACCAGTAGCTTTATTGTCTAATGATAAAAAATATGTCGTTTGTCGTGAGTTTAATTTTAAATATTGTGCAATCAATATATTTATTTTCTCATCATAAATTGACATTTTCCAATTAGCTTCTTAATTGTACCAAACATTTTAGTTCCATTTGATACTGCACAGAAAATGTAATGCAAATTAGGGAAATGAATGATGTGAAGACGCACCTTAATACTTGGAGAATTTACATCCAGAAAAGGAATACGACGCGGGAAAAGTGCATAAGTTCACTTCCATTTGCTTTTGGACAGGTCTGACAGCAAGGAACCGTATTTAAAGAAAGACGATTGAATACAAAACAATTTTTTCGTGTCATGCTGTTATTATGTCCATTCCTGAACTTCGGACATCAGAACACGCCTCTATAATCCGCGTACGAGCAAGTACAAAATTAAAATACCAAAATGTTTCACTAAGAAGAACGTGACGGTAACATTTCACAGCAATTTTTTGCTCTCAAAATGTACGTATTAAAAAAGTAAAAGGAAAGATTCTGATGTCTTTTTAATTAAGCTCCAGGTTTCACCAGACAGCTCAATTAAAACATCTCATATCGTCTACAGCTGGTCGTGAAACAGAAGTAGAATCTCTGAAAAGTGTGGGGCTGCGCTTGCCAGATTTTATGAACTGGCTGGTTTTAAAAAATGTGCTGTATTCCACAAAAATAATATTTTTCCGGGAATATGTTGTTCATGTAACTGAAGGAAATTGAAGTTATGAAAATAATATATGACTAGCGTACTCGTGCGAGAACTCTCGCATGCTATACCCCAACCTCTTCCTTATTTTTTCATTTCCATATTAAGCCTGTAATATATATTTTTTTCAAGACCCTCGTATCCTCCGTAACTTGTTCTATATGTCACCTTGTAATTGATAAGAATTTATACACCCTTGTCAATACAAACTATTCTTATTTATCTTTATCGAATAAAGAGGTACACCCGTGTAATTCAGTCGCACAGAATATCAAGTAATTAGTAATTACACACAGTTACAGATTTTACAGGCTTTGAACAGGTGGGGTAGAACCAAGAAGCGTTGAACCTGCAAAAAATGTAATAGAATGGTGAAAAAGATCTCATCCTGTACATAACGGTGTGAGGAACATTTCTTTGAGGGCCTCAAAAGTTTAGTTTTTAAGGCCCTACAATGCTTCGTTTAGGAGTTATTTAACGACACAGATTCACAAATCCTGACGTGCGTTGCTGGTAGCATTTACATTAGTATTTCGATGTGTTTTTTAAACAAATCCTTCATATTTTAAAGTCAATGTGCAATTTGCCACGTCTCCGTGAAATCCTCTTTCTTTAGAGACCCCGCATTTATATAGATTGTGTGTGTGTGTGAGCCGCAAAGGGAAGGTATACTGCTGAAATAATTCAGAAGATAATGCACATGATGATATATGAGTAAAACGAAGGAATATATTATATCTCGCGATTCGGGGGAGCACTGTTTGGCACCTTAACTCAGATTCTTTGCTTTTCTGTCAACACCATAGACGCACGGTACAAAACCATTGTGGACCAAAAGTTAATAAAACATTTTCATTTCCATTACGTAATATTTTTTATGGATTAAGACAATGAACATTTCCCTCTTGTGAGCATTTACGAAAGAAAGAATAACTTGCGAAACAAGTGAGACACGAGTGTAGACGCAGAGCTGATCCTGGTTGTAAGGTTGACGGGAAAGACACAGGGTTATGGCTTCGTTCGTCAAACCTAGTATTTTTTCAAACATTTTACTCAACTTTTTCAGAATAATTACCCTATGTAGATCTCACCTCATCCAAAACATTTTGAATGTACTCTGACATTTATTTTAATTTCAACCTAAAAATTTGAAAAAAAAATTTTTGGAGGTACGTATTGAAATTAGTTCCCTCCTGAATACTTTCTGGTTCAACATCTACAAAGCACTTACGAAGTACCCCCGGAGTGTCTCGTTCACCTAGGAGCCTCTTAATAGAAGTAACATAACGTAATACGAGAATTGAACCCTCAATTATTGTAAGTGGTTGTAACAATGTCGCTCGCAGCACCCCGAATGTTCTGGCAAACTGACAACGCCTGGTTTCTCCTTCCATAACCTTAAGCCTATGAAAATGAATTGATATAAACAATTTTCATTAAATAACCTCTAAATGTTATCAGCCAATCTCCCCCCCCCCAAGTGCGCACTTCCTGTTATTGATGTATTGCTACTTGTGATTGGCCAGCAGGGAGGAAGTAGTAAGAAAAAAGCGATATTTTTTTTAGGAATACACCGTTCTGATTGGTCCATGCCACTTGTACAGTTCAACACTGTTGGTGTTAATTTCAAGCCACGTCAATTTTGGTATCAACTTCTGGCAGGTTTTATAATAAATGTTCTTAGTTCTGTTCAAAATAATTTGTATCAAACATTGCAAAAGTTAAGAGATAATAATTGAAAATAATTTTGGGAGTTATGTTTAAAATTCTATTAATTTTCCTTTACATTCATATTTAAAACAATTTCATGATGAATCAATAAAAAAACCACTCGTTTCGTCGTGAAGCGCATATAATCCGAATGAGGGCGCGCCGCCGTGGATAAAATTTGCCGGAGGTGCCTGGCTGGGCCGCGAGGGGCGCGCGTGCGCCGCTGGGGCTGCGTGGGGGGGGGGGAGGGAGATGGGATCGGGCGCTGTAATTTAAACACGTGCTCCTCGCGCGGGGATCCCCCGCGGCCGTCACGCGGCGCAGCGCAGCGCAGCGCAGCACGGCACGGCGCCGCGCTCCGTTGATTCCCCCGCCTCCGGCCCTCCGCCTCCTCTCTCCCTCTCCCACTCCCTCCCTCCCTCTCTCTCTCTTCTTCGTAGTGTATACCTTGCTCCTTGCTAATATAGCCTCGGGTTCTTTTCGATTCTCTTTCCATGAACGACATCCTTTAGTCGCTCCCTCTAGTATTTCCTTTCTCTCGCTTTCTCTCCCTCTCTCTCTCCTTCGTAGTGTATACCTTGCTCCTTGCTAATATAGCCGTGTTTGAATGTTGGGTTCTTTTCGATTCTCTTTCCATGACTGACATCCTTTAGTCGCTCTCTATTATTTTCTCTCTCTCTTCTCTCCCTCTCTCTCTCTCCCTCTCTCTCGTAGTGTATACCTTTTTCCATGCTAATATAGCTCTCTATCTAAATGTCGGGTTCTTTTCGATTCTCTTTTAATGATTGACATACTTTAGTCGCTTCCTCTATTATTCCCTTTCTCTCTCTCTCTCTTTGATCCATACTTATACACATCTCTCTGATTTTTGTGTGCTTTTTAATTATTTCTACTTGTTTAATTGCTCCCTTTATTATTCTCTCTCATACTCTCTTCCTCATTTCCTGTTGATATAGTGCTTTGACCTATCATTCTTCCCCCTCTGCCCTGTTGATATATTCCTTAATACTGTGGTCATTAGTTTTGAAAGTGTAGCGAGTGTTGCGCCAGAAGTTAAAGGTGTCTCCCCGCTGGAGTATGATAGCAGCCGCCGACTTTAACGACGGATTGCAGTGCCCCCCCGCTTGTATCTCCGTCAGCGGGGCACCGCCCTAACTAGAACAAGTTCTAAGATCCGGATTGGTCTTCCGACATATGTGGCAGTGTAGTGCATGTAAGTGTGTGTAAGGGGGCGAGGATAGGGCAAGGAAGAGGAAGGATAGCGCGGTCCGTGGCCCATTTGTTAGGATACTGCTCCGGCATTCGCCTGGTGTTGATCGGAGAAACCACGGAAAACTACCGAACAGAGCAGCCGAGCGGTAGAATTGCAACCCCACAAACTAGAATCGAAAATCTGCGGTGGGAATCGAACCTTAGGATTTCCCAGTGAGAGGCGATACACAAACAACCATTGACGCCATAAACCAGGGCTGTCCAACTGGCGACCGCGGGCCGCATGCGGCCCACAGGATCTTTTTGTGCGGCCCGCGACTGCTTTGAAACATTTTATTATACACCAACCAAATACAATGGATTTTATATATTCAGTTATACATTTTTATAATTACATAACTTGAATATTAATTTTCTGGTTGTTTGTACATTAATCACTAAGTATGTTGAATAAAAGTCGTTTCTAATATACATTTGTTTCAGAATAATCTCAGTAGCTAAGGTAAAAATAATCTTAAATTATAGTATTATAAATAATCTTTAATTATAAATAAAAACTACAATTTGATATGTCACCGATCAGCCCTTCTAAGTTGGATAGCCCTGCCGTAAACTCTCTCATCCCGATTATATGAGGAAATAATTAAATAAAAAAAATCTCTCTGTGAAAGAGTATTTCGGAGCGGAGGCTTGGTGCCACCGCGGGCGCCGCGGTCCGAGGCGCGGCGTGTGCGTGCGTGTTTATTCTGTGGCGCGGATGCGAGCGCAGCGCCCGCGGAGACAAAGACGCAGCGCGGAGCGCCGCCGCCTCGCTCGCCTCCGCTGCGGAGGAGGCTCCGCCCCCGGGCCCTCACGCTCGCGCAATCGTCTTGGCCCGCCCCGCCCCCGCCCGCCCGACCAGCCGACCGTTTTATCATCCGGCCAATTTACCAGCAGATCTCACTGCCGGCCGACCTCACTACCAATCTACCGCCCGACCTCACTACCAAACTACCGCCCGACCTTACTACCAAACTATCGCCCGACCTTACTACCAAACTATCGCCCGACCTCACTACCAAATTACCGCCCGACCTCACTACAAAATTACCTCTCGACCTCACTACCAAACTACCGCCCGACCAGACTACCAAACTACCGCCCGACCTGACCACCAAACTACTTCCCGACCTAACTATCAATATACTTCCCGACCTAACTATCAATATACTTCCCGACCTAACTACCAATATACTTCCCGACCTAACTACCAAACTACCACCCGACCTTATTACCAAACTATCGCCCGACGTAACCACTCGACCATCCTACATCAATTTTTTGATTCTCAAATAGATCGTCCAACTATCTGACCCTTTCAAATCTTGTCACCCAAATCAAATCAGTCAAATTTTTTGACCCAGCACAACGCCGACTCTCTGACTCGTCCCCACTTTCACGACTCGTGCATTACACCCCGACACCTTCAGCCAACCCTTCTGCCTCTGCCTTTCAGTCAGTCTTTTCAGTGCGTCTTCCCTTGAATTAGGTTCGTCGCATCACACCATTCTCATGGATTTACACCGCACATTCAGAAATCTTCTTCGAATTTGATTGGTAATTCCAGGCGCGTCAACAGATGACAATAGTCCCCTAAGTGTAGTGCACGTGTTCCTCGCGGAGGTGGCGGTGATCTTTCCCCTCTAGATGTGGAGATACGGCGTCAACCTACGTCGGCTGATGGAGATTTTTCCTCAACCACCAGCGGGGCACCGTCCCAGCCGGGACAAGCCGTAAACTTCCAACTGCAAAATGGAAAGCAAGAGTAATGAATGGACTAAAAATGAATTTGGAAATGATCTCCGGTGGTGTGGTAGTGCATGTTAGTGTGTGTGTGTAAGTAAGGTGCGAGGATAGGACAATGAAAAGGAAGGGAAATATCGCGCGCGGTCCGTGGCCCGCTTGTGAGGGTACTGCTCCGGTATTCGCCTGGTGTTGATCGGAGAAACCACGGACAACTACCGATCAAAGCAGACCGCTGGATCTTTTCGTGCGGCCGGCGACTGCTTGGAAAATATTTATTAAACAATTGCACAATTCATCTTATTTTTATTTAATGATATATTAATTTTCTCGTTGTATGTACATTAATCATTATGTTGAATAAATGTCGTATCTAATATATATTTGTTTCAGTATAATCTCAGTAGTTAGGGTTAAAAGCATCTTACATTACGGCGAGGCCCGCGGCTTAACTAGAATTTGATATGTGGCCTATAAGCTATTCTTGGACGGCCCTGGCTTATTCTCTAAGAAAATAAAGGTCTTTTTCGATAATACAAAAAATAACAATTTATTTTCATGATTTCTGTCTTATAGTTCAAGATACAACTTCTTCACCACTTCGATGTTATTACTGCTTATACATCCAGCATACCATTCATACATTTGCATAAACCCACCACCGGTGGATCTGAGAATCTTTGGAAGTAGACTTCAGCACCTCGCGAAGCACTCTGCTCGTTTATTTAGGGCCTTCTATCATAATACCCCGCTGCTGGGAGAAGATAACTGACAACAGTCTCCCGCTACGTTGCACCGGCAGAGGCTGGGAAGCGCACACCGCCGCACACACGGGCAGGGCGGCCGGAAGGCTTTGTGTGCGTACGCTGTTAACCAAAGCCCCGGGCGCAGTGTTGACGTGCGCGCCTCACGCACGCAAGATCGCACACCCACGCCTCAACAAGCTGCACGGACGAGTTTTTTCCGGTGGGAACAGTTTCTTGCAAGTGCAAAGCAACTCGGGCTGATGTGGGAGAGTTAACCTTACGAAGATTTGAAGACTTCGAGGCGAAAACCTGCAATGCCACAATACGTAAGTTTTGGGGAAAAGGCGAGTAGAGGTTTAGACATTGCTTTCTACGTATAGGGTTAAAGAATATTAATTTATGAATTACACTGCCACATAGAGGCGAATCTTAAAATAAAAACCGAACATCTAGATTCATCTATGCGGCGTTGAAATACACTAATAAGTCAATTCCATCAGAAATGTGGCACAGCATGTTATTGCCCCAAGTTCTTCAATTCTAAAACTATTGTTCGGTTGAGATAAAAAAAACATTTCTTTCGCTCAATTAAATTGTTGGACCAGATACTGAACATCGTGAATTTAATCGCGTTAGTTGAAGAACTCTATATCAATATTTCAAGGATGAAAAATAATGAGCGACATTCAGAGATGCCCCCCGCCTTATATTTTTATTTCTAAATCTTTTTAATTTATAACAGCACAAAAATATTGATCGTAGTACGTAACCACAAAACCTGAAGTTCAAATACTCTCACCAATTGGAAAAGGTGATCAAATGAAGGAAAACTTAGAGACGAAAAGCTCAAAGAAGGATCCACTATCTGGGTAGGTAGGTGGAATTGAGTCGCTGTCTGGAGGAGAATTCTAGCGGTCGGGTGCTCTGATCCACCCAAGAATTACTCCTAGTTTCCATTTTTCCGAATATAAATACTAATTACGTGGGCGAAGGGAGCGAAGTTAAGTCTTAATGTCTGCATTTTGCCTTAAATTACGTCGGAAATCCGAATTTCGATGCACTCGAGGGTGCTTTTAAGTTAATGGCTGAAGTGTAAATTGGATATACACCGTTGAGTCGGAATTACACAAGAAAAGCGAGTCTGATATGCTGTATCAGACTTGCATTTTTGTTACAAATGGGTTATAGTCCAACATTTGATACAACACTTCAAATGAAGGAATGCCTAACCAAACGCGCAAATACCTTGATTTTGAGATGCTGTGTGGACGAAAAGTAATAACGCAATAGAACGTTACACGCAGACTTTTACAAGCTTTGTGACTACAGGCATTCTGGACTGATTTATTATATATTTTTTTCGGGCGCGTCAACTACTACGGTCATTAAGTCCCATAAGTGTAGTTTAGGTTATATTCCAAGAGATGGGGGGGGGGTTCATTCCCCGATAGGACGTCAGAGGAAGCGTTGTCGGTTTACGGGAAATTTCCTTCATGAAGTATCTCCGCCAGCGGGGCACATTACACAGCCGAGACGAGAAGAGTCATCGTTAAAACACAATCCTTGTTTTATGAATACACTAACAGTTTCTAATCATACTAGGGTCCGTCTATAAATTACATAACGCATATTTCGAGTATTTTCAATACCCCCTCCCCCTTGTAACGCACACCCTGTATGTAACTTAGCGTAACGCTGCCTCAAACCCCGTCCCTCCACCTTTAGCGTTACGTAATTTAAGGACGACCCCATAGATCTCAGTCGCAGAAAACTGAAACTGATGACGCAAAAAAATGCGAAACCTATTTTCGTCTTACTGCACCACGCTGGTTTCCTCCGACGGCGCAGAACGGTGCGCTTTCCGGCACAGCCTGTGCTGCGCTAACAACCTCCGCGCTCCGTGGGCGCTCGCCGCGCCGCCCCGCGCCGCGCCGCGTCTCGATTTCAGGCGCCTGCGCGCTAACAACCCGCGCGCATCGCCCCCCGGCGGCGGCCGCGCTCCCTCGACGCGTCCGGCCGGCCGGCCCGCCGGGCGGCGGAGGCGCGCGCTTATTAATTAACCTGTTCCCGGCGACGGAAGGCCGTGACAGCTTGACGGCGCCGCTCCCTCCTCCCACATCCCCACCCTCCCTGCGCGCTTTTCCCCACCCCGCCCCACCTCACCCCGCCCTTCCACGACACGCCCCGTCATGCCGTCACGATCCGCGTCCCGCCCCGCCCCGCCCCGCCCCGCCCCGTCCCGCCCCGCCACGTCCCGCCCCGCTACGTCGTGCCCCTCACTGCTACACTCTGCATCTCACCACGCCTCGCCAAGCCGCCGCGCACGGTCTGCCGTGCTCCGCTCCGCTGCGCCCCCCGCCACCTGCTGTACCTGCCTTGCCCCGCCCCGCCCCGCCCCGCCCCGCCACTCCACGACACGTCCTGCCATGCCCCTCCCATCTATCCCAGCCATGCATGCGCCGCCCGCCTCGCCCCACCTCACCCCACCCGCCATGCCACGCCGTGTCATGCCGTCACGTCACGATCCGTCAAGCCCCACCATGCCCTGCACCGCCATGTCCCATCACGTCATGTCCCTCCCCGCCACTCTCCATCTCAACGCGCCTCGTCACGCCTCGCCAGCCACGCACGCTCTGCCATGCTCCGCTCCGCTGCGCCCTCCCGCCGCCCGCTCAGCCTGCTTGGCCCCACCCCGCCACTCCACATCACACCCTCACACGTTCCGTCACGCCACGCCCCTCCCCGCCATCCCAGCCACGCACGTTCCGCCCCGCTGCGTTCAATTCCGACTACGTTGCCCCGCTCGCTCAGCCCACCCACTCCTTCACTTGCCCTCACCGCCAACTCCCTCACCGGCTTCTCTCGTCCGCTCTGCCCCTTCACGCCCAGATCCTCCACGCCCCGCCCCTTCACTCCCCGCTCCTTCACACCCCGTCCCACCACGCCCGACCCTCCACTCCCCACCCCTCCACTCCCCACCTCTCACGCCCCGCCCCTCTACTCCCCACCCCTTCACGCCCCGCCCCTCTACTCCCCGCCCCTTCACGCCCCGCTCCTCCACTCCCCACCTCTCACGCCCCGCCCCCACACGCCTCGCCCCTCTACTCCCCACCCCTTCACGCTCCGCACCTCTACTCCCCACCTCTCTCGCCCCGCCCCCCCACGCCCCGCTCCTCTACTCCCACCCCTTCACGCCCCGCCCGCCTGCCACTCCACCTTCTTGCCCATTCGCCCACCTGCTCGCCGCGCGCTTCCGTTGGACGCACCTTCCACTTCTCCCGTCAGCCTCTCCCGCCCCGCCGCTCCCCAGCTCCCACTGACCACCAGCTCTGCTCAGCCAGCCACCCGTCCATTTGCCACCCCGCCTGCATGCTCGCCCACACACCATCGCGCTTATCGTTCGGCCGCCTGTCCACTCACTGCCTTCGGCTCACCTGTTTATCCGCTCACCCGCTTGCTTCTCCTCTCCTCTCATCCCTCCCCGCCCCGCTCCACTCCTGCCCCCTCGCCTCCAACACCCACTAACCACCCGCCCTTCTTTGGTCCACCCAATGTTCCCGCAGCGGCATATGCACACATGAAGTGCCCACGTTCGTTTGCACCGCCAACAACTAAAACAGTAGCAGTCAGCTGTATTGCTTCTCGCCAAACGTCACAGTCCGTTGGCCTCTCTCTTGAGATAATTTAAATAAACACTGTAAGTTCAAACACGAAGCAAATATTTTGTTAGTGAAATCATACAACTAGAATCAATCGGCAAATGTTACCTTCTCTGCTTCCGCGGATATCTTGTTCTTTACTACAGAACCGCCGATCAACCTGCTGAATTACCTTCCCCAAGTCTGGAGGATTGTTGCTTTTTTAATTCTAAATTAAAACATACAGTCTCCTCAGCCATCAATCAGCAATGACAACTGTATTCATCACTCCAGATGCAAGTCAAGCTCTCCAATGCCTAACAGTTTGCGTCGTGTGGGTGACATGTCACTTGTCTTTTGTTAGTAATATTTATTTTCTTGTTAGAAATAAGGGTGCCTTTCAAGTAATTGATAAAAACGTAAATATTAATACATTTTTGAATATTAGTAACCAACAGCACGTAATAGGAATTTTTGAAATTTAAAATACACACACATTATAAATGTAGGATATCCAGTAAAAGTATTTCATTAAAATTTGGTAATTAAAAACATGGCGATAGTTGGCGATGCTTTTTAGAAAACTATGGTATATATTAAAAGGTCCTTAGATTTAATACATGGAAAACGTTTGACGGATTTACAGTCCTCTGTGGCCAGATAAGAAGTAAGAGAAAATAAACTAGATGAAAGTTTAAGAAACCAAATTTTTAGAGGTCGCTGGACGTTTTGTCTGCCGACACGGTCACCGCTACTACACACGCCCAAACGGCGACATTTACCCTTTAATCCGAACAATCGTTACGTTGTCCATTCCTCTATAATTTCCCTCCACTTCATTCCCTTCCTCATTATTAACCCGAGAGAGGTAGCGCGGGGTCCCTTGTGACCCTACGTATATTTGCATAGCTGCAGTTGCCTAATTTTGCGAGTCAGAAGCTTTAAATTCCACATACCTTTCACCACATTTTTTAGCCTTTTTTCTGAAATATTTTCAAAAATTTATATGTAATAATTCATTTATAAATATTTGTGAAACCAATACAAACATCTTAAATTTCGTACTTTTTCTAAGTTGTGCTGATTAGCTTTGAAGCATTTTCAATAAATTATTTGTTTTTATGTAAGACAATGTTAGAAAATGAAACTTACTGAATTTTCTGATACCTTTGTCATTGAAATATTCAAGAAAATGTAAATGGCGTCATTACATAAAGTGAAAGATAAATGATAAATTTGCCCTTATATTTGTTTCAATTCTTCATTTGCATGTTTGTTTATAATAGTGAATTAAGTTAATTCTACCTTATAAATGATTGATTATTATTAAAATAACTAATTTCGCACTTATTTCTTGCTAAATATAATTTTATAAAGAAATAACTTAAAAGGGTCAGAAATGACCCCGCGCCACCTCTAACGTAACGCCGGCAACCGCCACCTCTCCAGGGTTAACACCACTTCGCGTTTCTCATTCAGTGTGACCGCGGTGGCGGCGCGGTAGCCTAAAATCTGCAAAGGGCGACAAAATGGACGCTGTCTCAAGCAGCGATTTGCGGTCAAGGGAACACGCGCTTCGCTTTTATTTACTCTCGGGGCGACGCTCATTCTTTTTCCCTCGCGTGCCGCGACGAGCTTTGCATATTTCACTTTCGCCCTTTCATCTCTTCTAATTGAAAAAGCTTTCGTTGCAACTTCATCAAAAACTCCGTTTCGAATTTTACTCCAGGGAAGCAGATTATTCGCAAAAAGCAAAGTGTCTGGTGCCTGTGTCTTGATTACAGTTACACTGCTGAGAAATATTCATGAATATTTTATCATCGACAGCGCTTCATCGATTTATCAAAGCAACTTGCTCGTTCGTCGCTGATGTTATAAAATATTCTGTTTCATTCAGAGTGCAAATCAACTTTACAAAATCCCGTACTTGTCCTTGTGCAAGCTACAAAATACCGAGTATTACGCGAAGTTTCAACAGGAATTGCAGCAAAACGAATATACGGTTGGATTATGCTGTCTCTCACGAGATCCAATTTAGCGACAAACTCCAATTAATGTGTCTTCCTTGGATGGATTTTAATTTCATCGCGTTAGTCGTGCGAACCTTTCACGTTACCTGACAGGTCGTAGAGAACGTCAAAATATCGTATTTCCTTTAAGCTAATGGGGCCTATTACTTGGCGTGAGGATCGTACTGCAATCTTTTGAAAGCTGCGAAGGTAACAGAAACGGGAACTCGAAGGAAAATGGAATGTGAAGAAAATGCGATGAGAGAGATAATTAGTAGTGCTACAACAGTGCGTACTTTCTCAAATTATTTGTAGCGGTTAATATTGATGCGTGATGTCTACAGTGAACGTTGAACAGCACTCTCAAAATCCTGATGAAAAGTAATTATTCCCTAGGAAAAATTGTAAAAACTCATTCAAGGTAAATGACGTTCAAGAATTTTGGATGATTAGCAAAGGTTACTTCCTAATTAATCTACAAAAAGACTTATTTAGGACTTTATTTGAATAGAAATGTTATCTAATGAAGGGAAGAAACGTTGTCTTTTATAATGAAATGTAGAAAAAAGAAAGAAGATTGCAATACCAAGAAATACAGGAATGGGGAGAACGATGCTGGGATATTGTATCATATTAAAAATGGGGAAAACACACTATTATTTACAAGTTCAAAATTTTGCACCCTTTAAATGGAAGAAACACAACCAGAGAACTTTTAACCGTATATTTCGACAGTTGGAAAGTTTATTTTACAAAACTCTACATCTAAGAGGTAGTACGGGGCACAGTGACTTCTGAAGTTCCCAAATTTAAAAATGTTTCACATTTAGAAAATACATAAATGTTTCAAATTTAAATAATAAATAAACGTTTCAAATTTAAATATTAAAAGTTTTTCTTTTAAAAAGTTTCATCGATTTCATCCAGCTCTTTTCGCTATTATTTAAGTTCAGAATATTTTAAAAGAGCTTTATTTTAAACCCTAGTGAAGTAATAAATTACTCAAGATTATGATCAGAATTTCAGAGTTTTTGTGTTAAAAAAATATTGCAGAAAGCATTATTCAATAGGCGAATGTGTTCAAAAAATTGTTCCTTCTGAAAAAAGAATGACCTAGGCCTATATGTTTTAAGTGATGCCTACTATTTATTTTCGAGACTACTAGTAATGTTCAAATAAAAAGTATTAAAACTTTTATCTTATCCTGTCCTATGGCTCCATAGCCCCCTACGGGCCTTGGCCGACCAACGGTGACCCAGCCTCTCGGCCGTGGGATAAGGGGTTCGTGTGGTTGGGATAAGTGGTTCGTGTGGTTGGCACGAAGACATCTGGTCTTCATAACCTTGGGTGGGCTTTCTCATCGTCACACGCAATAGATGCATTTGTAAGGAAAGCGCACAGGTATTATTTACCCGGTCGGGAATGGAACCCGGGGTTGCACTGTGATTGATTCGTGTTTCCGGGCGCGTCAACTACGTTGGTCATTAGTCCCGTAAGTGTAGTGCGTGTTTTTTATCGGGAGGTGGCGACGATCTTTTCCCCACTGGATGGCGAGATCTGGCGCCGACCTACCGTCGACCAGCAGGGGTTTTCCCCTCAACCAGGTATCTCCCACCAGCGGGGCACCGCCCCAGCTGGGACAAGCTGTAAGCTCCTGACCGGTCACCCGACATGTGTGGTAGTGTAGTGCATGCTAGTGTGTGTGTGTGTGTATGTGTAAGAGGAGAGGATAGGACAAGGAAGAGGAAGGAAGATCGCGCGCGGTCCGTCGCCCGTTTGTTAGGGTACTGCTCGGGCATTCGCCTGGTGTTGATCGGAGAAACCACGGAAAACTACCAATCAGAGCAGCCGGCCGCTGGAATTCTCCTCCAGACAGCGACTGAATTCGCCCTAGCTGACAAGCTAGTGTGGAAAATCCTGCCGCCGTGGGGAGTGGAGTCCTAGGACCTCCCGGTGAGAGGGACTGCAGAGATATCAGGTTGATGCATTGGGTTGAGCTGTGGAAAGCCTGCATGCTAACGAACGAGTCACCTACGAGTCACCTGTCTCTGTGCGATTTGTCTAACTCTGCCCCTAAAGCACTGCTTGATACGATCGCGATCATGCGATATCTGGCGGCACGACTGAGGAAGTCGCGAAATACCGTGACATATTCCATAGTGAAGACGGGGCCTTGCGGGGCAAAGTTAGAAAAGTCGCAGTATGGTCAGGGAAACTTTTATGCTCCTAGTTGATTGTTTCTTGAGATTCTGGGGCTTGTGCAGCATTAAAGAGTGAGAGCTGCGTGGCGGGCGGGCGCGCGGGAGAGGCCGCGTGGGCGCGCGCCCTTGCGTAATTGACTCGCGCCGCCCGCGCAGCCGCGCCCGACAGCTTGACAGCGGCGGCCACGCCCCCGGCGCTTTTTTGGGCAGTCCACGCGAACGAGAGGGGGCGCAAGGTCAGGGGAAGCGTCAAAACATTATCGCTCAATTAACCTTTTTGCTTGCTCCTCCGAACGCGTATCTGCGAGTCCCTTTAGTAGTCTGTCTGTGTTTCCGTTTAGTAATCTGGCCGTGTGTTTGTGTGTCCGTTCATTAGACTGTCCGTGTACCCGTGTGTCCGTTATTAGTCTGTTCGTGTACCCGTGTATCCGTTATTAGTCTCTCCGTGAGTCCGCTTATCCGTGTGTCCGTCTGACCGTCAGTCTGTCTAGGCACAACACTAAAATCTAAATAATTCACAGGGTTTTACCCCAAATCCCTGGAAATGCATTCCATTCCCACAACATACCACTGTCGATCCGCTCGACTCGATGCCCTGCAAATTTCAAAAGAATTTTAGTTTTAGTGCTACTTTACCCTGGGATATTTTCAAAATTTTCTAAAAAATAACGCCAAATTTTTCTTTATTTTTTTGATAGAACACGCTTGCCCAGGTCTGATTTCACTGATAAATCTGAATTTTCATTAGAGTTTGCATTTTTTCAGCTCCCCTCGTATAACTATATTATTGAAGATGGACATATGTTCTTCAAATAAAATTTGTTTTCCACCATTATTTTTTTACTTCCTCGTCTTACGAATACTTTTATTTAATGTCTTGTAAATGTTTTGAAAATATTAGTAAGTTTCTCGTGATTTTCAGTGCACTATGAGTGATAAAACAAGATTTTCTCAAGCCTTGGAAAGTATTCGTTTGAAAACATGCGTATTCTAAAAAATACCGTACAGATCGGTCTCATTGTTGTACTTTTACAGAACGCACTAGGAAAACCCGGCAGACGTTGTTCTGCCCTTTATCTTCCTCTTACCCATCCCATCACAGTTTCCCACTGTCTCTCCCTCTCTCCCTCACGGTGTCCCTGTCTGTCAGACTGTCTCTTAGTGTCAGATTGTCTCTGTGTGTATCTGTCTCTGCATCTCCCTACCCCTCTTATTCACATTTAGTTGCAGATTCTGCACGTATCTGAGCAGGCGAGGATACATCGGGAACGCCGGACCAGCAAAAATGTAATAGAAAATTCGAGAAGAGCTCTTTCAGTAGATTACGGTGTGAGAAACGTTTATTTGAGGCTTAGCTTTTAAGGCCACAGAACGCACCGTTTATGGGTTATTTAACGATATAGATTCAAAAAGCTGCCGAGTGCGTTGCGGGTTGCATTTGACGTGAATATTTAGTTTTGTTCTACAACGGCGTGTACTGGAGTTGCAACAGAATTAACAGCACATAAACCTTCTGGGTGAAAAAACACGGAGAAGTGCCAACTTTCATGGAGATCGGTCGCACGGTTTCGGAGTTAACTTCTTATATATATATACACCAACATCCATTTTTAGATATAGAGTGTACGATAATGGTGCATCGTACGTCACGCTCTCTTGCTCGCTAATGATCCTTCATGTACCATGACGACGCGTGGCAACATTGCCGTCAGCGACAAAAGTCCTCAGTTGATAGGGACAGCGTCGCTTGCAGCTTTTCGTTCGCTTCGCGTGAATAGAACGACGGTCACCTTCGGATAATGCGCCACCCACCGGTCAAACTGAAATTGATTGCCGCGGGCCGGCGAATGGAATGAATTTTCGTGTAAATTGCGCGGAAGCCGTAGGGGCGAATTTGTCACGTGCGGACAAAGACCTGCCTTCACAGGGCCGCCGGCTGAAACTGCTCACGTACAACCGTTGTCGCTGCAACGCCTCTGATCAGGAGGTTCTTGTGTTAGTCCCTTCAGCGGCGGATTGTTGACAGTACATAGACAGCTAGGCCGAATTTAGCTACTGTCGCAAAATTTCTAGCGGCCGGCTGCTCTGATCGGTATATCCCTTGGATTCTCCGATCAACATCAGGCGAATTCTGGAGCAGTACCCTAACAAACGGGCCGTGAAGAGTGCGATATTTCCTTTATCATCTTTGTCCCCTCTTCCTTTACACACACACACACACACACACACATACACATACACACTTCACTACAACAAACATCGAGAGCTTAGAGAGCACATACACCAGTGGTGTTAAGGTCTTCTATTGGTGGCAGTGGCACGCATCGTCGCACTGTAGCATGCCACGAGCTTCTCTGCGCAACTAGCGTCGGGAAAAGGGAACTATTAGTAACCCCGCCGTTTTACAATAGGGATGGCGTTGTCTCTGGTGGCGGGGTAATGAACTGCGTGGAGGGGCGATTTCGTCTTGGCACTCATGCCAAGGACTCCCGCTCGTGGCATCGACCTTGACAACACTGACCTACACCATTTTTACATGCCTATTTCACTCTATTATGTTAATAAATTCGAAGAAAGAAATTAGAGAAAATGTTTAAAATGTCAATGGACTTTCCTGTAAAATACGTCCAAAATTCAAAGAATTCTTATCGCATTCGCAGGGCCTGGAAGACCTCCACATTGATCGGGGAATATTTATTTTGAAAAAAAAATCCAGCGAATGGTTTAGGTGATAGTGTCTTTCACAGGCAGCCACACGGAGGGATGTTAAAAAAAGCACTTTTTGCTACGAGGTAGCTCAGAACGCGTATTTCTCGCAAATGATTTTCCGCAGCATTAAATAATCTAGTCTCATGGTACGTATTTTACTCCGTATATATGTACGTTTATGGAAAAGTAATAACCTCACATGAAAGAAATTCCATTCAATGTTCTAAATAAAAGGAAAAATGAAATGTTGCTTTACCTCTGAACACTCGGGGTAACGTTAATCGTTTGACCATCATACAGTTCAAACACATTTTTTTAAGATAAATACAATTTTGTCTATGAGTACATCAACTAAGTCAGTAGTAATCAATTCTTAAAAGCAGTAGACAAAAGGGGTACTCTATTCAATCTGTTGTTTTATTCCTCACAATTTGATTCTCCGACCTCTCCATCGTTAGCGATCTCGACCTCGCATGGGCTGATTCCGGCGAACCAAGGAGCGCTAAAGCTCACGACCCCCGAACTCCACCGCCTTCTCGGTTCGCTCCGTCTGCGTCTCTCCGCGACTGCCCTCTCGCTCGAGCATCCTGCTCGGCTCGTGAATAATCCAACCCAGCCCGGAGGCGACCGACGATCTCACGGAGAGACCGGTCCCGCCCTCGTTCTTGGAACTCGTCCCCGCCCTTCCTTCCCTCCACCCCTTCATTCCCCCACCTCTTCTTTCGTCCACTCCTTCGTCCCTCCCTCTTCCTCCCGTTCGACCACCTCCTCTCCTCTTTTGTTCACACCTCCTTCCCTCTTCCCCCTGTTCATCCACCCATTCTTTCTTTCCTCTATCTCCACTTGCATCCATCCCTCCATCCCTTTCCCCCCTCCCGTGCGTCCTCCCTATGTCTCTCCTCCCCTCACCTGGAGATGTGGCTCAATGCATCAAATGATGTTGCTGCAGTCCCTCTGACCGGGAGGTTCCGACGGCGGCAGGATTTTCGTCACCAGCTTGTCGTTTGGTCGAATTCAGTCGCTGACTGGAGGAGAACTCTAGCGGCCGGCTGTTCTGATCAGTAGTTTTCCGTGGTTTCTCCGATCAACACCAGGCGAATGCCGGAGCAGTACCGTAACAAACGGGCCACAGACCGCGCGCGAACTTTCCTTCCTTTTCCTTGTGCTACCCTCTCCTCTTACACACACACACACACACACACACACACACACACACACACTTACACTAACATGCACTACACTACCACACATGCTGGGAGACCGGTCGGGGGCTTAGAGCTTGTCCCGGCTGGGGCGGTGCCCCGCTGGTGGGAGATACCTGGCATCAGTTGATGCACTGAGCCACCTCAGCCGGTGGTGATTTGAAGACTAATGTCTATTTCCATCGAATGCCGTGTGACTATTATTGAATTCTGCGCACATTTTCGTGAGCCCTTATTTCGCTAGATGCGCGGGGGGTGAAAGAGATAGTTATTTCGACGACGGGACTAAAATATTAAATCTGAGGATCGTGTATATATATATATATATATATATATATATATATATATATATATATATATATAATCTGTGGATCGTAATATTCAAGGTTACACACCAGTGTTGCCGAAGTCGATTCCACGAGCGGGAGTCCGTGGCACGAGGAAATCGCCCCTCCACGCAGTTCATTTCCCCGCCACCAGAGACAACACCATTCCTACTGTAAAACGGCGGGTTTACTAATAGTTCCCTTTCCCGACGCTAGTTGCACAGAGAAGCTCGTGGCATTCTACGTAGCCACGAAGCGTGCCACTGCCACCAGTAGAAGACCTTGACGCCACTGTTGTAGAATTATGTCAGCAACCCTCGTTGCTGTTGTTTATGCGTAATTCATGAAAAATTAGTAAATGGGTGGAAGAAGGTAGTACGGGACTCCAGAGAGCGTGCGAGTATAATACGTTCGTCAGCATCAGTCGGCCGTCCGCACCGCCTTTTTCTTCTGTTCTCTTTCCCCCCGCCCCCTCTTTTGTTTTTGGTCCGCGCGAGGCTGCGCGCCGCGAGGCTGGGGCTGGGGTGCGGCGGCGCTGAGTAAACAGCCGCGAAACGATAGTGGGCGGGGCGCTGGCGCATCACGACGCGCGCGAGACGCCAAGGCCTCCTGGCCGCAAGGCGCTGCCCGGCTTCCAGGAGGCCCTGCGCGCCAACACCAACTGCATGTCTCATTCACTGCTTGTTTTAGGTTTCCGGGCGGGTCAACAGCCGCGGTCGTTGATCCCGTAGGTGTAGTGCAGGTTATATTCGAGGTTGGTAGATTGTGATTCCGGGCACGTCAACTAGAGGGGTCATTAATCCCGTAAATGTAGTGCGTGTTTTCCCCCTGGGGGTGGCGGTGATCTTTTCCCCGCTGGATGGAGAAATACTACTGTCGACTAGCGGGGTTTCTCCCCAACCAGGTATCTCCCACCAGCGGGGCACCGCCACAGCCAAGACAAGCTCTCAACTCCCGACTGATCTCCCGGCATCTCTGGCGATGTAGTGCATATTAGTGTGTGTGTGTGTGTGTGTGTGTGTGTGTGTAAGGGAGTGAGGATTGGACAAGGAAGAGGAAGAAAAGAACGCGCGCGGACCGTGGCCCGTTTGTTAGGATACAGCTCCGGCCTTCGCCTGTTGTTGTTGGAAGAAAACACGGAAACCTACCGATCAGAGCAGCCGGTCACTAGAAATCTCCTTCAGACAGCGGCTGAATTCGACATAGCTGTGTAGGTAGTGTGGAAATCTCGGTTTTGCTGAAGATCGCACTTGTTACCATCGTTTGGCGAAGTCTTCAGTTGAGACGGGAGCTACTGAGACCGATTGTGCGTAATAAAGAAGAAGGGCAGAACCACGAAGGGCAGAAAACGAGAGGTTAAATACAGCTGTAAATTCACAAGAAACGTCCATGGCATGAATTCTGCAAATTGCTTCGAACTTTTTCTACGGGATGTTGATAAACATCACACACAACTTGTAGAAATTTCACTGGTGGAATCGTATATGAGAAGAAAGAAAAAATAAGTTTTGAGCGATTCGTGCGTCTCATAATGAGCGGGAGGGAATGTCGCCTAACTCGCATCAATGACTTATCTTTTTCTCTTGTGAATAAAATGCTATTATATTCTCTTGTAGCGTACATTAATTATCAAGTTTCGCGTTGTATTTGAATTTATAATATTTTTGCTGCAATATCGGGAAACATTTTTCACTTGAACATGTGTGCGTGTGTGTGTGTGTGCGCACGCGCGTGTGCGTGCGTGCGCGTGTATATATATAATTTCGTTATATCTTCTCTCGTAGCTTCATCTTAAAAAATACATTAGAGTGATATTGAAGCATTTCATCCAATTTTTTTATCCCTATCCACTGTGAAAGCGAAAGTGATAAAGATGAAAGTGCAAAAATTAGAAGTCGAATAAAATTTGCATCGGTGAAATTATTTTCTGATGTTATCCAATCGCGATTATGTTTACTTGTAGAGAGTAGACTAATGGATCATCATTAGGTCAAATACATTAAACATCAATATATAATATTCTACGCTATATAATATTATGTTTCTATATCAGCAATAAATAATCGGCAGTATGTAAATGAGACTATTAAATACGATGTAATAAATGGTACTGCGAGAATAAGTACACCACCTTAAATAATATAGACATATGGAAAAAAAATGTCAAAACATTACAAATACAATCGGATAAGAAACGTAATTTGTTTTCAAAAATAGTGAAACATATACTCGAGATGAATAACAAACATTTTTATATTTCGTGTGTTTATTGGTGGGTTGTAATCCCATTTTATTTTCTCTCTTAGCCTCCTCTTCCAAAACCTGTCTGGGCGATATTGAAGCTTTGCCGGTTGGGCGACATCCCTCCGTCCCTCCCTCCCTCCATCCCTCCATCCCTCCATCCCTCCCTCCCTCCTCATTGGTCCGGCCGGAGGAGCGCCGTGTTGAGAGAGAAGGGCAGCGCGAAACGAAGAAAACTTTAAATGTGTTGTTTGAAATTTTTCTCGAATAGTTGACGTAAAAATTCAATTTTGCAGGTGAAAACCCTTGCAAAAGCAATGGTCCAAAAACTTGCTCTGTGTATTTTCGGGTAATAGAAATACAAGGTGGTAAACTAAAATTTAACTCAAATCTCACCTGTAATTATATAAATAATTAATAATTCAATAATAATTTTATCAGGTGCCACTATATAAATGATTATTTTAATGATGTTTGTAAAGTATATTAGTAGCTACTTACATTTTACGCCATTGGTGTAATTCTTTTTCTTTCACGATGATAAAAACTTCATCTGTTTTAGAAAAACAAATACTAGAAAACCAATAAACAATATTGTTTCATATCTCTCGCGTGATGCGTTGTCATCCCATTTTATCTCGTCTCGTGGCCTCCTACGGAACCCGTCCGGGAGAAATTGAGGCTTTGCCGGTCGGGCGAGCTCCGTTTATGCATCGCCCTACCTGGAGCGCCCATTGGGGGGGGGGGGGGTCGAGTCGAGGAGTCGAGAGTGGGGGCAGCCGAGCGGAAGGTTATTCGCGGTGGCATAGGGCGCATATCCGTGGAGGACCTCGCCCGCGGCGTTGCCACATTGGGGAATTTCGTCCCCGAAATGCGGTGGCGGACGGTGGGTTCAAAAGGTGGGAGGCCCAGACAAATTCAGACACGGAATCATAATGTGAAACTGAAAGTTAATGACCTTTGGAGTACTCACCCAAATTCAGTGGTGGACGGTGAGTTCAAAACCTGGGAGGCCCAGACAAATTCGGACAGGGAATCATAATGTGAAATTGAAAGTCAATGACCTTTGGAGTTCCCACCCAAAATGCAGTGGTGGACGGTGTGTTCAAAACCTGGGAGGCCCAGACAAATTCAGACAGGAAATCATAATGTGAACTTGAAAGTTAATGACCTTTGGAGTACTGGTTAACTTTTATTGGTGACATTTCAAATAAAAGAATTACATTTAATATTTCTCTTCTTTTATAATCATTTCTCCGAGAAAAAGTCACTTCCATTAAAGATTTTATCGTGTCCACTGAAATACTGGGTCTGCCCCGCAATGGCATCCACAGGGCACCCCCGGTCTATGACCGCAACGCGCCTTCATAGGAGGTGGCCAGACGCGCGAGAGCCCCCGTGCCAAACCAACTCCAAAGCTGGACAAGACGAAACTGCTCTTTTCTTATTGGTTGGCGGACGTTGTCATGGCAACAGGGAGGCGCGCGTCAGCTTGGGCCGCTGGTATCCTGCAGGCAGAAGCAGTGCTAGTACTTGGTGGTGACGCATAGAACTGGTTGGCTTCATCTTGAATTGTAACGCAATGTTTGCAGCAAGAGAAACGACTTCTATTAAATGTATACTCGCCAGCCGTAAACATGTGCCAATTTTAGACAAAGGTAATTATAACAATGTTTAGGTGAAAAAAATACGCATCTTAGTGTTGCCAATCAATTTTGTGGGGAGGCCTGGCCTCCCTTGCCTGCTCTGAAAATCCGCCACTGCCAAAATAGGCATTTTGTTTCGTTGTGGGAAAAGAATGGGGAACATGGACGGGAAAATGTTTGTTTGGGGGGGGGGGGAATTATTTTCATCCTGTGTGGAGATGAACGTATTATTCTCTCAGTTATTATTAATAAAAAAGAAACAATAGACGTCATTTTCTCTCGTTTTATGCATCAAAAAGAGAAAATTAGACGACTGGCATAGAGAACAGAAAGAAGAACACGCGTAAAACTAAGATAGCGTAAGGCTTGGAGCAGCTGAGAGGCCGATGGTTGATATATTTTTAAATATTTGAACTTCAGGAGACAGCCAATGGAAGAACCAGGGGCTGCTGACGCCCTTTTTCATAACTCGGAGAACGTTTTTCGTCTAATAGTTGGGGGATTTTGTTTCATTGGGGAGGTAATTTGGGGAAATTTCGTAGTGGTAGTGGGGAAGGAGCTTGCGATACATCTGGCAACCCTGCTCGCGTGTTCCGCGGCGGAGGAAGCAGCCGCTTCGAAGCCACGAGCTGCGCTGCGCTGCAGCTATCGGCTTAGATCAGCGTACGACCAAATTTCGCGAGTCGGTGGTCGCGTTTGGCTCTTGGGCTGTGAAGAGTTGCTTCCTTCCAGCTCACAGTCCAGTCGGTACGTACATTTTACCTGGAAAAAGCTCATAAAAACTTTTTTCGCCGGGTGTGTTGTATGTACCCAGGCACTAGTTAAAACCCCCCAAGTTTTCGTACTCCCAGATCCTGTGCAGGAGTGAAAAAATAGCGTTTTTGAAAAGCTGTAGTTCGCTTGGTAATCGGTTTCAAAAAACGTTTTATATAAAAATTGTAGGAAACTTTAACTATATCTACGAGTCTATCTATATATATACACACACACACACTAAGTGATCAAAAGTATCCCGACACGTAGCTGAAAATGACTTACAAGTTCGTGGCGCCCTCCATCAGTAATCCTGGAATTCAATAGGGTTTGGGGCCACTCTTATCCTTGATGACAGCTTCCACTCTCGCAGGCACACTTTCAATCAGGTGCTGGAAGGTTTGTTGGGGGAATGGCAGCCCATTCTTCACGGAGTGCTGCACTGAGGAGAGGTATCGATGTAGGTTGGTGAGGCCTGGCACGAAGTCAGCGTTCCAAAACATCCCAAAGATGTTCAATAGGATTTAAGTCAGGACTCTGTGCAGGCCGGTCAATTACAGGAAAGTTTTAGTCGTGTAACCACTTAGTCACAGGCCGTTCAGTACGAACAAGTGCTCGATTGTGTTGAAAGATGCAATCGCCATCCCCGAATTACTCTTCAACAGTGGGATGCAAGAAGGTTTTTAAATCATCAACGTAGACCTGTGTCACACAAACCAACAAGAAGTGCAAGCCCCCTCCATCAAAAACACGACCATTTTGGACACACCATAACACAACCGCTTGTGTGTCCGGGTAGTTTTGATCACATAGTGTATATAAGAGGTAAACTCCGACACTGTGTCACCGATCTCCATGAAAGTTGGTATTTCTACGTGTTTTCTCATCTGGAAGGTTTATGTGCTGTTAATTCTATACTAACTCCACATGGCGCTGTAGAATAAAATTAAATATTCACGTCAAATGTACCCTGTAACACTCGGGATCATTTTGAATCTATATAGCTAAATAATTCCTAAACAAAGCGTTCTAGGGGATTAAAAACTAAAATTTTGAGGCCAAAGAAACGTTTCTCACATCGTAAACTACAGGATGAGAACTTCTTGAACATTCTATTACATTTTTGTTAGTCCGGCGCTTCTCAATATTACCTCATTTCTCAGAGACGTCATCTAAACGAGAAGTTCATAACAGAGCGATTGGTCAGATCTAAATCAGAATCTTAAACTAAATGTGAATGAGAGGGACAGAAAGAGGCAGAGACAGAGACACAGAGAGAGAGAGTGAGACTAAGACAAGAACAGAGAGAGACGGAGAGACCAGAGAGAGTGGGAGGAAGTGTGGGTCAGAGAGAAAGAGAGATGGAAGGGGAAAGAGGGAGATGAAGGGCAGAACGTCTTCTGGGTTCCACTAGTCTTGTTTAAAATTTATTTGGATCATTTTTCTACAGGACTTTAGGTTAAAGAGCTATAGAGAAAAACCGAAACAAGTCAGGAAAAATACCGTTTATTCGGGGCTCCCATAGTTAGCACAGGGTCTGGGAGGTCGAAAATTTGGGGTTTCAACTAGTGCCCGTGTACATACAACATACTTAAAGAAAAAGTTTTATGACCTTTTTCCAGATAACCCCTCTGTCGACTGGACAATAAGGAACTAGCAAATATGTTTAAAACTCTGTCGTTCAGTTGAAAAGAAGAGAGCTTTTATTGATTTCGGGAACGTCATCGGGGGGGGGGGGTCCAGGTCATTTGTCCCGTAAGTGTAGAGAAGGCAATCCTCTCCCGCTGAAACGTAAGATCTGGCGTCGACCAACTCTTCGGCTTCAAATGTTTCCCGCTCCGGGTATCTCCCGCATCGGAGCACCGAAAGCTGTCAGGTCACGCTCGGTTTGACCCTTTTATTGGGGTACTGCTCCGGCACTGGTAGTGGTCGGTTGGTGAAACCACGGAAAACTACTTATCAGAGCGCCGTCTGCCTGTGGGTGTTCACCGTCTGCCTGTGGGTGAATTCGACAGATGTGTAGCAGGTGTTATCGGAAATCAGCGACCGTCGGGAATCAAATCGTCAGCCTCGTTTAGTTAAAGATTTTTTACTTTCTCGTTGAGGTGATAGATTGATTGATTGTGCTTTTAGGACGCAAGTGCTATTGTATTCACACCAAGGGATGAGATGGGAAGAGAATGGTGGCAAGATTGGGTACGAAATCTCACCTGACTTTTGATCAAACAGTAACTACCAAATTATTAAATATTACTGCGGAGTTATCAAGGATACATCACGACAAATATGTCATATAATTTTGACGGCAAAAACAAATTCCTACACACAAGCGTATCGTTGTGCACATTAATTATGCCACGGCCAAACAGGGAGAAAAATCGTACGCAATGCGAGATTTCAATGCAATACTTCGTTTTCCGGCGCGTTGGTTCTGTTTGCAGAAATAGGGGCTTAAACTATTACCCAGCTCAATTGCGATGCAAATTAAGTTGGCGACAAATGACATTTGCGATGCATAATGTCGCTGAAAACGCCCCTAGTAATATTTTCTCCTCTTTCAAACGTCATGTTGACAAGGCGGACCCGAACCCTGCACGAAGGAGAATTTTAATCCCATTGTAATTTCTCCGCCACAAACAACTCGAATGAACCGCATTCAATTTCCTCTGAAAGCTGCGGCAAAGATTCTCTCGGAATAAATAGGGAGACTTGAAGGCCGTTCGAGGGGCCAAATTCGCGTTGTGTGTGGAAACTAACAGCCCTCAACACAAAATGCAACGACCGGAGCAGGGAGAGCGGTGGTGGTGAGAGAGAGAGAGAGAGAGAGAGAGAGAGAGAGAGAGAGAGCGCAATCGCGCAAAGAGACGGAGAAGAAAGGTTGAAATTGGTGACCATTTAGAAAGGGCGGCGCCAGAGGGGACATGGTGGAAGGGGTGGGAAAAGCGCTTCCGACGACCTACCCCAGTCTCTCTCTCTCTCTGTCTCTCTCCTTCAATTGTTTCTTCTCGCGGAGGTTATTGAAGAGAGCGCGAGGGCAAAATCGGCTCTCCAGCTGGCAGTATCGGGGACTTTATTCGCAGGGACTGTGTATGAAGAGGTGGAAGGCGCAAAAGGAAATGAAAAAAGACGCTTGTGTGTAAAGGGGTCGAGAGGGTTGCGAGGGAGCTAGCCGAAGAGGGGGGGAGGGGGAGAGCGGAAGTCGACAGCCGCGTGTGAGTGGCCGTTTTCGAGTTCGGACAGAATCGGAGTTGGAAGTCGGGCTAAGAAGTTTGCTTATTTGATTCTCTGCAAGTACCGAGTGGAATTCTGGGCAAGGGAATTGAGAACTCATTTTCTCGGTTCATTCCGGACGATTCCGGGATGTTAGTTTCAAATTAAAACTATCCTTTTGATCAAAAAGATATTTGGCGAAATCCAGTCCAATCAAACCCAATCAAATATCCTGTGTCAATTACTTACGGTAAAATTCTATTCAAGATGTATGCAAATAGTTCTATAAATTTTCAGTAAAATTAACATAGGTAACACCATACGTGAACTGGAAACCGATAAGTTCCCGCGTTGCATAGCGAAAAGGTAATTTATCTGGAAGTTTTTAATGCCCGAGTTGTGTTTAATAAGGATATTCTACGATTGAAAATTATTTCCAAACAAGTTACAGAATGCGCTAAATAATGATGGTGTGTTCGGGCTCTAAGTGCACATGATAGTGCTTCGTAAGTATTGCATGTATGTATTGCAGCTTGTGATTGGCCAACAGAGATGAAATGGTAAGAAAAAAAGCGATGAAGTTTTTGGATACACCGTTCTGATTGGTGAATACCACACATGTAGTTAAACGCTGTTGGAGTTAATTTCACGAGAGAGAAATAAACTAAAATTCTTTTAAGTTGGGATTAATTTGTAAAAGGTAAGGCTGACCAAACATAAAAACAAGATACAGGTCGAAGAATATAAGTTCCTTCAATTCAAGTCAGTTTAAAAGCTCTAACTTGAAAAGTGAGTTCAAAGTTTATTAAATGTTGGTTTTGTTCAGAGAATTGTATTTGCCAATGATATTGTAAATGGCAATCAAAAATCACTGAATCTAATGCATTTAATTAGATATTCTTCTACATCTGATAAAATTGTCTAATAATAATTGAATATTTCAACAATGTTTTCTGTAGTAACTCAGAGCAATTTATATTTGTGTCAACTTAAGTTTTGTTTCGTAGTTAAGAGTTCTTCAGCTGGTTTGGACATAAGAAAATAATCAGGAAGTTTCATAATTCCTCTTGGTTTTAGAGCAAGTGTGAAATAGAATAATATTTTATTACCAACCTGAAGCTGTGATTGAGGACACACATGGAAGAAGAACACGAAGCAGAAATATGAAATGAAACGAAACGACAGAAATATTAAATTCCTGCTTAATTAATAAAACCGACATGTGTGACAAAAGGGATGAATGGTGGTAAGGTCCTTAAACACACCTGGTGTACTACCACTACTCTTAGGTGTAGGGTCTCGTAATTTCCGTAACACGGCTGTGAGTAAATTGGGACCGCAACACGTGCTCTTAGGTGGAACGTAACATGTGTTCGCACCGCTCTGCATGAATTTGAGGCAGTTGGTAGAGAGCGCCGAAATGAACAGGCATGATAATTTGGTTGAAAGCTTGACAGAGAAAAACAATGTGGGGATGTGGTAAATGATGCTGTTTAACAAAGATTCTTGTCTGTTAAACCGTTAAATCGTAAACAAAGAAACTTGTCTGTCTTACCGTAAGCGAGAATTTTAAACTTATACGCATTTATTCGTAATATAATATGTCACATTGTGACATTTACAAACAACTGAATGATTTAATAAAATATAACACGAAACGAAAACAGAAAGAATTCGCCTTTCAAATATTTCTTGTCACTTGGCAAAAATACTTACACAAAGCTGAATTTAAAAATAAAATAAACATCAAATAGTAATTAATAGTAAAGAATATAACTATCGTTCAAATCTCGGTTGTTCGATAGAAATAATCTGGCAAACCTCTTTTCGTATGTCACCACTAGGGTTGCCACCTTCTAAGAACTCATGACCCGGAGATCACCAATTGCCGGGAAGGTGATTAACGAAAAGTAAATACATAAATTCACTATTGACATTTATTATGAAATAATATTCGCCTTTATACGATTAATTATTTATTAACAGTAATACATGGTTAATATTAATAACGCATTAATTACTATATCAATAAGTATATTATTTTTCGACTAGAGATGGTGAACTGATGGCCTACTTATATTGCCGCGCAGACCAAGTTTAATTTATATAGTGTCATTATTATGAAAAAATCGATAAAATTATATTATTAAACACAGATTATATTTTTAAATAGTGAAAAAAATATTTAATTTGATTTTTATATGACTTTTTATATGAGATTTTCAAAAGCAACCCGGGGCACGGAGATCACTCCTTGAAACCCGGAGACTCCGGGTCAACCCGGAGAGGTGGCAACCCTAGTAGCCACTATTGCATAGCTCGCGCCGCTTCGGCCTGCTCGTGTACACCCCTTTCTGGATTTTGAAGGTAAATGTTGGCCCATACATTGCCCATTCTTCACGAAAATCCATACATACTCTCTTTGTGGGTCTCTGTATACAAATTTGATGTCATATTTTTAAAATTTAAAATGTGCGTTCCAATATGGCGGCCAAAAATTTGGAAAGTGCATTGGATCGGCTTTCTTATATATATATATATATATATATATATATATATATATATATATATATATAAAACATATTTAGAGGCTGTAGAGAGGAAAAAATCCTCACTGAATTCTCTAATTACATACGTTCCCAATTAGGATCGTATCCAATTAGAAACATTACCCCTTTTTTAGCGTTTCGCAGTCGTGTAAAAGTTAACAAGCTTGGAAAAATTCACGGGACGCGTGGGGAGTTGTCATAGAGGAGGCATCTTAAAAAGATGGGATGTGGCAACAAAAAGCCGAAGCAACGGAAACGTTGAGAATATCGACAGGATGAGGAGCGGAGAAGCCGGAAATGCCTTTGAACGGAGACGAGGAAGGAGGCAATATCTGCCGTGAAATCTACAGTGTCGACAAAGGAGTCTTTACCAACGAAATAAGCTGCCGAAGATTCGGAGAGGAAGGGGGAAAATGACGAGAAAGAAATACGAACGTTTTCAAATCAGAGGAAGTTCTTATACTTCTTTTATATCACGTCTGTTTGAAATGAAGCCATGGCCTTCTGGAAGGAAACTGGAATCGATATCGAAGAAAATTGAAAACTGCTAAGGGTGCGAAAAAATTAGGAGACAAGTATTATAGTTCCGTAGAAACGTGATTTTATGATAACATTTGAAATGCATTTTCTATAAAATTCTACTTTTTTCCCCAGTAGGAAAGCGATGAAGCATTAATTTGGATTTCTAACTTTAATAGTTGAAGTTCCATCACGAAAGAGTATCAAAGAATATACCATTGGAGAGCAAGAAATGTGACTTACCAAGAAAATTGTCATTTCCAAGAGGAACGGTTTTATCTTGAGTTTTTCGCACCCGTTTCGCGCCCAAGGACAAGGACTGTCTGTGTCTGTCTGCGTCTGTCTGCGTCTGTCGGTGTCTGTGAGTGTCGGTGTCTGTGTGTGTCGGTGTCTGTGTGTGTCGGTGTCTGTCAGTGTCGGTGTCTGTCGGTGTCTGTGTGTCGGTGTCTGTCGGTGTCTGTGTGTGTCGGTGTCTGTCGGTGTCTGTGTGTGTTTGTGTCTGTCTATGTCTGTCGATGTCTGTCGATGTCTGTTTGTGTGCGGAGTGTTTCTATCCTTCCATAATGCAAATGTTTGCCTAGAAATAATTTTTTCAAACCAAATTTTGAGTGTTTATTGCGGTTTAACCATTCGGAATATCCACTAGTTTATTAGGCAAAAATGCTTAGAATTGTCTTAAGAGCATATTTTCGAAGTTTCGATGTTTCATTCCCGGACACTCTGTATATGTAACTTTTAGTGTACACCTACGATGTCTTTAATTTCCTTAAAATACATATATTTCTTACATTGATTAATATAAAGAAGATATAATAACCACAGTCGCTGTCTGGAGGAGAATTCTAGCGGCCGGCTGCTCTGATCGTCTGTTTTCTGTGGTTTCGCCGATCAACACCAGACGAATGCCGGAGCAGTACCCTGACAAAAGGGGCCACGGACCGTGCGCGATCTTTCCTTCCTCTTCCTTGTCCTATCCTCTCCTCCTACACACACACTTACATTAACGTGCACTACACTACCACGCATGCCGGGAGACCGGTCGGGAGCTTACAGCTTGTCCCGGCTGGGGCGTTGCCCCTCTGGTGGGAGACACCTGGTTGAGGGAAAAACCCCGTTAGTCGACGGTAGGTCGGCACCGGATCTCGCCATCCAGCGGGGAAATGATCACTACCACCTCCCGATGAAAAAGCACGCACTACACTTATGGGACTAATGACCTCTATAGTTGACGCGCCCGAAATCACGAACAATCAATCAAAGAACTAAGTCCCATATACTACACACTGACAGGCCTGTAAAATTAGTTATTGAATGTAATAAGCCAAAAGACAGAGGCAGGCGCATCTCGCAAATATTTCCCTCTCTGCTGCTGCTGCTCCTAATACGATCGACACATCCGCGGGCATAATGGAGCGCATGCATAATGGAGGACGAGGCGGGGGGGAGGCGGCGCGGACGGCGCGGCGGGCAGCGGAGAAATCTCCGATAACGGACGACCGGGGGGGATGACGAAGAAGTGGAGGCGCGACGGGGATTTAAGCGCAGGCAACGGCACAATTTCCCGCTGCGCGAATTCCGCTCGGTTGGCGAGAAAAAAAGGAAGAAAGAATGAAAAAAGAGGGGAGGAATGGAGAACAGAGGGTGGTTGCCTGCGTGGCTGTTTCTGTCTTCACCTCCAGTTACCACCACCCACCGCCAGCGTTGCCACGTGATTAAATGTATATCCCAGTACAAACCTTCAAAAATCCTGGTGCTTTCACTAAAATTCCTGATACCAAAGACAATTGTTTTAAATTCTGAAACTGTTCAATTTTTTTAAAGTCTGTTATGTTTTTGACGAGCTCAGGAAGTTCGTTAAACTTAACTAGTCATAAATTTATTTGTATCGATAAACTAAATGGAAGACTAAGACGTTCTATCCTTTTTTGCTACAGCATGTGCTAGAAAAAGACCATCCTATGTCACCCTTAACGTTTTTACGGCAGTGTTTCAGTCATATCATTATTTGTAATATTCTTCTTCTTCCTTTAGTTCCTTTCGGGGCATAGATACTCGGCAAAGGATCACGGTTTAATATTGGTGTTGGTTTTAAATTAATAAATAAAATATTATTATACGCATCTTCAATCGTACATCAATTACTAGAGACTTAAAATCCTGGCATTTAAACGTATCAGGATGTCTTTGCCCTGGTACATGGTACTTTCATTAAAATCCTGCTGAAAGTACCAGTATCCTGGTGCGTCTGGCAACATTGCCCACCACCCTCTCCGTGCTCTGCATCAGTCCCTCCCTCCCGGCCTCGCACCACCCCTTCCCACTCCCTTCCCCTCCCCTCCCTGCCCCCATTCCCCCTTCCACCCTCCCTCGCCAACCCTGCATCGTGTGGCCCGAGAAATGTTATTATACTGTGATTTTCTTAACTCTGCTCCTGACAGGAATCAACTGCTGACGGTTTCGTCCAACCGGGAGCTTCAACGTCGCCATAGTGATGTCACTGTAGCGACGTATAAGCTCGCGATTGGATGGCAGCGAAACAGCTGATTCCTGTCAGGGGCAAAGTTAAAAAAATGGCAGTATAGACCAACGTGAAAGTCCCTTGCAACCAAGTCGGGGGAAAATGTTGCGCCTAGCGCACGCGGCCTGTCGGGGTCAACGCCCCCTTAATGTAAAAACAGATTAAGTTTAGATTTAATGATTTTTTCTAGTAAATTCAGAAAATCAAAATCATCGCAAGGAGTTATGCATGGTAGATCCTGATTTCGTACATGGTTGCATTCCCTTCCCCTCGTTTCAGAGCAGCCGGACCAATTGTAGAGATCTGCAATACGGGGTTGTCGGGTGTGGATCGCGCAAGTAATGTAAATATGGCCGTAATCATATTAAGGTTTACGTTGTGGCTCTTGAGGCACTGCCAGTTGGACACCCTCGGTCTGGACCATTCCTCCTCGCCCGCTCCTTTCCTCGTTCCTCCATTCCCTGCTCCTTCCCACCAGTTTCCCTCTCCTCCCTTTCTCACCATTATTTCCCTGCCCCTCCCTGCCTCACCCAGACCAGTCCCATCCTCCCCGTCCTCGCCAAGCCCCTTCCTTTCACCGCTTCACACTGCTTCGTCTAGGCCGTCCCACCCCGCCCTGCCCCTTCCCACATCCCCCCTTATCCCCACCCTTCCCACGCGTCGTTGCCCAGTCCTTCCAGAACTCTGTTCTACCTCGCCACAACAGGCCCGCTCAGTCCCGTCCAGTACCTTCGCGGCTCACTAGTCACTCTCTCCGTGTCCTGACACACACACACACACACACACACACACACCTACATGCACTACACTACCACACATGCCGGAAGACCGGTCGGGAGCTTTGAGCTTATCTCGGCTCGGGTGGGTCCCCGCTGATGGGAGATACTTGATTGGGGAAAATCCCGCTAGTCAAGGGTAGGTCGGCGCCGGATCTCACTATTCAGGGTGGAAAGATTACCGCCACTTCCCACAACGCTCCCTACACTTACGGGGCTAACGACCTTAGCACTTGACGCGCCCCTAGTTACTAATCAATCAATCTAACAACCGAGACCAGAGCCGCCTACCTCGCCCTGTTCGGCCTCCGACTGCCCCACCCCACCTCATCCCGCGAAAGCTGGACCCACCACCCATCGTTTCCGCTCCTCCCACTCTTCCCGCCCCTCCTTGCCCCGTTTCCTTCCTTTCCCTGTCGCTAGACCCTCCCCACTTCATCCCGTCCCCCGAAAGAGATGACTCAGTGCATCAACTCACTGCAATCAGTGCAACACGCACTACGCTTACGGGACTAATGACCTCCGTAGTTGATGCGCCCGAAATCACTAACAATCAATCTATCGACCCACCACCCATCGTTTCCGCTCATCACAGCCTCTTCCCGCCCTCCTTGCCCCGGTTTGATCCGTTCCCTCTCGCCAGACCCACTCCACCTCATCCCATCCTGCTCCTTTCCTTCCCCACCGGGAGTCCCTCCGCGTCGAGCCACTTCCTGCTCCCCCCACCGCCTTCCGTCGCACGGCTCGCTTCCGTCCCTCCTCCCTCCATCCGCCTAGCCCCACTTAGAGAAGAAAACATCCATGTTGCCAAACATCGACATACGAAATTAAAACATAAATGTCCACAATTAAAACATCGATGTCCACAATCAAAACATCGAGGTCCATAATTAAAACATCGAGGTCCGCAATTAAAACATCGAGGTCCGCAATTAATACATCGAGGTCCGCAATTAATACATCGAGGTCCGCAATTAAAACATCGAGATCCGCAATTAAAACATCGAGGTCCGCAATTAAAACATCGAGGTCCGCAATTAAAACATCGAGGTCCGCAATTAAAATATTGAGATCCACAATTAAAACATCGATATTAAAAATACAGCGACCAAACCCCAACTGTTTTTAAACATAGATATTTTAAAGTTGGTTAAGTAACCTCCAACATTAAATTCAAGCGCAACAAAATTTAATTTGATAATGGCCGTGATTATTAATTTATAATTAAAATTTAACTGGAATGTCGGAGCAGTACCCTAACAAACGTGCCACAAGACCGCGCGCGATTTTTCCTTCCCATTCCTTGTCCTATCCTTACACTTACACTAAGATGCACTACACTACCACACATGCCGGGAGACCGGTCGGGAGCTGAGAGCTTGTCCCGGCCAGGGTGGTACCCCGCTGGTGGGAGATACCTGGTTTGAGGGGAAAACCCCGCTAGTCGACGGTAGGTCGACGCCAAATCTCGCCATCCAGCAGGGAAAAGATCCGTTAAACCCACACGCAGTACACTTACATGACATATTAATCACTAATCAGCCAAACAGATTTGAATGCACTCTGAGATTTCCTGATGTTGTACTCGTTGGTACGAATGTGCTCTTATCAGAGGTTTGGGGAGCACCGCACCGCGCGCTGTGCAACAGGAATCTGGAGAAGCTCCACGGATGAGTGGGTAGTGTTTTGTTTGAAGGGTTTATCGACAGCGGGATTATCATCCTCACCATTCCTTTTCAAACTTCTCGCATATTTCTCCTCCCCGTTCACTCGACAGTTGCAGGAATTAGCCATCCTGAAGCCTTGAAGTCTGCACTTCGTTCATTCGGATTTGTTTCCTCAGTACATACAGGGAGTCGTTTTGTGCGTGGCGTTAACTGCAGCCGGCCATGGCGGGCTTTCATATTCTAGGAGCTATGTATTCCGAGAAGTTCCAATTGGCACGTGTAATCCGATGCCCAATCAACGTTCGATTCAGGTTATTCAGTTTTATTTTGAAAAGAGTCAGTTCGGATTTTTATCAGAATATTTCCACGATAAAAGTAGACGGCAGTGTGGTTAGGAAGTGCAAGCCATGCTTTTTTTTAACATTGTTACATATGCCACGGACTAGACACCTTTTTCCAAAATCTTCTGCGAAAACGGAAAAATTCTGATTTTATTTTTTCTTATTTTCCGTTCAAATTGTTTATTGTACATTACTCTTTGCGTGAAGGTGATTTAAGAATACGATTTTAGAAGACAAACTGCATTTACAATTACAATGTATTAACTCTATATTTACAACATACACTTAATTACAATCGTAGCACGGCAATGTTGGTAAATTTCTCACAGTTTTATCAATTGAGTTCAACCATATTGTGTATGAAAATGGAGTTTCTGGCACGAACAATTGAAGGGGCGGGCCAAAGGAAGTGATTTATTTGCTAGGAATTTTAGTTTAAGCAACGACGATATTTTTATTTATTTATGGGCATATTTATCAAGTTAACAGGATGCTTCAGATAGAATTAACAGTTGTCAAGTTATACTGAAGTAATTCATGAATTCAATAATATATCGCGACAAAAAACTCCAAAACTATAATAGGATAGTGGAATAGCGGAAGTGATGTTGCAAACAGAAGTGGTGGAAAGCACTGAGAGGATTCCTTCCCTCCGACAAATATGAAAATTCAGGTTTGCAGGGTAGTTCTACATTTGCTTGCAGCTCGGGAGCATCTTCACAAATTGCTTTCCCGGGCAATTTTTTATTTGTTGACTAATAAAGAAACACTATGTTATTGTTTCTCTGAATGTTATTTAACAAGTAAATATCAACTTCATCATTTTACTATCCACACCGTTTGTGAATACTGCTATTGTTTGTCTGAATGTTATTTAACCAGCAAATATCAACGTTAAAATTTTTTCTGGAAATGTGTTTAGTTTCCTCCGCCAGAGACACGGTGTCTACGGTGGACTGTAATATCTCCACTAACGTAATTGCGTGGATGAGGTTTTTAAAGATGGCGAACATCATTCGTGAAATATAGCTGGCTAGCCGTCTGTGATTGCATCCGTGATAAGTGTAATGAAGTCATTCCTTAATGCTTACAGTAACTCACATTTATTATAGATGGCGTCCATTCCATTCACACTCCACTACTGTTCAGTCTTATTTTTTCTCAGAGATAGAACATCCTCACATTTAGTCTCACTTTTACGTGCCACGTAGTCGCTATTTTTCAAGGTGGTATTCAGAGAGATCAGCTATATGGATGCATTTGAAATACTTTTTCTAGTAATATGTGAAAAAAGCCGAAGATAAAATAAAAATTCATTAGTAAATTTTATAGTTAAACGTGGACATTGGAAAAAAGAAAAAAAAATTTGGGGCTCTCGAAACGCATTTTCGGCAAAGCATGAAGAAAATAAAGAACTATAAAAACTGAGAAACAATATAGTGATATGATAAGAAAAGACTTATGAAAATGATACGGAAATGAAGAAACGTCAACGAAATGAGAACGCGGGCAAGAGGAAGAAGATAAAAATAAGGGAATGAAGTGAAGCAGATAGCGATAGATATAAGCAGAGTGGAGCTTCAAGGTAGACCTGTGCCTGCAGCTTCGGCTCTCCATAAATGGAATGAATTTTTAGACTATCGATGCCGCAGTCAAAGCTTTACAAGTATACAAGCTTGTATATCGTAAAATTAACATTTCTTAGTCAGATAAGGTTCTATTTGTTTCGCGAAGTCTTCGCCAGAGGTCTCTTCTGTAGAGTTGCTACCCTCATCGGCATATTTTCGATATAATCCGACACAATCGTTATTTATTCTACATTAATTACAGTAATTAATTCTTATATTTGAATGAAATCCATTTAATTTCTATCTCAACAGATTGTTTTGTACTTGTATTGTCATTTTCTATATTTAAAAATGTTTTTCCATCTTTTTCAACTACATACTCTTTCTAGATAACTAGGTGACAGACTAGAGCTTCGGAAGGTTGATTATACATTCTTAAAGAGCGGAATAAATAAATCCTCGCATAGAAATCATTATTAGATTGTCTCAAAATAAGCGGAGTTAATCATAGCAAGATATACCACACAATCATAACTTCTACATTAATTTATTTCAATTACTTAATTATTCATGAAATAAAATGAAATGACTAATTGGTCGTGGTAAGGCGATCACACCATGGTCTTGAAACTTTGAGTGGCATGCAAATAAATATGCAAATATTTTAACGAACTTGTAATAAATGTTTTCATACATTTTAATATATCTTACGTAACCATTACAAGAGCCGAAAGTCTATCAAAACTAAAATGTTAACTAAACTTAATTGAAATTTACTAATAGCCAAATCTATAATATATTTATTACTTGAGCACAATCAGTATATTAAAAAATTAGTAAGTCGCTAAGTTATTGTCATTACTTCATTTTTACGAAACTATTAATCACATGAAAACGATCAAACATAAATTCAAATGCACAAGACACCGTTATGATAGGCAAATGCTCCACTGAACTCATTTGCACTTTGCCTGCATCCATCATTTCCTCGATCACAACACTTATTCATTATGGGTTCCTTCCGCAACCCATGACCACTTTCAGCCGTCCATTCCATCTTGTTCGTTTTTCTTCTCCCCTGCCTCCTCCCTGCTTCCCCACTTCTCCCAACCCAGCCTCCTCCCTGCCGGCGGACATCGATTTGCATATCTGTCCTCGGAACGTGGAATAAGGGCCGGCGGAGGCGGAGGGGGGGCGGAAGCGGGGGCGGCGTTGGTGGAGGAGACGGTGGCGGTGAATGCGGTGGGGGTGGGGACGGAGGCGTGGGGGTGGATTGTGGCGGGTACCAGAGGCAGTGGATGTTGTGGGGGCTGGGTCGGACACGGGGCGAGGCGGGGGCGGGGCAGTAGATATGGCGGGGGCGATGGATATGGCGGGGACGGACGGAGACGGCGGGGCGAGGTCCGAGGCGGGGATGGTGGATGTGGTGGAGTGGGGGTGGGGACGGAGACGGCGGGGGCGGGGGCCGAGGCGGGGGTGGAGGAGGAGGCGGTGGATGTGGCGGGGCTGGGACGGAGGTGGGGCGGAGACGAAGACGGCGGGGCGAGAGCGGAGGCGGGGCAGTGGCTGAGGCGGGAGCGGGGCGGGGGCGGGGCGGAGCGAGGGCGAGGGCGTGGGCGGGGCGAGGACGGGGGCGGGGCGAGGGCGGTGGATATGGCGGGGGCAGTGGCTGAGGCGGGGGTGGGGCGAGGGCGGGGCGGGGGCGTGGGCGGAGGAAGTGGCGGGGGCAGTGGCTGAGGCGGGGGCGGGAGCGGCGCGGCCCGAGGCGGTCGCCGGCGATCGGCGCGGAGATTCCAGGCGGCCGTGCCGAAAGAGGGGGCCTTGCTGCGCACGTCGTACTTTTACTCCGCGCGTTCGTTTGCTTATGCCTGGCGGACGAGAGTTATTCGCCGCGCGTGAGAGCCGATACAGCTTAATTTACTGCGCGGGTGTCTGGAGGAGCGCAGTGCATATTGGGTTTAACGCGCGGTGATTCACTACATCCGCGCACATCGCTGTTCTTTTCGTCCGACGCTTTAGTGCCACACGGTTCCGCAATACAGTGCAGTCACTTTATGTCCTTTCTTCCTGTGATGTCTTAATTGCTGTAGCTGTGGGAGAAATTACCGAATAAAAATAAGATACACTCATAAATATAATTGACATAAATCCAGATTTTCATCTTCACACTAAAAATTATTAGATGTAATAAATTGTGGTTGATCAAAAGGAAATTTTAAGACATCTTAATGTGCAAAAGTGTTTCTCATCGTAGCCAACAAAATTTTATAAATCTTCGTCATAAATAACCCAATAATGAACAGCCTAAAATAGAAAATCTAATGTTACAAATCTTTCATTCGGTGTAGCAAGTTATTGATTTATAATAAACTGAAAATTTACACTTGTCTTGACGAAACATGATACGTTTTTTCAATCAGATTCAATAATTTGTATATGGGTATTTGTAAATGTGAGATATAAATCAGGAAAAAAAATAACGAAAGCATCACCGAGTCTGATGATATCGAAAAATGTTAAAACTTCATTTATATTTCTTCAGTTTCCTCGTCTTTCTTGTCGGTAACAGCAACTCAATTTCGGCGAGCAGCTCCGTCCGTTCGCCCGCCGTCTCCTCGTCCTCGTCCGTGCCTTGTCAGGGCGCGCCTTCATTTGAAAGTTCTTGTCCGAGAGCGCGTCGGATTATATTGAAAATATGCTGATGAGGGCAGCCACGCTACAGAAGAGACCTCTGGCGAAGACTCCGCGAAACAAGACGTAAAGGGATTTGCGACGGAGATAGTGAGTTTGAGCGAGCGCACAGCCTGGAAGACGAATAAGTCTTTCGGTCGTCGATGAGCACAATGAAAGGTTGAAGAAGGGAGGTACGCCTTTGTGGTTGCGTTATGGTGGGTTGAGTCCTACGTAATTGCTCCCGTTTTTTAAATTATTTATTTAATTGGTTGGTAATAGAACAAGTTTTAGAGATGAAGTATTTGGGAATAACTTTAACAAGCTCAGGGCAAAAGGAGAAAGAAATCAAAGAGCAAAGAATAAAGGGTAATAGGATCGCTGGCTGTCTCAACTACTCAATATGGTACAATAAACATCTAAAACAGGACTCGAAGGTTAGAATATATAAATCAATAATTAGACCAATACTAACATATGCAGCAGAAACAAGAAGCGAAACAAAACGTATCTAACAGCAACTTGAGGTCGCTGAAATGAGAGTTCTGAGGAAAATTACAAATCACATTCTACTCGATAAGGAAAGAAACAGAAACATTAGGGAAGTGTGTAAAATTAAGCCAATTACGGAATGGGTAGCTGACCGAAGAAAGGAATGGAACGATTATATTGACAGAATGGAGGAGAAAAGAATCGTGAGGATTGCTAGAGACGAAAGGCCGAGGGGAAGAAGAGAAGTTGGTAAACCAATGAGGAGATGGAAAGACTAGTTATAATTCTTGGAAAGGAACAAGACTTAGATTTTTGAAGAAGAAGAAGAAGAAGAATTGGTTTGTTGATAAGTTGTAGGTCCATTGCAAAATTAAATTCACTTTATAATATCTGACAAATAACATGTTTTGAACATGTGTTAAATGAAATGTTATTGAATAAGATTTCAAGACTTCTGTGTGTCTTCTTCTTTTAAGTGTATTCGTTTAGTTTTATAAGCATATTCGATTATCTAATCGGATTTTTTTGAGAAGAACAAAATATAATTATACTCGTAGAAAAATCACAGAAATTATATTATTTAAATAGTGCGTAAATCATTTAAATTACTTCGTTTTATTATTACAAAGACACGACCATATTACATTATGAAAGTCAGCAACAGTTCGGAAATCATAGAGTGCACATTTGATGGCCGACTCTGATGTAAAATCCCTTTGCCCGAAAAACAACAGACTGGCGAGCGAATGTCCTATGATCAAGAAATTTCCGCAGCGGCGCGTGGTTCACCGCAAAAAACTGTCATCGCTTCGCGATAGATTCGACAAGCGATACAGAGACAAAACTAATTTCGGGACATCACAATTCCAGAATGTTCTCGAAATTAACACATCCGTTCACGTCGATTGGCGTCCGGTTGGCGAGAGCATACGTCGAGGCTTACGGTCGGACGCACATGATGGCATTCATAAAACCGCCAACTGTTGGAATCGAACTTGTCCGCTGCGATGTATGGAGTGCATTAAGCGTCACTGTTCCACTAATGACTACGCGATCCCGCCCGCGGACTTTTGCCTCGGGACCCCGACGACCCTGTCACGCGCACTTCCCAGCATTTGTCAAGAGTCCGATGGGAGGAGACGTTTCGCTTGCGGAGTCTTGGAAACGCGAGAGAGGATGTAAAATTGTATGTATCAATATGATCTCTACTACAAATTGCTTGTCAGCTAGGTCGAATTCAGTCTGTCTGGAGGAGAATTCTAGCGGCCGGCTGCTAGAGACCAGGCGAATACAGGAGCAGTATCCTAACAAACGGGCCACGGACTTCGCGCAATATTTCCTTCCTCTTCATTGTTCTGTCCTTTCCTCTTACACACACACACTAACATGCACTACACTACCACACATGCCGGGACACAGGTCGGGAGCTTAGAGCTTGTCCCGGCTGGAGCGGTTGCCCGCTGGTGGGGAGATACCTGGTTGAGGGGGAAACCCCACTAGTCGACGGTAGGTCGGCGCCAGATCTCGCCATTGAGCGGGGAAAAGATCATCGCCACCTCCCGAGAAAACACACACACTACACTTACGGGACCACAGTAGTTGACGCGCCAGACCACTTAACCACTTAATGACCTATGTAGCTGACACACTCGGAAACACCAATCAATCAATCTAGTATGAATTCTGTCGTATTTCTGAACGATATAATCAAACAGTTCTAGTTATCGGCACCAACCGAAAAATAACACCGCCCCTGTCACGCACACTTTGCAGCATTTGTCAAGAGCCCGATGGGAGTAGAAGTTTCGTCTGTGTAGTCTTGGAAATTCGAGTGTGATTGAGAGTTTGAGTGAGTGAGGATATGAAATTGTATCGTAACAAAATTCTCTCACATAAATTGTTGAGGTAACCAGGAACAATTTAAACAATAAATTCTAGCTACCGTCATCGTCTGAAACAACACCCAAGTCACCTGGCTCTTAACCTTCTTGGCAACAATGAAGAAACTCTCCGTATAACCAGAGTTTCACTCTTACTACTCAATTGTGGCTACGCAAATAAGTCACTTAACCCCAACTAACCCTCAAATCCAACTCCCATCAATCTAAGAAGTACGTTTGTTCTCTGTTATAAACATGGGGTAGACTGTGAAAAGTACTACTGTGATACCTTCACCAACTAATGTATGTCTTACGTAGTTAGTAGTAATTATATGTACTAATTATTTTGTATAAAAGTGTATGCAAATTACTGTCGTGATTCAGTCATATGCTGAATGTCCAATAAAATAATTAATTCATATTTCAATTTCAGCTGTCTATCAGCATTGACCAATTTTTCCGTCAGGGTAATCCCCACTACATGCATTTGTTTCTATCTTTATCCAAATACATTCATTCAGTGAATGTGTTCATTTAATTATTCAGTGAAAACAAACACTAAACATGTTAAAATCACTTAAACTCTTCAACGAAACTTCACACGCAGAAATGAGAAAATAGGCAACTTAATTCACAAAAATAGTGAGAAAGAAATTAGTTGGAATCAGAGCGAATAATTCTGGTGTAAAATAAATTATGCATTTTCATCACAAACAAGATATGTAGAGATGTCAATCATTTTTAATTAGTGAATTAGGGTAATAATGGTTTTAATATTTATTCATTTACTTAGAAATTTTTCATGATTCCTGAAATAATGCGTGTTATTTTTATTATTATTATTATTTTTCCTCTAAATCACGACTTAGGATGTTATGTGTCGGCTGAATATAAAATCTACTCCAGGTTGCAACCAGCTACCTAAGGAGCAGATCTAGGGACTGTCGGTGCCTCTACAATACTTTGCGCAAAATGTGGGCCGTTCCAAATAAAGCAATTTCTTGCACTTCCCAGTCTTTTGGATTACCTGGGAGTTTAGACAAGTTCTTACTCAAATTTTGCGGAACAAATCCCAGAGCTCCGATAACTATCGGTACGACCTGTGCTTTTACGCCCCACATTCGGCTGATCTCGATTTCCAAACTCTTGTATTTAAGACTTTTCTCTGCCTCCTTGGTAACGACGTTTTGATCGCAAGGTACAGCAACATCCACAAGCAAACACGATTTGTTCTCCAAATCCCGGATGACTATATCCGGTTTGTTTGCTGCTATCGTGCGATCAGTTTGAATTTGTTGGTCGTACAATATCGTACACAATCCAACACACGTCACCGGTTTCGGTGAGTGTTCGTACCACTTGGGGCATGTGTTCGGAACTTCGAGGGCGGTACAGATCTGCCAGTGGAGGTAGCTACACACCCTGTCGTGTCTTTTCAAGTATTCGGTCTTTGCTAGGATTGGACAAGCTGAGACAATATGATCGATGGTTTCTACGTGTTCCTGACAAATGCGGCATTTATCATCTTGGGAAATTTTGAGAAACCGCTTTATCATAATGTCGTGTTCTCAAGGCCTGATCTTGGGCAGCTATTACAAGTGCTTCCGATTCTGGCTTCATTCTTCCCCTTTTAAGCCACATAAATGATTGATCTTTATTGATCTGTACCTTGTCCATTCTTTTTAGATATTGTCCGTGGAGTGGTTTGTCTCTCCACGATTTCTTTAACATTTTTTGTGTCTCAGATTTCATGTTAAGTAGCATCAGAAGTTCAGTGTCTCTGTCATTCTGGTTGTCTTGCATAGTCTTGTTCGCAATGCTTCTTGCTACACTTACAATGCCTCTGTTTCCCATTCTTCGGTCAGATTTCATGACCTGCCTCATTAGTGGGTCATCTTGATGGCTGACTACATACTTTCCCATCCCGGTTATGGCATTGTGCCAGGAGGCTTCAATTTGTCTCAGGCCTCTTCCTCCTTCCTTACGTGGCACATAAAGTCTATGTACATCAGCTCGGGGGTGGGCAACATGATGCATTGTAAGCAATTTTCTGGTTTTTCGATCCATGATGCGAATTTCCTGTTCAGTCCAGTCTACTAGTCCGAAACTGTATTCAGCTACAGGCACCGCCAAACTACCTATTGCAGATATTTTATTCCTTGAGTTCAGAGCGGACTGCAGGACAAGTCTCACTCGTCTATAATACTCTCTGCGAATTCTCTCTTTCATTGTGTCGTTCGAGATGGTCTCACATTCTTCAATGCCCAGATATTTGTAAGTTTTAACCTGGCTCAAGATCTTGAATCACAGTGTGTCTATCAACTTCAATGTTCTCGGACGTGGTCATTTTGCCTCTTTTTAAGTTGGCTTTTGCACACTTGTCAAGACCAAACTTCATGCAGATGTCATTGCTAAAATCATTGATGACAGACAGCATTTGGGAGAGAATCGCATCATTCTTAGCAAAAACTTTAAGATCATCCATGTAAAATAAATGTGATACAGGCATTTCATCACCATGGAGCTTGTAACCAAAGTCAGTGTGCGACAGCTGTCTTGATAGAGGAATCAAACTAATGCAAAACAGCAGAGGGGATAGTGAATCTCCTTGAAAAATTCCCCTGTTAATCTGAATACTTCTGGTTTCTACTACTCCCTTTCCGCTGTGGATTGGTAACCTGGTACTCCACGACTTCATACTAGCCTTGCAAAACTCAACAAGTCTAGGATGAAATCGATAGATCTCCAGGGTCTTCAAAATCCAATCGTGTGGTACACTGTCAAAGGCCTTCTGGTAGTCAATCCAAGCCATGCTTAAATTACGTTTTCGTTTCTTTGCATCATTCAAAATTATTTTATTCAGAAGCAAGATTTCCTTACAGCCATAGGAACCTTTACGACATCCTTTCTGTTCAACTGGCAACAGATGGTTCTTCTCTAGGTGCCTATACATTTTGTCAGCAATGGCTGCAGTTATAAGTTTGTACATTACTGGCAAGCAAGTAATTGGCCTGTAGTTCTTCGCCAAAGAGCTGTCTCCTCCTTTGGGTAGCAAATACGTAATGCCGCGAGTGAGCCATTCGGGGAGTTCGTTAGGGTTTTCTAAAATTTTATTAACAGCCTTTGCAAGATGAAAATGTAGTGCTGTTAATTTCTTAATCCAATAAATCTGGATCTTATCAACCCCAGGGGATTTCCAGTTTCCCATGTTCTTAATTGTTTGGCATAGGTCCTCTTTCGAGAATCCTTGAACATGTTCCACTGCTTCCACGAGTCCATTGGCAGCATCAACTTCAGATTGGAGCCACGATGCGTCTTTGTTGTAGAATCTGGTTTCCTCCCAGATTCCTGCCCAAAATGTTTCGACGTCATCTTTTGAAGGAGGGGCAGCATTGCCATTCGGTTTTTCAGTCAGACTGCGATAGAATCTCTTCGCGTCTGTTTCAAACAACCGGTTCTGTACACGGAAATCGTTTCTACGTTTGTACCGTCTTATTCGTTGAGCCCATGCTTGGATTTTTTCTTTTAGCTTTTCAGCTACCATTAGCCTTGTCGTGTCATTGTCAATTAGGTATTTTTGTTCAACATGGAGTATTTTTTGTTGAACTTTATACGTGTGGTTTGACTTAGAAGATGCCTCGGCTAGGAGTGATATTTCACGCCGTGTGTCGGCTATCCGTTTCATAATTCTTTTCATCCACGGAGGTACGGAGCTTTTTACTCTGTCTGGCTGTCGGCCATCGGTGTTCTTGGCTGGTCCCAAGATTATCTGAGATACTAGATATCCAGTTGCATACACGATGTGATTGATTTCAGTAATATCTAGATCTCTACTTGAGGTCTGTACAACCTCATTTAAGACAGAATTCGCTGTTTCTACCACTCTCTTAGCTTTAGCATTTTCGTAAATTCTCCTCAACGGTGCACGAGATTCGAATGGAAGTAGACGAACTCGTTCTATCTCGCGTCGGAGGAGGTCCCGCATCATGTCCTTATCGTGTGACTCATGGCCAGATGAATTTTCACCACTGACGGATGTTTCATTTGGAAGAGATGAACCTTGAAGTGGATCATCGTTTTCAGGGATATTAGATGGTTCTAAATGTTCGTCATGTGGATGGTTTGATTGATGAACATACTCTGCGTTTCTCTGGATGTCTGCAAGTTGTTCGGCTGTGAATTTTCCACTGCTGAGTATGTATCGTCGTTGACTGGCAAGCTTCTTTGAGTCTAGGGTAGGTCTCATATCTGGGTTCCGCTCTCTCCATATCTTAAAAACTTCTATTTCTGAGCCCCCATTTTTCGCTTTTGCATAGTAAAAGCACCACATCACCTCCATTAATTCATCCCGGGTCCATCTCTGACGATGGCTTCGAGCTACTGCCGGCTCTGGGTCCCTGGGACTAACATCCGTGGGATGGCCAGATGTCGACAAGGTGACATTAGCTCGGTTCCTGAGCAGGTATGGGACATTGGTAGAACAAGGCACGTTAAGGTTCATTACATTGCTTGTTCTATCCATTTTGCTCATTGGTTTGAATTGAATATTCGCAGGACGCAAGTTCGAGTTCACAGATCACACTTAACCTTCGGGTTGTTTCCTGCCATCCGTTACTGCGACGCATAGTGGCCTCGGGGCATCCCCCCGCAGGGCCCAGCAAGGGGTCCCTCCGATCGCCAGTCGGCATTACTAAACCCTACGGGATTTTCACTGACTGCTGAAGGCAGCCTCCTTCGCTGGCTAATGCAAGGTTCGGGCCTCCACTCTAATCAGTGGCCTGGTGTGCCAACCCAGTTTCTCTCCTGTACCCTCTATGGGCCGACAACAGGAAGTCCAAAGGTTCATGACCCTTCCCTCTCTACTTACTTCCCACTCTCCTCAAAATGGAGTACTTCTTCGTCGGACCCCTCACCTTCAACCTATTCAGCAAGGGAGACCCTACCAGTAGCTAGGCTACCACTGACATAGCTCTCAGGCTCATGGGGGTACTCAAGCTCCACCACCAACTCCAAGGTCGTGTACTCCCTAGGTGGAGTTATTATTATTATTATTATTATTATTATTATTATTATTATTATTATTATTATTATTGTTGTTGTTAATAGGTATTTAAAAATAAAAGAAAGGATTTTGGATTCTTTTTTTAGTATCATGTCCATTTTGCAATATAATTTTGTGCAAGTTTTTTACATTTTTCAATGATGTTAGTAGCTCTGATATATGAGAGTGATCTGCGAAGAGAACCAATCAATCAGTCGTTGGACTCTAAGGCAGAGAGTGAAGTCAGGTTAGCGAAGGAGGAATCGATTCGTATTCGTCATTGCAGAGACATTCAGCAGGAAACATAAAACTGACGACCGCTTTCGAACGGAACAAAACAAAACTTTGGAAACGCGTTACGTCGCAAGTTACGCCCGACGTCCACAGCAATATAAACACGCACACGAGCAACGGGCAACAGGAGAGCAACGCGGAACGCAGGCCAACCGCGGACCGCATATTTGAGGAAAGTAATAACACCGTGGCACGCCGCATGTCAGTTAATTAAAGATCGCGCCGTCCTCCCCCAACCCTCGCCGCCGCCGCCGGACAAATGAAGGAAGGAAGGCGGGCCGACTCGGAAGGCCCGGCGGCCTGACGTGCCCTAAATACATTCGCTTTCCTATCTTCTCTTTTTTTTTCAATTTGCGCGGAGATCGCGTAAAATCCGAGGCCTCCTTCCCTGCCCAGCCCAGCCGTTCCTCCTCAGATCGATTTGCATATCGGGCTTTGGGAGGGTGAGGGGCATAAATATTAAACCAACTGCTAAACAGCGCGTCTGTTCCTCTGTGTTCCGGGGATGGCTAGGTTTTTTGATATGGTGGGTCAGAGGTTGAGGACTTGATAGAGGGGAAAACGCAGGAAAAAATGAAGTCAGGGGATTAGCGGGCATCCTCCAAATCCACGTGTATTGCATTCTCATAAAAGGTTCATTTACATGGTAAAAAACAAGTGACACGTACATTAGAGGAAGAAGCTGAGGGACTGGGAAATATTTGAGGGCAGTACAGGCCTCTGGCGGTATACAATATACATGGCGTGAACGTTACAAGATGCACTTTCACGGCTCTAGTAATAGCTCTGATCCCCCCCCTTCAAGGTTTTACAAATACACCGTTTGTCTGGATTCAGGATTTTCTGAAACGCGATGAGTATCCTGGGGCCACCTCGCCAGCTCAAAATTTACGAGCTTTCCTGGGAGGCAACTGGTTTGTTGAACGCCACTCGCTACTTCGGGACTGTCCCTGTTATCTGGCCCGCCGGATCTTTTTGGTCGGCCCGCGACTGCTTTGAAACATTTTATTGTACCAACCAAATACAACACAATTGCACAATTCATCTTATTTTTATTTAATGATACATTAATTTTCTCGTATGAATATAAATCATTAAGTATGTTGATAAGAGTCGTACCTAATATATAGTTCCTTCAGCATAATCTGAGTAGTTAGGGTAAATCGGTGCGCCCCGCGGTTTAACTAGAATTTGATACGTGGCCCTTAAGCCCTTCTAAGTTGGACAGCCCTGCCCTAACCGGTGCCCCTCACAGCAATCACTTATATACTCCCGTTGTCAATTCCACCTGCTCTCTGGACGGGAGATGCCACTGCCCCGCCAGGACTTCTCTATGTGGAATCGCAATAGAGGAAGTGGCCCCGAACCCACCCGAGGGGATAGACAAAAGGTTGAGAGCAGGCTGGCGAAAGAGAAGAGACAGGGAGGGGTGTTGAGGGCAGGACTTGGGGTCAGGGTGTTGAGGCGGGAGTTGATAAAAGAGAGGGGGTTGAGGTTGTTTGATGAGGAATTCCGGCGCGTCAACGGCTAATGTCATTGGTTCCGTAAGTGTGGTGAATGTTTTTTCATCGGGAGATGGCGGTGATCTTTTCCCCACTGGATGGCGAGATCTGGTGTCGACCTACCGTCGACTAGAGGGGTTTTCCCCTCAACCAGGTACCTCCCCCCATCGGGGCACCGCCCCAGCCGGGACAAGCTGTAAGCTCCCGACCGGTCTTCCGAAATATGTGATGTTGTGTATGTGGTTGTGTTTGTAACTAAGGGGTGAGGGAAGGACAAGTAAGAGGAAGGAAAGATCGCGCTCGGTCCGTGGTCCATATGTTACGACAATTCTCCGGCATTCGCCTGGTGTAGCGTAGCGTTGAGCGTAGAAACCACGAAAAACTACCGATCAGAGTAGCCAACCGCTAGAATTCACCTCCAGACAGCGACTGAAGTCGACTTAGCTAGTAAGTAGTGTCGAAAATCCTACCTACCACTGTCTGAACTCGAATTGTAGGACCTCCCGATCAGAGGCACTGCAGAGGCAACCCCCAGGGCATCATTCTATGTCCTGGGGGTTCAGGACCAGGGAGGCGATAATTCAGGTCATTATTATTTAGAATGCATTAGTAGCGGAATTTTAAAAAGTATTCTACACATCTATGTATATTTTACGACACAATTCCTCAAAAGTACAAAAAAATACATACAACAGTAATTATTTTTAAAAATGTTGCATACATTAATATTTAGACAGGCGATAGTAGAAGCAGTTACTTGAGAGGAACTAACCACAAACAGTATTAAGACAAAAACAGTATACATTAAATTTACAACATTCAACTAAAACTTAATATTGTAAAATTAGACTAAGTAATTATTAGGTATAAATGAATAAAATACATTAAAGGAAATGCTCAAGTAAGTTATGTAAAATTGCCAAGAAAACTACAAAACTTAACGATAGATAACCATTATCGTACGAGGAAATGGTGCAAGTATTTCGTACAGATATCCGTCAACATTTATAGGGCCTACCATCCCTTTTCCTTCATTTTCACTTTTTCGTTAGTAAAAATGTACGCAAATAAAATTAATTCATTTTACTTCCCCAAAAATCCACAAATAAATTACTAAAGCCTCAATGCTAATGACATTTTTAGTCAAATTCAGCTTTCAAACTTCTACACTACGTGCTGAATGGAATAAGTTTTCCTGAATAAACCTTGATAAAGCGTTCTTTCTCAGTATCTATTTTGGTGATGTGGATTTGCCGTGAATAGATTTTAATTCGTTTTGAAGTCCACCGTTAACTTGAGATGATACATCAACATTTTATAGGGTCTACCATCTCTTTTCCTTAATTTTCACTTCCCGTTGGTAAAATTCTACGCATATAACATGAATTCATTTTAGTTCCCGAATAATCCACAAATAAATTGCTATAGTCTCAATGCTAGATATATTTAGTCTAATTCTGCTTTGAGAATTCTACACTACGTGCTGAAGGGGATGAGTTTTCCTGAATAAATCTTGGTAAAGCATTCTTTCGCAATATCTATTTGATGTGATGTGGATATCGCCTTGAATATATTTTAATTCGTTTTAAAGTCTACAGTTAACTTGAGATAACACATTAACTTTTTACAGGGTCTCTCTTCCCTTTTCCTTAATTTCACTTCTTCGTTAATAAAATTGTACGCGTATAAAATGAATTCATTTTACTTCCCGAATAATCCACAAATAAATCACTACAGCCTCAATTCTAATGACATATTTAGTTCAGACTTCTACACTACGTGCTGAAGGGGATAAAGTTTCCTGAATAAACCTTGGAAAAGCGTTCTTTCGCGGAATCTATTTGTTGGTGATGCGTCGGAGAGATGCACGAGGTGCCCGTCCGAGTCGCTGTAGTAAAACGAAGGGGTCGAAAGAGAGAAGCGCCGGAGCGCAGCGCAGACGGGAAAATGAGATGTGTCGAGATGCGTCGGGCGGAGGGCAGGGGCGGGGGCGGGGCGAGGTCGGAAAGCGGATGCGGGTTGGGGAGGATGCGGGCGGGCGGAGCGGGGGCGGGGCGGGGGCGGGGCGGGGGCGGGGCGGGGGGGCGGGGCGGGGGCGGACCTGGCCGTTGGGACGGGGTGCGGCGCAGTGCGTGCCTTGATGATCAGGCGGAGAATCCCATCAGGCCGCTGACTCGAGGAACGTAAACCTGCAGCTTTATAGTTAGTTGTTCCCATAGGTTTTTTGTACTCGATTATGACTACGATCTAGCGGATAAAGCCTCTTGTAGTCTACGTAAATTTGTATCTTATCTAAGCGTTCTTTGCTATCTGTATTTTAACATTAAGATGAGATTACGTCTTGTGTATTTTCTCAATGCTCGACAGTATCATCGGCTTGGGTGGTTCAGGGCATTTGTTGTTGCCACTGCAGTGCCTCTGGCTGGAAGGTCCTAGGGTTCTAGTTCCAACGGTGGCAGGATTTTCGATACTAGGTACAAAGCTAGGCCAAATTCAGTCGCTTTTTGGAGGAGAATGATAGTGACCGGCTGTTCTGATCGATAGTTTCCGTTGTTTCTCCGATTAACTCCAAGCGAATGCTGGAGCAGTACCCTAGCAAACGGGCCACGGATTGCTTGCGTTTTTTTCTCTCTTCCATGTCCTATTCTCACAACTTACACACGCACACTTACACCAACATGCACTACACTACTACACATGTCGGAAGACCGTTCGGGAGCGTTGAGCTCGTCCCGGCTAGGTTGGTGTGAGATACCTGGTTGGGAAAACCCGCGCGCCGACGGGTATACCAGCGCCGGATCTCACCATCCAGAGGGGAAAGATCACCGCCACGCCCATCCATAAAACCATGCACTACATTAGGGAACTAATAACCTTAGCAGTTGTCGCGCTCTTAATCACTAGTCAATAAATGAATCAACAATAACCTACTTAAACCATTATTTTAGAGAGAGTGTTTTAGGGTGCATCAAGTATTTCGGTCATTAGGCTTGTGAAAGTAGTGCATGTTATAGCTGGAGAGTGGTGATGTTCCTCCACCAGTGGAACATGAAACCCACCACCGATCTATGCGGCGGCCCGCGGAGTTTTCTCCTCCAGAAATCGTTCCCCCAAACGAGGCACCGCTCCAGGCGAAACACGCTCCAAGCTCCTCACAGCTTCCCCGATGTGTGTGGAAGTGTAATGTGTGGCATTAAGATCAGACGACCTTGGATAATTTCAGGCAGCTGAGTCGCGACACATACATCCGCAGCTTTATAATTAAATGTCTCAGTACCCTCTGATTTTTTACTTAAATGTCCTTTAAAATGGATTAAAATATCCATTTTATTATACAGTCAATTCCAAATCACACGTTTTATCTAGAACTGACTGTCTATAATGAATAGATATTTCAATCCATAGCATTTTTAACAGACGGTCACAAATGTAACATAATTTAAATGGCCTTTATATACCTAAATGTTATTGTCAAATGACGTTTTTTTCTATTGTATTTTCACAATCCTCTACAGAAGACGTACTTAATGCATTACATTGGAGTGAATGAATATTTAGGGTTTCCGGGCGAGAAACGGGTTCGGTCATTAGACTCGTGGTTGTAGGCAGTAACACGCGAGTGTTTGGCCGGGAGGTGACAATACCCCCCCCCCTCTCCTCGCTCCGCTGGAACGTGAAATCTGGTGCCCACATACATGGCGAATTCCAGTGTTTCCCGCTCCAGGCAACCCCACCCAGCAAGGCACCACCCCAGGCAGTACAAGCTCTGAGCTTCAGACTGCTCTTCCGATATGAGTGGGAGGATAATATGAGTGTGGAGGATCATGCGATTGTGAGACCTACCAGGCAGGAGAAACATGGAACTCAAAATCCGAGCTCCATAGTTAGAATACATTCCAGTATCCTCTGCTTTTCTTAGTTTCAAATTCAGATAAATTTCTACTTGTATATTTTCATTGTGCTTGACAAACGCGTAATTATCCATTATGTCAAACACGAGTGTTGAATTAGAGACAGTTTCTCACGTTTTTGGGCCAAAGTACTCACACTTAGGCACAGACATACAAGCGCTCTAGCCCATGCGCTCACGCCCATGCTCTCACACCCATGCGCTCAGGCACATGCGCTTACGCCCATGCTCTCACACCCATGCGCTCACGTCCATGCGCTCACACCCATGTATCATACCCGTGCTCTCATGCCCTTGCGCTCACGCCCATGTGCTCAGGTCCATACGCTTACGCCCTTGCGCTCACTCCCATGCTCTCACGGCCGTGCGCTTACGCCCATGCGCTCGCACCCATGTAAACACAACCATGCGCTCACGCCCTTGCACTCACACCCATCTACGCATACCCATGCGCTCACGCTCATGCGCTCACACCTAAGTAATCACGCCCATGCGCTCAGGCCCTTGCGTTCACGCCCTTGCGCTCACGACCACACCATCACGCGCTCATTATATTCATGCACCCATGTCCAAGCACCCACACCCATGCGCTTACGCCCAAGCGGTCACCTTAACTCTCGCTCGCAGGCGGTCGTAGACATTGGTTTGCTTAATGCTAATAATTATTCCCTTGCATAACCACAATCCACCTAATCTGCGCAAACTTATTAATTCATTGTTTCCCGCATTCATTCCGAGAAACTCGAGGGCGGAATCTCGCATTACCGGCCTGCGCCGCCGCCCGCCCGCCCCCGCCCGCCCCCGCCCGGCCGAGTGCCTTCCAGCCGGCTGCGAGTAACGAGACGCCCCCGCCGCGAGGCCGTGTTTAATTCTCGCATTAGCCGCAGCGCCCTTTGCAGCGCTGCCGCGGGCGAGGGCGATTGCGTGGGCGGAGCACGCGGCGGGCGGGGCGGGGCGGGGGCGGGGTCGCGGTCGGGGATGGGGAGGGGCGGGAGCGTTTGGGGGTTGGGTGGGGGCGGGGGCGAGGGGGCGGGGGCGGGGGCGAGGGGGGACGGGGGCGAGGAGGGACGGGGCGAGGGGTGACGGGGTGAGGGGGGACGTCGGCGAGGGGGAACGGTGGCGAGGGGGACGGGGGTGAGGGGGGACGGGGGCGCGGGGGGACGGGGACGGGGCGAGGGGGACGGGGGCGAGGGGGACGGGGGCGGGGCGGGTGAGAGTGGAGTTGGGTCAGGGGAGGGTGGGGGTGGTGCGGGGGCGGGTCCGGGGTGGGGCGGGGGCGGGTCGGGTAAGGGCGGAGGCGGGTCAGGGGAGGGTCAGTCGCGGGTGGGCTCGGGGCGGAGGCGGGGGCGGGGCGGGTGGGGTTGGGGCGGAGCGGGTCGGGGGTGGGTCGGGGGTGGGGCGAGGTAGAGTGGCCCAGAGCTGGCTTAAAGGCGGCGCGGACCGGACTGGCAGAGAGACGAGCACAGTGGATGGCGCGGCACGAAATTAGCGGAGTTCCCGCGAGATGTGTGTGCGTATCTCGACGAGCGTTGCAGAGTGAGCGAGGCTCGCGACAAGGAGACCCTGGACGCGCACAGTGCTCTCCTGTGCGCGCTGTGGCGGTTCACAAAACGTTGGGTCGCCCCATGCGAGATAATACTTTCCAGAAATTTGTTGTGCCTGCGTTAGTAATTTGTTTCATTTGTTTGTTTATCTTGTGCGCTGTCTTGCACGAAACGTGAATGTATTTTTTGAGTGTGCCGAGGGTGCCTGTCGAAAAATTAGGGAGTCGATGTTTTTGAGACGGCATTCAGATGAGCCGTCTCCTTTCTCGGCGTCAGCACAATTCGTGGCGCAAACTTTTCTAGAACACCCGAGCCGGCTGAAATGGCTCAGGGAAACAACAGTTGCCACTAGTGTCTCTGAACTGAACGCCCTGCGTTCGGATGGGGACGGATTTTTGACACTAGCTATCTTGGTTGAATGTAGCTAATCAAGTGACACATAACGACCTTTCGTAACACACATTATTACCCGGCAACGGATGGGTTGTGTCTGTGAGATCCACGACGTAATAACTTCAGCCAATCATGTAGACACCAGAAGCCAGTGCTTCTCTCTTTCTTTTATTTTCAAATGATACGTTCAGAGTGATAGTTATTGCCGTATAGGCTGTACACGTGATTATTTGCGTAATTTATTTCGTGTTTGGGTCTCTCAAACCAAACCCATCCTTTCGTGTTACTGTAATCGAGTAGGGACGTATTCGTATTATTGTCATTATTTATTATTGTGATATAGATAATTGTTATTTTTGTATAATATTACATACAGCTAAATTAAAACTGAACTATAATGTCAGAAATGAGTCAACCTTTTCTGTGATATGACGAGGGTGGTTTTAAGGAGGTCTCATTGTGCTCCACAAAAATTTACCCAATCTTTTTTGATAAAAATAATAAATACATAATATATTAACAATAATGCTTGCTTCTAACTTCATAACATACTAACATAAAAACTTCTAACTTCATCAAACTAACATAATGAAGTCTCTCAGACCCAGCCCATCCGTTCGTGTTACCTTTTCACCCATCCCTCACTGGGATAAATTGTATTAGATTATTTTTTTATACATCCCAGAGTTTCGGCCGAGGAATGTTAGGCAATCTTCAGGGGTAATTTAGTAAACTTTAAGGTTCACATCAATAGTTGTACTGCTATTGTACATAATGTGTCACTGTCAAGACATGTTGGTTGACAGGAGAGTTTCAGCCTGACAGTGCGGTTGCCAAAACTAAATCACAGGAATAAAGAATTAAAAACAAGACTTGCCAATGTATTCTTTTTGTTAAGAATAACTCGCGTCTCTCTGCCAATTGCATTGAACTCACAGGAATTTCGTTTTATAAACTATTTTTTCTGAAGGACATGAAATGCCTTTCTGTTTCGGCGTGGGACAGGTTCCGTTTTATGCTGTGTAAGACGTCATTCAACTTAACGGACCGGAGAAATTTTCCGGTTAAGACAGGTTTCCGGCTTGAACAGGTTCCGTTTAAGGCATGTTTACGGCTTGGACAGGTTCCGCTTAAGGCATGTTTCCGGCTTAAACAGGTTCCGCTTAAGGCATGTTTCCGACTTGAACAGGTTCCGCTTAAGGCAGGTTTCCGGCTTGAACAGGTTCCTCTTGAGGCAGGCTTCCGGCTTGAACAGGTTCCGCCTAAGGCAGGTTTCCGGCTTGAACAGGTTCCGCTTGAGGCAGGTTTCCGGCTTGAACAGATTCCGCTTAAGGCTGGTTTCCGGCTTGAACAGGTTCCGCTTAAGGCAGGTTTCCGTCATGTACAGGTTCCGCTTAAGGCAGGTTTCCGTCATGTACAGTTTCCTCTTTAGACAGTTTTGTGTATAAAAATGTACATCTATATAAAAATGACTATTTCGCCGCAGCTCTTCTATTCCGTCCCCACTGTGCGGGGGCGGTGGGGCGGTGGGCCCGAGCCGGCACAACGCGGCGGCGCGGCGCTTTGAGGCCGCCCCTGACAGCGCCCGCCCGCCCGCACCGCCCGCGGGCGGGGATTCGCCGGCGACTCTTTGCTTTCCGTTAACGCGGCGCTGCCAACCCCAGGCCTCCCCCCGCTCACGCGCCGCTGAGCCGATGCACCGCGCTTAAACCGCCGGCAGCCACCTGCCCCGGCAAAGGAACGCAAACCGCCGGCTAATCTAACACGTCTACTTCAACTCTTGAAAGTGGAGAGGTCGCGATTCGGTTTCGTGACTGTCGAGGTGGAGTGGTCGGTCGGTTGCTTGCTCGCTCAATCTGTTTGTCGGTTGGCGATTTGGTCAGTTGGTGAGTTTGACTTTGCGGGGTGGATGAGTTTTGCGGGGTGGATGAATTTGCGTAATTGGTGAGTTTGCGCGGTTGGTGAGTTTGCGCGGTTGGTGAGTTTGCGCGGTTGGTGAGTTTGCGCGGTTGGTGAGTTTGCGCGGTTGGTGAGTTTGCGCGGTTGGTGAGTTTGCGCGGTTGGTGAGTTTGCGCGGTTGGTGAGTTTGCGCGGTTGGTGAGTTTGCGCGGTTGGTGAGTTTGCGCGGTTGGTGAGTTTGCGCGGTTGGTGAGTTTGCGCGGTTGGTGAGTTTGCGGGGCAGATGAATGGATGTGTCGGTCAGTTTATTGGGTAGGTAATTTGGTGTAGTGGTTTGTGTCGCGGGGATATCTGGAAGATGTAGTGGAGTACATCATTATGATATTCGTACCTTCCTAATTCGATAACTGAAACGGATGTCATGATAGCGGTTAAAAAACAATTCCAAGGGATGTTATGCGATAACTTAACACCTTACGTTTTATCACACCTTACGTTTATTTAATTTTTCAAGGATCCGATCGTTCAAGAACTGTTGCAAAAATAAAGAACCTAAGTATTAAACAATTAATATTCCCGTTTCCAGCTAGACTTTATTAAAGTAATGGGGGCGTGTGAATACGTGTGGTATACTTGGGGACGTGTAAAGTGTTTAACCCTACCTTGCTTACCTCCTGTGTACCTTCTTGCAAACATTTATTTGTGATCTCTGTGGCGAGAATGATTAAAACTCCACCCGCTAGCTCTAATAACCTCTTTTCGTGTTTATGCATAAACGCAAGAAAATAACTATTACGCGTAATGCTTTTATATCCACGTTCAATTTAAACAAATGAGAAAGTGAAAACGAGCTGCAATTTAATTTACTTTACACTTAATAGCTTTTGCAATTTTCTTTGTGTTGTAATTGAATAACAGCAGAAAAAGTTTTACATTTTCATCTTTTAATCATATCACACTATTTACTCTCTCTTCACGCAACAAATTCTGAAACGAATTTTAACAGTGCTGTTGTTTACACCAACTTATTACCGTAGACATTAAGCAGTTATTTACAAGAAAAGGGGAAAGGTGACTGGTAGAGAAGAGCTGTTTGGAAGAATTCAACACACACTGAGTGAATAACAATAACAAAATGTGAGTTAAGTAAGATAGTTATTTTTTTAATGGTTGATTAATTTTTGTCACTGAAAGTCAAATTTAGGTTTTTTGTGTAAGTTGTCGTTCCATCTGTTGCATCTCTTACGTCCTTGCCTCCAGATAATTCTATTTTCATTGTCACTGTAACAGATGTAATCTCCATTTCCACCGCTAGCAATCATTGACAGGTACATCACCGTCATCGGCACCACCACTGCCCCCGTCACCGCTACCGCCACCGCCTCTGCCGCGAAACACTCTTCCCTTGCCGACGTTTCCTCTACTCTCTCCCCATCCCCGCCTTGGTCTCCCACCCCGCCTTGGTCTCCTATCGCCGCCTTGGTCTCCCACCCCCGCCTTGGTCTCCCATCCCCACCTTGGTCTCCGCCAGCGCGGCAGTTGCTTTCACTCGCCGATGCTCCTACCAACCACTTCATTTGTCCACTTCCTCCGACGTGACTTCCGGCTCTGCCCACACCACAAAACCCCCCGTCACTACAGCGGCTCGCCACAACTACACTTGCCTCTTTCCGGCACCAACGCTATCTTCTCACCTCCTTCTTTGCCACACCGCACTCTTCAATGGTTCTAAAATCTTACTTCATCCCCTATGACCACCACCACCACCACGACTACTAACTTCATGTGTTCAGTGTTTCATGTTCTCCCTCTCATCCTTTTCCATCTTCCCCTCCGTCAGCTCCTATTTCTCCTCAGTCTCCTCCATACCCTCCTCGCCTTCCTTCGTCGCATCCTTTCCTTTCTCCGCCTCCTTCCCCACCCCGTTGCCAGCCTCCGGGTCGGCTGCGCCACTCGACATAACGAGGCAATTTGCGGAGCACTGGCCTCCCTCACACCGCGGAAACAGCGGGCGGACGGCTCAAGACATAGGAGCGGGAGCGACTGGGGCTTAGGGCACTGGTGTAAAGTTGGCAGTCGCACGCGCCGTGGCATCGTAGCATGCCATGAGCTGCTCTGCGCAACTAGCGTCGCGAAAGGGAACTATGAGTATCCCCGCCTTAGGGATAGGGATGGCGTTGTCTGGTGGCAGGGTAATGAACTGCGCGGAGGGGCGATTTCGTGTTGGCACTCAAGCCACGGACTCCCGCTCGTGGCATCGACCTTGATAACATTGATTTCGGGGCTCGGCTGGGTCCACTGAGCATTGTCCACGGAGCCTTCAGCCGATGCCACACGGCATGATGGCTGTTTAAACCCCTAGGGAAAGCGTTATTAAATTTGGCCCGGTAAATGCCGTCTTAACCTGTGACGTTGATTCCGAACCACCCTGTACCGTTGAAGGTGAATAGAATGGACTTTCAAATGAAATCACCAGTTAGTACCTGAGCAACACAGGGTCGTAAACCCTCAACTGTGTTCCAAGGGTGAGGCGGGGTAGCATTCGAAAATGAAGTTCAGGCAGCGGGAGCAACGTTTGAGCAAGATCTCCGGACACAAAGGCGACACTGGCCTAAGAGGTGCACGCGGCGTGCATACCATGTCCAATGAATCAGTGGTGCCAACGCCCGCTTTAACAGTCGCATAATAAGGGAACAACAATGGACCCCGGCGTACGTTACTTCATTCACTTTCTCATTACCGCCTATGCAGTATAGGGAAAGTTAGATAATGCTGCGCGAAATTTCGGCGAATATTCGCCAGAAAAACTCTTATTAAAGGGCCCTGATAACGAAAACATCGGTAAAATGCCATTGTTAAATTTAGAAAAAAGCCTGTAACACGTGGTGTGGGTCGTTGATGCCGAAAAAATGAATGACGGCGAAACGTCTGTCTGTGAACACCGCTGGTGGCTAAACCGTTCAGCCGATTCTTTCCAAAACTTATATTCCGAAATCAATATGGCTGATGTCGGGGCCCCTTGAATTTAAAACATATATTTAAAATTTTGGGGTAATTTACATGAAGCCCCTGCGATATTTTCAGTATTAAAAAATAGCTCCAACATTTTTTATTACATTTTTTTGTTGGATAATGTGAAGGGCGTTTAAGAGAATGATACAGGACTCATTTTCGTTGAAAACCCTGATTTTTCGAAAATCGCAAAAATTCAAAATATTTTCGCCGTCTTCCTACAAATACAGTTATGAAGATAGAAATTTATTTCCCTTAATAAAATATGTTCCTTAAATATATATTTTGAAATAAGGTCGTGTACAATTTTTCGAAAATTTGAGTACTTTTCGCGTAATTTTGCGTTAAAGTACGACCGAGAATGTACGTGCTGTTTTAGCACTACTATAGTGTAATATTTCTAACTCTGCCCCTATGGCCGCAATGGAATATCACACTGTATTTCGTGTCGTTCTCGGTCTTGCCGGTAGAATTCGCATGATCCCAAGCACTGCTCGATACGGTCACGATCATGCGAAATCTAGCACGACTGAGAAAGATGCAAAATACAGTGACATATTCCATCGCGAAGATGAGCCTTGAGGGGCCTTGAAGTTAGAAAAACCTCAGTATAGTTTTTGTTTAGACATGGAATTAGTGTTTCGTCTCTCAGGTCTTTTGCAACTTTTCCTAATGTATTTTTGTGTTTCGACGCGTGTCGGATGACCACAAAACGATTCCAAACGTCGCCTTGCGCAATAGCTCCTTGGAACCTTCGCGAAGTTTGGAAAGGAACAAGTGCGGAAAATGAACAATTTAATAACATGTTGATAGATACCTATGACCATTACTTCATGCCTGTCGCAAAGAGCAGAGTAATTCCTAATATAGTCGTATTCCACCTGAGGCCAGTAGCAGCGTGACAGAACTGGTACCTAATAATTTGGTTCTTAATATATTCCCCCAGAGACCAGTAGCGGGGCAGCAGAACCTTATACCTATGTTTGCTAGAGCTCAGTAGCAGTGCGTAAGATAAAACTAATCTAATATCAGTGTACTATAAAATAAAATGAAAGAAATTATAACATTTTATTAAAATGTGAATCAGTTACATTAAAAATAATCTTAAACACCTTCGTTTACACAAAGTTGGTCTTTATCCTCTTTCGCAAGGCGAAAGCCCGGACAACGTATTGTATTTCACTATTTCATCATCATTTACCAAGAGACTTCATTTGAAATTCATTACTTATGATTTCAACCACACAACGTAGATTTTCCAAGTTGTCCCATGTTCGACAGATACAAAAAGTAGATACAACAACTTATGAATTAGCACAAACAGATGAATTTGAATAGAATTCCGAAACAAATAATAGACATTATGTGGACACGTACTACCGCTCCGTACTTTTTTAATAATGGCTGTTTTTGAAATTTGTTTGAATTCAAAATAGTTTCGTGATGAATCTGTGTTCGATGTTTCCGACAACTCGTGCCATTCAATGCAAATCCTCTCCAAATAATAGATAGAAACTTTATTTATAATTGAGCTGATATAGTCCGCTGGAAGAGGACAGAAACATGAAACCACGTACATACAGTTACAAATGTAAAAAAGCACAAAAATGATCTTTTGACCCTACCTAGCACATGCAGATAGCGTTTACATGTAGACAAATGCAAATACACTCTCACGTGTTCATAAATAAACTTCCTCACACATACTGAATAAGCATACATACATTCACATACATGTAATCCCACACATACACAGAATACTAATCGTTCAAAGGGTATTCAAACAACTAGGAATACAATTTTTACCTGACACTACTATAATATACAATACCTATAATTATTACATTTTAACTCCCCTCATTAACGTAATAAATATCAACATATTGAATTGAATTTGAATTGAATTGCCTTATTTTACGTGGCGAGACTCAGGCTATGAGGCCTATTCTTCCGTCTGACCACGCAAATTTCGCTACGCTCCTTTCACCAACTAGCAGAGAAAGAAGGTATTCCATGGGCGACGAAACAGCTGATTTTGAATTTTCCCCAGAGGCGTCATTGAGGCTTGATCTTTTACATGCAAGTAAATCTACTAACATGGGATAGCCGGCTTTACTTCCCCTCCGAAGGAAGGATTTTTTCGCCCTTAATCCACGATCGGGTTTGAACCCGCGAACTTGGGTACAGCAGTCCGTTACGCTAACTGCTACACCATCGCAAATATCAGAATAGAGTAGCAAAACAGCATGTTAGCATAGCAGAAACAAAGAGGAAGAGAAAATCAACCATTAAAATGTAATAGAATACCGAAAAATCTTGCATTGTGTAGATTACGCCATACGAAACCTAACCCTGAGGTTAAAGCCAATAAAATAAATAATTACAATTACAGTTACACGTATTTAAAACTAAACAAAAATATTTTTTAAAACAAAGTAGTATCAAGTATATTTATAAACTAATACAAATATTTTAATAACCAATTCAAAACCCCTTTAAAACAATTAACATTTAGCTCTAACCCTTTTGAAATACGAAACCCTGATATTAAGACCCTAGGGCGTATCGTTTCCAAGCTAAGCCCGACAGAAACGTATATTGCAGCTTACACGAGTTTTTCCTCTTTCCCATGAACCATAATCAGCAAACTTTGTTTTTTCCTTCACAAGTCTGTTTGATGCAGGTCTCAGGGGGCATTCCATATCCAATAGTAGCAAAATGTTTTTGTCGCCGTTTTATTATAATTGCGGAAAAGCGACACAGAGGGACAGGAGAGTTCTGTGCACAAGGCGGGGCTGCCATTTTCAATTGCTCGCCCACCCTCCTAGCACGAACACTAACCTTTCACCAACAAAACATGAAATACGCGAGGGAACGTTTTAATTGCACTCTGAAAGTGTTCGGTGAATATTTTCAGAGAAATAGAACAAAGTTTTTTCGAAATTATAGTAGCCTTGCTTTTAAGAGTAAGAAAAGAATGAAGCAATTTAAAAAATTGAAGATAAAAAGTTAATGATTATAAAATTGTAAATAGGTAATGATTATAAAATTGTAAGTAGTTCCATGGTCAAAATGTAAAGAACTGCTCGAAACAAAGTAAAACTAAAAAAAGTTAATGTTACGTGTATGACTGTACATCAATTAAATTAACGTTAAGTTTCTTCCAGCAATTGTAACAACATTAAGAAAAACCTTTCAAGGCACTAGTACAGTGCAAAAAACAATGTATAAGCAGCCGAAAAGCAATACAGGTTCATTAACTCATTTGTGGTTCCAGCACACTCTCTGGGAATACGAGGAGTCGGTAGATAATGAACAAAGGAAGAAAAAGTTAAGAAGTAATCTCGGCCAGCCGCAACGCCGCTGCCGCCGCCGTGTCACTGACCAGCCTGATGAGGGGGCGTGTCCACGTGCTCCTTCCTCACGAGGTAATTGATTAAGCTCTACCGCTCGTCTTGGATCCAATTCCCAACTTTCACGACTCCAGGCTCTCGACGAGTAGTCAGAAGAAGTCGAGAATGGGCTAAGAAACAAGTTGGAGGAAAAAAACGCCCTCGCTGTCCTTTTCGTGCAGCGAAATCAAGTGTTATTTCGTGGTTGAGCTCGAATGTGGATATCGAAAAAACAAACAAAAAAAAAACAAACATAATTTAGATAGAATGTGGCGTACATTCTTGGAAGATCCATGACAAGCGTAGCGTAATTACGTTTGTTTATACCAAGAATAGGCAAGAAAATACTAAAATTGGAATGTATGCCGCGAGAAGAAACTGTGGAGTCAAGAACATTATAGTGTAGATATTTGTTCTGCTCTTTTTGATTGCCTGAAATAATTTCTAAATAGTACGAATTGCTTTAGTCAAAAGATTAGTCATGCTTATATTTTATTATTCCTTGTAAATTCCTGGAGAATTTTTACCACTTGAATGAAGATAAAAGTAAAACTTCAGAAGCTTATATAAAAACCTAAGTTGTTCATTTCTTATCTCACAATTATCCTGATGTTTTGGGGTTGATGTGTAGATTGACATATTCTCCTCGTCCAATCAGCTCTAACAAATCCTCGGATGGCCTTTACATGGGATTTTCGAAAATTCTGCGATATTACACATTTTGCCGTTATGAAAATATTGCTGTAGAAAATTAGCAATATAAATGAAAATTTCAAATATTATCGAAACTGCATTTAATTTTCTGGAAAATTAATATTTGTTTATAATGGATTCAGATTTTGTTACAAAACAATTTCACCAGAAAAGCACATGCTGTGTATTAAAAAAACAAATATATAAAAACAAAAGAAAGAAAATAACAACTTCATATTATCAAACAATTGAAATAACAACATATCATGGATTCCAAATGTGAAAGTATGAATATTCTAGACATCAAGAATGTACAAACACCGTAAATTGTACAAACACTCGTGTCGATGTTAATATTACACATCAAAACAAGACCTGTTTTATTAACTTCCGCAGACAAACCATTTAATTTTATAGCAACCTGTAACGCAAGATCTTGTAAAAATCATGATGTGTGATACTACGATAAAAAACATCGCCTCCTCACCGCCAAAACTGAAAAATAATTAAGAACATAACTCTCGAATCAAATTACGCGTTGCAAAGCTAAACGCAGATCACGTCACATCCGGACCACATTTATTTTATTTATACTTTTCCTTTTTAATAATTCTGCTCGTAATCACACTTTAATTTAAATCGAAACCAATAGTTTGGTATTTACGGCACTATTTCTTTCGCGGCATCATTTTCCAATTACCCACACGCCGTCTGCGGCGCGGGGGCGAACCCTGGTGGCCGGCTGCGGGCTTTTTGTGGGCGGGCGGCGGCTGATGTATCAGGAGGCCGTGGGAGAGGGCGGGCGAGGCGGAAGACGGTTTTAGAAGGCACCTGTGCCTTCGTCTCAGGAGGCGGAAAATAAAGAAGAGTTGGAGGTAGTTGTTGAAGAGGAAATGATGGGGAAATGGAGATGAGATCGGGTGAGACAGTGTTTGTCGTTGGTACAATTTGAAAGTGAAGGTTTCGTAGTTTGTCAAATAAGGAAAATTGATAGTGATCCAAAACTTCCAGTGCACTCGGATCTACCTCATCTATCGTCGGTAAGATGTCAAATAAGAAAAAATATTCATAGTGATCCAAAACTACCAGTTCACTCGGATCTATTTTATAAATCATCGGTAAGATTAAAACCTGAGAACCCCCCACTAATTCTGGAGAAGAAACTACAAAGCAGAAAGTTTGAAATGAACTCGCTCTGGTGAACGGGTTAGATTGCTGACATCACATTGGCAGATTTATACGTAAAAGTTTGCAAAGACTTATTGGTTTCGAACATCGACGCCAACAATCAAAAAGAGTGCGCCTTTCCTTAATAGAGTGGGAACTTAGCATGGAATTCGCGAAGACTTCTTGTGGCAACTGGATTAAAAGCACATAACCTCAGCAGGGCTATGGCTCTCAGCGTCAGGCAGTGCCATAGCGTACTAGAGATCTCAATATGATCTCTTTGAAAACTTGTTTCGTAACTTTATATTTTTATCACTATGCACATTTTATTCAATATGTCAAATTCAGAACTCATAGTGAATTAATCAGTGTGTTGCAAGTAGAATATAAAAGAGATTAATTGCGACTTCAGTTCGAGCCTGAAACTTTGGAGGCTGAGGTCCTTGGTTCGAGTCCCAACAGTTTGAGGATTTTCGACACTACCGAAGCACATGAGTTGGATTGATAGTTTCCAAGCGCCTGAAGTGTTATGATCGTTACTCTCGTTAGTGTAAGGTCGGAGTTTTTATAGGCCTGAAGACGGCAGTGATCCTCTCCCCAGTGGATTGTGAGATTCGGTGCCGACCTACACTCCCGCTTGCGGGGTAAATCTCTGTCCTGGTATCTTCCCTAGAGGTTCACCGCTTCTAGCCAGAAAAAAGCTCCCAACATCCGATGGTAGTGCATATAAGAGAAAGTGTGTGTGATTAATGGGAGAGGAGAGGACAACGAAGAGGGAGGAAAGAACGCGCGCGGTCCGTGGTTCGTTTGTTGAGGAACTCTTTCGGCATTCGCCTGGCATTCATCGGAGAATCCATGGAAAGGCACCGATCAAGGCAGTCGGCCGCTATAATTCTCCTCCAGACTGCAGCGACCTACCTACATAGCTAGTGTCGCGACCACGGAAAGTTATTGTTTTGGTCGGTTGCTGTGAGTAATATTAGTATCAAGTAGTAGTAGTATCAAGAAGTAGAGCTTTTGTCAATCAATTAACTGCACAGTACTTTCCACATTGAGCGAGGGACTGCTTGTCACTTCTTTCCTCTTCTTCAGGATCTGACGAAGGGCTGATCCTCAACCCTATAAGGCTCATTTCTCAATCTGTAGAAAGACCCTGCGAATGCGCGGAGTACACGGATGTTAGGCTAGAATCCCATTTGGGATGTAGCTTGAATGGGGGGATTACATGGAAGAGAGAAATAGAAAGGAAAGAGGGGAAAAGAAAGAGAAGGAAGAAGAGAGGGAGAGATAGGGGAGAAAGGTGGGGAGAGAAAGGACAAGGAGGACGGGAGAGAGAGAGAGAGCAATTACAGGAGGGAAAGGGGAAAAGGAGGGGAGAGAAAGGGGAAGAGGGGAAAGAAAGGAAAAAAGAGGGGAGAGAAAGGAAAAAAGGAGGGGAGAGAAAGAAAAAAGGAGGGGAGAGAAAGAAAAAAGGAGGGGAGAGAAAGAAAGAAGGAGGGGAGAGAGAAAGAAGGAGGGGAGAGAAAGAAAGAAGGAGGGGAGAGAAAGAAAGGAGGAGAGAGAAAGGGGGAAAGGAGAAGGAGGAGGAGGGCAGGGGAGGGCGAGGGCGCAGGGCGGGCGTGTAATTAGCACGTCTTCTGCCTGGCAGCGCTGGCGCCGCGAGGAGCCCGCCGCCCCTGCGGTCGGAGGTAAGCAGGATTAGCCGGCGCGTGTTTGGGGAGGCCGGCAGATTAGACGCGCTGAGCAGACCGGCTCCCGCGGATACTTTATTCATCTGCTTCATTCTCTCCCGCCTCCTAATCTCTGTGGCGCCTTCCTTCTTCGCGCCAATTAGGAGGGCACTTACTTTCACCCTTTCTTCTTTTTCACGTACGTACTTATTTTTCTTCCTCTCATCTCTCTCTTTATTCTTCTTCGCCTTCCAATTAATAATAATGATCCGGTTTCCTTTCCTTCGTGTCCATTCTTCTCTTTTTCACATTCCTTCACCTTTTCTCCTGATTATAACACGTTTATAACATATTTCCTTTTCTTTCAACCTCTGCCTCATTGTCGTCATCTCTTTTTCTTACTACGCAGGAATCCGCTAACTTTCTCTACAAGTTATCTTGTGCATGTATTCTTCTCTCAAATGTATTTTCACAGCTTTTATGTTTTGTATTTAGTTATTTTTAACATTATATTTTATTTGTTATACATTTTGCAAATTTTATTATTAAATTTTTCGTCTCTTTAATTTCCTTCCCTAGGTATAACTTTTTTCTATTCGCCTCTCTGCTTTTTGAGAAGCAAGCGAAAGCGGTAGATAAATGTAACACCAGGATCTCATGCATTTTGACGTGGATCTATGCATAAGAAAACCTCTAAGGAAGTTCAGAGGTTAATTGCTACTCAACTTTTTCTGTGAACTTTTACGTCTGCTTCTGTAAATATTCATGACCGAAATATGAACACGAAATAATATGGATTCGAATTCTATTACGAGAACATTAAACTTTGTCAATTTTTTATTACAGTATTAAATTTTACGATATAAGTTAATCGTCTGTAGAAACTAGTGTTGCTAAAACAGCACATACTTTCTCGCCCGTACTTTCACGTAAAATTACGCGAAAAGTACTCAAATTTTCGAAAAATTGTAAATTACCTTATTTCAAAATATATCTTTAAGAAACAGATTTCATTAAGGGAAAAATATGTATCTTTAATACTTTAGTTACAGGAAGACGCAGTAAAATTTTCAACTTTTTCAATTTTCCAAAACTCAGGGTATTCAATAAACATGTCTACACCGTTATCTTAAACGTCCTCTACACTAGCCAACAACAAATTTAATAAAAAACGATGGAACTATTCTTTTGAAAATTTGGAAAATATCCCAGGGGATTCATGTAAAATATCAATTTAAAGTAAAATATCGGTTTCAAATTCAAGGGGGCCGCGACATTAGTTAATCAGTTTTAGAGATCTACCACTCTACTCCACTTCCACTCTACTTCCACTCTACTCCGTAGAGAGAAAATAAAAGTCAGTAAATAATATCGTTAACTTTTTATTGTTAAGTCGTTGCTCAACCTTCGTTCCTATGAAGACGCACAGCTTTTTTAAAAATTTACCACGATGCTTTAAGACTTTGGTTGATTTCATATAATAATTAACAAGGAGATACATGAAAATGTTAATTGTTTGAAACGGGTTTGGAATTGGTCATTGAAATATTTGTATTAGTTTAGAAATATACTTGTTGAAACTACCTTGTTTAAAAAAATCGTTAAGTTTTGTTTAGTTTCAAATACGTGTTGCTCTTTTTCTTACATTTCGGAGTCATAGATCGTTGCAATAAATTGTTCTATACTAACTGAGAGTAGAAGTGCAACAAAGGAAGTGCAGTGTGTTTAATTTGTGCTTCACAATTCCTTCCGGCTCCTTCAATCCCAATAACAATAAACACGAATCCAAGTGCAAAAAACAAAGGGTGATTAAAGTTGCCCTTTTAAAAATGGATAAGATGTCATGAAAGGCGAATGATATAATCCTGTTGTAAAATTCAAATCCCTCGAGTGATATTATTAATTTTACAACAAACCTAACGAGTTTTAGTTTATTTTAGGTTCATAAACTGGATATGCGCGATCTTACCATCACTTCACCTTATCCTTGCCATCGCAGATTCGGACAGCTTATAGGAGAACTCCTTATCTTCTCCCTTATAAAGGACATAAGCAGGCGGGAACTACAGACAAACGCATCCTCCATACGTAAGTAATCCTATCATCAAAGTGACTTCAACGACATGTACCGATACCACAAAATTAATGCTTGAATAGACACAACATGTTTGCAAACTTTTCTTCTTCTTCTTCTTCTTCTTCTTCTTCTTCTTCTTCTTCTTCTTCTTCTTCAGGATTGTCGCAGTCTTCTTGCAATGTTTGGTAAAGATTAATACGACACAAATGCGAAAAATAAATTATTTAAGTAATGGGTTGGTAGATGCACCACGATCATTATTTTTTGCCTGGCACTAAGAGCAGATTGGTTCCTAATTATTTCACTAGAGGCCAGTAGCGGAACTTTCAGACCATCTTTTGAGGCAAGTGAAGTGCCATTTAACGCATCACGTTCTACTCGTGGGGAACTAACCATTTCCTTTCAAATCATTCGAGAACATTCCAAGAGGGACATTGAAACGCGTATTTTGAAGAGTTTAAAGCACCTGCAAATATGATCAATTGCTCTTTCCATAAATTTCAATAAGTCGAATAAATTGGTTCCTATTCTTTTTAGACTGATATTTCTGAAACATTCTGTAAAAATTCTAGAATGTGTGTGTGTGGGGGGGGAGGGCGTCATAGCACTTTGAGAGGTGAAAGACTGTCAATAATACACAACCTTTCCTGTTGAACGTGAACCTGATTCATAAGACTGATGATATGAAACCTTATTTGGGAATTAAACATATATTTTTGAAAAATTACTTTACCTTTTCAGGTAACATTATTTTTTCACGTAACTTGTACTTCCCGGTGTTAGACGAAACAGACATATGTTTTGTTTTATATTGAATTAACGTTTACTTTTATTATTGATTGGGTAGCTCAAAAAATTTAAAAGTCCAATCTGAAATTTCCGCCAAAGGCACCACGTCAAGATAGTTAATAACATCAGAGTTACCGAACGATGTTTTTTCATCTTTGAGATCCACATTTTAAAATGAGACAAGATTAGGTTTGCACAAAAACTCCAGTAATCACCTCGCAAAGGAAATCATAAGATCGAATGAAATACGAAACCTGGTGAAAACTTCATTGGTGAGATGAGCCTCAACTTAGGACTTTAATTTGGTTGAGAACACAGTGAGGTCGGGTGAGCTTTTCTTTCTTATCGTTCTACTCTTCGCGGAACTTCAAGAAATTTAATTCGTCTGAAATATATGTCATAATAAAAGGACAGCCAAAGTTTTAAAGTGGATTTCAACTAGTCACATTGGAAAAACTCGTTAGTGAAAGATCCCTTCTCTGGGACGGAGAACATGGAACGCGTGTCCGAGACTGGCATCAGATGACAGGCACCTCGACGAAGTTTTGGAGTTCTCCGCAAATCCTGTTCCGTGGCTTAACTTGCGTTCCTATTATTTACGTAAAAGAATTCGAATTCGACCTTTGGTTTGATTGTTTCCGATCCCATCAATGTTATGGTCATTAGTCGTGTTAGTGAAGGGAATGTCTTATTTTGGGAAGCAGCCGAATTTCTTCCCCGCTAGATGGAAAAGTTCTGCGCCTACACGTCGGCTTACGGGGAATTTCCCCACTCCAGGTATCTCTCCCACTGCTCCATCCGGGACACGCTCTGAGCTCCCGATCGGTCTCCCGGCGTATGTGGTAGTGTAGTGCATGCTTGTGTAAATGTGTGTAAGAAAGGGTGGAGATAGGACAAAGAAGAGGAAGGAAAGATCGCCCGCAATCCGTAAGCCTGTTTTTTAGGCTACTGCACTGACAATAGCCAAGTATTTTTTATTGAATTCTCACACACACGTGAAACTATCAGTCTTCCCGGTCAGAGCCGCTGCGGAGACAACTGCAATGCAGCTTCTGAGCTAACTCAACGGGTAATTCGAAATTTGTTTTATGACGTCACAGAAGGGACCGATGGAGTAATCCTAAAATACATAGGATTAGGTGGCTCAGGGCAGGAATTCATGTCACTTCAGTGCCTATGACCGGGAGGTCCTAGGTTTTGAGTGTAGACGTTGGCAGGATTTTCGACACTAGCTGCATAGCTAGGTCAAATTTACCCTCTTGTCTGGAAGAGAATTCTAGCGGCCGGATGCTCTGATCGGTAATATTCACATCAACACAAGGCGAATACCGGAGATGTAGGAGAAGTACCCTAATAAACGGGCTACGGATCGCGCGCGATCCTTCCTTCATCTTCCTTGTCCTATTCTCTCCCCTTACATTTACACTTATACGCAGTACATTACTACACGTGTGGTTGGGAAAACTCCGCAGCCAAAGTGTATGTGCGTAATCCTAACCTCGATAATTTTTGAGTGGTAGAAGTGACAGATATTTGACATAAATATCCTAGGCAGGACTTGGAGTAACTTGATATAAAATTAATTGAATGTCACTAAAATCATTAAATAAGAAGCAAATGACGATTATTGATTAACTTATTAAATGCTACATAAACAAATTATGTTATTGTACTATGTCTAAAAATAATACAATAATGAATAACTTTTCTTGTAGAGCAATATTACTGGACCCCTGCATATCTTTATTCCCAGAAAACGAATTTTAATCTTATTTATAACACAAACGCAAACATGGCTGGAAAGTTAATTTCATTTAATGTTTAACAATTCAAGATATCGTAGGTAATTTGTTACCCTCTTAAATAACAATTAACACACAGCGCCGTAATTTGCGTCTCTTTTAACACTTCTCGGAGCAATCTGAATCTTTCGCATTAAAAATCTAATTATCGAAATTACTTCAGGCTTAAGTGCGATGAGATCTGGGAAAAGCTTTCTTATTCTAAGAAGTTGTTTGGCTCGGCCTGCTGTGCCAGCAAGCAGGCACTTAAGTGTTCCGAAAAACAATGGTGACTGCGGCAGTGAAACGATAGGGGCAGCGCCTTTCAGGGCTAATATTATCATTTGCACCCTTTAAAATAATATCTGCGCAGTATATTATTTTGGATACTGCCTGTTATTTGTTCATATTGAGAAATTAGTCCCTTTTTAATTAAGACAGTAATTGTAATGAATTATGTAATCATTACAAGACAATTGTTTAATTAGTGGTAACCAATTTCAGCTTAATATGTGTGAAATGTGTTCATTTGCATAGTTGTGCTCGTGCAGTTTGGTAGAGTACAAGCCCGTGTAGAAATTCCCTGGGAAACCAGGATTCCCTAGCCCTTAAGGGATTGTAATAACGGGCTCATAATAATAATAATAATAATAATAATAATAATAATAATAATAACAACATAATCATTATTAAATTTCTAATTTATTAAAACCAACGTTTCCACAAGTGTTTCTTGTCATCTTCGGGGTTGTTACATCAAGGTTAAACTGTGCGTGACGTACTATGTGGATAATGTCTCCTGACTGGCTCCTGTCGAGCAGAAGTCAAAAATTTAGTCAGTATATTATTCGCTCACGTTCTCTTTATCCCTAACTTCGCTGGATGCGTCGGTGCGGGGAGAACTGGCTAATTTGACGACAGAGCTTTTATATAAAATCCGTAGCTCGTTATTCGTGGCAAACTAGTTTCTGTTACACGGGAGCGAACATTTCTGATAATTAGATTTTGCCAAAAATGGAAAGAAGCAGCAGGAGTATTGTGTGACCGACCAATACCAATACGCCTTAAAGGGAAGGTCTACAAAAATATAGTGCGCCCTGCCATATTGTAGGGAGCAGAATGTTGGACAAAGAAGAAGAAAGAACAGAATTTTCACGTAGCGGAGGTAAAGATGCTGAGGTGGATTTGTAGAGTAACGCGAAAGGACAAAATCAGGAATGAAATGAAACTTCGAAAATAAGCTCTTGAGACAATTCTAAGCATATTTTGTCTAATAAACTACGTGGATATTCCGAATGGTTGGGCCGCAATGAGTACTCAAAATTTGGTTTGCAAAAATAATCTCTAGGCAAAAATTTGCATTATGAAAGCATAGAAACACTTCAGAAACATATTAATTGTTTATTATTTACAAAAGAAATGAATATATTTGTCCAGAAAGAAAAATTAAGCGAGAAATAAAAAAGCACCCAATTTATACAATTCGACTGCTTTTTTATTTCTCGCTTAATTTTTCTGAGCAAATATATTCATTTCTTTTGTAAATAATAAACAATTTATATGTTTCTGAAGTGTTTCTATGCTTCTATAATGCAAATTTTTGCCTAGAAATAATTTTTTCCAACCAACTTTTGAGTGCTGATTGCGGCTCAACCATTCGGAATATTCACGTAGTTTATTAGACAAAATATGCTTAGAATTGTCTCAAGAGCTTATTTTCTAAGTTTCGATGTTTCCTCCCCGGACAGCCTGTGTAAAACTATTACTTAGGTGCTTTCAATAATTCAAATGTAACCAGTTTTCAAGTGATTAGCATTACCTTATCCTGTAACGTTGAGCGCCTTCTCTGATGGTTTCCCTTAGAGCTGCCGCCGGCGGGAAGTCGCCCAGCAGAATCGAAAACTGCTTAGCGCAGGAGACGAGCAAACTTGCAAACATGTCGCAGTTTATCTCCCGCAACTACGTATCATAACTTGCCCACAACTTCAACTAATGTAATTCAATTCTCCGTTCCAACAAATCTACGAAATTCTTGCCCGGATAGTTCAATTAATTCTGCAGATATTCAAGTACTTTGAAAGTTGTGGGGGCGAACGAGCCATAAAGCAGGCCGGCTACAGCGCGGAGTTAGGAGGAGTTGGTTGTCCACTGGCTATGTACTCTAAGCGAGCTTTCCGCGCCGACGATATCATCCCACTGGCATGGCACAACATTTGCACCGCCCAACGCGAGGCTGCATTTCACTATTAAGGACTGTTTTTAAAGGAGATTTCTTCTTCGACTGTCAATAAATAAAGATACATTAGGTTAATATCAATAAATAAGTTTGATTTGATTTATTTTCGTCAAACATTAAAAACTGTTTTTGTTGTAACGAGGAGACTCATAATCAGCGCACGTTTTATTGAGTGCCGGTATCTTCACAATTCTTGAACTCTGTCAATCTTTGTCTTCTCATTTCTGTCAATAAATCAAGGTACATTAGGTTAACATCAATAAATAAGTTTGATTTGATTTATTTTCGTCAAACATTAAAAACTGTTTTTGTTGTAATGACAAGACTCATAATCAACGCACGTTTTCTTGAGTGCCGGTATCTTTCCAATTCTTGAACTCTGTCAATCTTTGTCTTCTTATCTCTGTCAATAAATCAAGGTACATTAGGTTAATATCAATAAGTACGTTTATTTGATTTGTTTTCGTAAAACATTAAAAAATGTTTTTGTTGTAATGGGGAGACTCATAATCAGCGAACGTTTTATTGAGTGACGGTATCTTCCCAATTCTTCAACCATAAATAGTTGATTGAAGAAGATAATTACCAACAAAGCGAGGTTAGCAACATTTGCTTTTATTATATACTTTCAAAACATAAAGAAATATTTTTGACATAAAAATACTTGTCTGTGGCGCCACGGCAAACAATTTCAAAATATTTAAATAAAAGGTCATTGGCAACATTTTTATTTTATTAGAAGCTTTCAATAGTTTAGCCATCATCAGATATCTTGTCAAGGAATCGGAAACTCAACATCGATCCTTGAGTACAAGAAAATCTGTGCAGAGTTTACTTCTCTCTCACACTTCATACATTTAAAAAAAAATTGATGTTAAATAAATAAAAAATGATAATAATAAATTGTGCTGTCTTAATTTGAATAATGCTGAGAACTCACGTTAACTGAGCAATCAAAGGAGTCGGGACAGTTATTTAAAATGTTCTCTGCAGCCTGTTGATATTTTCAAGAAATATTTCGCTAAGTATTTTCTCTGTCAAAATGTGATGGTTTTTGATGAGATTGTAATATCTGTAAAAAAAATGCTTGGTGAACTTGGTAGCAGATTCACAATGCAATATCTCTGAAATGTGAAACTGAAAGGCGTCTGTTCGAAACATTTTGGAACAAGTATTTTCATTTGTCGTAAATAAAAAAGGGCAAACTCTCTACCACTACGACATATTAATCTTTTTGTACGAAATAACAAAATGTTTGTAAGAAAAAAGTGATAGACACATTTGTATAACTGGCTATTATTTTCAATGAAAATTATAAACCAGAAAGATATGGTTAGTTTCCTCAATCATATATAATAAAAAAGTACAATGCAGTTTGTGTGGTATAAAAAGAACAACAAACTCATATCCAACAAATGACCTTCAACCTCAGTCAGGAGTTTTAAGACCAGAGAATAACAAATGAAAACAAGGGACCTAAATTGTTACATTAATGAAATGCATTTATTACCATAAATTGTCATAGCGTTTCGAAATAATCAAATTGAACTCGGTTCTTCAAAGAGAATATTGTGTTATTTCAGTTTTGTTATTCTCCTTTGTAATTTCATTACCTCAGTGACAAAGCTGGAATGCTTCGAAATAATTCTCTTCTACATCACTCTTAAATTCTCTCAACCCAGAGCTTTTTACTATTCGAGGTATTCGTTGCTTTACATTTAAATTTTAAGACAGTGAATGAAAACTATTTTGGTCCGTTTCATTTTACTTTGTACTAGGAAAATCCGTCAGGCGGTGTTCTGCCCTTCCTCTCCCTCTTGCCCCCCTCCCATCACCCTTTCTCACTGTCAATCCCTGCTTCCCTCACCCTGTCCTTGTCTGTCTCTGTGTGTCTCTGTCTCTGCCGCTCTCTGTCCCTCTCATTCACATTTACTTGCAGATTCTGCACGTCTTTGAGCAGGTGAGGTAAAATCGGGAAGCGGCGGACCAGCAAAAATGTAATAGAATGTTCGAAAAGAGCTCATTCTGTAGATTACGTTGAAACGTTTCTTTGAGGCTTCGGCCTCAAAATTTTAGTTTTTAAGGCCCTAGAACGCCTCGTTTAGGAGTTATTTAACGATATAGACTCAAAATGCTGCCGAGTGTGTTGTGGATTGCATTTGTCGTGAATATTTCGTTTTGTTCTACAACGCCATGTAGTGGAGTTACAACAGAATTAACAGCACATTAATATTCTAGGTGAAAAAACACGCAGAAGTGCCAACTTTCTTGGAGATCAGTCCAACGATGTCAGAGTTTAGCTCTCATATATATACCAACATCCAGTTATATATATAAAATTTAATCATATGCAAAAGAATGCATCGATTGTGCAATTGCGTGATTGTGATTATGCGTTTGCATCGATTGTGCAATTAACGCTTCTGCGCTTGCAAATTTAAGTTTCTATTGATGTGAAAGTGTTTAATTTATCAACTCTTGTAAACGTTACTAAAGTAGTCTATTGTCTAGTCCAGAGATATGATTTTTTTTTAAATTTCATGAATCTAAATTCAATGTAGATTTGAAAGATCATTTGCTTATCGAAGTGGTTTTGCTTCTTCGTGGTATTTTTCCATAATGTAATTTCATGAATACATGTTTCTTTATTGCCGCTCTACAAATGAGTTGCGATTTTCAATTGCTTCCGACTCTATTAAAATCTGTATTGATTCTTTTGTAAACAGCATTTAAAAGTAAACTTTTAATGCTGCCTGGACCGATGGAAAAAGTTCACATCTCCTGGAAAGACAATCGGCGCATTTTCTTACCATTTACTTCACCACAATATATGTTTGAAAACTCTAATCGAAATTTTAAAAAATCTAAATTAACAATTCAGCGTCAGTGAGAAATGAACACAACGTAATAAAGAAAATCTAATCATATTTAAGAGAGAAGTGGATGTGCGCTCTCTAGATAAGGAGCAATACTCTTATTACAGACGTACTTAATCATTATTTTTATATGAATTCGTATTAATCATTGATCATTAACATAGTATCAAATTCACAAATGGTTAAAGCAAAAGAAATCTACACCAATAAAAGTGAAGGCAACATAACCGACGATACCACAAAAAGTAGTGTGTTAATAGATACGAAATTTTGACAGCCTCTTCTTCAGGATTGTCGCGGTGTCCTGCAAAGTTTGTTAAAGATTAGAATAAACAACTACGTAAAATAAAGAGTTTAAATAATATTTTGGTAGATGCTCCACGATCATTAATTTTCGCCTGTCGCTAAGAGCAGATCGGTATGTAATATATTCCGCGAGAGGCCACTGGCAGTGCAGCATAACTGGTATTATCAGCGCAGGTTTTCTTGATCCCTCATTTCGCTAAATGCGGGAGGTGTGGGGGACTGGTTATTTCGACGACAGGACTGTTGTATCAAATCTGTAGCTCGTTTTTATTTGCAAAATAGTTTCTATTACGTATTCGAGAGCGATCATTTCTGGAAATTATATTTTGTCTACAACCTTGTCGCTAACATTCTTTATTCTAGTAATGTCAGTAGAGGAGGGGGAGTGATACTCCGGGTCTGAAGAAAACGTGTGCTTATAATGCCTACTAGTTTGCTAGAGGTCAGTAGAAGTACGCAGATAAACATTTTAATCAAATAGCAATATACTGTAATATATAATTAAAGGAAATTATAGTATTTTATTAAAATTTGAACTAATTACATTAAAAATAATAATCTTACACAACGTGGTTACATAAAATAGTTTATTTTCTTCTTTCACAAGGAATGGATACGAAGAAAGCCCGGGCAACGCTGGTTATTTTTCTAGTAAGGAATAAAGACCAAGAAAACTATTTTCAGTTTACGTGCCATTTTTATTTACGCGGAAAAACAATGAAAATGAAATATACAGAAACTAAACGCAGTATTCCAGAGATAAAGAAAAACTACTGTACTGTCCATACACATACAAAAGACAATCTTACCGTTTTCTCTAACTCTGAGAAGAGTCGGAAACAGGAAAGGAAAAAAAAAAAACGGGCGAGGCAGGGGAAGACGTAAAACGATAGCAGCCACTGTGCCGAGGCGAGTACAAGATATTACTTAACACCAGCCTGCGGCGTACGAGCACTCCCTGGAGACGTATTCCTTCCTTTCCCCGATATCTTTCCATTGCCGCGGACTAACCCTCGCGGCGGACGCCGCCGCACCTATTTCGCGGCGTGCACTTTGTATTCATCCGCGGAAGATTTACTTCGGCGTAATAAAAAAAAGAGAGAGGCGAGCGGGCGGGCGGCCGGGCGGGCGCTGGGGCCTAGTCTGGCGAAGAAATGATAAAGAAGTTGGAAACTTCTCGACTTTCCCGTAAGGCTCCGTCGATTTATAACTGGAAAGCCGTTGGCCCCTTCGTGTTGTGAACGTCGAGGAGAAGTTGGGAGAGCGAAAGAGAAAGAGAGCAACGGAGGGGAAGGAGAGATGGGTATACAGAGAGATGCAGAGGTGGAGGGAGGGAGAGATGGAGAAGTGGATGCTGAAAGAGATGGATGATGGGAGGAATGGAAGGATGGAGAAAGAGGGAGAGAGGGCAGGAGGGAAGCAGTCAACATTGCCTTTTGTGTCGCTGTGAGTGCCGTCGAGTAGAAAGGAGAAAGAATAAGAGAGAGGAAACTGGCGAAAAGGCTCAAGTACTCATTTTTTCTCTGTCGGAACCGCTGCGTCAAGTTTGGTGATGATCGTGACGATTATATGAGGGGAAAGAATCTGGATACAAAAGACTTGTGTTTAGGGGGATGATAAATAGGCCCTATCTCTCTGTGTTGTTTCCCTTCATTGCATGAGGAACTCCTGAAATATGTTGAACATTCTTGAGGAAGGGGTGACCAATGGTTTTTACGCACAGTGCAATGAATGTATGCAAAATAAGAATCGACCAACTTGGGCGTGAATAATAGAGATCAACCATATTTCTTAATGCATTTCTTAATTTTGAGTGTCATTTGAGAACTCTCCACTTCAATTGGAATCATCGACTTTTTGTTTTTGGAAGAGGTCTATGACTTCTCATTTACTTCTATCTATGTTTTTTTCTTCAGCACTCAGTCTTCTTTTTTATTATTTCAACCAATACTCATTCTTATTTAATCAATCTACGTAATATTATATTAATATTTTGCTTATTGAATATTGTGTAGTCTACTATAGTTTCCCATTATTTATTGTGTTTCATATTCATTTTTATACTTCTACTTCTCTTTAGGTGGTACTTTGTACTTCATATTTTACACTAGTAATTCACGTAGCAATAATTAATTATCAATCCAAAGGACTTTGAATTGGTACCTGTTGAAGTATTGTTGGAATTCAAGCTGATTTACTCTTTAACGCATTTAAGCGTTGGTAAATTCGACATCAACTTGAATTCCTTTCCTACACGCAGGAATGGATTAAAGCTTAAGCGGATTAAGCACGTGCTTAGACTTGCCGCTGGATAAGGACCCACAACAATTTTTGAAACACAATTTCGTGTTAATTCATAAATAAGTTAAAAATCTTATAATATTATTTTGTTTATTGCAAAGGTTATATTTCATTTAAAACTATGCGAAGTACCCAGCATTACCATTCTATTTATTACAATTATCTACTTAACCATACGAGCAACTACTTGAATATATAGGGTAAAAAGGAAGTAATTCATTTCTTAGCACTTCCACCTCGTAATGCTTTGCATGGCATTGCGTAGCCATTGCCTTACGAATTGAATTCTTTTCGTCTTTATTTGGAAGTTCCTTTGTATGTAGAATAAAATGTGATATGTTCGTATACAGAATATAATATATTTGAACCCGGCGTAAAAGCTGATAAAGTGACTTTTGCTGGAAATGAAAAAAAGGTATACTACTGAACTCTCCGAATGAATCTGAACTTTTGTGAATAAGCTGATAATTCTAATTCCTTCTATAAACATACAGTTATTGAATAAAGAGCGTGTATAATTTCCGAATTACATAACTGTCATAAAACCAGAAAATCGAACAAGGTAAGACGACTTGTCTAAATTGATTCAATAATCTGAAATCAATGATTAACATAAAATAAGTCGAGTTGTCTATTTTTACGCAATATTTGTTAAACATTATAAATATAAATAATGATGACAAGAATAAGATGGAGGCTTCTTTGACTACTAATTCGAGCTTGAACACTAATGAAGTAGAGAAACATTACAAAAAATAGACGCACACGTCTGGTTGATTTTGCTTAATCCTTCTGGTACCGAGGGGGGTAAATGAGTTACCTCAACGCATATTTTATTATTTTTTATCATCTTATAATTTTATTACATTTCTGATATATTGTGTAGTTGTTTGAGTTGACGATATTATTATGCTGAAGACGAGAAAAACGTCAATGATTACGTATACATCAGTTTAGAAGGGTATCAAGTGAAAGAGACAATACGAATAGTACAATATGTTCTACAGGTAAAAGGGCATGATGTGGCATTCGGGACCTCTTCGTTGTGGACGCAAGTCCTGCATGTAAAATATATAGTTAAAATTGCTAAATATTTTATTAACATGTCAAAATAATGTTTAATCTGCATAACCAAAACAATATTACGAGATTTGCGGTAAAAATATTAAAACTATATTGAATTTTCTCTGGGGTAACTTCGTTATCCCCCCTAGGTATTCGACGATTAGGACTCGAAGGTTAGAATATATAAATCAATAATTAGACCAATACTAACATATGCAGCAGAAACAAGAAGAGAATCAAAACGTACCCAAGAACAACTTGAGGTCGCTGAAATGAGAGTTCTGTGGAAAATTACAAATCACACTCTACTGGATCAGGAAATAAATAGAAACATTAGGGAAGTGTGTAAAATTAAGCCAAATACGGAATGGGTAGCAGAACGAAGGAAGGAATGGAACGATCATATTGAGAGAATGGAGGAGAAAAGAATCGTGAGGTTTGCTAGAGACGAAAAGCCGAGGGGAAGAAGAGAAGTTGGTAGACCAAGAAGAAGATGGAAAGACTCGTTATAATTCGTGGAAAGGAACAAGTCTTAGACTTTTTAAGAAGAAGAAGAAGAAGAAGGTATTCGACGTGTGCAAAATACCTCGGTAGTCGAAGGGTTAAAATACATCCTCTTTAGTTTCACTTCAGTAGGAAAAGAACTTCATGATAAACGGACATCCGCCTTTCTACCATATTTGAAACTCGAAGTAGCTGGGGCTGGAGGAAAAGTTGAGATACATTATGTGTTAGCATTATCAAGTAGTAAAAGTTTTCTTGCAATCTCAACGAGACTCGTTACGTCACACGCAAGTACACAAAAAGTGCGATGGTGGCGCTTTGTTGGCGAGAGAGTGGAAGTAAAAGCATATGTTTCTCAGAAACAGACCTTCAAAAACACTCTACACTTTCTTCTTTTTTCAAGCACATTCTCTGAGTTTCACTTTTGGCGACGCAAAAGTATCAGTAGCCGTTGTAAGAGCCATCAACATCACTAGCCATTGTAAGAGTGTTTACGTAAGTGCATCCATTAAATTGAATGTTTGTTGGTATACAACTGTTTAAAATAATCTAAAGTGGTCAGCAGATGTTCAAAAATTTGGGCCCATTCATTCACATGAACAGAAAGAAATTTAATAAGTAAATATGGCAAAAATATTTTTTTCTCTAAAAATATTATTAGATGTTTACATTCCAGGGTTCCACATTCTGTACGACTGTTTTCCAACACGTAATACACATCGCACAATGAACTGCCATTATAACATATCATTATTACTTTAAAGTTATAAGAACACGGAAATAAATTCTACACTGATTTTATACTATTCTCATTTTTTATCATCCATAAAGCATAAGTAAAACTTATATTTATTGTTACTACTACTTTGCTTTTTATATAATGTAACTGGCACGCACCTGAATTAACGGTGGACCAGCTTTGAGGTACATGTCTATTGGATGATTTGAATTACAAACCACTTCCGGAATGCAGCCAGCTCACGTAACTTCATACTCGATCCACATTTAGCAAATACTAGGCCAATGCTCCAGTAATTAATGGTTTCAGGCATAACAATAGTACGGGGTTTGCATCCTCACATTACAATAGAGTAATAGCGTTGATAGAAGAAACAGTGATATTGCAGTGATACATAAATTACTTTTATCTGATACTCATTAACGCAGACTCTGAGCGTGTAGGCAAATGTTTTAGCATACATAAAAGATATCTTTCGAGATGTCACTCTCCAATTTCACTGAATTTTTAATACGTCGCAAAAGATGACGTAACCTTCACATTTTTTTCTTTTCTTCTGACAAAGTTTTAATTGGGTAAAATCACCTTGGAAAGGGAAGTGAAGAGATTGCATTGTTTTGCTTAAAAAAATGCAATATTTTCGAGCAAACACAATTACAAAATGTATTAACCTAGATATTACAAATAGGCATTAATGCATTTTTCTATTCGGTTTTACAAGTAGAAAACCACCCCGAAATCTCAAATCATTTGTCTAAATGCTGTCTCATGTAACCAAATACGACGTAAAATTGTTTAAAGGACTGTTCTTGTACTTTCTTTTTAAGCAAAATCGTTGAGTTTGAAGTTTTTTGAAAACCACATTTTTTAGAGAAAACTGCCAACAACGTCATACAGTGATTTTCTCCAAGAGAAACAGTTTTATGCAAATAATTTGTAAATCGAAGATTACACTTCGAAAACGATCTAAGAATGATCATTTCTAATTTACAATTGGAACAGAACCACACTTAATATCTGGATTGGAGCATGGTGGACAGAGATGATTGGGCCCTTGCGCGTTGCATCCGTCTTCAGCCAATGAGCTTCAGGCAACGGTTTGCATATCAATATTAGCAGGAATGCCAAAATTATCACAGTCATTGAAACAGAAACAGATAAGCAATTTTTTTTAAATGTTGCATCGTTTATTTCAATTACTCCTTCGTCGTGTTATTTTAGGTTGGTCACCGTTGAAAATTGTCATTTTCTGACACTTTCGAAATGTTTTTTCAACACTTCTCGCTCTCCATTCAACATGGCGGCCAGAGTCTGGCCTGGCTTTTTAAACGACGTGCCCGTGTTGTGGTCACGTGGTTCGTGACGTAAACTGCTTCTGCGCAGAACGAGCAAAGATCGGTTCGCCGGAGGACCCTGTCCATCAGCGTTGCCAGATGATTAAATGTGTATTCCAGTACAAACCTTCAAAAATCCTGGTACTTTCACTAAAATTCCTGGTACCAAAGACAATTGACTTAAATTCTGAAATTGTTCAAATTTTAAGTCTGTTGTGTTTTCAATGAGCTCAGGAAGGTGGTTAAACTTAACTCGACATCGATTTATTTTATATCGATAACCTAAATGGAAGACTACGACGTTCTATCCTTTTCTACGACAGCATGTGCTAGAAATAGACCGTCCTACGTCACCCTTAACGTTTTTACGGCAGTGTTTTCAGTAATATCGTTATTTGTAATTTTGGTGTTCATCTATTTCTTCCTTTAGTTCCTTTCGGGGCATAGGGCCTCGGCAAAGGTTCTTCATCTTATTCGGTTTGATATTGGTGTTGACTTTAAATCAATAAATAAAATATTATTATACGCATCTTAAATCGTACATCATCAATTACTGGAGACCTAAAATCCTGGTATATAAACATACCAGGATGGCTTCACACTGGTACATGGTACCTTCACTAAAATCCTGGGGGAACGTACGAGGATCCTGGTACGTTTGGCAACACTGCCGTGCATCTCTTGAAGGAAATAACGTAACTCGTTCTATCGAATGCAATTCCATGGAGCCCTCCGAACACGAAGTTCGTCATCCGAGTGGTGGCCAGCCTGTCGGCGTCCGTTCTCCCAGGGCGGCCTCGTGCCCTCGCACGTCGCGGCGTGGGCGTGGGCCTTTGTGGGCGACGCCGCCGCCCGCGCCCGCCGCCCGATTTCCATCTCATTTCACACCGCCACGCGGCCCCGTCTCCTCCTCTGCCCCCACCGCCACCGCCACCGGGAAAGGAGCTGCTTCATGCGACCGGCAAAAATTAAGGCATAATAAGAAATTGTGTAATGCATTTTTCGTAAACTGTTTTTTTCTTGTATTCCAGCGTTATAAACGACCAATTCTGTTGCAAGAAATCATTCACGACCGGGCATTTTACGGCACAAATGATGACGTGTTAGATTTTACGGCACGAATTATTGCGTCATCACACATTCAGCCAATCGCAGCGAGGTAGGCCGTCATCACATATTCAGCCAATCGAATCGGGGGAAGGTAGAAGTAAACGGAACAGCCAACGTTTTCTTGCACGGATGTCAAGTACCCGAGACATCACAGGAAAGTTGTTTCGTAAAATTAAGTTTGATTCTCAGACAAATTTACAAAGCTATTATGCAAAAAAATAGCGTATGCAACTCGTTTACAATGTTGGTTTATTGCATTCGTACAAATTTGCAAAACGCTCCTAAAGTCGTTCGTTTCCAAAACATGTACTCATGCAATGAAGCTTAACATAATAAACAAATTGCATAAACGACTATTATTCTACTGTTATATTGGGTATTTTTGAGTATTCCCGGCGCGTCAATGGCGAAGATCAGTTGTCCCGTAAGTGTAAGGTATATTTTATCGCGGGAGGTGGGCGGTGATATTCCCCGGCTGGCTGACCAGAACCGACGCCGACCTACTCGTTGGAGGCGGATTATTCCCCAACCAGGTAATTCTCACCAGCGAGCCACCACCTCTGCCAGCCCCATACGCCCAGGGACAAGCGCTAAGCTCCGACTGGTCTATCGGCTTGTACGGCAATTTAGTGCATCTAAGAGACAGTGCGAGTAAGAGGAGAGGATAGGACAAGGAAGAGGAAGGAAAGATCGCGCGCGGTCCGTGGCCCGTTTGTTAGGGCAGTGCCCCGGCATTCACGTGGAGTTGATCGGAGAAACCACGGAAAACTACCGATCAGAGCAGCCGACCGCTAGAATTCTCCTCCAGACGGCGACTGAACTCGAACTAGCTATACTGTCGAAAAGCCACCGTCAGGAGTGGAAGACTAGGATCTCTCCCGGTCAGAGGCACTGGAGTGACATCAGATGATGTCCTGAACCACTCAGCCGGTTTTACTGTCTGGAAGTGGTTTTGTTCCTCCCCCCGGTGAATGATATGATCCGGCGCCGATTAATGCGTCAGATCACGGTGTTTCTTCACCCAGTTATCTCCTCCAACGGGGCACTGCCTCGATTGCAACGAACGCTAATCCCCTGACCGGGTTGTGTAATGTATTACTCGTTCACTTCACATTTGCAGACGGCAGAATTAGGAACTAATATTGTTTTGAAAGCGAAGGCCCGAACACACAACCGAGAATACACGAATCTGACCAATCAGCTGTCTCCGAAGGCAGCACAAGCGCTAAGGACACAGCTGACGAATTATGCCTTTCTGACAGTGAACTGGGGTCTCCCTGGTACATACAATAAAATAGATCACACCACACGCTATTCACAACATTCACGTACAATATTTTTATTTCTTCTTTGCACTTACCACTGCTTAATGGTTATGTTCTTGCCCCGCCGGGGTTCTGTGTGCTGCTCACCGCCATCTGTATCATATTAAACGGTCAGTATATACTGCAGACGCGCGTTTCTCATTCAGTCGGCGGTGACCTCATGTAAACAAATCGCAGCGCAAAATGTAAAGTGAACGAGTAATATGTACGTGGGAATGTTTGTGTGTTAGAGAGGGGAAAAGAGGAAACCAGAATAAGAAAGGAAAGATCGCGCGCGGTCCGTGGCCCGTTTCTTAGGGTTCTGCTTCGGCATTCACTTGCTAAAACAACAACAACAAACAAACAAACACGGAAAATTATTCATCATAGTGGCTGGACGGTTGAAATCTCCTCCAGACAGCCGTTCGAATCGACCTAGCTAGTGGCTAGTTTTGAAAATCCACCACGATCGAGTCTGGAACCCTAGAACTTCCCTTTCGAGACGCAGTGGTGCCAACAGCTGATGGCCTTCAGCACTGCAATGATATCCAATAAATAAAGCAACGTATATAAACTAATGACATAATTAATGGTGGTCATGTTGATATCTTTTAAATAGAGAACAGGTCTAGGCTTCAATATTTTTAATAGTTACGCACACTTCGACCGCGTAGCAATCATCACCAGAAAACGAAATTCTGTCCAGAATTTTATTTCCTAATGATGATTGCTATGCGATCGAAAATATCTTAAGTATTACAAATATTGATTCGTGACCAACACTTTTTGCTGAGATGCTGCAGGCTCTGATGACAATCGCTACGCTATCACAAAGGTTTCAAGTATTAAAAACATTGATATCTCTACAACGTATTTTTCTCAGTTTAATACAATAATGTCTGCAACTGTGGCGTTATGATCCACTTTTTATAGTTAATTTAATTAGTCACATGACACGCGACGTATGTGCTCCTTTGGGCCCCTTGCACTGCGCTGTGCGCCTCCCTCGACGCCTGTGCTAGTGCCGCCGCCGCCGTGGCGTCGTTTGTAATCTTGTCGCCGCCTCGCCCTCAGCCCTTCATCTGCCGCCCACGCCGCGCCCTTCAGCCCTTTGTCAGTGTGCCCCGTGACGCAAATTTCGATGCCGCTCCCACGGACGTGCGCCCGACACCCACGCGCGGGTGTCGGGGTTCGAATCCCACGTCGGGGGTGGACGAAATGCATTCAAAGCTCGCCGTTAAATTTTACTTCCTCTTAAATGCTGTTTCGAGTAGATGTGCTGCCAGTAATGTGAAAATAGTGTCCATATTTTGACAGAAACACTTTTGTGGGTCCTGATTTAGAAAACCTTTTATTACGAATTTGGAGCATAGTACCTCACTATGTGGTTCGGTTAAAGGCCTTTAAAGACATTAAAAAAACTATACTCTGAAAGTTCTAACCTACCGACCCCTGGAACAATTTTCATTGTGTGCTGTAACTGTACTTGGACGTTGTATCACCATTCATTATATACATACTGTATGCATAATTTAAGCGTTTATTAATGCACAAGTCCGTATAACTTTGAGAAATATCCAGTTTAGCGCACAAACATGGTATGTAGCATATTACATATTCGTTACAGATTACGTATTTGTTTTTATTGCATTTGATTGAAAATAAACAAACCCACAGGAATCATTAAATGTAATTAGTGTAGCATTCCTTTTAACGCAAATGAGAATGTAACATTGCCTTACCTCTCCATTTCAACGTTTCTATGAATTCTCATTGTTTTTCAACTAACATGAACTCAAACTGTGGCAGCATGAAATTGTTTTGCTCTGGTGTGGACGTAGTTAGGAGGCGAGTCGCTACAGAGAGCTTGTAAATAAGTTGATGTGGAACAACTATATCGAAAAGTCTTGAATTGGTCCAGTGGTTGTGCAGAGGGTGAAATTGAATCTCTATATTAAATTTCATAATGTTACGAAGTGAGAAACAATTTCAAGAGAACAAAGAGCCAGTAACGAATTGCAAATTGGAGCAAATATTTCCATTCGTTAATGTGAATCAATGTCGAGGAACAATACTCACAAGGAACAATATTCACAAAAGTGTCAATTATTGCCAAGGACATTTTTGATGTTGTTTATATTGAAGTTTTTTATTATTTCAGAGAAATTTTTTCCAACATGCGTATTGTTGTAACTTAATTTATTTTAACTACCACTTTAACAGCTAAAATTGCAATCATTATAATCTTATATTTATTTTTTTGTGTTGTGTGTGGTTCAGGTACAAATAATCATTTAGTAATATCACAATATAATGATGTAAAGTATGCCATTAATAGTGTCGCAGTATAATGTACAGTAGTATCAATTTGTTATCTATATTTATAAATTTTAATTAACTAATATTTTATTTATTTTTACTTATAAAATCAGCTTGTAAGACTACTCAATGAAAGACGAAAGCTTAACTTTCATGTAACTTTGCGTGCACCCCGCAAAAATTCTGGGTAGGCCTAAAAGGGTCTTATTTTACACGGCCCCTTTTTTCTACAATTTCTGTACAGAAAATGCAAATGAATGCAAAAAAGAATTTGTTTCATTTTCACAGTACTATTTCGATATCAATCCTGGATGAACAAGTAACAGCGTCGGGCATGGTCATTTTGCTTTCTGCATTTAATAGAGATTGAAATATTTCCTCAGATGTTGCCAGCGGCGCTCAAACCTTAGTTGAATATAACACGTTTTTAAATATATAACGTACGTCTGCATACAGGTCAAGAAGTCAGTTTAGATGGTGTGGGATATTTTTAGTTTCCGTTTTCAATGAACCGAAAAGCAATAGTGAGTACGGCGACCGCTAACATTGTTGTGGTTGCATTTGTCCGTCAAATCAGCGTAAAAGAAGGAAACGCTCTGTTTACGTGAAATCCTGGATCGAAAAAAGTGAGAATGGATTTTGAATTGCTCAAATTCCATTTGCGCCAGGATAACTGGAAAATGAATGACACACTAAAATTGTTCGTTTTATTATTTTTAATTAACTTCGTCGCAACCGTTCACAATGCCTCCGATTCAGACACCAAACCAGCAAATTTCACAACATATGAGAGAAATGGCTCCAGGCAGTGTCGTCAGGGGCGTGATAGTCAAACAGGGCGTAGTCCCTGGGTACGAGTTCAGAAAGTAGCGCTTCCACCGCCATTTTATATCTCACCGCATGGAAGTACCTATTCAGTAATTGACGAGAAACGATAGCAATTACGGGCATGATGATTTTCGAATGAATTAATATTTATTTTGAATAAATTGGTGGTTCCCACCACACAATAACGCATACTTGGAATTCCCCTGTCTTTTGGATATAAAATGGCGGAATCGATGCGTAAAGAAATGCACTTGCATCTTTTACTAAGGACTCTAACTGGGCGGAGTTTGCGCAGAAAATCAAAGCATGCCTTATTTTCTTGTACGAATTTTAATCTATTCTGATGCGACCCTTTTCTATTCCGACAAAAAAAAATAGTGCTACTCCAACAGAACATACATTCGCGGATTCGATGGTGTGACGGTTAGCGTGCCGGACTGTCATATAGCCGTTTGCAGGCTCAAATGGTCCCAGAGAAAGTGGATCATACCAACTTCATGAATATCACCCGTTACACTAACGGCATTGTCTTAGGGACTTTTCGTTTCACTTTAAGTTTAGTACAGGTCCATTTCAGAGGAGTCAACCGTCAATGAAACTCCCCATGTGTTGGCACATACACGCCGAAAGAGACTTTATTTAGCTGGGGTTGGCATCTTTTCATTTGTTTTATTTTCTACCAACATGTTCAAAACTGCACTCTTGCACGCTTAGAAGCTGGCGTAGAAGCATATTTACAATTTTTAAATTGAATTTGTCGTTTTGATTTGATATTCTCATCGCATTATTTGTTTTTGAATTTTTAAACGAGACAGTGGAAACAATGCACGTAAGTGAGTTAAAATGACGCATGCAAATCGTGTTAAAGTTAAACAATGAATATTAAATAGTGCAGCAAGATACAATGTTATTGCTCTATGTTATGGAATAGATTATTTGTGCATTACCACATGCAGGTATTTTGTATATCTTTGGTTATATCTATAAATTGGGAATTGTAGCACACACGGTGATTGAACATATTTTAATTCATGGTGGTTGGTCTAATAATAAAGCCATATGTGAAAAAATTAACATTACAAATGTATGTGTATCTCTAAAATGCAGTTCATATCGACTTAACAATATTCTTTCAGTATTGTGAAGTCAGTACTCCATCAGATCACTTAGATGGTTGTGAAGAAAGCAATTGCAAGATTCATCTATAAAAAAACTCATGATGGTAACATTCAACATATGAGTGTATATTTTTATACTTTGTATTGGGTATAGTTTGCAAAGAAGAAATAATAGGAAACACTCTTTACAGGGAAAGTTCTTTCAGAAAAAGAAATTTGGGAGAATATCAGAGGCAATTATGATACATTCTTTTTCCAAGGACCTTAAACTTCTGTGTTCAGAATTCTTAAAAGATTTTTGTTTGGAAAATCAAAGTAAGTATATTGTTCATAGAGGTAAAGATGATGTAAATTATCCAGGAGAATTATTTTTGTCAGCCTTATTAGTAGTAATAATAATAATATCAATAGTAAAAATAATAACAATGATATCTGTCAAAGAGAATTGCTTCCAACAATGTATGACAAGGTACTTTGCTCTAGCAATTCATATTCAATAAATCATATACATATTTACATTGCTTTGAACATACAATTACTGATTACATACTTTGATACTTTCACACACTCATGGAAATATATTTAGTATTTTAAATGTGGGACAGTATTTACTATGTAAACCTATATTATATTATACATTACACTATGCAATACTTTTGTATAGTAATAATGTAATTATATAACTATTATATTTATTAAAATTTTTTGATATTTTATAGTCATGGCTGACCCAAAGAAAGGAGTGTATGTAGTACACAATGAGACCAAAGATTTATGAAGCCAGGCCAGAAAGCCCATGAGCAGATTTGTAATGTAGATATCATACGTAAAATAAGGCCAATACTGCTAACATTCTGTGCAAAAGGTGAACATTTTAAAAATATTTATTGTCAGGATACATGGTAAATGCTGTATATTATTATTCTTGCATTTTAATTTTCATCTTTTCATATTCACTTTCATATATTCTATTAAAATGATTCAAGCAGTTATCATATAAATATTTTTTTCAAATGTAAAAAGTAATTAACAACAGGGTATAGTTGATAAATTGCAGCGAACTGAAGGGCAGACTGATTCAAGGCTTACTCCCTAATGCAGTTTCAACTGAAAATGTGTGATCTCAGTCAAAGTGATTCTTCAATAAGAATGTCCTTAGAAAACCTTGCTACAGAATGGAAAAGGCCAGAAACCTTTGGAAGCAGGCTTTGAAACAGGAATCTTAATTATCTAAATTCATTGACATATTTAACACAAGGAAAATGAGATTCAATATCTTAAATTTAATAGTGTTATGAATACATTATTTAAATTTTTAAGGTGTCAACTTTGGACAAATTGGAAAAATGCAGTGGAGTATTGGAAAAATGCGGAGAAAATTATGGTTGTGTATAGAGAGAAGGATGGGGTATATTGTGCAAACAAATTGTGCATCTGATCAGGAGCAGTGTAGATGAAGATTTCACAAAAACTTAACTGTAAAAACACTTGTTTGCAACTATTGTGAAATAAATTTACTTGGTAAAAAAATAAATAGTTTTAACTCTTCTTCCTTAGTTTTCACTGTTGAATGTTGAGATTAAATATATTATTGTAATAATGAAATGGAGACAAATAATATTTAAGATATACTCTGATTTCAATTTTTTAAAATTTCCTTCCATTAATTCTATATTATATCAATCATTAACAATCTTTGTAAGAATGTAGTTTATTCCTCTAAAGCTTTTTAATTATATTTGCATTTTAAAATGAAGTAAAACATTAAACTTCTCATATTTCAACATTATGAGTTTCAGTCGAAAACTATCAAAATAATCGATCCAAATGATAATTATTTCAATGTTTCAAAACATTCATTTGATTAAAATTAACATTATAATGAGAGAAGTTCCTGATGGCAATTTCCTCGAATTGCGTGTTTGAATGTAGCGCCGATGTCTAGCTTCATGTACATTTTCAAAGTTGGCAGAGCCGAATGGCCGCCATATTGAAAACTCTTGGGACCAAAGCAAGCTGAAATCCCGTATACCCAAGTTCGCGGGTTCAAACCCGATCGAAGCCGTGGATTTTTAAGGGCGAAAAAATCCTTCCTACGCCTTCCGCGGAGGGGAAGTAAAGCCGGCTGGCCCATGTTAGTAGATTTACTTGCATGTAAAAGATCCTCAAGCCTAAATGACGCCTCTGAGCTAAATTCAAATCGCCTGTTTCGTCGCCCGAGATAATACCTTCTTTCTCCACTAGGTGAAAGGAGCGTAGCGAAATTTGCGTGGTCAGACGGAAGAGCAGGCCTCAAGGCCTGAGTCTCGCCACGTAAAATAAGGCAATTCAATTCAATTCAATTCAATTCAATTCTCGCATTATTTATAAATTTGCTTTGTCCGAAAATTTAGAGAATTGAACAAAAATGATACCTGTACCATTCTCTTAAGCATCGCTTCTTCTATCCATGTAAACAATTTGGAGCGCGTTTTGAGAGAAACAATTTTAATTTTTTAAATAAATTGCCTATATTTCATACCAAATTTCACGGAAACTACTCCTATTTTCGAAAAATTGACCATCAACTTATTTAAAGATAGCTCTGTGCGGAACAGATTTCGGAACAGGGGAATATCAATTTTGAATAAAATCGGATGAACGGTTTGGGCGCTAGACTTGACCACGGACGGACGGACGGACGGACGGACGGACGGTATCAAGCACCAATAAAAATGAATTCCTAGTGCACCACGTGTTAGAGAATTTTTTCTATATTTATTTTATTTATTTACGTCAAAAAAGTTTAAAACTGTGTGTGACGAGCTATGGGGAGAGGTGAAATTTGTGCACGTTTTCATAATTCTGTGATCTCTATCCTAAACCATATTCTAGTCGAGTTTTGAATACAGAAAAAAGAGCGCTTTTTCTCAAGTTTTGTTGACAAAATATTCGCTCTTATATAATAAAATATGTTTTGAAAGGTAAATTAGCTATACATTTGTGCCCTTAACCCTCATTATGTTCTTCATGACCGAATAATATTTTTTGCCGCGACAATATCGAAAACAATAATTTCAATATCTGTATTTCCCACTGAAATTCAGAAGATGTGCACAAATAATGAAGTTACATTTATTGTTACAATTATTTAACAACAGGATTTATCCACGTTTAGGTAACCAGGGTCCGGTCATGAGAATTCTTCTGCCAAAAATGCGCTGTTTTCCGCGCACGATTACATAAGTTTCTCTTCTTACTAGGTATCTTCGTAAGGACGAAAAAGTAACTTCCTACGTAAGTACCTTCGTAAGGAACGAGAAAGCAAAAGCGACTATGTAATCGGGGCTTAGGGGTGGTCACCTCCTCACCGATTTCCTCATCAGCGTTCAGCTTCGTGTGTGGAACTTCCTCAAGGCTGCGCCGGGGCGGTGATCTTTCCAGGAATTCCCATAGAGGATTTTTTTTTTTCAATATTAAGCGAGAAGATTTATTCACTATTTCGTCACCAGGGCCCGGCAATAAGAGTTTTCAAGTGCCAAAAATTTGGCGCTTTCCGGCCCACAGTTACATAAGTTTCTCTTCTTACAAAGTAACTTTTTAGGAATCTTTGTAAGGGCGAGAAAGGAAAAGTGATTGTGTAAAGCAGGCTTAGGGTTGGTTGTATTATCACCGATTTCATCTGTGGATCTCAAGCCGTCGTTCAGGTTCGTGTGTGGGACTTCCTCAATGCTGCGCCGGGGCGGTGATCTTCCCCTCCCCTCCCCTCCACTCCCCCAGCCCTGTCTCCATCTTCCATCCCTTGAAGGTGTTGTGTCCATGCTGAACGTTTCTCATTAATTTTGTATAACAAGGAGAATATATCGGACTCTTTCGTTTCTATTCTTGCCTAGGAGTCTCTTTATTGTTCTTAAAACATTTTATTTGGAAATATTGTGTATTACTATGCAATTTCCGTTCTAGGCCGACTGTGTAAAATCGGGCCATTATTAGTCCCAAATTTAGTCCATAGCCAAATTTAATCCACAGCCAAAATTAGTCCATAAATTACGTAACGCAAATTTCGAGTGTTTTAACCCCCCTCCGCATTGTAACGCACTTCCCAATCTCTATGTAACGCAGTGTAACGCTGCCTCAGACCCCCACCCTTCCCCTTTAGCGTTACGTAATTTATGGATGACCCCTAACGCAAATTTCTATTATTTTCAATACCCCCTCCCCCCTTGTAACAGACTTCCCTGTCTCTATGTAACGGTGCCCCAGACCCCTCCCTCCCCCATTAGCGTTACGCAATTTACGAGCGACCCCTTAGGGTTGGTTGCCTCGTCACCGATTTGCTCATCAGCGGATCTCAAGCCGTCGTTCAGCTTCGTGTGTGGGACTCTTCCAGGAATTCCCCTCCCCCCTCCTCCCCAGCGCACTCTATTAAGCGCAGGTGAATCCCAAATGCGCGCGCAGGAATGCGGAGGAGGCCGGTGGCGCGCGGGGCGAGAGCGCGCCGCCGCCGCCGCCGCCGCCATTGTGCGCAGGCGCGTGGCCCTGCAATTAGGCGAGTGCATCTGCAAGTCAAAACGCGTTGGGTCACCGACGTATCTCACTTTCACCAACACTTTTACGTAGGGTTCTTTAGCAATGTAATGTCTGTGGATGATGTAATAATAATAATAATAATAATATTATAATAATAATATGTAGTCAGCAATCAAGATGACCCACTAATGAGGCAGGTCATGAAATATGACCGAAGAATGGGAAACAGAGGCATTGTTAGTGTAGCAAGAAGCATTGCGAACAAGACTATGCAAGACAACCAGAATGACAGAGACACTGAACTTCTGATGCTACTTAACATGAAATTTGAGACACAGAAAATGTTAAAAAAATCGTGGAGAGACAAACCACTCCACGGACAATATCTAAAAAGAATGGACAAGGTGCAGATCAATAAAGATCAATCATTTATGTGGCTTAAAAGGGGAAGAATGAAGCCAGAATCGCAAGCACTTGTAATAGCTGCCCAAGATCAGGCCTTGAGAACACATTATGATAAAGCGGTTCTCAAAATTTCCCAAGATGACAAATGCCGCATTTGTCAGCAACACGTAGAAACCATCGATCATATTGTCTCAGCTTGTCCAATCCTAGCAAAGACCGAATACTTGAAAAGACTCGACAGGGTGTGTAGCTACCTCCACTGGCAGATCTGTACCGCCCTCGAAGTGCCGAACACATGCCCTAAGTGGTACGAACACTCACCGAAACCAGTGACGTCTGTTGTATTGTGTACGATATTGTACGACCAACAAATTCAAACTGATCGCACGATAGCAGCAAACAAACCGGATATAGTCATCCGGGATTTGGAGAACAAATCGTGTTTACTTGTGGATGTTGCTGTACCTTGCGATCAAAACGTCGTTACCAAGGAGGCAGAGAAACGTCTTAAATACAAGAGTTTGGAAATGGAGATCAGCCGAATGTGGGGCGTAAAAGCACAGGTCGTCCCGATAGTTATCGGAGCTCTGGGATTTGTTCCGCAAAATTTGAGTAAGGACTTGTCTAAACTCCCCGGTAATTCAAAGGACTGGGAAGTGCAAGAAATAGCTTTATTTGGAACAGCCCACATTTTGCGCAAAGTATTGTAGAGGCACCGATAGTCCCTAGATCTACTCCTTAGGTAGCTGGTTGCAACCTGGAGTAGATTTTATATTCAGCCGACTCATAACATCTTTAGTCGTGATGTAATGGAATAATAATAATAATAACAATAACAACAACAACAACAACCCACACAGATTACACCTATAGGCACAATCAAGTTGCAAATATTATCCACCAGAAACTGGCGGCGAAATCCAATCTACAAGAAACGACCTATCCATATTACAAATATGTTCCCGATACTGTACTCGAAAGTTCAAACTATAAGTTGTACTGTGACAGAAAAATTATTACAGATAAAACCATTCATCACAACAGACCTGACATAACTTTCCTGGACAAATGGCAAAAGATTGGCTACCTGATTGACATCACTATTCCACAAACAGCAAATCTTCAAACAGCACACGCAGAAAAAAAAAACAAGTACACAGAACTAGCAGCAGAAGTCAAGGCACTATGGCATCTCCAATAAGTCCATATTATTCCTCTGGTCATTTCGTGCACAGGAGTTGTACCAAATAACATCCATGAAAATCTGGAACTTATTCAAATGCCAAAATATACTTTCAAAATGATGCAAAAGTCAATAATCTTAAACACATGCAGGATTGTGCGAAAATTCCTAAATTACGAAACATGAATTAGCCTGTGTCTTGGTTATTAACCCGACACGAAGTAAAATATATATCTGGCGAATACCGAGAAAAACAATGTTGTATAATAATAATAGTCTTAAATACAAGAGTTTGGAAATCGAGATCAGCCCAATGTGGGGCGTAAAAGCTCAGGTCGTACCGACAGTTGTCGGAGCTCTGGGATTTGTTCCCTAAAATTTGTGTAGAAACTTGTCTAAACTACCAGGTCATTCAAAAGACTGGGAATTGCAAGAAACTGCTTTATTTGGAACAGCCTACATTTTGCGTAAAGTATTGTAGAGGCACTGATAGTCACTGAATCTGCTCCTTAGGTAGCTGGTTGCAACCTGGAGTAGATTTTATATTCAGCCAACACATGACATCTTTAGTCGTGATATTGAGGAATAATAATAATAATAATAATAATAATAATAATAATAGTTGAAATGGGAAAGTATATAGTCAGTCATCAAGATGACGGTCTAATGAGGCAGGCCATGAAATCTGACCGAAGAATGAGAAACAACGGCATTGCAAGTGTAGCAAGATGCATGGCAAAGAAAACTATGCAAGACACGTCGAATAACACTCCATCCATTATTTCATCCATTTGACAACTATTGTTTCAATCGAATCTCATAGTAACGTTGTAGAAAATCAAAGGTCTTCAAATATATTTAGCGAATTTCGAGCAATACATTCAAGTAATAACATAAAAATTTCAATACCTCCTGTAAAAATGAGTTTATTTAATCTCAAAAGGAATGCGCCAATCAATGGAAAAGTGAGCAAGATCCATACAATTTATTTCTCATGCTTTTCTAAAATGTATTTCTAAAATAAATGTATGACCTGACTCTTTTGTAAGCCAACTACATTTTGAATAATATTCAAAGCTAACTGACATTGCCTTTACATTTCTTCCTTAAGTTGAAAGTACTTCTAAGTTTAAATTAGAAGTGGTTCAGGAGGTTGTTCGTTTGAGAGCAATAGAAAAGTACACAAAACACACCTTTTGAGCAGCTGGCAATGTGAACTCATCCGACGATTCAGCTTTGAGTACAAGTTTGCTACTGAAAGAACATATTTTTAACGAGATAGCCAATTAGCTAAATTTGCGGGTCTAATGGCGTCGCTCTTCGAAAGTGATGGCATTTGCAAAGCTCTCTGTGACTGTCAAAAGACCACTGCTCTCGTGAATCAAACAAATTCAATTTGGGTGATACTTTCAGCATATTAGATTTGCGGATTTACTTAGTAGAATTATATGGACGAAAACACTGGTTGCTTTGAAAGCGAAATTCTTTAGGAATTAATTCCGAAAAAAAAGTCATCGAAAACTTTACCTAAACCTTCGAAGTAAAACAAAACATTCGTTAATACAAAAGTCATGAAACGTAATCTTGATAGAACATATTAAATTGAGCAAAAATTCAGAAATAACAAAATAAAGTAAAGATGCATTATAGGTTCATTTAATTTTTATATATATTGTAAATGTGCGGAACTAACAATGATATGATTATAGAAGAAATTGAATTAGAATAGTGAAAATATAGATAATTATTAAAAATGCTTCCCAATCGAGAAGTATTTAATGCTGCAATGGTTCATGAAGATTCAAGATAAGTTATTTATTTTCATGTTCAACAAGCCTATCTCGTTCTCATTTTATAAAAAAATGAATAGGAATAACTAGGAATCAGACATTGTAGACATAAAATACTAGAATTATTGGAATACTGAAAGAGCGAAAAAGAGTAGAGAACTCGAGTGTTTTCATTGATTGATTGATTGATTGATTGATGCTTCCGGGCGCGTCAACTGCGATGCTTATTAGTCCCGTCAGTGTAGTGAAAGTTTTTATTCTTGGAGGGAGGGGTCCTAACACTGAGTAATGAGATCTGACTCCAACCTCCAAGTCAATTTACGGGGATTTCCCTCTCTAAGTATCCCCCGGCGGGGCACTGCCCCAACTGAGACGAACTCTAAGCACCCAAGTGGTCTCCCGGCATGTGGAAGTAATTGGAAACATGTGTAGTACATGTAAGTGTCAGTGGGTGTAAGTAAGGAGTGAGGATAGGACAAGGAAGAGGAAGGAAACGTCGAGCGCGGTCCGTGGCTCGTTTGTTACGACAGAGCACCGGCATTTGCTTGGTGTTGATCGGAGAAACCACGGAAAACTACCGATGAGAGCAGCCGGCCGCTAGAATTCTCCTCCAGACAGCGACTTTGTCCGAGTTATCAAGTTAGTTTCGGAATTCCGCCAACGTGGAGACTTGCACCCCAGGACTTCACGGCCAGAGTCGTTGCAGAGAAAACGACAATATTGACTCTGAGCTAACACAGCCGGTAACTGAATGATGTTGATTGACCCTTTTATTTCGTGGGTTGAAAAGATAGCAAAATCATTTATGAGGAATTGTGATTATATTTACGTATTTTAACTCGATCAATTGATAATAGATGATTACAAATACAGTTTTGATACTAACAGACCAGTGAAATTGTTTTATTCTCTTTTTGAAATTGAAATTGTAATGTTATTGTAATTGGCTTCATTCCATGACCTTGTATTTAGAAGAAAGGCATTTTGCATGGATTGTTTTCAAAAATACCTTTGTTAATGTTAGATTGATGTAGATTAATTATCAATTTATAACAAAAATAATTACTTTACCATTTGCTGAGGTGTGCCAGCAATTAAGTACTATTTCTCACTTTTGATTGTTAAAAGTAAAACTTTAACTGTTGTAAAAATGCACGATCCACTATTAACAATAGTACGGTTTCGTACTGTACATAATATAACTAATCCTTGGCTACGTTTTAACTACTATAAATATCAGTGTGTCACCTTTTTCAGGACCTTTAATTAATAAAGAAGGAACATCATAATTCATTGAAAGTTTTATAAAGTGAATTAAACATTGTACGATATTCTCTTCCCATACTACATTGCTGAATCATCGCCTTTCGTAACTTCGTATACGTCCTGATGCAAAAACTTCATTTATAAAGCTACTTATTTTCTAATTATATTCAACAATTTGCAAAAGGTCTATTGTCTTTGCTAAAAAAATATATATAAAACGTAAAGGTATCCCCTGTGCATTGCATATAGGCCGATGTGGCCCTAAGGGGAGGTGAAGGCAGGGCTCCACCTTTTCGTCTCTGTCGGCACAAGGAGAAGGTTGTGTGGCGAACACATCGCTCCGGCCGCCTTTATCCCCAGGAAAGACCCTGGAACTCACTTGGAAAGGAGGAATATATATATATATATATATATATATATATATATATATATATCTCCTAATGTCTTAGGATACTTAGGTTGGAAATGACTACTATATGCGATGGAAAAAAATACTCAGAACATTGGTCCTGATTTAACACAAACGACACGGTACGTAACATTTTCTTCCATGATGTGTCCTTCTCGGCAGATTTACTATGAGACACGAGACGGGTGATCTTGTTTACGGTTCAGGAAGTCTTGTAACCGTAAGACTTGTTTAAGCAGATATGGGGAGATGAAATTAGAGTGCTGACCCCTGCCGGTACATAACACACTTTACGGACCCGCACGCCGCATTACTTCCCTCAGTGTATTAAGTTAAGCTCTACTTTGGGAGCTGGTTAGCTGATACCGTGATCGCGGTGAGGCAAATAGTAGCTCTCGGAAACTTGAGGGGGGGCGGGGTTTGCTGGCTTCATGCCCTCACCCCCACCGTCACACTTAATCTCATATCTCTTTGGGCAGGGCAGACCGACAACTTAGAGCAGACACTCACTATATTCTTGACCGTAGCACGGTTTGAACCAGTGCTTATCAACTCTCCAGTGGTACTAAGTTGCGGATTTTTGTCTATTTGCTGGTTTTTAATACTTGAATTAAAAATGCAGTATTTTAGGTTTATTTATTCATTTTGAGGCGTTAGTAGTATTCTATTTTAATACACCTAATGCTTCAAAATGAATAAGTAACCTAAAATACTGCATTTTTAATTGAAGGATACAAATTGACAAATAGGCAAAATCCGCAGCTTAATTGGTACTATACCGGCTTCGGTGGGTCAGGGTATCAGTTGTCACTGTAGTGCCTCTGGCTGGGAGGTGCTAAGGTTCGAGTTCCGACGGTGGCAGGGTTTTCGACACTAGCTACACAGCCGCTGCTCTGGAGGGGAATTGTAGCGGCCAGCTGCTCTCGGAAGTTTTCCGTGGTTTCTCTGATCAACACCAGGCGAATGCCGGAGCACTACTCTAACAAACGGGCCACGAATCGCGCGCGATTTTTCCTTACTTTTCCTTGGCCTATCCTCAATCCTTACACACACACACGCACTCACACACGCACTACACTAACACACATTCCGGGAGACCGGTCGGAGTTTAGAGGTTGTTCCGGCTGGGGATGGTGTCCCACTCGTGGGAGATATCTGGTTGAGGGGAAAACCCCGCTAGTCGACGGAAGGTCGGCGCCGGATCTCGCCATCCAGCGGGGGCAGAACAACACCGCCTCCCTTGATAAATCACAAACTACACTTATTGGACAAATGATTCTAGAAGTTGACGCACCGGCAGTCACGAAATAATGAATCATTGAAATTTACATTTTACTACAAAGATCATAATGCTTATTTTATCATATTAATAAGCTTACTGAGTAAATAAAAAGAAACTGCTATTATGAAGAATAAGAGAGAAATAGCTTGAAACAGTTTCCTTTTCAAAATCATCTTTTTCATCCGCAAGTTAAAAGACGGCAACATCATGTCTTTCTCAGAAAACAAAACAATATGCGCCTTCAGCGTGACACCAACCAGGGAAAGCGAAACGATAAAAAAACAATCGTTAAAAGAACATTTCCGAAACTACGGATCTCCCATTCTTCACCCATAAGTGGTGTTTGCCAGGAAATCTTAGGTGATGTACGACTTTGCCGACGATCGTGTCCTAACACGTGTCAGACAATGATGAGGCGGGACGGGCGGAGTGTGCACGAAATCGGGTGATTGATCTTTGTAAAACGATCGATCATTGTAAGACGTCCTTCGACGCTCCGCCACTCCACAAAGAACCCGAATTTCGGGGATCCGCCAGAGAAAAGCGAACATTGCAAAGAGGAACGGCTCTTCAACAATGGCCATTGCAGCCTGGGGGTTGTTAGTGTCGGCTTTTAGGAGGCCGTTTCCAAGTTCCTCATGGACGCAGAAATTAATGACGTTCGTCTGTCATTTCCTGTTATTAATTGCTTCGAGATGGAAGCTGAGAGTTATCGAAAGAATGGGAAGGAAACTTGTTACGCTCATTTGGTCACTACTATTCATTTAATTGGATTTTGGGAAAGAAGAGAGTCAAACAGATTGAGTCGGCAGCAATAAATGTACACGAAGTGAAAATATTAAAAATGTGAAAACGAAAACAAATTTTCGAAACAAAAAGAGGCAGAAAATTAGAAATGTTGAGTAATACTAATTTTCAAGAACTGCGGTCGTTCACCGTCATATCATTGAAAGAGAAATGTAAACAGACACGCCGTACAGTTTAAAAATGAATCGCAGAAATCTACGAAATCTAAATCTTATACGAATCCTTCGTGCATCTTTCCGATACTAATAATGTTCGTCTTCCATTTATGGCTATTAATTGCTTCGAGTTGTAAGCTGTGGAGAAATGGAAAAGAATCTTAGGTCACTCTTTGGTCAGTCATAATAATCTCCTGGGATTTATCAGAAGAAGAGAATCAAAGAGATTGGGAAGATAGCTTTATATTTAGATGAAATATGTATATATAATGTAATATATATTTATATTATACATACATTTTTACATTCTTGGTATCCAATATTGTTGTGTGTACCAGCATATAGCAAACTATGTAATTGTAGTTTTTGTGAGGACGTTTTTTGTAAATATATCTTGTTTTTTGCAGTGTTATATAATTTGTGATTGTAATTTGTAAGTGATTATTTAATTTGTTGGTTTTTAGCAGTGCATGTGATACTGTTCGGAAAACCATTTTCTGTAGTTTTGTCCAGCAGTATTTTTACTGTTACAGCCCACAGTAATAAATGAAATGTAGATAATTCGAATTGAAAATTTCCAATGATTTCTCACTGTATTGTGGATGCAGAGGATGCAATGGATGAGGTTGCGTAATTTGTGAAATACAAAACGCGGTCACTAACTACACGACGAGTTTCCACAGAGCATTACTATGCATTGAAACGCATTCAAATTACGAATAATTTCCGGAAAACACGTTAAATTATAAAAACGTTGCAGAAGCCTGGGGTTAAATGTTCAGTATTATGCTTCGTATTATATTACAAGAACATCAACCCTCCTTTGAATTTCAGAATGCAATTTAATTCATTTCAGCAGTGTCTAAAAGGAAAATATAATCCACGAATAAAACTGGCAAAAATACTGTGAATAACATTCCTTTTCAATTGATTTTAGTTACTCAAACGAACAAATACATCATAGGTCAACAAAATTTCAGCCAGATATGTGTGTGCATTTAAAACAAGGGAATTAATAAAAATGTCACATTTCATTTTTATATAACGTTCGTGGTGTCGCTAATATTTTAAAAATCACCTCTAATGCGACCACTTTAATCGTGTGAAATTCTAAACGCTATAAATAAAAGGAAAAAGAGAGCAAATAACAAAAGTATTTTAATCAACTGTCTCTTCCAATGCTTTTGCCGGCAGAACACTCCTGGTTGGTGAAAGCACCGGCCACTGTAAAGCACGCCAATGTCCATGAAATTCAAATAAAGGTGAATGGAGTCGGAAAGAATATGCGGCGGTCGCGCGAACAGGGTGGAAAAGCGTGTCGAATTACACGCGTGAATAAAATTGTTCGCCAAACCGAATCGAGAGATTTTTGTTTTTAAACACGGGACAGCTGTGTAGGCTCCGCTGCGATATATGCAGATCAAAGCGCCGCCTTTTCCCAAAGCTTACACATCGTTGTCAACTCTCGTTCATGCCGTAGAAAGAATTCGCGGTGCGAATGCTGGCAGAAAAAGTTTCCATCTCGGTAAATGTGATGTAAATGCGAAATCATGATGATTTACGGTGATGAAACTTACAAATTTGCGACGACATAACACTAGAATCTTGTATATTTTGCTGTTGATAAAGCACATATATTTCGCAATATTCGATGTTCAAAATTGCATTATGTGACAGGCATGAGACATTTACAGGATTTGATTGTTAAACAAAGTTGTGAATATTTTTTTGCTTTTCTTCTGTATTAATAGGTAAGTCACCTACTACACGAGGTATTTTGGACCTTTGCAGTAATAATAGAACACCATGATTCATTTACTCATTGTTTCATATGAAACTCTTCTTTGCTAATATTTTGACATTTATGACGTTCGAAATGGTGGTTGTTAACGTCTGTGGAGCAAAAAGCGGACGCAGAATATAACCAACCGTGTCCGTTATTTTTGACATTGTCCCTGGGTTGTTCAATACTTATCGTAATCCTTATTTAGTTTTTTATGAGAATAATTCTAAAAAAAACAACTAAATGAGGGTTGGGAGGATTCGTACGGTATCTTTAGCTACAACTCAATTGTTTTGATTGCCGTTAACTCGTCGGCGGATTCTCATCGTCTTAACGCCGCTTGTTAAAAGTGACTTCTAGTTCGTCTGTTTGGGCGCGTGAAGGTGATATAACAGTGCGAAATGTTATTTAATGACGAATTTTTCCTTTATACACACACGCACACTTCAAGAAAATAAAGACGTTTAAAATTTGCAACCATACTGAGGATAATCTTCAAAATTCCTGCCTATGAGTATACATTTTTTTAACACTTTATACCAACGAACTTTTACGTAATTAACTCAGGAACTCGTTTTGTAAATTTCAAACGTCCATTGTTAGAATCAAAGGCTCAACCCGAATCCCAAATTCAAGAAACCAATCGTTTGTTTCATTCTTTTCTGCAAATAATAACACTAGAACGACCGCTAATTAAATCTTTGAGGTCACTTGTACTTTGATAACAAACGGTGATGCGAAAGCAAAAGTTTCATTTCGCGATGATTTCATAACTCACCTCCGTGGATCACCATCCTCGGCCGCCATTTGCCGCGTCGCTCACACAAAGCACTTCAGCAGCTGCTGCTACACCGCGTTTCGGCTCAAAGAGATTTTCCCGACAGGTTCCGGATCAACTGGGCTCTACCTTCGAATTACAATGTTTCGCAAATTGACAGGAAAACGATATGATCAGTTGTTGTTTGGGGCTGCATGGATTTGGTTAAAACAAAAACAAAAAAACAAGAAAAAGGATTTCGAACACCACGCGTTAAAAACACTGAGTCATCACCGTCGCCGGAGATAAAGCTTTTGTCGAGCATCCAACTCGCATCTGCCTCCAGAAAAAAAATATGTTAGGCTTCCTGTTTCTGCGTCATTTTTCAACAGTATCAACACAGGGCGCCAAAACATCTTTAAAGCATCTGTGATGGATACTCAGGCTTGTCTCTTGATCACGTAACGTTCTAACTTACAAGCGTAGTCTCAACTTTTATTTCTAACGACGACGAACAACGAGTAAGGTCTAACGACGATGAACGACGAATAAACAATGACAAACGACGAACGAGTAAGGACGAACGACAATGAACGAGGAATAAACAATGACAAAAGACGAACAACGAGTAAGGACGAACGACAATGAACAACGAATGAACAATGACAAAAGACGAACAACGAGTAAGGACGAACGAAAATGTACGACGAATGAACAATGACAAACGACGAACAACGAGTAAAGACGAACGACAAATAAACAAAGACAAACGACGAACAACGAACAAGGACGAACAAAAAACTGTCGTTGGTCGATGGTTTGCCAGTGTCGTTAGCCGAATTACTTAACTACGCTCCGTCAAGTCACGGAAATTAAGCAACTCGAGACACCACACATTCCTGGATGGGTGACCATCTGGTAACCCCAGTAACAAATGGCCCCGAGCCCCTGGCCGATGAGAGAAAAGGCAACGACTCACTGACTGCGACGCTACGCCACAAGACAAAATTTTACGAAGGATTACTTCATGTACGGAAATACGTACGAACGACTCAACGTCCAAAATATGGCAAAGAGACTTTGTTGCGAAATAACGACGCAAATCGAAGAAACGTTGTCGTATGTCGTTGTCGTATCTTTTGTTCCATCCGAAGCGTGAAAAAGCTCCCGTCGGAGCATGAGCGAGTGCAGTGGCCGCCGATAAAGCCTTTATTGAGCTCGCGGCTCGCAGCTGGGCAGCGGCGAGCGCGGATCGTAACTCATTTCGTCCGCCGGCGTTTTTGGGCGGAATGCAGCGCCGTCAAGGAGGCGTCGGGCAGCGCGCGGCTGTCTGCCTCTGACGGGCTCCGCCCCCCCTCGCCCAGCCCCACGCACAGCTGCACACCCACCGCCCAGCTCCCCCGCCCCTCGCCTAGCTGCCCTCCCACCCCCCAGCTCCCCTCGCCCCTTGCCAAGCACCCCTCCCACCGCCCAGCTCACCTCCCTGCATCCAGCTGCCCTCCCACCGCCCAGGTCCCCTCGCCCAGCTCCCCCGCCCTTCGCCTAGCTGCCCTCCCACCGCCCAGCTCCCCTCACCCCTTGCCAAGCACCCCTCCCCCCGCCCAGCTCAGCTCCCCGCGTCCAGCGGCCCTCCCACCTCCCAGCTCCTCTCCCACCGCCCAGCTGCCCTTGCCCCGCTTAGCTCCCCTTGCCCCGCTTAGCTCCCCTCCCCCCGCTCAGCTCCTCTCCCATCGCCCAGTTCCTCTCCCACCGCCCAGCTGCCTTCCCACCGCCCAGTTCCTCTCCCACCTCCCAGCTGCCCTCCCACCGCCCAGCTGCCTTCCCACCGCCCAGTTCCTCTCCCACCTCCCAGCTGCCCTCCCACCGCCCAGCTCCCCTGTCTGCCCCGTCCGGCCTTCTCACCTCGCCATGTTCCGCCCTGCCCCGTCCACCCTGGACCCTCCCGCCCCACCCCACTCGCCCCATCACGGACCGCCGCACACGCTGCTCTGCTTCCTCACCACCCCGCCTGGCCCCGCCACACCTCCTCGCCACGGCTGGGAGAGGCGACTCAATGCACCAACTGATGTCACTGCAGTCCCTCTGACCGGCAGGTCCTACAGCTCTACTCCCGACGGCGGCAGGATTTTCGACACTAGCTTGTCAGCTAGGTCGAATTCAGTCGCTGTCTGAAGGAGAATTCTAGCGGCCGGCTGCTCTGATCGGTAGTGTTCCTTGGTTTCTCCGATCAACACAACGCGAATGCCGGAGCAGTACGCTAACCAACGGGCCACGGACCGCGCGCGACCCTTCCTTCCTATTCCTATTCTCATTCTCTCCTTTACACACAGACACTCACACTAACATGCACTACACTACCTCACATGTCGGGAGACCGGTCGGGAGCTTACAGCTTGTCCCGGCAGGGGCGGTGCCCCGCTGGTGGGAGATACCTGGTTGAGGGTAAAACCCCGCTAGTCGACGGTAGGTCGACGCCAGAGCTCGCCATCCAGCGGGGAAAAGATCACCGCCACCTTCCGAGAAAAACACGCACTACACTTACGGGACTAACGACCTCTGTAGTTGACGCGCCCGGAATCACTCAAACCCCGCCCCGCCACGGTCTGCCACGTCCCGCCCTGCCCCTCCCCCGCTTTGTCCAGCTTTCCACAGCTGCCCGCCTGGCGCCGCTCCACCTCGCCCCGCCCCTTCTTGCCCTGCCTCGCCTTCCCGCCCCGCTCCCTCTGCCCCGTCCCTACCCACTCCACTCCCTTGCCCCCTTCCCCGCCCCCCTCGCCCCGCCGAACAGTTGTATGTGTATTGGGCTGACAGCCATCTTTCCTCGCCGGGAGATCGCCAGCCTCTGTGTGCTCGACAAAAAGGAAAGTTTGTGATACGTAGTTCGTCTTCTTTCGACAGAGCGGATGCTGCTGATATTGGCATTTTGGAGGAAATGAAACTCAGTGCCGCATTTTTACATTTTTGTTGATTTCGTGTTCATAATTGGTGTCACACTATTGAGCTCATAGTTATTCTTCGTTCATTATGTTTTCAACCGGATGATACTCAAATCACTAATTTAGACACTGCCGATCGACAGTTGTTCTTTAGCAATCAGAACTCTCCAACGGTTGCGGCACTCCATAACGCACGCCTTTTGTCATGTAAGTATAATATTTGCGTATTTTATCCATTAGAATTCTTAATGTGGTTGTGACACAGCTTGCGGAGTACTAACTACTAATTCAAATTTAAATGCGTTGTTTCCGGAGAAACGTTAGAAGGCACGTTTTCATCTTATCCATTCCGCGACATGTAATGTACCACGACACGGAAGTAGCGAGTGATGGATCAGATTCTTATTAATATTATTATTTCGTTTGGTAATTAGTTATTATGAAATAAAATGTATAAAACATACATGAATATTTTCTTCACAGCCCCTAACAAAAGTAATAACTATTGACGCAGAAATCAAAGTTGGTAAATGCGTTCGGAGTTCCGCACGCGCCTGCTAGTGGGAAATGAAGGGACGCCCCCGCCGGAGTGTTAACAATTTTTTTGGAACAATAGAAAACTTTTTTGTTGAAATAATTAGGTAATTTGTAGTTCTTTAGCTGCGCTGACCTGGAAGGCGGAGGTGGCCAGAGCATTTGTCGACTCAGCGCCTCGGCCTGAAGGGTCGCGGGTTCGAGTCCCTATGTGGGCATGATCATTTATCCCTTGTCTTTCGTGTACGAGTATGTTGTTACGGCGAAACGCCTTGTAATTCTGCGGACCACAAACCGGCAAGCCCGCATGTGTGTCTATTCTGCGATCTATTCAACTCTCACGTTGGCAGGTATCAGCTGTTGACGGTTTCATCCAATCGGGAGCTTTTATATATCGCTACAGTGACGTCATTATCGCGACGTTCAAACTCCCGATTGGATGAAACCGTCAACAGCTGATACCTGCCAGAGGCAGAGTTGAATAAATCGCAGTATATTGTAAAGTTTAATATATGTCCCCTTGAGAGGCATTCTGGGTACCCGGCGTGGATAGCCGAGATCAGCATTTCCTGTAGCTGAAAAAAGCCCCAAGAAGAAAAAAAAATGTATTAATTTAGCTGTGCAGATGTCCGAGACAGTATATATTTGTGAGATAGTTGAATTAAGGAAATTTTCGAAATAAAAAAAATTTCAGTGTCTAATCGTCTTGGTTGTTTCAAGTAATCAAACTATTTCGATAGCATGTCAAAATATGGCAACTGTATCATATATGTGTGGTTAAAGTATATTTATTGCTCTGTCAACCATTTCCTTGGCGCTGGGTGATTGCCAGACTTCTTCTCATCGACAAAAAGGAAAGTTGTGATACGTAGTTTGTCTTCTTTCTGCTATGCAGATATTTATAATGTTAAGCATGTTGTAAAAATGTAAATTAGGGACTATGGGTTTTAGAAATGCAGAAGTTCCCGATATTAGACTTTTCTATTTAACCCTTCAACGCGGTGCCAAGGGTGAGCGCGGATGCATTTGAAGGCGGCTTTAAGTGAAAGGTGCGGTCGTCGGCACCGCGGGGGCAGGTAGCGAGCTGCGCGCATCCGGCGAGGCCTGCTGCGGGAGCATCTCCGCTCAGGGGGCGTTGCGCTTCCCAACTCTGAAAACGTTCTCTACCCGGAGAATGCATAACGTTGTATCAATAATAATAATAATAATAATAATAATAATAATAATAATAATAATATTTTGTTATTATAATATGGAAAACGGGGAAATGGAATGTTAAATTAAATGTGGAATAGTGACATTCATTTACGTTTCATAGTGTCAATCATTTATTCATATTCAATATTTATTAATAATAGAATGTAATTAAAAATAAGGTGCATTCATTTTCTTTATAGACACTCCTAATGATGGCTTTTAAAGCAAGTATCAGGGCAAAGTCCAACTTTACAATCTGGGCACAATAATGTAGGCTCTGGACGTCTCCCATTCTTGTGACACACTACACATCGTTTCTGATGCTTTATCTTGTCACCTTGAGGTGGAATTGTTTCAAGAAAGTGTCTTTCTGTCAAGCGATCTAAATCGCATATCAAACTATGTTCACGTACTTCTCTTCTGTCATGTGAATGTGCAGATAGCAATTGCTCGACCAGATGAAAGCGAAATTTCAAAGAATTGATTCTAGTTCTAATACGATTCTTTTTCCAAATAATACAAGTATTCAAGACAGTGACATTTAACAATCTTGTGAACAAGTTCATATTCCATTTCTTACTTTTCTTCCTTTCAATAAGGTACGTTTGCAAGTACTGATCTTTCAGATCTAGCCCTCCCATTGATTTAGTGTAATCAAGAACGCACGTGGGGTTTTTAATTCCTTCTTTTCTCTTTGTAATTACTGTTTTGAAATCATCTTTATGGTAGGTGTTTATCATAGAAACAGCCTTTTTGTCCATCCATTTTAAAACTGAAACGGGGCCCGAGTGTTGGGCGATGTACTCTCCTCGCTTGAGAAGAATTTCATCCTCAATATCTGACTCGGACAATGTAACACAATTCGAGGCAACCATATTAAAATTAGTCAATGAAGAAAATACGATAATTTATTATAAATTTAACATTCTAACTTGTAGCGAAAATTTTTTTCAGATAATGAAATAATACATACCACTATTTCTGACAGTCGCAATAATTTAATATTATACGTAGTACATAGAAGACGATGTATTGTCAATTAATTGTTTCTATAAAAAAACCCACAAAGAAATAGAAGTACTTTAATCGATATTAAAACATTTGTATTGAAAACCACTCAAAAACAAACCGAAAACTCGCCATAACACACTGCCAGCGTCTATACACCGCACCGCCAAGCGACCAACGTCTGTACACGGCACACCGCAAATGAGAGGAAAAACAGGTAAAGATCCCTTCCGTCCTGAGACGGCTTACCGCGAATGGATAGGAAAATCCATGACGTCCAGGTACGGCACCCCGCGTTAAGAAGAGAAAGGAAATTGCCGTCTTCAGACGGCATACCACGCTGAAGGGTTAATTAGAGAAGAGAGAGGAAATGTCTTCTGCGAATGTAAGTTAAGAATTTGAATAAAAATTCTGAATGTTTCGATATATTATTTTTAAATAAATTTGTACATCAGATCGCATTAGTTTTACCGTACAAGTGATGACATTCAGACAATTATTAGTCGACGGATGGCAAAAGACTGTTTCATACATGTGTGTGGAGTATTTGTATTGTGCTGTCAGCAATCCCCCTTCTTGGAGAATCGCCAGATTCTCTTTCTCTCCGGCAAAAAATAAAAGCGTGTGTGATACGTAGTTCGTCTTCTCCTTTTAGAACTGCACATGGTGCCGAAATTAAAGCATTTCTCCTCAACATGTAAAAAAATAAAATACTTTAATTAAGTTTTTATTATAAATCTCGTTTATGTTTCTGTCTCATAGCGGTCACATTAACTAAGGTCCGATTAAATTAAGAAGGTGATTGACATTTGTGAGTGGAGGGGAGCGACGTTGCCAGGTCGCAAACCACTGAGCATGTGTTACCGGGACACGAAAACAAACACTTCAAAAAATACGTGTAAAAGTGTAAAAAATACGACAAAAGCCTAACCTCAACGCAACTCATCACAACACAGTACACATTGCGCGCGCAGCACAGGCAGAAACGCGGGCGGTGCGGCGGCAGGGAAGTCTCTGTGCGATGCTCAAATGTTCCCCGTGTTCGGCAGTGGCAACTGAGCGACCTGACACGTCACATTTTGTCTCTCTGGTTTGCAGCTGCCATGGAAACGGTAGAGGCGTCCTGACGTCACACAGAACTGTCAATAACCTTCTTAATTTAATCGGATTTTAGTTGGACTCACTTCTTTTAAAAATTATATTGCGTCCATAATTGTAGTGCGGGTCCAAACAAGTAATTTCTTATGACGACTGCTAAATGTACTTTTGCAAGGCATCAGTGATTTCACTTGTTTGAAAATCCCAAATTATCCCAATTGTCCCCAAATTATCCGCCTTAAATGCACCTTTGGACCTACCGCGATGGCCGAGATGGCTAAGAGCGGGTACCGATTCAGCGCTTCGGTCCGTGTGGTCGAGGGTTCTAGTTCCGCCTTCGGTATGGTTGTTTGTCCCTTGTCTCTCATGTATGTGTTGTCGCGGACGGCCTCGCGTTGTGCTAACGCCATTTCAGAGGAGACCGGAAGTGTGTTGGTGTCAAGTGTTCGGTTGAATATGCGTTCCATCGGGACGTAAAGGTTAACAGGCTGTCGGCTGAAAAAGATCTAGGAAAACCCACCTTGATAAGATAAGATATTAATAGTCCATTCTCCTAATATTGTAGTACTCTTCTTTGTTTTTTCTGCTGAAAAAGCTTCTGCTTTTCTGCTTTCTGCTGAAAAAGATCTAGGAAAACCCACCTTGGTAAGATAAGATATTCATAGTCCATTCTCCTAATATTTTAGTACTCTTCTTTGTTTTTTCTGATCAGTACTCAAAATGGTATCGATCACAGTTTTTCCGCGCCATATGCACATCTCGGAAAACGTTAAAAAAACGATGAAAATTCCATTACATTTCGTATGAATCGGTTGAAATCCTCAGCTCAATCGAAACGAACAGCACGTTAATCATGACAAGCTTATCGTTCAACCGAGAAACAAAAAAACCGGCTGCTATCTAAATCCATGAACCATTCAATTATATTTAGCAAAGTAAGCCATACTGAGTTTAAACTGCCGTATAAAATATATAACGTGCGAGCTCAAGACCGGATCAACGATACCATAAGCACATAAATCTGTTAAATCCTTCGGAGTGTAGGATGAAATAAATCGATTTGTTGTCTAATAAATAATTAAAACGTTGCCGAACGCCAGCTATATTCACCTGCTTGGATGGCTCAGGGCATTAATTGATGTCACTGCAATGCCTCAACAGTGCCTGTGTACTACCACAAATGTCGGGAGACCAGTCGAAAACTTAGCTTGTCTCCCAGCGGCGGTACACTGCTCCCGCTGGGACATATGTTGGAGTAAAACACCGTAAGCGGACCTGTAGATCAGCAACAGATATCGGCATCCAACTGAAGAATATTACAGCTGCCTATCGCGATAAAACATACACTACACTTACGGGACTTGGGGGAAACGCCAACCAATGAAACCAGTTGTTTTCGCTTTTAGGTGGCGACTCGTCTAGTAGCACCCTACAGTCCAATGCTGTCCTATTATTTTGTATTAAAACTCCCTAAGTCAATCTGAATTTGTGGTCGTTTAAATCTCTACGAGTGAATTGGCTTTGAGCCTAGAAAAAAGTCTGTCTTTTATGACTCTGAAAAGTTATAATTTGCTTGTTCCATCATCACAATCTCTTTACGTAGTTCAAAAGTCTGCGGAAAATATTACAACCCAATGCCAATGACCTCATCAATGAGGGATTCCATCGATTCCGTTTGTCCATTGAGCCAAAAACTGTCGTACCCTTTGCTTTGATTCCTAAGTTAGTGCGTGAGTACTTAGTCTCGTACGTTGTTACGTTCGCAGTTACGTCTGTTTCGTTAACTCTATCACACTTGCCGTCAACTGCTAAGCTCATTAGTCCCGTAAGTGTAGTGCATTATCGCGGGAGGTGGCGGTGTTCCTCTCTAGCCAGAAAGAGAAATCCGTCGCCGACCTCCACGTCGACTTGCGTGGCTCTCCAGGTCTCTCCATTTCCCCTTCCGGGACAAGCTCTAAGATACCGACTGCTCCTTCGACATGTGTGGGAGTGTAGCGTATGCAAGTGGAAATGTGCAGTTTAAGTGGAGAGGATAGGACAAGGAAGAGGAAGGAAAGATCGCGCGCGGTTCGTAGCCCGTTCGTTTGGGTACTGCTCCGGCGCGTTTGCTTGGTACTCATAGGAAAATCCACGGAAAACCACCGATCGGAGCAGCCGGCCGCTGTAATTCTCCTCCAGACAGCTGTTAGCTATGTAGCTACTGTCGAATATCCGCCGTCGTCGAGGCCCGAAGTCTGGCCCTCCCAGGTATCGAGGTTGGAGAGGTTACGTGCTGCAACTGCTCTAGTGCCAGTTTAGTTTCTTGTTATGAATGTATTTATTGTTCAGCTCCCATTTAGCTGGATGGGCGGATGGGGGAGTTACTTTGTCAGCAACATTAAAATAAAACGTGTAGTTTGTTTGCTGATTCAAACTCGTTTTATATTTCTTGATAGCAAATTTGTTTAGCTTTGAAATGTTGGTTCCTATTGATTCATATTTCGACTATTTATAATAAAAGACTGATGAAGGGAAATGGAGGTCAAGAAAACGTGCACAGATAAAACTTTTCTCCATACATAACTTACAGTTTTTACGACGGCAAATACATAAAACCTCTAAATAAATATTTTTTTGGACGGTAAATAAATAAAACCCCTATTTCCGCTGCGGAATCAAGCAATTGAAGTTTGTCTACTTAAAAAATGTTTCATTATATTATTGTAAAAAAGTTTTGTTAACGGCTCCTACGTCAACAAATAAAATTATTTGAATAGCCATAATTAATATCGGGTACAGAAGTCATTGTTACTTGCTCATCTTATGATTGCCAACAGAAGAATAAACACCTTTTTTAAATCAGTTCACAGCAGTCTAGATCCTTGTACGAGACGCAAAGAACAAATACCGGTCATTTAACACTTTTGTGTTGATTTGCAAGCGCTTTTGATCACATTATCCTCCTTTGATCCATTCGATCACATTCGTACTCCTTAAAGCTGTCGCAAATTATTACTCTTATTGAAAATCAATTTTCCTATGCATTCGTGAATTTTATAACGTAATTTTATCCTTTCATATTTTAATGAGTCTCTCTGCATCTTACTCCACATTCAGGCATGCACAAACAGGGAACAAGTACGATAAATATACGACCCAATCGGAGGCGTGGGTTCGCCGCCGGGAGATGAAATGATAGGTGATTCGCAGTAAATACCTCGGGAGAAAGGAACAACGGAAAGCGAGTGGGCGACTCGAGGCCATAAATCATGTTATTCTCCCGAAGGGTGTCCCATGAAAACAAACGACAACGCCCACGGTTTGAGGAGGCATCGAATTATTTTCGGCGCGAAATAAACAAGAGGAAAGGTGCGCACCGGGAGAGAACGCCACGAGAAGAATGTCCCAATGCTTCTCGTCCGGAGGCCATTTTGTCATATTGCACCGGGTGATATATGAACACGCATCTCAAAATGATGAAGGGACGCGTTTTCTAAACAAGATAATATACTGTGTACCGCTCGTACACTTGGGATTTGCGTTCAGAAACACACTTTTTTGTGGTAAATATGAAATGTAGGTGGTACGAAAATCTTTCAGAAAAAGTACAATGAAACCAACTGGGTTTTATCGTCGGTTTAAAAACTACCAATATTCTATGGTGTAAATTTAATTACGTGTGTGACAATGACCGTGTAACTAATAAAGTATTATTTTTAAAACAGTAAGATCAGTAATAAAAATACATTTTTGAAATATAAGTAATGTGCACAATTCTACTTTAATGTAGATGTATGATATCTTTGGAAGCGTATTACCACGGTAGGGAAAGATTTCAAGGGATTTTGCAAAACCGTGACACAATTTTAACCCTCTTACCATATTTGGGGTCTTTTGGAACCCATCATCATTAATTTGTTAATATTTTATTAAATAGTTGCACTATAATGTCAGTCTTCAAGAAATACCTTCGTGCACTTGTTAAGCAGGTACCGAACCATTTTCACATATTTTCCTAATTTTATTAGAGAGTTATTAACTTCTTTCGTTACATCTGACTTGTTTGACCTAAGATATAACCTGTTATTTTCCAATTCTATTTTGAAATTATTGTTCTGAACTTCAAAAAAATGTTAATATGTTAATAATTGATTTATCACGAAATAACTTTCATAAATTATTATAAATTGTATGTATCAAATTATGTATCAAAATGGAGGTTACGTACGGTAGAGTTTTTTTATATATAATTTTTAATATGAATAAATTATATTCTTTATGTTATTGAAAATAAGTTATAAAATGTATTCTTATATAAAACCAATTATTTACACTCAGCATATTGCCATAAACATTCGTTTACAGTTTCCAATTGTCAGTAAATTTGGGGTCCAAAAAGACCCCAGGTATAGTACTTGATTGTAAATTGCAGATATGATACGAGGGTGTACTCCACATGAATTACTTAATCGGCATGGGAGGTAGACGCATCGTTTCGACTGTAAGGGAGGGGTGAGAGGGGGGAGCTGGAGGGGCAGAGAGGAGGGAGAATGGGTGAGGGAGGGTGGGGAGGGAGGTGGAGCGAGAGGGAGACCCTTCCTCCTTTCTATGAAAACACGGATTCTGTGAAAACATAGATGTCTTGAAAACATCTACATCCTATCACTACTTCAACTGCTTTGGGGGAGAAATGGTCTCGCGCATACCCGCGTGTGGCGCACTCTGGTAGAATTAGAAGCGAAAGGAAGTAGAATTAGAAGGAAAGGCTTCGGCTCTTTATTTTTCCGTTACATGGCAATGCCAGTCATCACAAAAAAAAAGAGCAGTATTTGCGAGTTATCTAAACAGTAACCGCATTTGCGTGCCCCAAGCCGCGAGTCGGCCGGGCGTAAGATAACCACTGCTCCAGTCAAGCCACGTTATACTTCGGTTTTTCTTTCTTGGCGCACGGAGGGGTTGCAATAAAATGGAATATCTCACGATATTTTGCGTCGTTTTCGGTTGTGCCGCCAGGAGGCGCATGATCGCGACTGTATCAAGCAGTGCTGGCGATTATGCGACTCTGGCGGCACAACGGAGAACGACGTGAAATATCGTGAGATATTCCATTTTAGTGACACCCCCCTCCCCGTACGCCAAGAAAGAAAAACCGAAGTATAGTTTGAGAGTTCGCCAGGTCTTTGCGTGCTCCCGATGCCATGGGACTGACAATTGTAGAAACGAAAGACGGTTGAGTATTAGTTATGCGAAGCGCCGCCTACCACTGCTGTGTCCGACGCCATCTTGACGCCGTCCGCCTGCAGTGAGACGGCTCGACCGATAGTGAGCTGCTGACGAGATAAGCTCCTATATGCTCGGTCGGGGTGATGCCCATAAGCTGCCGGAACACAAAGGATGACGAACGTTTTTGAATGAGCATTGCAACCACGTAACTGGACAGTGCAAAGGTCTACTCTTTTATTTTCGTTGCAAAGCAAATATGACGCGAGGAGGCTATGTCAGTTAAAGTTACGGCTATAAATTAAATTTATGGGCGAATTCAATGTATTTGTGTTATTTTTGTAAATGCATTAATACTCCTTTATTTACCATCCATGAGAAATAGTACAGTAGTTTAAATTAATTTAACCCCTTCACAGTTTGGTAAGATTATATTATTATCACAATACTACATTGATGATTAATCTAAGTATGAAAATAATATTGAATGTGAGTTTATGTATCTCAAATTTTCACGTTATGTTCATTCTGTTGTGTATATTTCTTTACTGATTAACGATCGATTAAACATTTTTAAAACTTCACAATTAATACTTTACAACTTCTTGTTAAATACAAACAGATTCACAAACAAAATAAATTCCTGAATCATTTTCACAAGGTTCATTATCATTATAGCTCTCATTCGTTTCATTAAAGAAAGAATATATTTGAGTTTGGTCATCTTGCCGGTTCCGTGACGATCTAAAGTTTATAAATGCAGAATATTTTCACTCGAGAAAGAAGTTTTTAGTGCGATTTGCACACTATCGTATTTGTTCCGTCTGGGATAAAAGTAGAATTATTCGTGAGTTCCACAGATTACTGCTCGAAAGTACTTTCGGTTCGCGAGCTTAGATGTCTAGTTCGCAATTCCTATTTAGCGATCTGCGACGATAAAGCAATTTGAAACTATAAATTACAGGGAGAAAAGTTTTACAAATTTCTCAACGCTATCCACGAATTCCTCTCATAATTTTACTATTCATGAGTTTTTAACTACTGTTAAATCCTGCTTGCCTTACAAAAGTCCTTGGATCATTTAAATTACCTCATAAACTCTTGATTCATAAATGGATATTTCATTCATTCTATTATTCAAGAAACTTGAAAGCTAATGATGCATTGACACGGAATATGTTCTGAATAGATATTCATTTATACAAGGCGATTCTTGATTCTATAATAATTGTAGTGTTAATGACGAAAGATAAAGTATTTGGATGTGTTAAAGGAGAAAAGAACAACTTAATAAATAGAACAAACATGAGCTATTACCCTAGCGACGAAAGCGCTTGTAAAGATAGTCGTTTCTTCATTGCTGCTAGAAAAAATAACAAGATAAAAACACTTGAGGGAAATAGTGTTTCTTTTTCTTATATTGTTGTATTCTATTCTTATACTTAAGTATGGAAAACCTTAAAGCAGGTTTAACCACCGCTGAATAAGATAGTGTCATAAAAGATTTGAAAGTTGTCGTTGCATTGCTCATAAACTTCGTTTCACAGAATAAATTACTATTGTACGCACACGAGAAAAGGTTTTTCCTTGAATCAACTACTACAATTTTATTTACGTACATTATTTAAATAATTACTGTAGAGACGTACTAGCTCTCTTCAATTTTTTAAAATTCATTTGTGTTTGTGCAGGCCCTCCACAGTCGAGAACAAAACTTTGTAATTTAAAAGTTAATTGACATTTGATTACGTACAGGATTTTGCCAGTGAGTTTTATACGCAAAGCCAGAACGGTAGAATTCTAATCAATGGTGGGTCCAAAAACTGAGGTGGTAATTTTCGCTTATCCATTTGTGGTGTGGATTTTGTTTTCCAATTCTGTAATGTACTGCTGAGGGAGTCTGTGGGGTTTTGAGATAGAAGCGAGAAGATAACGAAGAAATATGGATTCAGTCGCTGTGATGCCGAGTTCGTTGTGTTATTGGGAATTTGGTCTAAACCAGAGTGCTTTTATAAGTGCTCAATTTATTTGGAAAATCTGGATTTTTAGAATATTGGTTTTTCTATTTGATTCTGTATTAGGAGAAGCATATGAGAGGTTTGATCATTGATTGGTAAATGTAAACTGCAAGATATAATCGGAGTAATTACTTTTTGAGGGAAGAAAATAGCTCTCGAGTTCCCAGTTATTCGATGCAGAATATTTGGTTTCCTATACAGCTTTCGTCTCTCTGTCGTGAACGTAACTGCTACTATCGCGGCGTCTACCGGACAGCCAAACACCTACATACATCGGTATTTGTACATGAAGTGACACTTCACCTAATGAGATGCCACTGTCTGGTGGCGGTAGCACACTTCCCTGATGCTTGTCTTTAAAAACAGCTTTTACCAGAACAATGAATCTGTGCTTACGCATGACAATTCATACTCAAAATGGATTGACACGAAGTACATTATTTTATTCCACCATTTCTTAGGTCGGGAGATTCTACTATTTTAAACAAATGCCCCATCGCAATGACATCAAACCTAAAACAAACGACAATTTAACGATCTTTATGTGTGAGCCACCTTATGTACTGTTATAAATCGTAATTAAGTGTAGATAAACACAATGGAAAGTTATCCACAAATCGCAATAAAGTAAGATGAACAAAATGGAAAGTCATCCACATTGTAGACTAACGATACCTTTTTATTTTTCCGATTATAATCTCTTGCCACATTTTTACGTTCTAACTTGGCTTTTCGCGTTTTATATTCTGCTCTTCCTCTCAGGCTAGCGGTGGGGCCCGCCTCGGCCCGAGGGATATCGATGTCATAAATGAGAGAGTTGGATATTACCCGCGCAACTTTTCTTGCTCGACGGTCAACTTTCCCTGTCATTGGCACAATACACAGCTAAAAGTCAAAGCTCGCTGCAAGCTTTGATGACAACACGCCGAACACAAATTTATTGGCGCGTAACAAAAACAATTTGCTGCTGAAGACCAGAACTCCTGGTCGTGTTTTTCTCCAAACAAAATCTAAGGAAACGACCGAAGCAGGTCTAGATCCTTCACAGAAGATACGTCAAACTTCTGGGAAAGAAGCAAATTATTGAGAAAAAATTGCGAAGTTTTGACTGATTTTCTAGAGATTGGCTTTGGTTTATAAAATATAGATGCCGATTTGATAACTAATACCCCAACACTAACTCTTTCTCTAAGCTGTTGCTCAAGATCTCTCTAAGCGATCGGTCAAGAGAAGTTGCGTGGATATTACTCACCGGGTATTAATCGCTACCACATATTTTATTTCCTTATTTTGCTTATCGCGTTTTATACTCTTCTCCTTCCTCTGAGGCCGACGGCGAGCATTGCCACCGCATGTGTGATCTCGATGCCAAAAATGAGAGAGTCAGGTATTCAATTCAATTCAATTCAATTCAATTCAGTGCCGAATTTTACGTGGCGAGACTCAGGCCTGCTCTTCCGTCTGATCACGCGATTTTGAGTACACTTCTTTCACCATCCAGCGGAGAAAGAAAGTATTATCTCCGGCGAGGAATCGATTTGAATTTAGCTCAGAGGTGTTTTTTAGGCTTGATCTTTTTACATACATTAAATCTACAACACGGGATAGCCGGTTTTTCTTCTTCTCCGAAGCAAGGCAAGGGAAGAATTGTTTGGCCATACATATGCATGGTGTTACATTAAATCTAGAGCATGGGACAACCGGCTTTATTTCTCGCAAGGAAAGCTTACCAAGACGTTTTTGGCCTTAAATATCCATGGTGTTACATACATTAAATCTACAGCATGGATGAGCCGGCTGTACTTCCCTCCGAAGGAAGGCGCACGAAGACTTTTTTGGCATTAAATATCCAAGGCGTTACATACATTAAATCTAGAACATGGGACTGCCGTCATCACTTCGAAGCAAAGCGTACGAAGACGTTTTGGCCATAAATATCCACTGTGTTACATACATTAAATCTATAGCATGGGTAAGCCGGCTTTACTTCCCCTCCGAAGGAAGGCACACGAAGACATTTTTGGCCTTAAATATCCAAGGCGTTACATACATTAAATCTACAGCATGGGACCGCTGGCTTTACTTCCGCATCCGCAGGTACTCACCCGAGCGCCTCCTTGTAGACGACGGAGAAGAGCGCGAGGCCGACGCCCGCGCCGGCCTGCGCCACCATCTCCACGAACTCCCTGCGGCGCCGGAAGTAGTGGCCCAGCACCAGCGCCGCCGCCTCGCGCACCACCCCCGCGCCCGCGCCCAGCACCACGCCGTACGACAGCGCCACCTGCAACACCAAGCACGCTGCCGAGACCCGGCGCCCAGCCCAGCACCACGACGTGCGGACGTGCACAGTCAGAGGAATTTTGGAAAAGAATCCTATGAATGGTTTAGGCGAGAGTGATGTTAATGGACGAAGGCAGGGAGGGACGGAGGGAAGGAAAGAGGAAGAGAGCGACGGAGGGAAGGAAGGGAGGGAGGGAGGAAGAGAAGGAAGGAGGAAGGGAGGGACGGAGGGAGAGAAGAAAGGAGGAAGGAAGGGACGGAGGAAGAGAAGCAAGGAGGAAGGGAGGGAAGGACGGAGGAAGGGAAGGAGGAAGGAACAGAGGGATGGAGGGACGGAGGGAGAGAAGGAAGTAAGAAGGGAGGGAGGAACCGGGGGAGGCACGGACGGAGAGACGGAATTCCAAAAAGGCGTTTTGCCGAAAACTGCCATATTTTGGGTACAAGGACCATCACAAATCATAAATTCTGATTAGTATTGGTAAATACCTATTTGGGAAAGTAATTTACTCTATATAGAAGCAAGAAAAACCTACTTTTATGGTAATAGAGATTCACAAAACCAGTTTTTCTGCCCAAAACCGGCATAAATTGTATAACGTTCTCTACGGTATATAGGGCAAGTCACTCAACGTAAGCACCTCCTGTAATCTTTGAACGGTTCAAGCTATTGCAATGCAGTTTTCGCGAAAGTGGATGAGAAAATGGGGCTAATTGATTGATGCATTAGTTTCCATTTGATCACTTGTATTTTACAAGATATTAATGTAATTTTGTTTTTTCAAATAGAACCATACATACAGTAATCCCTCAACATTCGCGAGAGTTAGGTTTCCAAAAAACCTCGCAAATGTTAAGTCTGTATTTTAATGAAGAAAAGTGGATTGGGTTCCTGGATATCGAAAAGCTGTTTAAAAGAAAGAAGAAATTCTAACAAACAAGTGCAGAAGAATTGAGTAAGTGCTACTAAAACAATTCACAATGAACATCCCAAAGAGAAGAAATAAAACAATATTTGAAACTAATTTCAAAGTTGAAAGTAATTGAATATAGGATTTGTTTATTTTTTTGGTTCATCGCCCTCCTCTTTGTTCTAACATCCAAACAAGGGAAAGTCGCTGCTTCTATTTCTCTCTTAAATTTCGAAGTTATTTTCATGTTCGCATTACATTCAAATGTCCTTTCCACCAGAGCTTGTTGAAGTTTTAGAACGCCAATAACAGCTTTAACATTGAAATTGGTCCAGGACGCAGTTTGTGTTACTTCATTCCGTTCGAGATTTTCTTCGCTGATGATTTCCCAAAGCTCTTCTTCAGTGAGATCATTATAATGAGAGTTGCACAGATCCTGAATGGCTTTTCTGTTCATGTGGCCCAAACCCTGACCTCCAATTTCACGCAACTGAATTGAATTATTTTATTACTGTATTATTCTATTAATGTGAATTGACATTTCAACTTTGATAGTTTTGCAGAACGTGATACTTTGACCTCCGGTGTCTGCCGAGTTCATTTCCCAGATGAAGATGATGAAATAAAATGTGCTAGCTCTAAAAAAAGTACGACTAAAGATGCACTCGCGAATGTCAAAACCGGTAGCATTTCACTATTTGGCGAATGGTCGGAACTCGCGAATGGCGAATTCGCGGATGTCGAGGGATTACTGTACTTTATTGTCTTATCATAACAAGCGCAAATAACGAAATCAACGATATATTGAACCCAATTATAAAACGTCGTTGTAATAACTTCAACAGTTCATACTTGCAGAAGATGTTAAAGTTACGTGACTCACCTGTATACAGAGTGTCCGCGGAGGAAACGTCGAAAGTCCGAAAATAAGGGCTTAAGAAAATACTAAGCATATTTTATCTAATAAAGTACTTGGATATTCCGAATGGTTGAGCCACAATATGCACTCAAAAGTTGGTTTGAAAAATTGATTTCTAGGCAAAAAATTTGCATTATAGAAGCATAAAAACACTCCAGAAACAAATAAGTGGTTTATTATTTACAGAAGAAATTAATATATTTGTTCAGAAAGAAAAATTAAGCGAGAAATAAAAAAGCACCCAATTTACACAAATCGACTGATTTTTTTTTTATTTCTCGCTTAATTTTTCTGTTTGAACAAATATATTAATTTCTTTTGTAAATGATAAACAATTTACATGTTTCTGGAGTGTTTCCATGCGTCTGTAATGGACATTTTTGCCTGAAAAATATTTTTTCAAACCAACTTTTGAGTGCTAATAGCGGCTCAACCATTCGGAATATCCTCGTAGTTTATTAGACAAAATATTCTTAGAATTGTCTTAAGAGCTCATTTTCGAAGTTTCGACGTTTCCTCGCCGGACACTCTGTATTGAACCCAATTATAAAATTTCATTGTAATAACTTCAACAGTTCAAACTTGCAGGAGGTGTTAAAGTTACGTGACTCACCTGAATATACTCCGTATATACGCATGTACGAGAAGGTAAAATGACTTGCCAACTCATAATTTACTCGTTATGAAGCAGACATTTTGTTCCTCTGGGGTAAGTTATAAAGGTCTACGTGTCTTATATGCCCTAAGCGATAAGCGCTGGCAATTTACATGAAAAATAACGAACTATCCCGTGGCCCACCGCAGTTAGCCTGGAGTCCACGTCAATGCGTAATAGGGTGTCGTATCAAATTCGAGAGCACCTGTTGAGCAGCGGGGCCCTTTGTCCAATCAGAGAGGCCTTGTCTTCGCCGGAGGGTCACTGAGGGGCACTCAGGTAGCAGCAGGGGAGGAGGCGGAGGGGGGACGGGCAGTTGGAATGACCCCTTTATGAAGGAAGACGCAATTTGGGTTACGCAGAATCCATCAGATGTATGAAATAAAAAGTGTCTGATGGTGTTCATGTAATATCTGTTCGAGAAATGAAATACGTGTAGTGAAATCAGCTGAAACTGCCTTCGCGATTAGGTGGTCACTTCCAATAAGGCCCATTTTCTTCTTGGAAGCTTCTAATGTTTATTACTAATTTCCAATGCGCGCGGAAGTTGGTAGAAAAGTATACAGCCTCCGATCATGTGAGGGAGGCTTCGATAGACACTCAGGAACTCGTGAACAATCCAATGGGAATGAAACCGTTTCTATTTTGTGTTGAAAATGCAAATATTTGTTTGCGATATTTCATCTTTTCTCGTACTAAGCGTACCGATTGAATGATCATACTCAAGCGTGTCACTGATTAACACAATGATAAGGCTCTCAGGCAGAGGTCGTCCGCGATTAAATTTCTCGTATTTACATATTGCGCTTTTGAGCAGCAATTTTTTTTAAAATTCTTGTATGTAAATAACTTGTCCTGCGTATCGGTAAAGACTGTACTACGTTATTGGTGTATTTGTGAAGGCTCTTGATAAAATATTTAATTTATTACAGTGTTATACGAATATTTTATTTGTTGTTCGTGTTTGTGACTCGTTTTCATGAATAATGTTATAAATATTATTTTTGTATACCTCTGTTTTAATTTTTAAATATTCATGTACGTTTTATTTTTTTTTTTTTGTACTTTTTCCTTTTAAAATTATGTCTAATAAAACGTTTGGCTTTCTCACAAAATGTTTCAACATTACTGATCAAATCAATTCTGTACTTCTAGTTTGTGCCATTTACTATTTGCTTTGTTACTGTTAACTTCGTTTAACCCGGTAGTTAGAATTTTGCACATCAATCTCGTGTAATCTAAGCAATCACTGAAAAGAAAATAGGCGAGTTCTGACATGTCACGACAGATCATATTGAGTGAGAGCCCGGCAGCGGGCACGGAATTAGAGATAACCATGTCGGAGTGGGCTTTGGTCTCTGTTGGAAAACAGAAGCGAGCGGATTCGGCGTCTTAGACAAGCAGCGCGAGGGGGCTTTGGGCCGGGCGCCATCTTTGAAGTCCTGCCAACATAAACTGCGCGTCGCGCCGGCGAGAGGCCCTCGCAACGGTCACTGGTCTGACTCTCATGTGGCGCTCGCTTTTAGCTCAGCGGCCGCGCTAAGCAGCTTTGCACGGGATTCGATGTTCCCGGGCGAGGCGTGTTCGCGACAACAGCAATAATTCCAGCGATAATCGGTTTTCATCGTGACCTCGACGGAAACATATTCGGGTCGTTAAAAAGTCCAGTTTGAGTACCGCAGTTCACACTTGGCCCCGTTTGTCATTCGGATGATCTTGGCTGTCCGGGTCATTCCGTTTGTCATTCACACAAACGGTCACGCAAACATTATTATTGATTCTGTTCTTGAAGAGGATTTTTTTACTTTGACTATTTCACTCATGTCTGTCCGCGTCGTAAGTAGCCATTGGTAAGCGAGGATATATTCAAATTAAACCAATCCCAGATGTTTATCGCCATCAGCTTGTTTACCTTTTTTATCGCTGTAACAACTTTGTTTACCTTTTTAAGATAACGATAGCAATTGTTTCAGCTCCAAAATAGCTTGTGCGCATCAATATAATATTAAAGTGTGTCGTTTTGGTAAAGTTTAAAACTCTGAAATAGAATCTATTACTAAAGATTCAGTGCCGAAAAACAGCGAAAGGAACAGAGAAAGCGTGTGGAAGCAAATTTAAGAATTTTGTGAAGAAAGAATATACAAATAGACAGCACAAACTACAAATGAAGAAATTACACGTTTTAGGCAATTAATACACGAAGATGAAATGGTGAAGAGTACAAAGAATATGCTATGTGGAAAACTATGTGGAACGTTACAATCAAAATTAATCAGGAAAATACTTTAATGAGTACACACGTGTGTTCAATACATTCGAAATTGACGAATTCTGCTTCTAATTTATCTCGTACATCTTCCATTTCAAATACTTCCACGGAAGACCAAGACTTGGAAAACAAATTCCTACAACTTAAATGATTGTGCTTTTAATAAATGTTCTTGTATGTAGCCTTGTTATAATTGTTTTTCGAAAGTTTTATTACCATAAAATTGAAACATTTGAAATAATTTTCTGCATTAAACTATTATTCAAATGTTACTTGACTATAAGTTATTCCAGGAGGCAGTGATAAGTTGGAGCTCAATGAAAGTTTTTCATTTTTGTTGTTGTAATTTTGAGTAATATTTCTCTCTTTCGTAATTCCTGTGATTTAAATTATCCTTTCAAAATATGTAACGTGTTTATTTGTGAAATAGTCACACTAAATATCAGTCGAAGTGCTGTGATATTACTTATAATAACATAGTTTGTTCTGTATATCTTTGTATATTCTGTTGTCTTAATTCTTTTGTATTTTATATTATTGTATTACTTTGTAATTGTGTTACCATGTTATATACATTTGTTGTGTTATTTATATTGAATCTTGTACTAACTACCTTATGCTATTAGAAGTTATTTGTAATGAAATTGTTAATGATAGAGTTGTAAATATCAATTTGTATTATGTTAACCCTGTAAACGTATTATTAATAAAATTGAATTGAATATTAAAAAGTGATTTTCTCTTTTGAAAAGAAATTTACACATAGTTTTATAAACATTCACATTTTTATGATACAGGTAGGTACGGTTAATAATCTGAACAAAATCAGAAATAGTCAAATATATAAATGTTTTGCATGATGTTAATGTAAAATGGCCTTTTGTTTGAAAGTGTATCTCAGAAAAATAGGCGATTACTTATAACAGTTTCTTTTTTATTTTTCGTCTCTGACTACACTTAGAGACTATTTAGCAACTTACTTTTGTTCCAAACAATTATTATAAGGAAATTGAATCTACAAGTTCACCCATTAATATTTCTTAGTCTTCAACTTGAATGACCCTCATTTCGAATAACTCGAGGTAAACTTGGTACATTGACCTAAGATATCTATGGAAAGACGTTAATTAATATTTCCTTGAAACAGAGATCGCAACAAATAAAATAGTGATGAACATTTTCTCAAGAAAATCTGAACTGAACATCTTCCACTATAGAACGGTTAGTTCGATTTTTATTTAAGTCTCTGGCTGCAGCGAAGGAAACGTGTGGAGACAGTGGTAGTACCACATTATGATCATTTCAAGTACCTATTTTTTCAAGCATTTCTGGGATGAGTAGCTTAATGTATAGGTGACTGGTGTTGAAGCTGAAACCAATTAATTCATGATGGAGTAATAGTGGAATGGGAAGATGAAGAGACAGGAGAACCTCAGGAAAATCTGAAAATTCTCTTTCTGCATCACAAAATTGCACATGGATCACTCGGAATTGAACCAGAGTTGTAAAGAATTGAAAACTGAGTTTGACCGCTCCATCATGAATCGCTGTAGCTGTCGACGATAAGAAATTTGCTATGGCATCTGCTGCACCAACCTCCGTGGTAGCGAGCTTAAAGGCAACTCGTTTCGGCGCCTACGTGTTATTGATCAAACCGTTTTAATTTTCTAGAGATGAATTTTCTGAATTCAGTGTCATGTATAGGAATTCTTTGACCACTTTTCGATTGTTCCTGAATTTCATAGATTTCAATTTCATAGATCCGCAGAATAATTAAATGAAGCACAGCAAAATAACCAATAACATAGCGATTTCAAGCATTTCCGTAACTAGGGAGTAGCGTGCAAGAAGAAAACTGAACTCGATTGGCAAAAACTGATTTCGTATTCGAATTCAGAGTCGTATTCGTGGGTGTTGAAGACCTCACTACTACGCAAAATTTATGCTACGAAAAAAGAAGGAAAGAAAGACCAAAGTAGAGTAAAAAAGAAAAAAGAACAAAAACGAAAGAAAGAGGTATAAAGGTGAAAGAAGTCTAAAAGGGAAGGGAGTCTGAAAGGGAAGGGGATCTGAAAGGGAAGGGCATCTGAAAGGGAAGGGGATCTGAAAGGCAAGGGGGTCTAAAAGGCAAGGGGGTCTGAAAGGCAAGGGGGTCTGAAAGGCAAGGGGGTCTAAAAGGCAAGGGGGTCTAAAAGGCAAGGGGGTCTAAAAGGCAAGGGGGTCTAAAAGGCAAGGGGGTCTAAAAGGCAAGGGGGTCTAAAAGGCAAGGGGGTCTAAAAGGCAAGGGGGTCTAAAAGGCAAGGGGGTCTAAAAGGCAAGGGGGCGTAAAAGGCAAGGGGGTCTAGTCTAAAAGGCAAAGAGAGCGAACGTACCTGGTGCAGCTGGACGGCGAAGGAGGCGAAGAGGCAGGCGAGCGCCATGACGAGGCCGCCCAGCACGGCGGCGAGGCGCGCGGAGCGGCGGCGGCAGGCGGCGGCGGCCAGCGGCGCGGCGGCCAGCGAGCAGCAGCAGCACAGCGCCCCCAGCCACGCTGCGCACACACACACGCCCACGCTCAGTGCACAGCAACTCTCCCGCAAAACCGGGGACAAAGCTCGAAGGTGCTGCTATAGGAGGCGCTAGTGTCGCCGGGTACAGGCTCGCCAACATCCGCACCTACAAATTGGCTAAATTGTGGGAAATACGAAAAGTGTCTTCTAAATGTTCAATTATTCATAATATATGAATATAAGAAACCGCTGAAGAAAGTGCGAACATGGACGCTATCTTTTGTAGCATTACGCGCCTGCTTGAACGTAATGCGAACCTACGTAGCTGCCACACACGTTTGAAGTATGGTTGGCAGCAGTTCGTCTTTGAGTTCTTGTAAGAAGGTGCTACAGGAAAGTGCGCCAATATAATGGTCTCCACCACGTTGTATGGGAGTTGAAGGGCACTGATGCCGCTCACGGGCACACTGTACGAACACACACATAACACCACTATTCTATTACAAGACAGGCTTGACAATACAACTCTAACAACAGCACAGCGCCCCCTGTCAAGCTGCAAGCACACACACACACACACATACACCGCACGCTCACTTCACATCACCCTACTCGTGAGCACGTGGCAGGGAAGCACACATTACACCACAGATTTAGTTCTATTATACGAGACAAGATGAACCTTGCCAACATATGTTCCCGCAATATTGATTTGATGCATCCAGGATAAGGTTAATATTCAGTGAAATAATTTTAGCTCATAGTTTCTCTATTAGCGATTACTAGACGATTATTCCATGCACATCCTAGTACTAGTGATTGCGTAAACAAACATTTAAAACTTAAAAAGATTTTTGAGAATCGCTGAGTAGATATTCAGGGTCCACGACAATATCCTACCAAAAGGATAATCTAAGGAAGTGAGGGAGTTTGCCTTCTAATAAGTGACAGAACATGCGTTTCGAATGATTGGCTTTAAAAAAATGAACCATAGCCATTTATAAACAAAGACCATTCGGGCACATTTGTATTTGGAATGAAAATGCCTTAAGGACCTTAACAGTGAAATGGGAATGAGATGAAGTGTTGACCCCTTCCTTGGGAATATGTTGATCTAACACGCAGCTTTTATCATTTTGTATATCCTTACTGTGATAGCACGAGATCTCTTCACTAATAGGCAGTAAACATTTGAGCACCTGTGTATCGCAAATACAACTCTCCCACTGGCTTCTGTGAGAGGTAAATGTAACCTACAATTTGTTTTCAACTTAAATATTATTTGAAAAGCAGTGATGACAATTTTCCAGTAGTATTTCTATCATGTGACTGACCTTATTGTCAACAGGGATATAATTCCAATTAGGAATAAATAGTTTGAAACAAACATCAATGAATGACCCATAAATGATCTGATGCGCATTAGTGCCCGTTATCTAATAAAAAAATTAGAGAAAAATTTGCATTATTAATCTTCGAAACTTTTGTCATATTTAGAATCACCGTATTCGTGTTGAATGTTGAAAGTTTTATTTTTTGCGCTCTTTTTACCAATGTAATAATTAGCAACCCCAGATATGTATAACAATGTGGTTCCAATATTTGCATTTGTAATAACTCATTTCTTACATGAGAATTTGACTATTATTTAGATCATTCTGCATAAACCTCAAAAGGAAATATTTATACTTTCTTCTAATATTTTGAAACGAGGTTGACTTATTGACCAGAGTAGGATGTACTTTTAATATTCTTTCAAAACTTCACAAGATTGGCAAAGATGAATGATATACGATAATTATATTATAAGTATTAAACCACCCACGGGACCATTTTAGTATGCTAAGCGTTGATTCACTTATGAAACCTCTTCTTTTGGATGTGAAACTCCACATAATTGAGTTTAGGTTGTCTCTCACATCGGATGCAAAACCCAGGGGGAATGTATCAGAATGTTACTGTAACTTCTTTTCCTTTAGTGGAAAGTCTTGTAAGCGACATCCATAATTGGTTTTCTGACTGAGCGGTGCACATAGAAGTTGCCTTCAGCAAAAAAGGAGCTTAAGTGAATTACTCCCGACAACACGACGGACAGCCGAAACGGCATTTTGCCTGCTGAATAAATAATCTGCGTAGATTTCTGCGCGCCAACCCCAGTGCAGCCCAAGAAGCGGCTCGTACCAGCGATCGCGTTCTTAGAAATGGAAGAATCAGACGTTTTATCTTAGTGCTTGAATTTGCAAAAACAAATATTAGGCCAAATTTCTACAAAAAAAACAATATAAGTGAATAAACGTACTTCCAAAGTGTTTCATTTGTGTTCGAATTTAATTATCTGCTATTTAAGATTTTCTTGTTTTTGTGCAATTTATGGATTTTCAGAATCGTTTCTTTCGTAATTTTGTAATTTCTTTTTTGTAATTTGTCCATACTTTTGTTCAATGCGAAATTTTCAATATCACATTATTTCACTTATATTTTTTCTTTCGAACAAATTATAATTTTGGTATTTCTCTTATAGTGCAGCACTGAAGATGGACGCAATGAGGTCGAAAAAACTTTTTGCCAAATTGAAGTAATATGATAAAACTGTATCTGAAATTTCTATTTCCCATTGCGATAATATAAACTCCAACACCACTTCCAGTCATGTCATTCAAATTAAATTTGAATGTCTCCATCTAAATACTCCCGTCTTACTTTAGAAATAGTGGACACTCTTTGATTTAATGACTAATGTTGAGTAGAATATTACAATTGGGAGTGCTGCATGTTATGAGGTGTCAAATATTAATTTTCGTTGACCTGTTCTTGTCTTATTTTTTCATTTGTTCAACTTTTAATTCATTAATTTCAATTTTCTAAAATTAGGTTGACTCACTTGTGCCAAAGTTGTTTGCGAGAGCATTTCTTGTAATCTATTCTAAGGAAATATATATAATGTGGCTTTATCAAATCATTTACATATTTAACAGAACGGAAGTAATGTGTGTGCTTATATTTTATATTATTACATTCAAACTATTTACTTATAGTTAATTTCAAGACAAATTCGTAAATTGATTTTTTTCAAAAATTGTTGTGAATACCCTATTTAATGTGAAGTGTAATAGGAATTATGGACTTCGCATTCTTCTTTATTCAATACGAGTATTATAATTCCTTTTTCTAATACAATTTAATTTAATGATGGTAATTATAGTTAAAATACTAAATAATTTCAAGATAGATTTTAATCTCGAGTGGTATGTCACATTTATGCATTTCCATAGTTGGAATCAACCCGCCTAGCAGAAATATTTAATTTGTAAACAAATTATTCTGACCATGTTTTAAATAACGATTTTATGGTCGTACAATAGATAATGGCCTTCGTCATATGAATGCGCAATGAATGTTCCGGTGTTTCGGACAATCAAGAACTCCAAAAGCAATTTGCTACACGTCTATATCAAAGACCGTTGCATATTCATTTCATATTTCCTTCCGTTTTTGAGTGAAAAAATCGGCCTTGAAATTATTTATGTTTTGCTGTTGAAGTAACTAGGAACGAAAGAGCTAACAATAACTTATATCAAGTACAATCATTTGTTAATTGGTATTACATTGCCAGATAGCGCTAGAACTGTGAGACTGATTCAATTATATATCAATGCATAAGTATCTTTTACTTCCAAAATACATTTACTGTAATTTAAAAGGTCCAAGTATAGCGAAACTGGATAACTCAACACTTATTTTTTCGATTTAGGAAAGTGTAAGAGGGAGAGAGATAAAAAATACAAGAGTTGAAGACCTACAAACACTCAATAGAAAAAAACGCAATTAGTAAAACTACGGGAAGAAATTTTATTAAGACGCTAATACCATAATTGTAGTTATATTGCAGATAACACTACGTGTGTATTGTGTTTAATGAAGAAGAGAATTTAATATCTTTTGATAAACGGGGAAGAAGCGAAACTGTTTAAATTAAGTTAACGAAAATATTAAAATATAAATACCCATACGTACATAACATTTGTCAGTTTTGAAAACGTGTGGTCAGAAGAATCCTATTGTGGAGGTAAAAAATGAACATTACCGAGGAATCGTATCACAAAAATTCAGGAAAATTAATATAATAAACATAAAATCCAATAAAATCACTTAGTGCATGTTCTGATCAATTTTTCAATGAAAAAAATCTTCACTTCGGTTGTTGGGCTATCGTTCTACATTTTTCAACAAAGAGAATAATATCTGAAATAAACTCGTGAAACGGGGAAAAGTAGAATACACCTAGAACGTAACTGTAAATCAGGGCTGTCCAAGTGGCGACCCACCGGATCCATTTGTGCGGCCCGCGACTGCTTTGAACAATTTTTTTATACCAGTCAAATACAATACAGTTGCACAATTCATCTTATTTTTATTTAATGATATATTAATTTTCTCGTTGAATGTACATTAATCATTATGTTGAATAAACGTCCTATCTAATATATTTGTTCCAGTATAATCTCAGTAGTTAGGGTAAAAACTATATTAAATTACGGTGCGGCCCGCAGCTTCACCAGAATTGAAATGGGGCTCATAAGCTCTTATAAGTTGGACAGCCCTGACCTAGAACATAACTGTTAATGCAAGGAGACCTACCTAAAAAGAAAAACAGCATAAAAAAATGATATAAAAAGATATGTGAAGCTTTTAAATAAATTGGCACTCAGAGGTGTAGTTAAATAAGTTAATTAACATCGCACTAAGTAATGAAGGCATTAATTATCTTTAATTGGCGTTTTAAAATACAAATTTTCACGGAGAAGGAAACAGTATTTTTTTTACCGATAATGAATAACACATGATAAACGGTATTGCTTTAATAACGAATACATATTTTAATTGCGAACATTTTCACAATATACTCGTCACTCTTGATTAATGTTCATTAAATATCAAATTTAATAAACCTGCTTACATAATAAATTCCAAAACAAACGATCATTGAATGCAAATTTCAGAAGGAACAAGAGAGTCAATTGGAAGTGTAATACTTCCCCCTTACAGTGTTTTGTAAACATTCTGGTGATTTAATAATTTGAAGGGTCCTAATGACTCATTAAATCTATTGTCAGTTGTCAGAGGTCCCAGAAACGCTTCTTTAAAAATATTCATATTTGGAACAGCACCAACAGACCTTAATACTAACTTTGTGCCAAGTTACAGCTGAAAACCTCCAAAACGAATTTGAACATATTATTCGAGATTTTGTTTCCTGGTTGCGCCAGGAAAGTCTCTTTGCCGTAATACTAGGGTTGATGAAAGTGCTAGCAACAGAAATTATGTTGGTAGCATGCATTGCAGCCCGTAACAAACAAAAACGTAAATTGCGTTTTTCTACTCTCATTGTATAAAGCTGTCATTTGATGGCTGCAACAAGTTACATAATGATGGTCATTTCGATACAGTTTTCATTACGATACAGGTTCTTGACCAATCACAGAGAAATTTACAAACCAAGTATTGTCACTTAATTAATAATTGAGAATCATTTTATCAAATGTTTCGTTTGATTGTGTACATTAAAATTGTACTTGATATTATATTATGCTCAATAGTTTTAATTTCTTTTATTACTAGTATTTTTTCGTAGTATATTATTTAAAATAAAGTGGATCATAATTTCACTTTGATCCTATTTACTAGCGCAGTACTCCCTAGCAGGCGAACAGGTAACCACAGCCACCTGCGACAGCTTTCGAGGGTAGATTTAGCTAACTGTCCGCTAGGTGGCCTTGGCTGAATGAACTGCCACGAAACTATTCATTGTAAAATTTTAACTATAAAAATCGTTGAAAAAGTACCGTATAAAACTCGATGTTATGGATATTAATACACACGTGTGAAGTTTACGACACTCACTCGTTCCTCGCTCATATCGTAATATCACACTCATGTATTAATACCCATCATTACATCATCGTTTCATAATGCAGTATTTCATCACGATCACAAAAGATGCTGGAAGTGTTGTCCCCTTCATTTGTTTCCCAGTGATTGTTTACGAACATAAACGCAATTTTTAATAGGAGGCCCTGATTTGGCACGGTGCAGAGAGACTTTCCAAACTCACGTCACTGCAGCGTAGGGAGGAAACGTAAAAAAATCTACTCGGAGAGCGCATATCTCGGGCGAGACGCCCTTCGAGAACCGTACGCCGCGACGCCTTTGCTGAAAGTTGCACGAGGCGCATAATCAACGGCGCGCCCTTTACTTTCGTCGGCGCCTCTTCGCCCTTTCCTACCCCCTTGAGTCCGGGAGGACGGGAAGGCGAGGACGGAAGACGGAGGGGGAAGACGGAGGTTTAATGAAATTTCACAGAGCACGGCTAAGAAGCCGCCGTCTTACACTCGGTCACGTATGACGTGCGCACGGGAAGATCAAGCTAGATAGGATTTGAGGAGTATTATTCAAAATTACCTTATAATTAAATGGGTCAGTGAGGATAGCCATAAGCCACAATTGTGGTTGATTGATTGGTCGCGATTCCGGGGGCGTCAACTAGAGATCATTAGTCCCATAAGTGTGGTGCGTGGTTTTCATCGGGAGATGGCGGTGATCTTTTCCCCGCTGGCTGGCGAGATCCGCTGGCGGCTCCGACCTACCGTCGACTAGCGGGGTTTTCCCCTCAACCAGGTATCTCCCACCAGCGGGGCACCGCCCAGCCGGGACAAACTGTAAGCTTCCGACCGGTCTCCCGGCATGTGTGGTAGTGTAATGCATGTTAGTGTGTGTGTGTGTAAGGGGTGAGGATAGGACAAGGAAGAGGTAGGAAAGATCGCGCGCGGTCCGTGGCCCGTTTGTTAGGGTACTGCTCCGGCATTCGTCTGGTGTTGATCGGAGAAACCACGAACAACTACCGATCAGAACAGCCGGCCGCTAGAAGTCTCCTCCAGACAGCGACTGATTTCTACCTAATTGAAAAGTGTCCAAAATCCTGCCGCCGTCAGAACCTAGGACTTCCGGTTCAAAGGCATTGCAGTGACATCAGTTAATGCACTTAACCATCTCTCCCGGTTTAATTGATTAGTGATTTCGGGCGCGTCAACTGCTAAGATCATAAGTTTTGTGAGTGTAGTGCACGCTTTTATCGCGGCAAGTGGCGGTGATCTTGCCTCGCTGGGGGGCGAGATCAGGCGAAATCCGAGCCACGTCGCCTTGCGGGAAATTTACTCAGCCAGGTATCTCGCACCAGCGTGGCACTGGTCCCAACGACAATCTCTAAGCTCGTGACCGATCTCCCGGCATGTGTGGTAGTGTAGTGCATGTTAGCGTAAGTGTGTGTGTAAGAGGAGAGGATAGGACGGCGCGCGGTCCGTGGCCCGTTTGTTAGGGTACTGCTCCGGCATTCGCCTGACGTTGATGGGAGAAACCACGGAAAAGCACCGATCAGAGCAGCTAGCCTTTAGAAGTTTCCTCCAGATTGCGTCTGATTTCGACCTAGCTGACAAGCTAATGTCGAAAATCCTGCCGCCGTCGGGACAACCCTAGGTCCTCCAGGTCAGAGGCACTGAAGTGACATTGACTGATACGCGGAGTAACCTCTGCCGGTGCTACAATTTTGAGGTTTTGAAGTCGATCATATAACGATTCCGTTCGAGCGTTCATCCTATTCCGTATTGTTTTCCTCTGGTAGAAATATGGCAGGACTGATTGACCTGGATCTCCATTGATTTGCATATGTTCGACAAAAATGAAACGGAAATGAATCTCACAAGTGCACGAGTGTAGCTTATGATTAACTCTCACCGATACCTTCAATTGAATAATTAAGTTAATCCATTCGAGGAATTGATTTTTGTTGTTTTCAACATAAATGAAAATTGAATCGTTCATTTGTAAAACCTCGTGAATCCTAAAAAGAAATTAAGGACACGTGTGGTTTTGCAAATGACGCGTAACCTCTCACCAGCTCAGTTGCCTGAGAGATAGATCTACCGTTGACACTGTAAAGACTTTGGCCGCAATGTCCAAGGTGCGAGACACAACGGTGGCAAGGTTTTCGACTCTAGCTAGATAGCTAGGGCTGATTAATCCACTGTCTGAAGAATTGCAGCGACGGCTGCTCTGATCAGGAGTTTTCTCCGATAAAGACTAGGCGAATTCCGAAGGAGTACCCTTACAAATGGGCCACCGACCGCGCGTGATCTTCCCTTCCTCTTCCTTGTCCTATTCTCACCCCTTACCCACACACTTACACTAACATGCACTACACTACCGCACATGCCGGGAGACCGGTCGGGAACTTACAGCTTGTCCCGGCTGGGGCGGTGTCCCGCTGGTGTAAGATACCTGGTTGGGGAAAACCTCGCTAGTAGACGGTAGATCGGTGCCGGATCTCACCAGTAAGCGGAGAAAGATCACAGTCACCGCACGACCAAGAACCATACACTACACTTACGAGAGAAATGACCCTAGTAGTTGAGGCCCCCGGAATCACGAACAGTCAATTATGAGGGAGTATACCGGGGGGAGGGGGCCACGGCGAAAACCAGCGTTGTTTCCCTCCTCTCTGTTTAGGTAAGGAGGTGCTGTAATTTGGTGTAGAACTTTTATTATTAGAATCTTTGCGAAGTCTTTTTTTAAGTTCTGTTACGTTAATATTAACAGACGGGTCACGGACCGCCCACGATCAATCGCTCCTTTTCCTACTCTCTTCCACTTACTTTAAACACACTCGCACTTACATTGCATTACACTACTACAATTGTCTGAAGACTAATCGGGGGTTTAGAGCTGGTCCCGGCTAAGGTTGTGCCCCGCCAGCAGGTGTATCTGAAGGTAACATTCCGCAAACTGTCGTGGAGATCGGCGCCAGATCGCCCCATCCAGCGGGGGAAGAATGTTGCCACCACCGTGATAAAACATTACTCTTACTTTCAGAATTAATGGCCAAAGAGTTTTTGTGTTCAAAATTCGTGTTATGCATGGACGCAGTCCATTATACATTGTGTGTACGTGTGTGTGTGAGCGAGAGAGTGAGTGAGTGGTGTGAGTGTGTGACAGAGAGAGAGAGAGAGAGAGAGAGAGAGTAGCGTGGATGAGATTTGGTCTTCTGCTGCCACATTTGAAATGACAGCAAACACTTAAAGTGCAAAATGTATTGATTTTTAAGAGATGTTCTGCACTACTACGTGTACTATATCTGTGGTGTACAATTATGCGTGAAAAATCAACAAATATGATTAATTGAAACACAACAAATACAAACATTTCTATGAATATGTATCGTCGCTGATGATAATACGATTACTTTATGGCTTTATGTAATGCGGTCTGTTCACAGTGAGCCCTTTAGAGTGGGGTTGCCTGTCAGCCCGCTTGCGGGCAAGAATGGTGCGGGCTGAGAGAGCGGGGGAGCGTATTAATTCGTCTGAATGAGCGAAGGTCGAGCTGACTTCCAAATTTTGCATTGCTACCCAATGTAATCACATCAGATGTAACAATACTTCCCGGGAACACGAGAATATTCAAAGCCTCACATCCTAAATGAAATATTGTATTATTGATTTGAATGCAGTTTTCTGTCAATCTTGGAAGAATGTTTTACTAAGCTTCGGTATGCCACCCTCTTGCCAATTTCACTACCCTCTACTTCGACTATCTGCCTCATTGAATTATGAGATTAGAGTATTCACCAGGCAGTGTCGAGGAGCGACAACACGATGGAAGTAGGCGTGTTTTTCTTCCGTCAAAAGCTGGAGTACCCCAAGGTACCGTGCTTGAGCCAGTGATACATTTACTAAAATCAAAGGACATTTAGTTGCCTAAAACTCAATAATCCCTATTTATGCCGACGATTCTCGAAGACCATTAGATGAATTATAAGTTCATGTATGGAATACATTTTAAATTTTCGTTGCGAAAAAAAAAACAAACAAAAACGACCAGGCGCACTCGTAGTGCCTGCGGTGGATCCCAACTGCCCACTCGCTCCACCCGCCCAGTTGAATTGGAACAGCATGATGCAGTTCCTAAAATCGATGCTCTATAATTTTTAAATCTTTCTCTTTCAATGTTCCTGTAACTGCAATGCCTTTATTGGAGTGGCCCTTCGGAAAATTTAACTGGGAAGGATTCATTTAGTGAATGGTTCGGGGTACGCACTCTTGGATTGCAAAGACTTATACACGTAAAAGTTGAGGGAAAGCGAAGAGAGAGAGACAAGCACGAGCGAGAAAGAGGGAAGTGGAGGGAGAGAGAGAGAGAATCATTGAGAACGATTTATATATAAAGATTTGTAGAGAGAGATATTCGAAGATGGAGAATCGTAGATAGAGGTATTCGAATGTAGAGAATCGTAGAGAGAGAGATAGACTGAAAGGGCCGTAGAAAGAAAATGAATATTTCATTAATGTACAGCATGTTCAATTTCGTTTCAAAGTACTTCACAAATTATTTATTACCTAATATTATATTCCTTTTCTATTTTTGCGTGTAGCTTAGCAGAGTCACGTCTATTTCCACACTCTTTGCATTCCCCTTTTCACCCACTTCATGCAGTGGAAAACCTCGCTTTTAAGAGAGGCGAACTTCGGGTGCGAAACGGAGTCTGCGAGTGCAGCGCCAACCCAACTGGGAACACGAAAAAGCGCAACCATCCCTCAGCCGCCGCCATCGATTACCTTGGGCCTCTCACAGCAGTCCCTCCCACGATCTCCGCGCGGTTTCATAAGAAACAACTTAATTTTCTCTTCGCCGTCTCTTCCGCGGCCGGATACAAAAAATAAAAAACGAAAGTTGGGCTTCACGAAGTCCCCGGTGTTGTTTTTTTCTCGCGCATAATAAAGTCCGTTTGTTTTTAACTTGTTTATTTTTTGAATTAAAATTATGAGGATCTTAACTTCCTCTGCGAGCCCGCCCTAGGCGATTAACACGCCTTTCTCGCCAGCGCGATCTGACGCCAGAACGGGGAAACAAAGTCGCCCTCGGCGGGATGGAAATGTTGAGTGTTCGAAGTGCTTAACCCTGTAAGTACTGCAGTGGTGGTTCCGATGAACTTTTCATCATTGTACTACATTCGTATTGTTAGAAGACTCTTAACGTCAAACGTCCTCAAAATCGGTCTGTAGAGGGGGTTTTTGGACGAGACATCAAATGGACGGTGTTATGCATCAACCGGCTATGCGCCATCATACAAGTTTTGAGATAATCGTGTTCAAAGGTTTTATTACATTTTCAGCTCTAAAAACTGTAATTTAATTACTTCATTCATTGAAGCGATAAACTACACAAACATGAGTGGAATATCTGGCGCTTACCTGCGTAATGTGAAATTAGGAACACCAGATTTGAAGATCTAGGTTAATAGCCGGTTTTTGCGAAACATAAAATTTCTGATGTGACTGATAGCGTTTACATTTTTCATTAATTATGAGGCTATTTTTACAGATTTGGCGGCAAAATGTTGCGTACACTTAGAACATGATCCAATGCAACTAATGGCGTCCATATCTCATTTTTTTCAAAAACGGCGCTTAGCCGGTTAATGCATAACACCGTCCAAATAACGAAAACGTTTTGTAACAACATTTTGTATCTCAAACGTGTAATTGATACATATCTCTCTACACACAAAAGTAATAGTACCCAAGTACAATAACAAACATTTTAACTGGGTTTTACTGCATATGTATACGATTTTTCTTGCTCATTGTAACGTTTCAAAGACTCTACTTATCAAAAAAGTTCTGAAGATGTGAACGATTGTTGGGTACGAATTAGTTTTGCATTATGGAAAAATTAAAAAAAAAGATTTAAAAGCTAAGAACGTATATTTAGAACCACAAACCTCACTAAATACAGTAAGCAATCATTTGATATCACAGCGAATAAATCGAAAATTCATCGTCTAAGCTCAATGGATCTCTGAAGGACCCCTGATCTAAATCTATCAACTGCAGTGAGAAGTACTTCTGGATTCTGTGGAAGTTTTACGTCGCAAAACACAATATTTTCCCATCAAGGAAAAATGCGGTTTACTTAAAGATCCACCTTCGTAGATTTGTTGCATAAAAAGACACATGTCAAGCGTATGTGTATTCGGCTTTATATAACGTCACACCCTCTTCCAGGAAGTTTGTGCTCGTACTGGGTTGACTGGACCGTTTATTCCTTTTTAAGTTATAAAAACCCACTGACTCTTTCGTATGTTATGTGGTTTCAGAGAATTTCACCAAGTTCGTGGTAAAAGTATAAACCTACTTTTCAGGTTACGGCCTGTTAGAAAGGCTCCTATGTGGCGTTGCCATCTCTTGATTATTGTGACGTCGTAGTTAGGGATATAGGGGCGAGCGGGGAAGTTTGATTTGAGGTGTGACAGATGTGCTCCTTGGCGATATTAATTTTTTGCCTTTGACATTTTTTTGTACGTTGCATATTTTTCGAGTTATTTTGATTTGTCAAGTTAAATGGGCCACCTGTATTTTAACCGAAAATGTAAATATTTGATTGTAATAATCCACGATTCTCGCATTGCGTGTGTAGGCTGAATTATCATATTAGTTACGACACAACTTGCGTTACACGCCGTCACGGCTCCAAGGAAGAGAACGTCCATCATTAAATATCTACTATTCACGTCTCGTGTTATGGAATAACACCTCTTTTGATATTCTTATGTAAAGAACTGTTGTACTGTGTATCCTTAAATACTATACTATATTATTGCGATATTTGTGACGAATGCCTTTGTTAAAATATTAAATTGATATAAGATTATTTTATTTGTTATTCTTTAGTTGTAGGCATGTTACTTTTTGAAAAACCATTTTGTTCAGCTGCATTTTTGATTCTGCAGGCTATTTATAACGCAGATAAACGTAACACTTGAAATCAAATACCTTCATTCCTTTATACAGGATGTTCGGGGAGGAAACGTCGAAACTTCGAAAATACGTTCTTAAGACTATTCTAAACATATTTTGTCTAATAAACTACGTGGATATTCCGAATGGTTGAGCCGCAATGAGCACTCAATTTGGATTGAAAAAATTATTTCTAGGCAAAAATTTGCATTATGGAAGCATAGAAACACTCCAGAAACATGTAAAATTGTTTATTATTTACAAAAGAGATGAGTATATTTGCTCAGACAGAAAAATTAAGCGAGAAATAAAAAAGCAGTCGAATTGTGTAAATTGGGTGCTTTTTTCTTTCTCCCTTAATTTTTTCTTTCTGAACAAATATATATATTTCTTTTGTAAAGAATAAACAACTTAAATGTTTGTGGAGTGTTTCTATGCTTCTAGAATACAAAATTTTGCCTAGAAATCAACTTTTCAAACCAACTTTTGCGTGCTTATTGCGGCTTAATCATTCGGAATATCTACGTAGTTTATTAGATAAAATATGATTAGAATTGTCTTATGAGATTATTTTCGAAGTTTCGACGTTTCCTCCCCGGACAACCTGTACATTCAGCGAATTAACTTAAAAGACAATTAAGTCTGTTCATGCAAGGGATAAAACACAGATGAATAAAATCAATAGATGATGAACGAAGCCGCAACAAATCGTTATTGGATGGCTTACTTTGATGTAAAGACAAAGTTCACCATCCAATAAAGCATTGTAAAGACTGACGGGTCGTAACTGGCTCGTGCCAGAAGGGACGCGGGTTCCAGTCCCGCCCGGGGCATGGATGTTTGTGTGTCCTTATACGTTTCTGCTATCGTTACCCCAAAATTACAAAACCAATGTTAATTACAGTGGTCGCTGTATGATTTTATTAGTTCAAAAGCGACCTTAATAAAGAAAAACAAGCATTGTGTGTGTGTGTCTGTTTGTACTAAAAAGGTGACAAGAGAGGCAGAATCTGCGAACAAAAAATTGACTGAATTAAGGTTGCGGTGTACCTGAGAATGATGAGAAAGCGTGAAATTTCTTGTTTTTCAATTTTATTGGATCGTATGCTCTGTTTTATTCTCATTTAAATGCTTCGAACAGTTTCTTGTAACGTTTCTTAGTTTTCGAGAAAATAATGTTTTTCGAAGCTAGTATCAACTGTCAAGCCCTTAGTGAATGAACTTCAAATGCATTTGCCCGAATTGGTAATTTTTAGCACATTCACGCATGTCAAAATTCATAAATCTTTACCCATTGAAGACAATAATTTAATTATTTTTGCAGCATGTAACCCATGATTCGATCTAGTGAATGAATTAGAATATTTAATCTGTCACTGAAAGTTTCAGTTTTATGAACTAAAATGTCCAGAATAAATTAATAAACAATTATTTTTTTCTCAAATAACCAAGTCCTGACAATTTGGGTTTCATAGTGCCTTTACTATTCTAATTTATTAACTAGAATATTCAATTATGATTATAAAAAATTGATGTATTTTGATAATTCTTTTTTTAATTAGAGTTATGATGTTTGAAGTAAAAACCTGCATTTATATCAATTATTTATGAACAAATAGAGATTTTAAGAAAATTAATTGATCTTTAAAAGCATAAATGAATCAAATGTACAAAGGAAAATAAAATTGATCCAAAATTCTAGATTTTTTTTCTCAGGTAGACAGCTACTTTAAGTTACATATGTTTAGAGCGTGTTCTAATACAATATTGCCTTCTATTGTACAAAATATTTGAATAATGTAAATATAGATAAACCAAAGTAAAAGGAAGATTAATTTATTAAAAATATTTTCATGCTTCATGTTTCTAACGACTCTGGTAACCAAATGTATTTAATTTCCTGGATTTTTGGTCTGCTTAATGATAGTGTTGATCGTATTACAATTGATAAAATAGCTACGCTACATGTTTAACTTGTTTTAACCCCTTCATTATTTGTAAAACGTAATTTTACGCGTAATTTATCGTATTCCATATGTTTAAACTAGCTTAATTTATTGGGTGGGTGTACGCCTGCATCAGCAATTCACTGCGTATTGTTAAAATACATCAGAGATTTTGTAACGTATTGACAATGTAATAAATGTATTCATTAAAATCTCTTTTAAATTCAACGAAAAATTGAGTATTAATTATAACTCAAAGTAAAAGAACTAACAAGCAAAATTTGTCTGGATAAGTAGTTTTTTAAATATTTTATCTCCATACGTCGTGTATAACGTTTTTATTGTAAGATAATAAATTCCATTAAATTTAAATGAACCATAATCATGGTCGGTACTGTTATTGCTAAGCAAAAGGAAAAAATTGAAATAGTCTAGAAAAATACATTTTAACAATACAAACAATACATTTCTAGTAATTTCAAGCAATATAATAAAACCTTATTACATAAAAATGTAAGATACTGTAAAAATGCATACCTTAGCATAAAAATATTTTTTTCAGCAAACTATTCATCTAATTCAGAAAAAAATATAGACGTGTTTATGTCGAGAGTTAAATTAATCTTTAAATAATCCTCACTTATTAGTTTGGGCATGCCATGTGTATTTGAAATGCTTTTCGCTACAAATCCTGTGTACACTGTCATTGCATTACGAAAACCGGGTCACACACGTAATTCCCTCTGGGGGTTACAGCTACAACTGCAAAGCGAAGTGGTACCACGTGCAATTTGCTCCATTTCCCTTTTTCAAAAGCTTGTTCCTGTGTTTATTTCGCAAAACGTAATAACATAACGTACAAGAGTAGACATTTGACGGCATGCGAGTTCCAAGCTCTCTAAAGCAAAAGCAACTCCATTATTAAATCTAATTCAAGAGATTAATGCAGGAAGAGGGAAAAACAAAATTAAACTGCGGAACGAAAACAGACATTTTATGAAACGTCACTCGTCTTTTATCCGACAAATTGCTGCAAAAAACCGTGAATCTGAGTTACTCTGATGCATTTCACCATAACACTTGGGAAAACGATGTTTCTAAAATGCTTGCATTTGTTTGAAAGGTGTTATTAGTATTATTCCTCTAATTCACGACTAAATTTGTTATGAGTCGGTTGAATGTAAAATCAATTCCTAGCGGCAATTAGCTTCCTAAGGAGCAGATCTAGATACAGCGCATCTACAATAATTGCGACCGGGAGAGATGGCTCAGTGCACCAAGCTGATGTCACTGCAGTCCCTCTGACCGGGAGGTTTTAGGTTCTAGTCCCGACGGCGGCAAGATTTTCGACACTAGCTTGTCAGGTAGGTCGAATTCCGTCGCTGTCAGGAGGAGAATTCTAGCGGCCGTCTGCTCTGATCGGTAGTTTTTCGTGGTTTCTCCGATCTTCATCAGGCGAATGCCGGAGCAGTACCCTAACAAACGAGTCACGGACTGCGCGCGATCTTTCCTTCCTCTTCCTTGTCCTATCCTCTCCTCTTACACACACACTAACATGAACTAAACTACCACACATGCCGGGAGACCGGTCGGGAGCTTACAGCTTGTCCCGGCTGGGGCGGTGCCCAGCTGGTGGGAGATACCTGGTTGAGGGGAAAAACCCCGCGACGGTAGGTCGGCGCCAGATCTCGCCATACAGCGGGGAAAAGATCATCGCCACCTCCAGAGAGAGAAAACACGCACTACACTTACGGGACTAATGAGTTGAGTAGTACTTGAGTAGTTGACGCGCCCGAAAACACGAATCAATCAATCAATCTATCAATCAACGGCTAAATCGACATCTGGCATTCAAGAAGGAAAAAAACTTGCTTATATGTTTCGTTTAGGATATCTAATGTCCCCTGAAGAAATAAAATAATCAAAGTATTGCAAAAGAATCAAATTTGAGTTGATCAGAAATTGAATAGTTACCCCGAATAGAGATCTAACCCACAAAAGGAAAAGTTTCCAGGAAAGAGAAAAAAACCTCTAATCAGTGTAAATTAATTTATTTCTTTAAAAAACTTACATTCAACAATATATTATGAATTGTGAATCACTGTGAAGTCACATTTGTGTACGCATTACCGCTTATAACATACTCGCATCGATCAAACATCTTGCTGCAGAGAGATCACTAGTCACCAAAAGGAAAACTTTACCTAAAGGATAATATACTTTGGAATGGCCTGTGCACCCTCAGAATCGAGGGGGCTGTGTATTACGTCCAATAGATCACTATTCCACTGAAATCTCAATTTTCGACTTTTTGTGGGTTAGATCTGTATTCGGGGTAACTATTCAATTAACGTATGATGTATCATAGCGCTGGGGCCTCAATGGGTTAATACGCAGATAAAATAACGCGAATGACAAACTCGGCGCCCGACCGCCGTCGCGTCCTTTCATTCTCGCTCGTAGATTAGATTTATTATTAATTCCGCAATTAAGGATCATTACTTGGTGGAAGAATATTTAAATTACAAGATAGTACTTAATTTAGGAAGAAAACAATAATTAAGAATAATAGTACATAATTTGACAGCGGAAACCTTACTCCAATTCATTTTACTCCACTTCACTTCACTGCACTGCACTTCACAACACTTAACTGTTATGCATTTCTTTCCCTCCACTACACAACACTGCACTGCACTGCACTACACGAATATAAATAAATAATAATAATAATAATAATAATAATAATAATAATAATAATAATAATAAACCCCGTGTGGTGACCGGGGGTTTTAGTAGAATAGCACCACGGAATCTCCTCCTGTCGTAAGAGGCGACTAACCGGAGCAGCTGTCCGCTGTCCTTACCTGTGAAAGTTATCCGTCTCTCATTATCTCTCCTGCCCCTATCCTAAATTGTCCTCTCAAGTCGTTTCATTTCCTCATACATCCCCCTATTCCCCATAATACTCCCTTTTCCCCTCCCCCTCTTTCTGCAAGTCTTCTTAAGTCCAACCCTACGTGTTAGCAAGAACAACTGTGCCGCGTGGAAGATGAGTAATTGTCACCGACTACAAAGGTGCTAGGGGCAATGGCAATCACCCATTCTGAAATGGAGAGACGTTTAAGAAGTCGTAAGGCCTTTGAAAAACAGCCGCTGCCCGGGGAGCGCCGGGGCACGTCTGGAGCCGGTGCCGGACGTGACAGCATGCGAGCCACCGGTGGTAGGACGCTGAACAGGCGGGCGCCTATCGGGTCACCCGAACAAACTACAGCCGAATCCCAAAGAAGCAACCTGCAATCTGTGGCTTCACCTGCCGACAGTGTTTTGCTCGAGCAGCTGCTCGCAACCACCAAAGCAGGGAAAGTGAGGCAACGAATGAAGTGGACGAGTAACTTAAATGAGTATATAATGCGCGTCTACTACAGAGCCACACGTTTAGAAACAGAAATGACTGGATACAGACAATCTCTGCATGCTGAATTTAGAGAGAAGTTTCCCCATATTGTCGTCACAGAACAAAGGCTTGTAGATCAGAAAAGAGCTATACTTACAAACAATCTAATCCCAAAAGTAAGGTTGGAACAAATTAAACAGGAAGTAGCAAAAGAAATCTCTTCCTCCAACAATGGGTGCCCCTTGACACAAACTATCGCAGATTCACACGTAGTTCCAAATTCAACCCAATTAGATGAAGCAGATCAGGATCCACCAACAGCAGGTGCCAAGGAAGATAACATGTCAGACATAATTGATATATACCAGGAACTTTTTCTCAAGTACTCAGGATTAGATCCAACACTTCGCCCCAGAATTCCTAAACTCAACATCAATAGAAAGGACAGGGTCACCAAAATTATCCAATATATAAATGAACATGTCTTGCCCTTCCAGATCAAAGAAGAAGACACTTTAACAGACATACATGCTATAGTTTACTGTGCAGCTGCTACCGTAGCTGTAAAAGCTGGTTTTAAATTAAAGGATCAGTCAGAAAGTCAGAAAAGGACTTCAAACAAGAAATATACTAAACCGCCATGGCAGCAAAGACTCGAAAATCAAATCCAATATCTTAGACAAGAAATAGACAGAGTAACGCAATATTTGAACCAACCAAACAACAAGAAATTAGCCAAGAAAATTAAGAAAACACTTGCAAAGATCAGAAAACACGGTCATCAGGAGCATGAATTAAGAAAACACAAGGACCAGGGTGATAAAATTGTTGATCCAAATTTAGTAGCTGAACATTTAGATGAACTAAAACAGAAGCTTGCAGCTAAATCACAAAGACTTAGACGATACAAAGAAACAACAGAACGTAAACTACAAAATTCAATGTTTCGTCAGAATGAAAAAGTGTTCTATCAACAACTCAGACCAAATTGCAATTTCCAACGAGAGAACAACGGTGCACCAGATCAACAAAATTTGGAACAGTACTGGTCAGGCATTTGGTCAGAAGCTCATCATCACAATAGTGAGGCTCATTGGATTAAGGAAGAAATAAATAATGTTCAAAATCTAGAACCAATGTTATATCAGGAGATCACAGTAAAAGACGTCAGCACTGCAATTGCAAAAACCCACAACTGGAAAGCCCCTGGCCCAGAACACGTTCAAAATTTCTGGTACAAGCAGTTTACATCACTTCACCATAAGTTGGCCCAGTGCTTCACACAAGTCATTAATAGCCCTGAAGACATGCCTTTATTCTTAACGAAAGGTATTACGTACATGAAACCCAAAAGTAGAGACACACAGAACCCTTCTCAATACCGTCCAATCACCTGCCTCCCCACAATGTACAAAATCTTGACGTCATGCATTACAAGTAAAATCCAAGATTATATTGAGGACAGAGAAATAATGACAGAACAACAGAAAGGTTGCAGACGACTTCATAAAGGATGTAAAGAACAACTCCTAACAGATATGGTCATTCTCCAGCAAACACATAAAAACCATAGAAACTTGCACCTGGCTTACATTGACTACAAGAAAGCATTCGATAGCGTTCCTCACAGTTGGCTTATTGAAGTTCTCCGCATATACAAAATTAATGAAACCATCATTAACTTTCTGGAGCAGATCATGACTCATTGGAGAACAACATTGTCCTTAAGGCAGCAAGACTTCACAATCACAACAAAAGACATCAGAATTAAGCGAGGAATCTTCCAAGGGGACTCCTTAAGCCCATTGTTGTTCTGTCTGGCTCTAAACTCCTTGTCAACACAACTTAATAGTACTCACTATGGATTCAAAATTCGTAAAAATAAGAAAACAATCCATACCATATCACATCTAATGTACATGGATGACATCAAACTTTACAGTTCGACAGACAGACAGCTTCAATATCTCCTTGAAATAACTCGAACATTTTCGGAAGACATCCATATGAGTTTTGGCATTGACAAATGTAAGACACTTCACGTAGATAAAACAGGAAAGTTACAGAAGATAGACAATAGCCTCAGTGATCAAATGACGATACAGGCAATGAATGATGAAGAAATATACAAGTATTTAGGATTCGATCAGGCAGTAATCACAGACAACAAGGCAATCAAACAATCACTGACAAAACTGTACAAATCGAGAATCACGGCACTCCTGAAAACCAAATTAACAGGCAAGAACATGATAAAAGCAATTAACACATTTGCAGTACCAGTGTATACATACTCATTTGGAATAATACCGTGGAGCGACACAGATCTCGAAGATATCCAGAGACTGACTCGCACAATTCTAACAAAATTCAGACATCACCATCCAAATAGCGCAATAGAACGTGTAACCCTCCCACGAAATGAGGGAGGACGAGGCCTAATAGATCTAAAGAATCTGTGCTATAAACAGATCCATTCTTTAAGGAACGTCTATTATGAGAAACAGGCAACTTCAGAACTACACGCTGCAATAGTTCAAGCAGATACCAAATTGACCCCTCTTGATCTTAACAACAAACAGCTGGACATTTCTTCACAGTTTGCAGATAATAACCACAAAATAGACATGTGGTCAAGAAAGGAACTCCATGGACGCCATGCAAATGATCTCAAGCAACCTCATGTAGACTCAAAAGCCTCAAACGCTTGGCTAAAATATGGTGATCTATTTGGCGAAACAGAAGGGTTCATGGTTGCCATACAGGATCAAGTGATCAACACTAAAAGTTACAGAAAGCATATCTTCAAACAAGCGATAGATGACAAATGTAGAAAATGTCATACAACAGTTGAGAGCATACAGCACATCACATCAGGATGTAAATTAATGGCCCATACAGATTACACCTATAGGCACAATCAAGTTGCAAATATTATCCACCAGAAACTGGCGGCAAAATCCAAACTACAAGAAACAACCTGTCCATATTACAAATATGTTCCCGATTCTGTACTTGAAAGTTCAAACTATAAGTTGTACTATGACAGAGAAATTATTACAGATAAAACCATTCATCACAACAGACCTGACATAACCTTCGTAGACAAACGGCAAAAGATTGGCTACCTGATTGACATCACTATTCCACAAACAGCAAATCTTCAAACAGCACACGCAGAAAAAATAACGAAGTACACAGAACTAGCAGCAGAAGTCAAGGCACTATGGCATCTTCAAAAAGTCCATATTATTCCTCTGGTCATTTCGTGCACAGGAGTTGTACCAAATAACATCCATAAAAATCTGGAACTTATTCAAATACCAAAATATACTTTCAAAATGATGCAAAAGTCAATAATCTTAAACACATGCAGGGTTGTGCGAAAATTCCCAAATTATGATGAAACATGAATTGGCCTGTGTCTTGGTTACTAACCCGACACAAAGTCAAATATATATCCGGCGAATACCGAGAAAAACAATGTTGTATAATATAATAATAATAATAATAATAATAATAATAATGACAATACTACTACAACTACTACTAATAATAATTGATAATTGATTCCCGGCGCAACGCTCGCTCGCAGTTTCCGTCAGCAGCAACGCTTACTTCGGGAGCCGCCCGGATTACAGGGCGACGTTGCCAACTGATGCATAAGGCATAAGGCAAGTTCGTAAATGAATAAATGTACAGGGAAACGAAATCGCCCTTAAACACAAGGAATTCCAAATTGCCGGGGCGCCCGCCGCGAACTCCCCCAGCAGACGCCCTCCGCAAGGGACCACAGCGCCGCTCGAGAGGTTTACGGGCGGGAATCCGCTTTGGAAGACACCCGCCGTCTTTAACCCTCGTGCCACATCTGCAATTTACAATATACCTGGGGTCTTTACTGACCCCAAGCTTTTCTGACAATTGGAAGTGATAAACACGAATGGAGATACTATTCCGTGCTTTTCTTCTTCTTTAATCATTTTATTCTTCCTCTTTCCTCTTATTAGTTCGCTTGATTTTTTTCTTTCGTCATCCTTCTCTTTCCGCGTATTATGACTTCCTCATTAATTTCTCATTAGATATCTAATCTGTATCTAATCACTTCTAATGTTTTGTACTGAAGTTGTTTTAGTTGTTTTTGTTAATATATTTCTCTTTCTGTAGAAACGTGACCTTAAAGTTAATTACGCTCTCGGCTGTTTCCTTGTTCCTCTTTGGACTGAGAAGGTTTACGACACATGAACTCTGTCGATTACTCGCCTTTTCCTTCTTCGCTCGAAAATTTCACTGTTTTCATTAATTAGTAAGCTCTTTTTTCTTTCCAGTACCAACACAATTCTTATTCTCCATTTCTCTGTGTTTCCCCTGTCGCAGATTCATCCGACTCCTCCACCCTCGCACCATATCTGCAATTTACAATCAAGTACTATAACTGGGGTCTTTTTTGACCCCACGCTTTACTGACAATTGGATGTGGTAAACACGAATGTGTACGGCAATATACTGAGTGTAAATAATTGTTTTTATACAATAATACGTTTTTATAAGGTATTTTCGATAACATAGTAAATATGTAGCGCCACTCACGTCACCTACGCCCACAGGTCAACTACGCTCTAGAGGGAAGGGATGTTGCTACTGAGATATTATAACGGGAAAGTATATCTGAAACAGGTTATCGAAAATTCGTGATACGGTCCATCAAGTACACGTGACTTGAAAGAAGATCAGAAGTAATCGTGATGTCGGAATTTCATTAATTCAATGATGCCTTATTTTAGGTGGCGAAGCTCAGCCAACCAGGTCTGCTCTTCTGCCTGACCACACAAATTTTACTTCGCTCCTTTTGTCATCTAGCACCAAAACAGGTGATTATAATTTAGCTTAAAAGCTATTAACGACATTTTTTAAACAAAACAGCTCGAGTAAATAGTAAACATAAAATTCTATAAGTTGACTATAATTCGTGTATCATTAGAAAATATTTAATTACTAATAGATATAAAACCTTAATATCTTTTCTTAATACTGTATTGTTATTACAGTCTTAATGTAACTAAATGAAGCAAAGAAAAGTCGCTATTAACGGCCGTCCTGCGTTTAGGATTTAACAGCTATCCGTTAAGAATAAAAGAAACAAGTTAGTGGTGGCCAAAGATGTCGCATGGGTACACTTACTACAAGAAATTCTATTTTTAGTTTATTTGATTTCTTGAAAATAATTCAAGGAATCGTCAATCCCCTTTGTTTACAAACTTCAATCCCATCTGTTATTTTCTATTTATCGGTCAAATGAGGTTAATAAATATAAAGCTCTAAAAAACCATAAAACAGAAAAAAGTAATATTGTGTTGTAACAACAAAACTTCACTGATTGTTTAAACTTCACTGTTGTATTCATTTTTTGTCAACGATTCAATATTCAAACAATATTGGTATGTTGTATTTCAGTTGTATTCAGACTTGTAACGGAACTGTCTTTTGCAAGGAAGTTGCTATTAATCCTTATTGTCCCACGCAACCTGAATACCTTTCATGCTTTGTTGTACATTGATAGTTCCCGTTTCTCATTTTTTAAGTAACATTTTAATATGTTTTTGTATATTTAGATTTATTTAAACTGCAATTGGGCATAACCCGATGGCAGCTAATTACAAAAACATAAATATACACAGTCTCTCAGCAACATAGAACACTAATACCAATAATAATAATAATGATAATAACAATAACAACAATAAGAATAAGGTAATATAACTAGCAAATTATATACTAATTATACAAATAATAATGGTAACATAACAAAAATAATGGTAAAATAATGATAATAATATCAAAACCGACTGATTCATAAAACATTAAATTACATTAAGAGAGAAAAGAAAAAAACACACACACAGACACACTGCACTAGGCTCACACTGCACTTCACTTCACTAAGACCTGAAAACATTTCCTTCTTTATTTCTCTGCTATACACTGCACTACACCTCACTTCACAATAGAATCGCTATATTACATCGCTATATTACCCACTATTCTCCCTCATTTACTTAATAATAACTTAAATTAATTTCCTAAACTGTTGAACGCTTTGAGGAAAGGGTTCAAAGGTTTTTGCAGGCAATCTATTCCATTCCGTAATCGTTCGATTTGTAAAAGAAAATTTCCCGACATCCGTTCTCTGCTGTCTTATATTTATTTTGTGCCTGTGATTCACTCTACTGATGTAAGTAGGAATACATAGCCGCCGATTAATTTCTTTCCAAGCTGGATGACCATTAGAAGCTTTATACAAGGCGCAGTCTTGCTGCTGATCGCCTGTTTTTGAGTGAATCCCACCCTGCCGTTTTCTTGTCCCTGAAAGTAAATTTAGCTGCCCTATGCTGAATCCTTTCCAAGTGTTTACACTGCATAATCTTGTGCGGATCTCAACAAATTTTTCCATATTCCATTATCGGACGAACAAGAGATAAATAAGCAATTTCCCTCGCATTTGCCGTACTCTTTTTAGGATGCGCATTACAAAGTGAAGAGATCTCCAGGCTTTCCCAACAACAAAATCTACGTGTTTTTTTCAACTTAATTTACCATCGAAATGCATTCCTAGGTACTTGCACGAGGAACCTCTCGGAATAATGTCATTGTTTAAACGGTAATATGTTTCACTGTAATTATGACCCCTGCCAAAAGTGATGGATTTACTTTTAGAGCTATTTATGGACATTCCATTATTTTCCGCCCAGTAATATAACGCATCAAGATCCCGTTGCAGTATTTCTTCATCTCTTTTCGAATTAATACTACGATATATTATGGAATCGTCTGCAAATAACCGAACATTTGATGTTAATTGCGCCGGAAGATCATTGACAAAAGCTAGAAATAGAAGGGGTCCAATGACCCTCCTCTGCGGTATTCCTGACGTAACGCTTGCCCCGGAAGATAACTCTTGCCCAATTCGGACTTTCTGTTTTCTATCTCGCAGAAACTCGCTAATCCACGCCACCCCCTGGGATCTTTTATAAAAAATAACTTAAAGGGGTCCGAAATGACCCCGCGCCACCTCTAACATAACTACGGTAACCGCCCTCTCTCCAGGGTTAATGAACATGGTTTAGCTAGGTATTTTTATATTTTATTTATTCTGTCAATGAGGTGATATAATATTAGACCTATTTGTAATGATGATATTCATTACAGTACCTGAAGAGGTGGGACGCTCTGCATGCAAAAAACGTTGCAATAGAAAACAACTTCACAACCGGATATCGTGATTGACTGGCCCTCTATGACCCTGCATTAAATTTTATAATATAAAACACCTTATGAACTCACCACTAAATTCATAACTAAATAATATAATACATAAATAGCTTATCAGTGCTGACAATAATTTGAATTTTTAATTTTCTTTACGAATAATTTTCGTAATAATTGTAACTAACACTTAGAAAAAAGAAATTTAAAAGATCCGTAAGATTAACATTCTGTTAGAAAAGAGACAATGCCCACACGTAGCCTCAAAAGTCGCCAACACCACACAAAAACCAAGGAAACAAAAACTATCGATGTATTTAACTCTATATCAGAACCATTCGTGCATTCGGCAGCAAAAAAAAAGGCTGTCGAAAGTGTTGAAAGAGAATTCCAAATGGCGTTTCGCGATACCTGCGCTCGCTTCCGAGTGATTACAAACGCTGTTTGCTGATTGCATTGACACAGTTCATTGGCTCCTAAAGTGCGGTTAGCCGCGGCGGCGGCGTCACCGCGACGGGCTGCCACGCGCGCATTTCGTTTGCGCAATTTATGGAGGGGAAATACGCGCGTAGCGGTTTCCATTTGGCCGGGGCCTGGGGCGTCGATAGCGGCGAAAATGGAGCCAGAGTTCTTCTTAACGAACCTTGATGAAAACGCGGGTAATCACATGTATGAGGCGTTCCGAGTGGTAAGAGAGAAGTCAAAATGTAGTAATTTGTTTTAATCCACCACTGTGAAGTGCAACAATGATGATGAAGGACCGGGAGAGATGGCTCAGGGCATCAACTTGATGTCACTGCAGTGCCTCTGACCGGGAGGTGCTAGGGTTCCACTCCCCACCCCGACCCCGCCAAGCAGATCGGCCACGCCCACACACCACACAGCGCTTGCTCCAGGCAGCGGAGACGCACCGGCTGAGGTGGCTCAGGGCATCAACTGATGTCACTGCAGTCTCTCTGACCGGGAGGTCCTAGGACTCCACTCCCCACGGCGGCAGGATTTTCGACACTAGCTTCTCAGCTAGGTCGAATTCAGTCGCTGTCTGGAGGAGAATTCTAGCGGACGGCTGCTGTGATCGCTAGTTTTCCGTGGTTTCTCCGATCAACACCAGGCGAATGCCGGAGCAGAACCCTAACAAACGGTCCTCGGACCGCGCGCCATCTTTCCTTCCTCTTTCTTGTCTTACCCTAACCCATTACGCTCACACACACACACACACGCACACACACACACACACACACACACACACTAACATGCCCTTCATTACCACACATGTTGGGAGACCTGTTGGGAGCTGACAGCTTGTCCCGGCTGGGGCGGTGCTTCGCTGGTGGGAGATACCTAGTTGAGGGATAACCCCGCCATCCAGCCTTGGCGGACCTTGTCATCCAGCGGGGAAAGATCACAAATACATCAGGAGCAAGAAAAAATCACTACACTTACGGTATAAATGACTCGAGTAGTTGACGCGCTCGGAATCACAATCAATCAATGATAAAGTATGCCAATGGGGGAGCGGGATCACGACGAAAACCAGCGTAGTTTTTCCCCCTCTTTGTTTAGGTAAGGAGATGCTGTCATATGGCGTAGAATTTTTGGTACGGAGATTTTTCACCCTCGAACGTGAAGCACTATCGATCTTCTGCACATGCGCAGTTCCAGTTTCGCATTACTTTCGTGCATCTGCGCATGCGCAGAAGATCGATAGTGCTTCACGCTCGAGGGTGCAAAACTCCCTATTATTGGAACCTTTCTGAAGTATTTTTTAAGTTCTGTTACGTTAATACGTAACAATGTTCTATTATAGCCTACTGACATCCAACGTGGAGTAATCTGTCCCTTCAACCAGGGGCTCGACGCCATTTGATCTCCGGAGGACCCAGACGGTCACCCATTCAGGAACCCGCGATGCCTCGAATCGCTTAACCTCCACCTCCCTGCTTCCCATTTCACGGAGCGTATTTAACACAATTCGGCTAGCGACGACAGTCGCTTTGGGATTGTTTCGTCATTTAACTCTTGTCGGTGGTTTATAAATGTATTTACTTACGGTTTGAACTTGTTCTGATACAAATGACAAGTATAAATCATTCTTTAGAACACATACAGTATATTTTAATGCCTGATTTCATTTAAAAGAGAAAATTTGTCATTTCACACAAAAATAAGCTTTTGATAGCTCATAGAACATCACGTATTACCAAACGGAGTAATTGAGTTCGTAGACTTCGAAGTAATTATTCTCTACGAGAACATCACATAAAGCCAAACAAATGTATTATATACAGGATAAGAGTCAATAGTGCGGTACCTACAGACCCCGACTTCCCGGGGAACTCGAATTACCAGTCAGAAGAAGTTCTGGAATTCTTCTCCAGACGACGGATGAAATTGATCTATCTACCTAAAGTCAGAAATTCACCCCTGTTGGGATTAGAACATTATGTTCTTCCGGCAGCGACGCTGCAGTGGCAAAGACATAGTTGGCACAGAGCCATTGCTGACAGTGTGAGAACGAGAATAATTTAAGATAACAGAGAGTTCAAAACCACTAAATCATTAATTAAAGGGAAACGTAAACACGAGAAGTTGCGCGCCTTGTTGTGACTGGAGCTGCACTCGAGGTCACGCGAGTTCGACAAACTGCGCCACCGTCCGAATTAACTGCCCCCCCCCACTCCCCCAACAGTTGCGCAGCTAAAGTGTTAATCGCCGGCGACGAAATTTCTCGCGCCGCAGTTGGCAGCCCTGTCCCGGAGGTCACGTGAGCTCCGCCGCCGCCTCGAATTACCCAGTCGGCCGCCGCCCCCGGTTCCGCTCCCGAGGCACCGACAGCGCTCTCGGCTCGCCCGCGGAGGCCCCGCGAACCATAAACCCAGTTTGGGTGCGAGTTGACGGGGCCCCAATTAGAAGACGGGTGGGCGGGTGGATGGGGGATTGTGCGGGGGAGGGGGGGACGGGCGCCAACTTCTCAGGCCCTGCGGCAAGTTCCCCCCCTGCCCCGTCCCCCACCTTTGGCCTCTTCGCCCCGCGCCCGTCAACTGTTAGCTGCTTGTTGATCAACTCCCGGGCCGCAACTGCGAATCCGTCAAGGTTTTGTTCCCTGGCGTCGATGGCAATTCGAAGTTAGGCAACAATGGACGTGAATGGCTGTGAGAAGGAGCGAAATCACGGCGGAGTTCTTAGAGAACAATAGAGACTGAATTCGGTTGATTTTCTAACTAGTGAAGCAAGCTAGATCGGGATTTTCTCTTCTTTTTAATGCATCACGATGAATGGTTTGAAATTAATTTCGTAATAAAAATAGAATTGTGACAATTTTCTTTGATAACTTTGGGAATATTACTTTATTTAAATATTTCTAAGAAGTAATGTGCATATGTGTAATGCTCGTTGATCATCTTCTAGGCCGCAATTGAAAAAATCCGTCAAGGTTTGTTCTCTGACGTCGACGGCAAATGTAAGTTAGGCAACGAACTTTCAGTTCGTTGCGCAGAAAGTGCAATATTTCAATCATAAGAAGCGGTTTCCAATAACACGGGAAAGTATGTGCTGTTGCAGCACCATTAGGTTTACCTATTACTCGTGATTACCTTGGAGCGTTATTGCAATACTTCGTAATTATTTGAACTGACCACAAAAATTATTTGGTGCATCTTTGAAGCCTCTATTCAACATTTTCATAACTTCTTTTAATAATTTAACGAAACATAGTATGTGCATTCATAACCATGGCAAGAGTAATAATTCTGAAGTCTTTTGATATCATGTTAAAATGAACTTCAATCTGTAATGAACAATAGACAATTCAGTATTTTATTTTAATTGTATTGATAAAAATAGTTTAACTACGAGTATTTATGTTTTATTAATATTGTCATATGCCAAAACATGTGTTGGTCATTCAAAATTATACAAAAGGCAGTCAGAGGTCGTACAGTGGTCTGCCATATTATTATACTCAGCGCAGAAAAAAACATCTCTGAAAGAGGAACTTTTGATTTTTTCAATTCTTGATGTGGTAACTTGCACATTATTAAGTTATTTATTCTTAGAACTGTAAATTAATACCCCCATTAATGTAAAATTCATGCCCCAAAAATTGAAAGTTGGTAGACTGAATCTTTAGTACACTTCTGAAAGAAATATTCAAAGGGGCAATTTTTGTTAGAATATTCATACGGAATGGCTAAATAAAGCTTGGAAACGCTCTTACATGGGAAAGTTGGCAAGAAAATGTATTTCAGATATGTCAAGAAAGTTCATTTCATTTATTGATGAGAATAGTTCTACAAAATATTAGTATTTTAAAGTAAATTGGGGTTCAGGAAATAGATTTTGTCCAAGAAATTTGATAAAAATAGTATGTAAAATATTCGCACAAGGAAGGAAATGTGAAATCATTTGTCATTTTAATTTCTACTTTTCTAAAATAATAATTTTTCTAAATTATTTTTTTAGTTCTTCAAATGTTGATAATTTCGCGTTTTTTTTTAAATTTCGACCTGAAGAAAATGTACGCATATAATCTCTTCCCCCATACGTCATATACAGTTTTTACTGGTTTTTTGACTAAATAAATATTTGCATTTAAAATATAAATATTTAAATAAAATTTAAATATTTGCATTAAATACTATGTTTGCGGCCTATTCCATGAAGTTGCCGATGATGATAATAGATAGATAATTTATTTAATTTGCTGTGGGCATTAAGCTCTGTGGCAAAATGTTTACTCAAGAAAACTTGTGAACTTGACATAAGAGCTCCCACGGTTCCTTTCAAATTTACAGTTTCACAAACAATTAAACATTACATACATAATTTCATTCATAACCAAAATCTCCAGCAAATTCTACTCATACCTCAACCTAAAGGATCACCAATTACATTTTAACCTTGCTCAAATCTCAGATTCCCGCATAAGAATTTTTAAAATATGCATGCTTTTTTAAACATACAATCTGAGTTGGAGAATACGTAAGGCTCTTTGTGAGCTTCCTTATCCCTGATTAGTTAGATTTATTATTAAAATACTTTACAATGTTAATTTATGTAAAAGTGATCTGTGTGACTTGTAATTCCAAGAAGAAGAAAATGAAATGGTGGGTCAGAACGGGACGGAACAGCGCGGGGCAGGGCTGCGATATACCGTACATAAATTTCGTGACTTATCCTCTCTAATGGACAATTGAGATAGCGGGGTCGATGGTGTAACGGCTAGCGTATCGGACTGTGATATCCAAGTTGGCGGCTTCACACCCTGTCGAAGCCGTGGAATTTTAAGGGCGAAAAAATTCTTCGTACGCCTTCCTTCAGAGGGGAAGTAAATCCGGCTGTCCCATGTTATATTTACTGCATGTAAGAAATTTTCAAGCCCAAATAAAGTCTCTAAGCTAAATTCAAATAGCCTGTTTCGTTGCCCGCGTAATTCCTACTTTCTCCGTTAGTTGGTGAAAAGAGCATAGCAAAATTTGCGTGGTCAGACGGAAGAGCAGGCCTCATGGCCTAAGACTCGCCACGTAAAATAAGACTTCAATTCAAGATTAATAAATATCCGCGCAACGCAAGTCACGTCAGCTACTCTACAAGTATAAGCACAGTAAATATTAATCAGGTTTAAATAAATAATAATATTTATTTTAATATCTTCATTGATATGTATGTTAGTTCCTAATTTATCATACAGTACTAACATGAAAACAAGCCTATTTTGATACAACTTGTGGACTTAACAACTTCGTAGAAAACAATGGGTTGAGTAAAATATCTTTCACTGGCTAGTCTGAATATTTCATTCCCAGGAGCTATTTCTGTAACATATTCTCCATTAAATAATTTGAAAATATTCAGAACAGCTGTAATAAAGAACGAGCAAATTGTACAAGCTTTAGCGTCAGACACAGCCTATTGATTTCATTTGAATATTTCTCGCCGAATAAAGAATGGAGTCCCAATGATACTATAATGACTGCGAGAACCACTTTAAAAGTTTTCGCAACGTAAACTTGAGAGAATAATCGTGCACCCGGGGGGAGAGGCACGCCTTCCAAGATTTATTTTCCCCAAATTGCTTCGTGCGTTTTCTGGTATATTTCATTCGTTACTCATTTTCTGTAATTGGTTTCCGTTCATTGCTGCCGAAGCTGTCGAGTTAAATTAGTGGCGCTCTATAGAAGTGGCAACATCGCGGTTCGCATCTGAGGCTGTGCGCCACTTAACGAACGCCTCGCCGCGACTGCATTTGTTCTTCGTTTAAGTCGAGCGGCGACGGAGGCGGCGGAACCTAATCAGCGGGCCAAGTAATAAATATTCATATCTGCTTCCCGCATCGCATCGCTGAGAAATGAAACGACGACGGGGCAGGAGTGTACAGGGTGTCCTGCAGCGAACAAGTCCCGAGGGACAAAAGAGGTCCGGTCGGTCCAACACAGGTGATGACTGGTTTTCGTGGCTAAGGGGAATGAAATCACTGCAGTGCGTCGGACTGGGAGACTCTAGGGTTCTAGTCCAGACGGTGGTAGTGTATTCGGCATTAGCTAGATAGCAAGGTCGAATCTGCCTGGAGGAGAATTCAAGAGACTGCCTGCTCTGATCAGTAGTTGTCCGTGGTTTCTGTGGTCAACTCAAGGTGAATGCCGGAGCAGTACCCTAACAAACGGGCCACGGACCGCGCGCCATCTTTCCTTCCTCTTCCTTGTCCTATCGTCTCCCCTTACACATACACACACACACACGCTAACATGCACTACACTACCACACACGCCGGGAGACTGGTCGGGAGATCATAGTTTGTCCCGGCTGGGGCAGTGCTCTGCTGGGAGAGATACCTGATTGGGGAAAACCCGGTAGCCGACGTGTAGGTCAGCGCCGGATCTCGACATCCCACGGGGGGGGGTAATGTCACCGTCGCCTCCCGCGATAAAAACATGCACTACTCTAGTGACTAATGAACTTAACAGTTGGCGCGCTGGGAAACCCTAATCATTCAATCAATCCAACCCAGATGACATCGTTCCAGCCCATGGTTACTAGGTGGATGTTTTGTTCCCCAGGTTGTCATGCGAAATACTTGGAATTTCACAATAAGAAATATCTTGACCATATGAAGAAAACGCTTCTTAACACGTCAGATCTTCGACATTTTTTTAGCCTTTCTCAGGGCACTTTAATTCCATGGCTTTTCGTGTCTACCACCAGTCATCTTCCTCTCCCTAATACGTACACCACACAGTTTACACAATGCACCGAGTGATGTCCCTGATGCCGGTGATGTCTTGCCTGAGCTTGACGCTAGTATACGGCTATTTCAAAGTGTATATTGAGAGGACTACACGTATAAGGAGGATTGGTGTTAGGCAAGGAATGCATTGCAGTTTAAGTACCCTGTAGAAGGCTGAATAAATGCCGACACGTTGGCGCTTTAGAACTTTTTTTTTAGTTTAAGGTCGCATCAACATCTAGGTCATTAGCGACCACTATTTCGTTTAAACGTTATGGTATCTATGAGGATGAAACGATATGATGATGACAGGAGGTGAAAGGATAAACACATACAGCCATGCCCGAGGCGGGACTTAAACCCCCGAACCTTCTGTCCAAGACCGCTACGACACTACAACCTTACCTACCTCGGGCACAAGGTCGACGAATTGTTTTTATACAAACTACACTCACCCCCGAATCCACGTCAAGAAAACATCTCCGCGCACGTTTTCTTGAGCTCTGATTTCGCTACACGTGAAAGAAGGGGGTGGAGGGTATTTTGACGGCAGAACTATTGAAGAAGTCTGTAGCTCATTTTACGATTTTTTCTATGCCAATATTTTATAATATACAGGAGCTAAAATTTCTTATTATAACAACACTCACTTCTAATTCGACTATGTTATTGGGATTCTGAAGCTCAGTGAAACGTGCATGTTGAATTCATTCGCCGGGATATAATAGGAAAATAAGTACTTTGTTGCGTGGAAAATGTTTAAATTACTTTTATTGAATATTATCATAAATCAACATATATTACTGTAACACTTAATAGTTATATTTGAATTGTATTAATTTTATTTTTGAATGCAATATTTGCATTTAATTGCATTTCAAAGCATATCGTGCGCAGAAATTCGTCGAAGTACCTGAAATAGTACGAGAGGGAGCTGACATTGGCCCTTTTGCGTAGGTAAACAACCAGATTTGCTTGAAGACTGCTCTACATCATAACTTCAGGGAACAACTTAACGACGTTCTTAATGTAAATTTGCCGACAACTTTCTTGTCTTTGCCCGAATTACTGTTTGCTTACTCACTACCATCATCGATGTGAGAAGTCGCACCACGTTGAACTGAGCATCTTAAGCATCACGTCAAACTCAGCATTCTTAAGAATCACCTGCAGCATCTCATACTACTTATTCAGAAGATTCCTCCCATATCCCTTTTTCTGATAAATTACTTATGTCTGTATTCTTCCCTACATAGAACGCATTATTAATAAATAATGGATTAAAAGTGTTACAAATGTCTGTGATAACCATCATGATAATCATCATCCTAAAGGCCAAAAAGTACCTTGTCGCTGACATGGTATTCATGACATTCTGTCCTCCACTGTCCTTTTGATCTCTACGTAATTTCTGAAGTGTAGTTCGGTTTGAAGTTGATCGAATGAAATGAAATAAAATTTAGACTAGTACTCGCGCGACTAAAAATTCACACCACGAACGATTTAGAACAGAAAAACAGTTGTCTGTCCATGACTATAAACTCCACGCAGCTGAAAATTAAAATAAATTCCCCAAGTTTGCAAGACGTTAGGTCAAATTTCGTAACGAGTGCAATCATTATCCAATACTTACGGTATGATTATGCACTATTTATTTTCTGTTACCTTCATTTCTTAATAAGAATCTTCTGAAAATCAATGCGTCCAAGAAAATAAATTGCTTTCATCTTGCCTCCATATTATCGAAAAAATAGTGGGTATGTTTTCGTGAATACTGCGGCGTATAGAAAAATAATTAGTTCGATATCATGGATGATAAACGTGATTAATTATTATGCAGTACGTTAAGTTCTTAAAAAACATATTGTTTTCAGAAGATTGCTTCGGATTAACGGACGGAATGGGCGGGTGAAATACGTAGAGCTGGCGGGGCGGGAAGTAATAGGCGAACATCGATGAGGAATCAGCGACAAAGAAATGGACGGCTGAATGTCGACGCGCAATTGTTATAATTGTTCATGATGTGTCCAACGCTGCAAAAGGCGTTGGTTTCGCGTACAAAATGACCCTTGGCCACATGAGCCAAGAGTGAGAGCGAAGATATGTATTCACTTATATTACGTAGTCGCTGTTCCAATTTCGTACGCTACGTGAAACCCCATGTATGGCAGTGATAATTTTGGCAACGTAAGAAACATTAAGGAGACGTTCAACCGTCTATTGCGGTGTTTCTGCAATAGTAAGTTTCCTACCCTTCCAAGTCCAAATAAAAACATCTTCAATGAGTTAAAACATCATCAGGAATTTACCAAATTCTAAGACATAAAGAAGTTCGAAATCTTGAAAAGGTAAGAAACTGGTGCATTTACCTTCATTAATGGCATGAACCCATCTGTTTGTCTTTTGGTGACAGCGTGTTTGTAAATTTCTGTTGAAGTAATTTAGTTTTGGGTTTGTATAATGATCGGATACAAATGTTAAGTTAGGCCTTCAGGAGAAGTTTTATAAAAAACACCGAGATGTTCTCAATATGTATATATTCATACTTCCCAATAACTAAGTAAATACCACACATTGAAGTAATAATTCAGTATTTTACATCATTAAATCAAAAGTAGTATGTGTCTAATTAAAACTTATTTCATGTCCTTTCATGATTTTAAACATGTAATACAATGGACTTACATACATTATTTACTGTTAAAATGAATAATTGTGTACATTTTCTTACTATCCCTCGTTCAAAAAAATAAAACTGATAACTGAGTTCGAAAACCGGGACACTCTGTAGAGAAAACTATGTAGTCAATAGACAACTTTGCAGTTGACACAGAAAAGAAAACACTTTAGTTCGTGTCACTTGCAAATTTCACCAGAATAAATTACCGACTCTTAATCACTGTTATTTCCAGTGTCTCTTTATCGACCGCTTCGAGCCATCCTGGACCTAAATTGATTTCTGAGAGGACATTGTAGGAGTTGAAGAGGCTGACAGATGCCGTAATTGGCAATTTCACTGAAAATTAGGCAACTAATAGAGTAATGAAACCAATTTACCATTTCAATGCCCGATTATTTAGTGCGTTAAAAATGTCTAGGATATTTAATCAAATTCAAATTCTTGTTGACTTTCAATAAAAGAAAATTGATGACATGTTCGAAGGTAAACCTATAAAATATTATTTAATGTGTATTACATTGAAAGTTGCCGTTATTATGTATTTATTCAAGCACTGATACAAAAATAATTCTACAAATTTATCAAGTCGTGTCTAAACAATTAGCTTGGAAAATTTTAGTAAAGTTGAAAAAGATAAATTTATGAGAGAATCAGAGAGAGAAGCATCGGTTAATGGGTATTGAGACCCCTGTGTATTTTTGCGTTTGAATTTTGACATTCAGGCATGAATATTAAATGTTAAAGATCTTATGCTGATTGTTATTTCAATGAATTACCTTAAAAATTAAATTCAGTTCTGAAAAGTCTTACTTAGAAACCTTGATTTTGCACTCACTAAACTTTCATGCGAGAAAACGGGAAATATAAGAACTTCAGAGCCGGAGTCATTGCTGCATCATACAACACACATACACACACACACACACACACACACACACACACACAGCAAATCAAAAGCTGAAGGTAACCTTAATTATTAAAGCTATAACATCCCTATCCAGGGCAAAAGCCTCCCACTCTCTGGTGGGGTAGCTCACAAATAATTTACCAGGTGAGCCAAAACCTAGCAAAGTTGAATTGTTTTTCCTACAAATCATATACAATTCTGGTATATAGATACATAGTTCACTAGTACTTAACAAAACCTGTGGGACCGCATAGCTAGAGACAAGGTAAAGTGAAAAGAAGTGACGAAAAATTGTAGAAAGAACAATAGAAGTGTAAATAATACATTTTAAAATAAGTAAGTGTAAAACATGATAATGTGTCTAACAAAACTATTGTTTAACTGTGAAAATAGTGCTACAGGTAGGTAGCACTTACAGTACATTAATTAAATATCAAAGTTTGATGTATTGTTCTTCTGCCCGTCCTTTTCCAACATTATTATTCGTATTGGAACAGGTTTATCATAAATCATTTCCTGTTCCAAGGGGTAGCCAAACTACGACGTTCCGGTCTGTCGCGTCAACCTGAAGTGTCAACCAAGAATTGTGATTGAATTCGCCGAAATCCGAAGTATCTTTTTGGATATTTCGGAGGTAGGTGGTACGAGAATAACATTGTCACGGCACTAATATCTCACTGAATGATATAGCTTATTGTGTCCTAGTGTAATACGCATTCGCATTTCAGAAAAATGATTTTTGATTTTCTTAGATTTCTGCCTCCTTTGTTTCCCAACGAGGGTACTTCTCTCAGTGATACATTAGTATACAACTATAGTTTGTATAGTTGTATAGTTTGCATAGTGATACACCGCCCACTTCATATTCGACTTTAGTAATATTGTTTTACGCTCACACTCCCTCACTTACAATATTATGTTTCTGCTGTTTTTATTCATTTATCATCATAACTAGTTTCAAAACTACTTATACTATCGTTAGGGGGGAAGAGGAAAATTACATTTAGTACCCAGAAGCAAATAAAGAAATCTCGGCGTTCCCTTTGAAATTTAACATAAAGTAAGAAACCTATTTTTTTAGACATTTATTCAAAGAGACCCAAAACTATTACATATTATTCAGGCAACAAGAATGTTCTATACAATCGTTTAAATCAGCAATCATCCTGAAGAAAATCAACGGAAAACTACTTCACGAAAAACCTGACCAGGAATATTTCAGCAGGGAAAGAAATAGAAGCTTCTCGTGAGGTGAAAATCTACGTCCTTTCACATGACTCGCATCACGCACAAGCACGCACACACGCACACAATTCACTCACACACACACACACACACCTTTTTAAGCACAAGTTAAAGTAACAATGTTCAAGACCTATTTCTATTTTTTAGATAGATATGGACCAATTTTGATGGTCATCAACGTACAGCGATTCTTAGGAAAGAATCTAAAATGATATCTGTTCTTTGAAAGAATCTCTGTAACGACTGGTCAGTTTCGCATATAAATAACTACAAAAATGTGTATGTAAAGTAAGGTCAGCTTAAAACATGGATCTCAAAAATATAACATGGAGCTCTGAATAATCCGTGCTCGACATTAATTTTTAGATGTATATATCCCTAACAGACCTGAGAATTCGAAATAATTAGGAATAAAAAAGGGTTGAAAAAATATGATAAAATAAGATCTTACTGAAACACTTATTGCAGGATGCAAAATAGTTATGAATATTTTATTCGGATAGTCTGGATCCAACACGTATCACTTTGAAACAGCTTCTTATTCAATTCGCTGATTGCAGCAAAATCGATAACTAATGTTAGTTGTGATTACAAAATCTTGTATTTATTCGCCATGGGCTCTTAGGGATCTGATTTAATTCCTTATTATAAAATAAGTATTACATTGTGTTCGATTAGAAATGCAAAATAATTTCTAAAAATGTTTTGCAGGTAAGGGTAGAATGTAAGTGCGTGGGAGAAGGAGGAGAGAAGGAAGGATTAGGAAGGGAAAAGCTGAACGCAGCTTAGATTTCTGGAATTGCTCGAAGAAAACCTCGAAAAACCCACAGAAGCCGCTTGTGGAATTCTCCAGCCAGCAGCTGCAGATGCTGTATTTTTCCATTACGTTTGAACTTAGCATCTGTCAAATTGAACTATAGACTTTCTCTTGCATAATTCTTAAGTTAATGAAAGTTCCATATGATTTTCAGACAGTCGTAATGTTTATTCAAAGATACACATGTAATGAATCATTATCATTATATGTGTATCTTTGAATAAACATTACGACTGTCTGAAAATCATATGGATCTTTCATTTACTTTAGCATCTGTCAATCCACAGAGCTGTACTTGCCCCGTACACCAACGCTGCCATTACAAAAACCGCCATTCTGCAACCATTTTTCATGACGGGTCATTCTGAAAGGTTATCGCAAAACGCAAGCTTCTGAAGAACCGAGTCTGCATCTACAGGAGTTGAAAGATAGTTTTAGCTGTGAATGTCCCCTTTTAAGTAAAACTTCCTAACCTTTCGAAATATCACCTCCCATTAAACAACTATGCAGCGCAGTGCTTCTGTAATTAATCAAAAAAGGGAAACGAGCCAGTAGCAGAATAAATAATAAGCGCATGCTAAGACTCGGAGAGTCCAGAAATACCTGTTTTCGGAGAGACGCAGAGATAATCAGCTTCGCCACTTAACGGCAAAGAAAGTACATAATAACACGTCCCACCTTTTTTCTGAAAGTAGTGTGACTAATTATTAGACTGGAAAGATGATCTACTCTGGGAAAAAGGGAGGGGGAATAATTAACATTCCTCTTTTCGTTTCTCCTTTGCGCTTCCATTTATCTCCTCGGATTTATTTCGCGCGAAAACTGGGCGTGCACAAAAGCAGCTTAACGCCCAGGGCGGGCGAGGTGTTGCTAACTTCTCAGGCCAACTTCAACCGAAACTTTGAAAGACGTCTGTTTCTCGGAGCATTGTGCTGTATGTACACCGAGTGGATATATTGTACGGCGTTTTGTTAACTGCTTCATGCCTTTAAATAAATGTCAGTTCTAACTCTGAATAAGGAGTCAAATACTCTTTAAGGAATGATATGTTGTTATCTCAGGGAATTCATGCACTATACAAACATTCTATATGTTTTTCATACAAATAAGATGAGTAAAGATGTAGAAAATATGAAAGATAATGAAACTCGTATAAAATTGTTATTAATTACTGATTTATTATTAAAAATAAAGGTCAACAGATATTATTTTGGTTTAATATTATGGTAATTAAGATATTTGTGATATTGAGAATGTAGCATGTACGTTCTGAACAAAGTTCCTCAATCGTTACATTCAAGTAACATTTACACTCCAAAAGCAAGTAGAATGATTATTACTTTGATGAGATACTGTGAAAAACATATGAATGAAGTAAGATATCGGTGACTATCCCTTTTCAGAAAAAAGAATACGACATGATATACTGAAGTAATACACCTAAACATTTATTAATTGCTTGTATTTTTTCATTTTTATTGCTGCTTATTTTTTCATTTTTAATTATGCTTCTAAAAAGGTGTGAACACAAAACTTCAAAATTATTACGGTATAAATAGAATGGCACGTAAGCTTTAACAGCATTAATAAATTTCTTGAAGACACTTTCCTGTGAATATTATTTGTAAACAATTACAAACTATAATTTGTCATAACCGACAGTAAATAAGTAGAATTTTTTTTAAATTTTAAATTTCAGTTATAACAATAAATATTCCAACTATACATTTCATCCATCCCATACATTTGATTTAAAAAAAATAAACCATGACTCACATTGTAACTATGGTAAAAACATTTTTTGTATTCCAGCATCATAAACGACCTTTTCTGCTACAAGAAATCGTTCATAATCGGGCGTTTTACGGAACAAATGATGACGTATTAGATTTTTTGGCACGAATGATTGCGTCATCACACATGCAGCCAATCGCAGCGAGAGAATTAGGGGGAGGTAGAGGTAAAGTGAACAGCCGGCCACAGTTTTTTTCGCACGGATGTCAAGTACCCGAGACACCACAGGAACGTTGTTTGGCAAAATTAAGTCTGATTCTCTTAGGGATTTATAATGCTGTCACACAAAAAATAGCGTATGCAATTCGTTCATAATGTCGCTTTGTTGCATTCGTACAAATTTGAAAAGTCGCTTCTAACGTCGCTCGTTTTCAAAAGATGTACTCATGCAATAAAGCTTAACATTATAAACTAGCTGCATAAATTTTATGCTGCTATTTAGAGCTACGCTTCTCATACCCTTTTATCAATTTTTCGTCCCACTTGTACAGAACAGATATCTTGAGCAGACATCTCTCTTCTTTAAGTCACTTGGACGCTGTTATGCATCAACCGCCTAAGCGCCATTTTCGAAAAAATATGAGATACGGACACCATCAGTTGTTTTGAACCATGTTCTAAGTGTACGCAAAATTTTTGTGCCAAATCTGTAAAAATATCCTTATAATTAATGAAAAATGTATGCCATCAGTCACATCAGGGGTTTTATGTTTCGCAACAACCGGCTATAAACCTAGATCTTCAAATCTGCTGTTCATAATTTCACATTATGCACGTAAGCGCCAGATATTCCACTCATATTTGTGTAGTTTGGCGCTTCAAGAAACGAAATAATTAAATTACAGTTGTTAGAGCTGAAAATGTAATAAAACCTTTGAACACGATTATCTCAAAACTTGTACGATGTCGCATAGCCGGTTGATGCATAACACCGCCCACTTGTAAAACGCACGCCAAAGAGTGAGCAAATACTCGGCACTTTTTTTTTCTCGCGCCCATTAGCCAACATGAGAAACACGAATCGTAAAATAAAAGTTTAAAGTTCCGCGAGCGCTGCGCTGCTTTCAGAAACACACCTCGGCCGAAGCGAGGGCGGACTCGCGCCCATAATTTGTCAAGAGCCGTCACCCGTTCCGTAGGCCGGCGGGCGGCAGAATTTAGGGCTAATCGATGCGGAGGAGAGCCGGGAGCTGGCGACTAATAAACAGGGGGGAGCTAAATTGAAGAGAGACCCGAAAATATGAGTTAGCAAGCGAGAAGATTAGCCATTTCACTTACGGCCGAGAAAGTACGTAATAATAAGCATCCGCTGCCTCTAAAATACTGTAACTAATTACCTGGCGAACACGCCACTCGAGCGGAGCGGCCGTTTCGCGTGAAGGAAGGACGGGGCGAGGAGAGGGTGGGCGGGGCGGGGTGGGCGAAGAGAAGAGGGTGGGAAGGGCAGTACGGGGTGGGCGAAGAGATTGATTGGTTGTTCATGATTCCGGGCGCTGAGGTCATTGGTCCCATAAGAGCTGTGCGTGTTTTTCATCGGGAGGTGGCGGTGATCTTTCCCCGCTGGATGGCGAGATCCGGCGCCGACCTAGCGTCGACTAGCGGGGTGGGATATAGCTGATTGTTTTTTTTTTCCATCAACCAGGTATGTCCCACCAGCGGGGAAAAGTTCCAAGCTCCCCATGTATAGCAGTGTAGCGCAAGTGTGTGAGGGGTGAGGATAGGACAAGGAAGAGGAAGGAAAGATCGCGCGCGGTCCGTGGCCCGTTTGTTAGGGTACTGCTCCGGCATTCGCCTGGTGTTGATCGGAGAAACCACGGAAAATTACCGATCAGAGCAGCCGGCCGCTAGAATTCTCCTCCACACAGCGGCTGAATTCGACCTAACTGTGTAACTAGTGTCGAAAATCCTGCCGCCGTCGGGACTCGAAACAAGGACCGCCTAGTCAGAGGCACTGCAGTGACATAATTTGATGCCTCCAATAACCCAATCCGGCGAGCGTGGCGGAGAGAAGCTTGGGAGGCAGGCAAGCAGAACAGTGGCAGGCATGTGCCGTGGGAATGGTTGAGACGGCGTGGTGGCCGGGTGAGTGGGTTGGTAAACTGGTATGTGGGGCAGGTTGAGCAGGTGGGGAAGAACGAAGCGAGAGATGGAGGGCGGATGGACAGGACTGAGCTGGCGGTGGGGAAAACAGGCCGGGGCTGAAAGGAAGCGGAGACGAAGGCGAAAGGATAATTTTTGTAATCACATATGAAAGGAAAATAATTAGCGATATGAATTAAGGAGAGTAGTGTACGGAAATACAGGAGAGAAAGAAGAACATACTCTACTCATGCTATTGAAGCTGAGCGAAAATCGAAGGGCCATTGAGAGAAAATGTGTGGAACAAAAACAGATTAGATAAAGAGAACAGGAAGATATGCTAACATAGAGAAAATACAATAAAACTTATAAGTGGTATTGTGGAAATTAGCTTTATTTTAAATAAAAATTTTCAATAATGTCGCTGGTCCAAAAATAAATCTTAGAGGCCAAGAAACACAAACGGAAACAAATATGAGGCGTCGGAACCAATGTCAGTGTGACAAAGCAGACTCCCGACACTTCTTCGCCAGGAACAAAATAGAACTAAACAAGTTTCAGAGCTTAATTGCTCAGATGAAGAAAAATGTTACTAGTGGTGAAACGACTTGTATAGGATGGATATCACCTACATTTCTCAGATGGTGATACATTTTACTGCCCTTAACTTTCTGGCCTTAATACACCTCCCTACATTCTTTGCTTCCTTCTTTGCTCCTTAATTTCTTCGATCTTATGTTTCCCGTCTTTGAGTTAACATTGATTTTAATTATTTAATAAAGGTAACCGGCATGATTGAATTGTATTAATTACTTCAGTTCCAATGCCACTTTGATATTTTATTGATAAAATGCATAATAGAAAGATATTTTATATTATTTAATATTTCCTGCCTCTAACTTTTATAATACATCTTCATATAATACACCTTCCTTGCTTCTTTCTTTGTTCCTGAATTTCTTCAATCTTATGTTTCCCATCTTTGAGTTAAAATAGATTTTACATCTTTAATAAAGGTAATCGACAAGGTTAAATTTTATTAAATACTTTAGTGTTAATGCCGCTTTTGTAATTGATTTGATTTTGAATCGTGAGGCAGCAGTAGTTCATTTCTTTGGCAGTATTTTTGAAGATTAAATTCTTGAACGAACGATATTACATATTTTCCCGAGTCCTTCAGAAATATAATTACTTTCATTGATTGTTTTAAAGTATATATTCGTGTTTTTATGTTTAAATATTTTTGTTTCCTCATTAACAACGTCAATACACTTTGCATTATTTTATATGTTATTTTTTCAGCGACAACGATGGCTCACAGTTAAATTAATGGACAGATTCTACACTGTTCACAGTGCTGTTTGGAGAGGGAATTGAAGAGAAAAGGTATCGGTAAGTACACACGCTGTGAGATGGCGTTTTTCGATACTAATACAATTGATTTATGTATTTGCGAAATAAGGAGCCGAAGTTGGGCGGAGAGAGGGAGGCGATAAACAAGAAAGTCGGGGCTCGCCGTGTTACGAGCCAAGAATAAAGACGGACGCTGGGGGGTTGATTTTACTCTCATCGTGAGCAAAGAAGGACGGAAGACTTTTTGCGCGCTCTTTTGTTTCGGCCGTTTGAGCTTCCCGTGCTTCGCGTTTCGCTGCTTTCGAGTAACTCCAACGGTCCAACGCACGTGCTTATTGAATTGGGATTTATTTATGTATCGTACGGGTTGAAATACCCGCGAAGGATTAGTCGAGAGTGCGGGAACCGCATTACCAATATCGAGCGTACGGATAGCTAGATGGCTTCGTTGCTGTAGCGGTTAGCGTTTCGGACTGTTATACCCAAGTTAGCGGGTTCAAACCCGATCGAAGCCGTGGATTTTTAAGAGCAAACAAATCCTTCGTACGCCTTGCTTCACAGGGGAAGTAACGCTGGCTGTCCCATGCTGTAGATTTACTGCATGTAAAAGACCCTCAAGCCTAAATGAAGCCTCTGAGTAAAATTTAAATCGACATTTTCTTCGGCCAAGTGATACGTCCTTTCTCCGCGAGATGGTGAGAGGAGCGTAGCGAAATTTGCGTCGTCAGACGAAAGAGCAGGGTCATGGCCTAAGTTTCGCCTCCACGGAAAATAAGATAAATCATAGAATTGAATTGAATTCAGCCGCTGTCTCTGGGAGAATTCAAGTGACCGGCTGTTCAAAAGGGTGGTTTTCAGTAGCTTCTCTAATCAACACCACACGAATGCCGGAGTAAAACGGGCCACGGATCATGCGGGATCTTTCCTTTCTCTTCTTTGCCCTATCCTCACCCCTCACTTACACACACACTCTACATTGTTGCACATGTTCGGAGTCCAGATCTTGTCAGTAGGCAGGCTGCTCTGATCGGTTGTATTTCTAATCACTTCCAAGAGAATGTCGGAGCAGCACAGCGGGATATAGTCAGCACGCAGTTTTGCTACCCATTCCGTTCTCTTCCCTTTCATTTCGTCCTTTCCGAACTGTGACGTCGTGGGTGTATTAATCCTCTGTCTTCCTTCCCATAACCGGCTTTGGAGAGGCCTTCCTCTTTCGAAAAAAATATTTGCTAAATAAATCAGATAGACTAATGATGACCTGGATGAGATTAATTCTCATTGTAGCAAATAGACATATCATTGGATGTAAGTGGCATCATCAGAAGCCGGAATGGAATTAGAGTTCGTCTCGGAGCTCAGTCATAAGTCTGCTTGTCACTCTGCCTACTTAGGATAATGAAGGGACTAAGGAAGAGGCAGCAAGGAACTGGAAAAAAGTGTGTTTCAGAGCTAATAAGGCAGATTAAAGAACATAAAGATCTACAAAAAACTTGTTGTTAGATGAAAAAGAGAAGAATGAAAGCAAAAAGTTTTGAGTAACCAAGGACAAAGGAATGTTAAAAACAAGGTATGTGAAGTGTAGAATCTTCATCATGATAATGAAACGTAGACCACCAATACTTATTGAAAATGCTTAAAATCCAATTGATGATATCGGAATGTAAATAAAAATAAATGATATATCATTATAGATTGGTAAAGTAAGTAGGAATTGCATACAACAAAAATTCTTTGTCTATAAAAGTTTAGGGAGTTTGTGTTTAATTTACGCAAAGGTTGAAGAAAAGGTTAGAGGGGTGAGACTAACAACAAACAAGGTAATAGATTCAAAAAGTGTGGAAACAAAGAAACGAACAGACGAATAGTATCCGAGAACACAAAAAACACTATGCAGTTTATTTCCCAGTTTGGATTAGACACTTGCACTGATCTATCGTATTATAACTGCAGGAATAACTTCTACTTAAATCTACATCAAATTGTAAAATCTTATTTTCAACACAGGAACTTCGTTAAATTTTTTGTAACATTTCCAGATTCTTATTCTCAATATTTCCTCAGTGTCAATCTGTAAACTCTAACAGTCAATATTGCTGTATTCTACTGCAATAAGGGGCGGCAAATGAACAAAATACCCCAAGAAGCAGCGGAATTTTAAAACATTTAACTCGAGAATGTTTAAGAAGAAAGAGATTTGACTATGGAATAAAGCTAAATCAATTGCGTTGCGTCAATTCACGTTGCCTCCTTAACGACAAAAAAAGCGTTGGGAAAAATTGCTTAATCGGCTTAAAATAGCTTATGACTTAATAATCTAACCCTTGTTTTCTACAAATTAAGATTTTTGACTTAAGAGTTTTTACCCCGTGACCATAGAATTAATGAAGCATAGCGATGGAATGCATTTTGTCAGGGGAAACGGGAGTACTCCTAGATAACCTGCCACGAACCCGCTTGATTCACAATAAATTTCACTTGGAGCCGCCTGGCATCGAACCCGGACACCAGTGGTAGAAAATTGCAGTCTGGGACTACGCTACCGGCCGCTTAACGGCCTTTTTAGACGTTGTGATATGCTGTATTAATTCTTCATTCCATCAATGAAACAACCTTCTGACACAAAGATATAATTTAGCCAGATTTGGAGAGTAGGAAACGACTTGTGGAAATAAGTCGTTTCCTACTCTCCAAATCTGCATTATAGAACTTGCGTAAATTTAATGCAAGTTCCAGTATGATTATTTTAACACAATAATGTCACACTCATTTTTACAAAAAATGTGTTATAATTTGTGAAAAGAATTCTTTATCAACAAAGCCCATGCAGAAGTTACTTCGATTTCTCCGTCACTCGTTCCTACCGATATTTGGGGTTAAACATTTTTTAAATCTTTCAAATACTTTGGAAAATGTTCCTCGGGAGGATTCTTGGTCTAAGAAAATATGTCATTCGCGATCGATGAAGAGAACAACGCAGGAAGTAATATATCGCGTAACAAAAGATAAGAGAATGACGGTGTAATATAACGTCGCCCAGGGACACAGAAAACAGATGACTGAAAATAAACGACGGGAGACCGTAGGAAAACGGCGGTGAGGTGGGTAGAAGACAGACAAGAAAGACAGACAAGAGTATCAAGACAAAGCAAGTAAGGAAATGATCTGTCAAAAATTAGAAGAAAAACGAAAAATGAGGACAGGAGAGGAGAATGATAGAGATTTCCGCAGACACGCACGATATTTTTATGTCAAGGAAGAAATATACCCGACGCTATTGTTATCGAATGCTCTTGGCTGTTCGAATGTCCTCGAAAAGGGAGATTGAGCAAGTGTTTTTAAAAGTAACACATAAAGAAACTTGGTCTTGTACGAGTATTGTAGTCTACCCATGTAAAACAGTGTTTTTTGCCAGATATTCCGGTTTTTGCAATGAGGTACTCAACTGTTGCGTTAGGATATGGATACCACTAACTTATTTTAAATACGGTTTACGTGCTTTGGTTTGATTTATTTTCCACAGAAAAACATTATATGACGTTCTCTAACTGAAGGTTTACTAGAGACTTTACTTACTCGAGTAAAGTACCCGAATGTGAAATAGTTTTTACATTTTCGTCTATAACTTTACAAATAAGCGCAAATGTGAAGATCAGTGTAGATAATTACTTAAAATTACTTAAAAAGCTCTGAAATAGAATCTATTATTAAAGTTTATTAAAGATTCAGTGCCGAAAAACAGCAAAAGAAGTATAAAAAGTGTGTCGAAGCAATTTCAAGAAATTTGGGAAGAAAAAAATACAAATTGAGAGCACAAACTACAAATGAAGAAACTGCACATATTTTAGGCAATTAATATACGAAGATTAAATGGTGAAGAGGATAAAGAATATGTGGTCCTACAACTTTAATAATTGTCATTTTAATAAATGTCCTTGGTGGTAGCTTTGTGTTAATGGGTTTTCGAAAGTTTTATTACCATAAAATCGAAAATATTTGAAATCATCTCCTGCATTAAGCTGTTATTCATATTAAGTTATTCTAGGAGACAGTGATAACTAAAAGCTGAAAGAAAGTTTTACATTTTCCTGTAGCAGCAATTTTAAGTAATATTTCTCCTTTTCGTAATTCCTGTGATTTAAATTATCCATTCGATTCATGTAATAGGTTTATTCGTGAAATAGTCACACAGAATATCACTCTTAAGTGCCGTGATATTATTTATGATACTTATTCTAATATTTACGGCATTCGAGTAACAACAATTATTTTGTTTACTGCTCAAACATTTTTGTTAGCGCTCTGCCACTTCAGTCAGAGCTTCAACTCAAAATACTTTTCTACCCTCGATCAAGGGCATCTTCCAAGTAATTCCCACATTCTGTCACCAGATGTCAGCTCACTGCAAGTCTAATAATTTGATATTTCACACTAGGAACGTATTCCACATTATGGGACTTTATCCTATATGTTTTAAAGCCGTTGCTATTGGCAAAATTTTGGACTGAACACTGACGTGAATCAGAAACTGAGAGGTTTCCAACTAGAGTGTGCAATACCATAAAAGTAGGAGTACGTTACAAGCGCTAGTCCAACGAGGCACTTGAGGAATTATAGATGACGTACTAAATGAAGAGAGGAAGAATATAATAATGCGCATTTGAAAAGAATACTGATTCTCACAAGTGGGGTATCATTATTATCAAATACCCGGGCATTATTCGGGCCAAACAAAAAAAAACTCCAGAGTCATTTCAGTTGATTTGTGATAAAAGAATTCTACCCTGTACCAGAAGATTCAATTTCCTGCCTGAATGATTGACGCTTTAAACAATTTAAGACTTTAGACACATTCTATTCGCAAATGCTCGACACTTAACACTCTAAGTAGATTTTTTATTCGTTGGAAAAGTATAATAAAAGTAATCCAGATGTAATTTTTTTAAGTCAGGATATCCAGTTTCATACCTCAATCATTGACTGGATTTGATTGAAAACAAATAAGTAAATGGAAAAAAAATGGTGTTATGGAATCCATAGCATAGCGTTTAAATAAGTTGTAAACAAGCTGACTCCGTAGTGTCAGCGCCTGCGGGAGTCTAGAAGAACCTGCATAAAATACCCTACGCTGAGCACCTGTCTTCCCGCTTTTTGAATTAGGCACTCACAAATAATGTAAACACTGGCGGCAAACACTTTTGAATTTCATTTTTCCCAAATGAAAGAATAAAGAATACAACAACACATCATTTAGCGTACCTGTTGTTTACTTCCCTAGCGTGGAGCCACGGCACCAAATTAAACGCAAATACAGGGTGTCCGTGAAGGAAACGTCGAAACTTGGAAAATAAGCTCTTAAGACAATTGTAAGCATATTTTGTCTAATAAACTACGTGGATATTCCGAATGGTTGAGCCGCAATAAGCACTCAAAAGTAGGTTTGAAAAATTGATTTCTAGGCAAACAATTTATATTATAGAAGCATAGAAACACTCCAGAAACATGTAAATTGTTTATTATTTACAAAAGAAATGAACATATTTGTTCAGAAAGAAAAATTAAGCGAGAAATATAAAAGCGCCCAATTTATACAATTCGACTGCTGTTTTATTTCTCGCTTAATTTTTCTGTCTGAGCAAATATATTAATTTCTTTTGTAAATAATAAACTATTTACATGTTTCTGGAGTGTTTCTATGCTTCCGTAAAGCATATTTTTGCCTCAAAATAATTTTTTTAAACCAACATTTGAGTGGTCATTGCGGCTGAACCATTCGGAATATCGACGTAGTTTATTAGACAAAATACGTTTAGAATTGTCTTAAGAGCTTATTTTCCAAGTTTCGACGTTTCCTCCCCGGACACCCTGTATACAGACACGACATACACAAAGAGACGCCGCGGGTGTCCAGCTACACGTATTTCCACGTTACGTCACAACACCCACGCGAAGGTCTTTCGTTGTGGCGGAAGCGGGCGATGGTGTAGAAACGAGCGGTTGCCGCAAACGTCGGCGGTCTCCACGTTGGAAGTGTTGGGCGTTGAAACGGCAAGAAGATGGAAATTAAGATGGCGGCGACGGTCGTTATAAAAAAACACGCGGTGACAGTAATGAAGGACAGTTGTGACAGAGCAGCGGGGAGGTAGCCCGCTCGGCCTGGAGAGAAAAAAAAAGAAAGAAGGAAGGAAGGAAGGAAGGAAGGAAGGAAGGGGGAAAAAAGAAGAGATGGAAGTATGCGGAATAATATGAGGCTGGAGATGAAAGGGGCGAGCGTAAGTAATCCTCCGGTGATGTATGCCAACGTCACGCGAGAAAGGATGAGCAAGAAAGGAGAGCGAGAGGAAGGGCGGGGCAGTTTAACCCGCGTGCCGTATCTGGGGTCTTTCTGGACCCCATTATCATTAATTTTTTTAAATATTTTTCTGGATATTTGCAGGTTAATTTCAGTCTTTCGGATGTGCCTTCGTGCAATTATTACCAAAACCATTTTCGTAAACAGTCGACTCCGGTATTAGTGAACTTCTGGGGAGTAACATGTTCGGTTCACTATATTCAATGATGTCAAAATTAAACAGAATTTCTTCACAGAGATTTGATTGTATTAATATAGAGATACAGCAAAATTCATTAACAGCACAAACTGAAAATGTCAATGTATTTAAACCTTCGTTAAAAATCCTTAAAACTAAATTATTTTCAATTGTTTTCTATTCGCACATTTTTCATCGGTAATTTCTTTAGATCCTTCTCAAGAGTTTGTATCCCCTCCATAATTGATTCTACATTTTACTCTGTCTATAAGTGTCGTAATGTTGTCTTCACAACTTTCAATGCCTCTTGCGTTGTAGGAACACCGTCCCACTCTCCGAAGTGTCCTTAGACTTTCATAACATGCGAGATCCAATGAATGACCAGGACTTATTGCCTACGTTCACTATAGCCGAGGTCCAGGTACACTATAACCGAATCTTCTTATGCTTATTTGCAATTTAAGTGAAACGGGACCAGTGACCTGAGTTCACTATAACCGAGGGTTCACTATATGTGAGTACACTATCACAGGAGTCAACTGTATTTTCCACACTTTATTAGAGAGGTAATAATTTGTTTTCGTTACACGAGACTGGTTTCACCTAACGTACAGCCTATTGTTTTCCTATTCTGATTTGAAATATCTTGCCATGAACTTCAAATAATGTGTCGGTTACAGTCTGTATTTGATTTATCTCGAAATAACTTTCGTTTATTATTTTACCCTTTACACTTAGAGTGCTGCAGGATTATCCTGCTTAGGGTTAGAGGAGGTTAGGACTCCTCTTTCAGCCATTTTCCGGTTTATCCCCACTTCCAAGGCCCTCTGTACAGAACAATATAACGGGTATCTAGTAGATGGTCGTATCTCTAGAAGTGGGGTGAAGATGGCGTGGCAAGCGTCATGCTTCCACCAGACACCTTTAATAACTTTCGTAAACTATTGTAATTATTTCTGAACCATTATGTATCAACGTGGTTACTTGGTAGAGTACTATTCTTTTATGAAATATTTAAGTAAATTATATTTACTATATTTTTGAAAATAACTTATACAATGTATATTTATATAAAAACAATTATTTACACTCAGTATATTGCCGTACACTACATCCAATTGTCAGTAAAGCGTGGGGTCAAAAAAGACCCCAGTTATAGTACTTGATTGTAAATTGCAGATATGGCACGAGGGAGGAGGAGTCGGATGAACCTGCGACAGGGGAAACACAGAGAAGTGGAGAATAAGAATTGTGTTGGTACTGGAAAGAAAATAGAGCTTACTAATGAATGAAAACGTAAAATTTTCGAGCGAAGGAGGAAAAGGCGAGTTATCGACGGAGTTCATGTGTCGTAAACCTTCCCAGTCCAAAGAGGAACAAGGAAACAGCCAAGAGCGTAATTAACTTTAAGGTCACGTTTGTACAGAAAGAGAAATATATTAACAAAAACAACTAAAGCAACTTCAGTACAAAATATTAGAAGTGGTTAGATAGAGATTAGATATCTAATGAGAAATTAATGAGGACGTTATAAGACGAGGAAAGAGAAGGATGACGAAAGAAAAAAATCAAGCGAACTAATAAGAGGAAAGAGGAAGAATAAAATGATTAAAGAATAAGAAAAGCACGAAATAGTATTTCTCCAAGAAAGAAACATGGTTTAAAAACAGCAAAAAAATAAACGCAGAATGTAAAATGAATAAAAAATAGAGAAAAGACAATAGATAAAAGAGAAAGTAAAGGGTAATCGAAAGAAAGGAAAGAATCAGGAGAAGAAAAATTAAGGAAAGAGGGGAAAGAAGATGAGATGATGAAAGCGAACATTAAAGAGAAGAGGAATAACGAATCTAGAGAAGGAACAGAAAGAAGGAATAGTGGATCTAGAGAAGGAATAGAAAGATCAGAAAAAGAAGAAAGAGAAGTTAAGGAAGACACAGACAAAATATGAAAGAAAAAACGAGTATGGCATGATTGTAAGCATAAACACATGCTGGTTGTGAATTGGCGGGAGGTGAATGGAGATCGTCTCCCTATATCTTTTTTTACATTTTTATTTATTTAACATCGTAAACAGTCAAAACTATGGGACGTATATGAAAATGTAACCTGAGCACGTTTTTCTGAGCTCTAAATTCCCCACCCGCGTTCATACATTGTACTGAGTTGAATTTCAAATGAAGGTAGCAATGATCGCGTTTGGCATAACTTGACAAGAAATATGCGTTTCAAAGTAATAAATGCTAGAGGGCCTGATGTCTTCTGCCGGAAAAGTATGAATTCTTCCGCGCTAGAGATACAACTGATCCGTTTCTAGCTGCGTCATTTAAGATTTCCACGTTTTGAAAGGTTCAAATTAAGGATTTGAAATCGGGTAAATTGACTAAGAAAACTTTCACAAGAGCATTCGCAGAATTCATTCTCACCGCACTCTGTAATTGAAGGTTGCGTTTATTTAACTCGTTAATTTATCGCTTCGTCAATCGCTGACTTTTCTGACGCAGGAGTCGTTTCCTTACCTCTGATTGCACACGAGCTGCTTTCAATTTTTTTAACGCCCCCTGGGATTGATTGATTGATTGTTCGTGATTTCTGGTGCGTCAACTACTGAGGTTATTAGACCCGTAAGTGTAGTGCGTGATATTCCCTCAGGAAAAGGCGGTGACCATTCCCCGCTGGATGGCGATATCCGGAGCGGAGTTCTTCCTCAACCAGGTATCTCCCACCAGCGGGTTACTGCTTCTGCCGGAACAAGATCTAAGCTCCCGACTGGTCTCCCGACATGTGTGGTAGTGTGGTGCATGTTAGTGTAAGTGTGTGTAAGGGGTGAGGATTGGACAAGGAAGAGGAAAAAAAGATCGCACGTAATCCGTGGCCCGTTTGTTAGGGTACTGCCCCGGCATTCGCCTGGTGTTGATCGGAGAAACCACGGAAAACTCCCGATCAGAGCAGCCGGCCGCCAGAATTCTCCTCAGGATAGCAACTGAACTCGTCCTAAGCTAGTGACGAAAATCCTACTGCCGCCGTGGGGAGTGGAGTCCTAGGCCCTCCCGGTCAGAGGGACTTCAGTGACATCAGCTGATGCACTGAGGCATCTCTCCCGGCCTCCCCTTGCAGAAACATTCCAGTGCGCGCTCTGGTGCCAGGGAGGAGAAGCACCGGAAGCAGAACGGGGCAAGACGCGAGGGGCGGCCGCCAACAACGCCGCTGGAGTGGGAGGTATTGATTTCGGGCGCGTCAATAACGGAGGTCATTACTCATGTGTTTAGTTAATGTTGCACCCCGTGAGCTGGCGATGTTTCCCCCCGCTGGAACGCGAGATCGATCTGGCGCCGACTCGTGCCTCGCCTTGCGGGCTGTCTCTTCCAGGTATCTCCCCTAACAGGGCACCGCCTCAGCGGGGACAAGCTCTAAGCCCCCGACTGGTCTCTCAACATTTTGAATTGAATTGAATTGCCTTATATAACGTGGCGAGACTCAGGCCATGAGGCCTGCTCTTCCGTCTGACCACGCAAATTTCGTTACGCTCTTGTCACCAACTGGCGGAGAAAGAAGGTATTTCTTGGGCGATGAAACAGGCAATTTGAATTTATCTCAGAGGCGTCATTTAGGCTTGCGAATCTTTTACATGCCGGCTTTACTTTCCCTCCGGAGAAAAATGTACGAAGGATTTTTTCGCTCTTAAAAATCCAAGGTTTCGATCGGGTTTGATACTCGCGAACTTGCGTATAACAGTCCGATACGCTGTTACACCATCGACGCCACCAACATATGTGGTGGTGCATGTAAGTTTATGTGTGTGTGTGAGTAAGAGGAGACGAGTAAAGCAGGATGAAAAAGGACTCAGTGCCGACAGTCTTCAGCTCTGACATTCGCCTGGTGTTGATGGGAGAAAGCACGGAAAACTATCGATCAGAGCAGCCGGTCGCTAGAATTCTCCTCCAGACGGATGCTGGATTGGACCTAGCTAAGTATATAATGCCCATCCGATTCAGCTGCTGTCTGGAGGAGAATTCTAGCGGCTGTCCTCTCTGATCGGTTGTTTCCCCTGGTTTCTCCTATCAGTACTAGGCGAGTGAGGAGAGTGACCGGTGACGGACCGCGCACCATCTTTCCTTCCTCTTCAATGTCCCGTCCTCACACACAATTACACACACTTTACTTACATGCACTACACTACCATACATGTGGAGAGACCAGTCGGGAGCTTAGAGCGTGTCCAGGCTGCAGCAGTGGCCCGCTGTTGAGAGATACTTTGTGGGGAGAACGAGCAGGTCGGCGCTGGATCTCGCCATCCGACGGGGGAAGATCACCTCCATCACCTCCATTTCCCGTAATAAAGCCACGCAGTACACATGGGTATAATGACCTTAGCAATTTACGTGTCTGGAATCACTAACAACGAATGGAAAATCTGCTACCGTACCGGAGGTCCCCCCAGTCAGCGATGCTGCAGCCGCCGCGACGTCGCCGCGGAGCCACCCCGGCCGGTAACTCGAGCGGAGCTGCACCGCGGGAGAAGGCAGTGGAGAGCGCGAGTCAAGCCGGACGCACGACTTGGAAACATTTAATAACACGTTTCGCGCCGTCTAGGAGCAATTTCGTAGCGGGCGTGCCGCGCCGCCCCCGCCCAGGGCTCGCCCGCCCCCCGCCCGCTCCGCTCACGGGCCGCTGGAGATGTGGGCGACCATTACTCAGGCGCAACGGGGACCTCTTGAATTGCTAGGGCCGTCCCGCGCTGCCCCGCCCCGCTCCCACCCCCGCTCCGCACTGCCCCTCTCCGCTCTGCCCCATCCCGTCCCGCTCCCGCCCCGCTCTCGTCCTGCTCCTGCCCCACCCGTCCCGCCCCGCCGTGCCCACACCGTCCCGCCCCACTGTGCCCACACCGTCCCTCCCCGTCCCACTTCTCCTCCCTCCGCCCTGCCCCTCTCCGCTCTACCCCATCCCGCCCCGCCCCACCACGTCCCGCCGGCCCCACCCGTCCCGCCCGGCCCCACTCCGTCCCTCTCCGCTCCGCCCTGCCCTGCCTCGCCTCTCCCCGCACTGCGCTTTCCCTCCCTGCGCCTTCCTGTCTCTCGTCCCCGTCCCGCGCGGTGCCTTCCCCGCCCCGGCCCGTTCTGCTCCTCCCCGCTCCGTCCCGTCCCGCCCCGACCTGGCCCGCTCCGCCCTGGCCCGCTCCGCCCCATCCCGCTCCGCACCGCCTGCACCACACCGCACAACCCCGTCCCTCCCCGCTCCGCCCTGCGTCGCCCATCCCCTCGCCGCGCTGCCCTTCCCCTCCCTGCACCTCCCTCTCTCTTTCCTCTCCTCCCCATCCCGCGCCAGCCCTTCCCCGCCCCGCCCCGCCCCGCCCCGCTCAGCCACACAGTGGGTCACGGAAACGACCATTTAAAATAATGAAATTTATTGTTTGAATGTTTTAAAAGAAGAGCGACTATCCTCATGTGGACGAGGAATTATATTACACGACGCAACGGGATTTTTCTCTTTTGGATAAACACGTTCATATTATGAATTTTGATAACTAAATTAACCTAGTCTTGATGGTAAAAAAGGACCCACAAGAATATTGGGCCGAAGAAGTTCAATAAATAACAAAACCGAATTAAGGTTATATTTTATATAGTTTAATTCACATTTTATCCTTGTTTTATTATCATATTTTATAAACATATTCTATTGTAAATATTATGTGATTTTAACATAAAATTATCTTTCGTCATTCAGAATCCTCCACATCCACACAAATAATTCACATAAACTAAAGGTGTATATTGTATAGAGTCGATAATAACCATATAAGTAAAAAACAAAGGTACTACATTACATTTCATACAAATTGCAATATTTCAAGTTATTTGAAATATTTATTTACTAATATTTCAATTTCTGAATTTCTACTTTTTTAATGATAGATTCTCCCTTCATACATAATGATTAAAAAATCGTGTTATATCATGCTATATCGAGAAATATCTGAAGAATACCTAACTACAATTGGATTCTTCCAATAACCTATCGCTTCTTTCTTTACATTGATTTACATAAGGTCCAAAAATATTGGACTATTAATTTATACACTATGTATTTGCACTATAAATAGTGAAGTGTGTATGAATGTGTGAATGAATGAGTTCTGTAAATATAGTTTAAGTATAAATGTGAGAATGTATGTACCTATAAAGAAACGAAGAACAATGAACAATGAACATGATCAAGATCTTAACATTTCCATTTCAATTAAAAATTTGTTTAAAACTAACGAGAGCGCGAAGAGGGATTGTAAATGGTTCCTGTGCCCCCACTGTGCCCGCGCCCTGTCCTGGCAGTTATCTCGGCCGCCGCCGCGGCGCAGGGGAAGGGGGAGGGGCGTCTCCAAGACGACACGAGCGAGGGCAGTGGAGGGGGAAGGAGGAGGGGAGGGGGAGGGTCTGCCCGGGCGCAGACCTGCGCGCCGTGAAAGGAGCTGCGGTTAGAGCACCTGTCCGCGGAGCCTAGCAACTCTCCATCAAAACCGGAGACAAAGCTCGAGGGTGCAACTGTACGAGGCGCTAGTGTCGCCGGGTACAGCTGCAGGTAAGGCTCGCGAACATCCGCACTTACAAATTGGCTAATTTGCGAGAAATACCAAAAGTGTCTTCTAAATGCTCAATTATTCGTAATTTATTCTTACAGGAAACCGCTGAAGAAAGCGCGAACATCGACGCTACTTATTGCAACGTTACGCGCCTGCTAGCGTCTCGCGAACCCACGGCAGTAGCCACCTATCATTGGCGGCAATTCGTACTTTAGTTCCTGTAAGAAGGTGCTGCAGAAGAGCGCGCCACTGTAATGGTCTCCACCACGGTATATGAGAGTTGAAAGGCCCTGCCTGTCGTTCTGCGTCCTTCTGACCGGGAGGTCCTAGGTTCGAGTCCCGACGACGGCAGGATTTTCGACATTAGCTTGTCAGCTAGGTCGAGTTCAGTCGCTGTCTGGAGGAGAATTCTAGCGGCCGGCTGCTCTGATCGGTAGTTTTCCGTGGTTTCTCCGATCAACACCAGGCGAATGCCGAAGTAGTACCATTACAAACGGGCCACGGACCGCGCGCGATCTTTCCTTCCCCTTCCTTGTCCTATCCTCTCCTCTTACACACACACACTAACATGCACTACACTACCACACATGCCGGGAGACCGGTCGGGAGCTTACAGCTTGTCCCGGCTGATACAGTAACCCGCTGGTGGGAGATACCTGGTTGAGGGGAAACCCCACAAGTCGACTGTAGGTCGGCGCCAGATCTCGCCATCAAGCGGGGAAAAGATCATAGCCACCTCCCCGAGAAAAAACACACACTACACTTACGGGACTAATGACTTGGGTAGTTGACGCGCCCGGAAACACGAATCAATCAATCAATGAATCCCGCCTGTCCTCCTGCGAGACGCTCGCTGGGCGCGTGTGCACTTGCTCCACTTTGGGGTTCCCCAGGGCTCAGCGCCGGGGCCCTGGACGCGCGTTGCAACGGAGAAGGACTCGCTAAGCGAGACACGTGGCACTGTGTCCGGCGTTCTGCTTCTAAATCAGTGGTGTCAAGGTGGCAGTGGTGGCAGTGGTCAAGGTGGCAGTGGTGGTGTACTGGTGGCAGTGGTACGCGTCGTGGCACTGTAGCATGCATTAAAACTTGCATCTAACATATTTTTAACATATTTTCATTACACTAATATTAGTGGAATTTATTATCATTTAAAGAAAAGCTATCAATCCAAGTTAATTTAAAGAACTTATTTCTAATCACACATTTCATTACTTAACATCTTCCCCCAGTTCTATTGCTTTTACCAAAGGCATTGCAAGCATTAATAAAATAAAATAAAGGCCTGGAAATATATACAGGAAAGTTTGCTCATCAGATCAATTTAAAACTTGTAGCATTGTAGGTTACTTTTATTTTATCTTGTAATAAACTTAGTTTTCGTATAATCAAGATACTTAGTATAGTCAGCCATTAAACTTGACCCATAAGTTTATCCATAAAAGTTTGTGTCGTCGTTCTTTGGTTTTGTTTATTCATTACGTTCATATTCATAGTGCAACTGTTGCAACTTTAGATATCCTTTCAAGAGCTCCGCCAGCTCCGTGTGTTCTTTAAGGGCGTACGTGCAGCATGAAAGGTTGAGAGCGAGACGCTCCGTAGATGATCTCGATGCACAGCGCAAAGAAGCAAAAAAACCTTCGCATAAACGTTACGCCCCAGGCGTGCCAAGTGCCGGTGATCAAGATGAAACTCGATGAACATTAACCTCGTGGCTGGAGGGGGGGGCGGCTCGCCCACCACTTCAGAAATGCAGACGAGCGACGTGAGGTTAAGGCTGGTACAGTAATCCCTCAACATTCGAGAGAGTTAGGTTCCCGAAAAACCTCGCGAATGTTAAATTCGCGAATGTTGGGTTTATCTATTAATGAAGAAAGGTGGGTTAGGTTCCTGGATATAGAAAAGCTGTTTAAAAAAGAAAGAAACAAATTTTAACATACAATTGCAGAAGAACTGAGTGAGAGCTATTAAACTAAATCACAATTAACATCCCAGAGAGAACAAATAAAACAATATTTGAAATTAGTTTCAAAGTTGCAAGTGAATAAAGGATTTGTTTATTTTTTTGTTCATCATTGTCCTCGTTGTAATACCCAAACATCGAAAAGTTGCTGTTTCTATTTGTCTCTTAAATTTCCATGTTCGGATCACATTCGAATGCCCTTTCCACCACAGCTTGTTGAAGTTTTAGAACTCAATAACAGCTTTGGCATTGAAATTGGTCCACCATTGGTCCAGGCAGTTTCACTACTGTTACTTCATTACTTTCGAGGTTTTCTTTGTTTGTGATTTCCCGAAGCTACTCTTCAGGGAAGTCATTATAATGAGAGTTGCACAGATCCTGAAGGCTTTTCTGTTTTTGTGGCCAAAACTCTTACCTCCAATTTCGCGCAAATGAATTGAATTATTTTACAATTGTATTAGTTTATTAATGTGAATTGACATTCGAACTTTGTTATTGTTGCAGAACTTGATACTTCGAGCTTTGGTGTCGGCCGAGTTCGTTTCCCAGGTATTGCTGATAAAGGAAATAAAATGTGTTCGCTTTCAAAAAAGTACGACCGAAGACGCACTCGCGAATGTTAAAACCGGTAGCATTTTTCTAATCGCTAATGTTCGGAACTCGCGAATACCGAATTCGCGGATGTCGAGGGATTACTGTACTTGGAGAATGCAGCACGATGCCCAGGGTAGAGCCCCCAGGGCCTTGCAACTTTCCACCAAAACCGGAGAGAAAGCTTGAAGGTGCTACTATAGGCGGCGCTAGTGGCGCCGGGAACAGCTGCCAGTTAGGCTCGCCAACTTCCGCACATAAAAATTGGCTGGTTTCTGAGAAATACGAAAAATGTCTTCTAAATGTTCAGTTATTCGTAATATATACATAAAACAAACCGCTGAAGAAGGTGCGAACATCGACGCTATTTCTTGTAACATTACACGCCTGCTTGCGTCTCGCGAACCTACGCAGCAGCCACGCACGTTTGAAGTATCGTTGGCTGCAGTTCGTATTTTAGTTCCTGTAAGAAGATGCTACAGGAGAGTGCGCCACTATAATGTTCTCCGCCACGTTACATGGGAGTTGAAAGGCTCTGGTAAAACCCGCAGAGCCTCTGACCGGGAAGTCCTAGGGTTCGAGTCCTGATGGTGGCAGGATTTTCGACACTAGCTACAAAGTAAGGTCGAGTTCAACCGCCGTCTGGAGGAGAATTCCAGCGGCTGGCTGCTCTGATCGGTAGTTTTTCGGGGTTTTCTCCGTTCAACACCAGGCAAATGCTGGAGCAGGACCCTAACAAAACCCTATCCCAGTGGTGTCAAGATCTGCTACTGGTGGCAGTGGCACGCCTCGCAGCACCGTGTCATACGCACGAGCTTCTCTGCGCCACTAGCGTTGCGAGAGGAACTATATTACATTAGTAACCCCGACGTTTCACAATAGTGATGGCGTTGTCTTTCGCGGTGGAGTTATGAACTGCGTGGAGAGACGATTCCGTCGTGACACTCGTGCCACGGACTCCCGCTCGTGGCATCGACCTTGACAACACTGCCCTAACTCTAACAAAAAGGTCCGCATGCGATCTCTCTTTCTTGTCCTATCCTCGTATCTTACAATCGCAGTTACATGCACTACACTACGTCACATGCCGGGAGACCAGTCGGGAGCTTAGAGCTTATCCCGGCAGGGGCGCTGGTGAAAGATACGTAATTGAGCAAAACCTCTCTAGTCGACGGTAGGTCGGCGCGTGATGTCTCCATGCAGTGAGGGAAGATCGACGCCTCCTCCCGCGATAAAAACATGTACTACACATACGGGACGATTGATCTTATCATTGACGCGCCCGGAATTTCTAATCAATTTAACGAATCAATCAAGGACAGTGCGTTTTCTAATACGGTATGTGTATTTATCGCTCTAACGGGTGAATCGGTGCAGGTTGCTCAGCGACATTCTTTACCGCTGCAGCGTCGTTGCCCAGATCTCCTAGACTTCCATTACGGCTGATTTTCCACGCAGGAACTTAAGAACGTTGGATTCAGTCAGTGACTGAAGGAGAATTTCAGCTGCCGGTTGGTCTCATCGATTATTTTCCTAAGGTCATACAGCGTCCATTGTAATTAACATTGGTTTTTGTAACTTTGGGGTTGACGTAGCTGAACTCTCATATCACATTGCTTTTGAAACTTTGTAACCGTAATGGAACTCGCTTACAGACACACACGAACATCCATGCTCCGGGCGGGATTCGAACCCACGACCCTTGAGGCACCAGGCAGCTACGGCCCGTCGGTCTTACTTTCTTTGTTCTTTTACAACGGCGGGATTTGAATTTTATTATTATTTTTTATTCCTTATTAGTTACTTTTTTTTGCTCCTTACACTAAATCTCATGTAATCTAGGACGTAGGAGGCATTTTACTCACAAATTCGGCATGCCTAGAGTACACAAACCCTTTGAACTTCCAGCACGTTTTACATTTAGCGTTATCTACTCCCCCTCAAAATGTTTTCCGGGGAGAGCACGCAAGATACAACGCCAAGGGGTTCCTGGATGTTTATTCCCGTCGTTGCGACACGAAAGTGAGAAAAACGTCTGCAAACGACAAACATGTGACCATAGCTGCAAGAGCTTCCACTGGCAAGTGAATCTCGCGCTTTCTTGATAAGAGTAAAACGGAGCGACATTTTTCTTGGGACATTTTTCCAACTGTCGCAGCTAACACATTCCTTCGCCTTCTCGCGATGTTGTGAAGGTTAAAAAACTAAAAAGAGGCTTGCAGGTGAAGTTTTTGAGTTGTGTTATCAGTTTTTAAGATTCTAAAGTATAAAATTCGCTTTACTTAACGTAAGGTAATGTAGCCTAGTAACTCATGTCACATGTGTAGTTACATGTACATGAAGTACATGTATGTCCGTAAAAGCAGAGAATATAATTTTCCAAAAACATCTGTAGTTAGTAACAGTATGAGAGAAAATGTATGTATGTGTGTGTGTATGTGAAAAATAAAAATTGAGAAATATGTTGAGAATCATGACACGCTGTTATACGACTTGGTTCTTATTGGCCGTCCGTATATTATTTTGTTATCTTAACTTTTGCAAGTTCACAAATTTCTCCTTCGGTCGCAGTTTTAAGTGAAATTTGCTGAATAAGTTAATCTCGAGATGGACACCAATAAAACCAAGTTCATGTTTACCTCAAGGTCAATAAAGAGAAGTCTTCATAATGCACAGTAATGTAAACTGCCGAGAATCTACGACCACTTGGAGTCAGTTAAGTATAATTAATTTTTCTACACAGCTGCTGTATACTTTCATCAGTATCATAATCATTTCTTCTCAATACATCACCAATCTCATAATGTCTACTTCTCATACGCGCCCTCTGTTGGGTATACATAAGTGACCTTTACAGAAAAAAGTGTTCGGCGGTTTTCCTGCTCTCTTAGGATGAACCCCTTTCTTATTTTTCACATTATCTTAAATTTTCCTTTTCATTTTCTGAAAAGAAAGTTATCTTCCAAGTTAGCTCAAAGGTATTAATCGCGCAACTTTTCTTGAATGACCTTGCTTCCCCCTCTCTGACACAATAAACAATTGAAGGCAAAAGCTCGCAGCAATCACTGATGACAACATTCCCAACACATCTTCCCTGGCGCGAAATAGAAACTATTTTCTGTTGAAGACGAGAACTTCTGTTCGTGACTTTCTCCAAAAAATCTAAAGATATGTATTCTTGGCTGTCCGGGATGAGCCGCGGCTGAGTCGATGGATCTGACGTTTCGGCATGTTGCTGTGGCCTTGAGAGCTAAACTGCTGCCGGCAGGCTAGCGTGTCGCGTTATATAGGGCCTATAGGCCGCCGCGGTGTCCAATGGGAGGACGGCAGGTGACTCGCGATTGGCGGAGAGGGATAGAAGCGATCCCGGGAGACCTGATAATGTGAGGGGAGGGAGGAAGTTTGGATAGGGAAGAGGATAGACACCTGGAAAATGCATCCACGTAGATGCTTTTTCCAGGTGTCTATCCTGTTCATGTGCTCAACAGTAGCACTGCCACTGTCTCCGCAGCGACTGTGATCAGAATGTCCTGGGGTTCGAGTTCCGACAGTGATACACTTTCACCACTAATTACCGCTAGGTCGAATTCTGCCACTGTCATGATTAGAATTCTAGCGGCCGGCTGCTCTGATTGATAGTTTTCCGTGGTGTCTCCGATCAACACCAGGCGAATGCCATTGCACTACACCGGAGAAATATTTGAACCGACGCAAGTCATGAATACACTCCGGTCAGAAGGGTGCAATACTTTAGCGATCTCCACCAAATTGACATTTAGCATTCAGAAATTCCAAAATTTGCTTATAGGTTTCTCTTAGAATGTATATGTTTCTTGGCAAAATAAAATTCACAACATTCGAAGAAAAAAAAAACACCGTTGAAGTTGCTTTCCCGATTGTGGGAGGAATGCGCATTCATAGGTTAATGCTAAATGTTGTTTTTAACTTCTCCAAAAGCACAAAATTCAATTTTTAGACAGCCACTTGTAAGAGCGGTTTATTCAGGGTACGCATAACGTGCTAAAGTTCAAATTTTATCTAAAAGTGAAACGATGCTCAAGTGTTCTGATAAATCTGTGAATGAAAAAAAAACATTACATAATTTTTACATTAGTAGAAGTTAAATGAAGAAATAGAGCAAAAAAACGATAACAAAGAATATTTTATAAGTTTCCTATGCAACTAATATTTACACATAAAGATATTGAGCATTGAGTGTTTAGATATTTTCCGTCATTTTTCGAATTTCGTCATTTTTTTCGAAATACGATTTCAACACGAACAAGGAAATACGATTTTTGTCCGGGAGTCCGTGGCACGAGTGCCACGACGAAATTGCCCCTCCACGCAGTTCATTTCCCCGCCACCAGAGACAACGCCATCCATATGTAAAACAGTGGGTTTACAACATAGTTCCGTTTCCCGACGCTAGTTGCGCAGAGAAGCTCGTGACATGCTACGGTGCCACGACGCGTGCCACAGCCACCAGTAGAAGACCTTGACACCACTGGCATAAACTCTAAAAACGAAATCAGTGATCTAAACTCAAGAAACGAAAAAGTAAAACGTAGTGATGCTACGCAGCGCCAGGTACAAGAATGTCCCAAAACATTTTTAGTTGAACCATATTTTCTCAGTAAGTAGCAAGTACTACCTATAACCTTGGACACGTGAAAAATCTGAAAAATTCTCCTCTTCATTTCTACTTGGCCGAGCGTCATCATTCCACCACATCGTCCGCTCCCTTCGTCGCGTCGCCCGGTGACTCACGGAGGCATTTGTGAAAGCGCCCTGCAGCCGCGAGCGGGCGCGTTCAAGGAGAGCGTCTTTGTGGCGCGCCCGCCCATTACGCCGCAGCCCAGATTGCTCCAGAACGCGCAGGAAATTGCCCGAGGAATCCCGATTACTCAACGCATGCGCACGTCATAACACGCGCCCGTGATTTGTAACGTCTCTGGCTGAAAAGACAGGAAACGAACAAGAAACGAACCGCTATGGCGATATTTATTATATTAATGTATTTATTTACATACGAGGGTTGGGGCATTTTTTGTGAGAATACGAGTACAGAAATCGGTCCAACTACCGCTGTGCGAGATGAATGTAACATGTTTCGAGCAGCGCTCAAACTTCAAGGCAGCCGTTCTTCATGGGAGAAATACTCGAGAATGTTACAGGGAATTGTGGACGTTATTGGAAATAATGCCCTTTTATACCGGACAGTCACGAGATGATCACGAGAATTTCTGCGAGGACGCGTAGCAACCAGTGACCAGCAACGCACGTGGCGACCTGTGAGTGTGCGGACAGACGTGGCATGTGCAGTAATCCAGCATCTGCCGAATCGGGTCTTTAGAAAGTGTATTTAATTTTTTTGGAATGTTGTGGGCTCGTGTATGCTAAAATGCTTTGGAACATGAAACCAGTACTATCATTTCAAGTAATTTAATGAATATAAGAACGACAATTTTGGTTGTCGTTAAATGTCCATTCACTTAGTTCATACTCTACCCCAGAGTGCGAGTGGAAAATGTAAAATATATACATGAAATGGTAGAGTAGTGGTGTCAAAGTCTTCCACTGGTGGCAGTGGAATGTGTCGTGGCACCATAGCATACCACGAGCTTCTCTGCGCAACTAGCGTCGGGAAAGGAAACTATTGGTAACCCCGCCGTTTTACAATAGCAATGGCGTTGTCTCTGGTTGCGGGGTGACGAACTACGTGAAGGGGCGATTTTGTCATGGCACTCGTGCCACGGACTCCCGCTCGTAGCATCGATCTTGACAACACTGGGGTAAAGTATGAACTAAGTGAATGGACATTTCATGGCACACCAAAATTATCGTTCTCATATTTATTAAATTACTTGAAATGATAGTACTGGTTTCATGTTCCAAAGCATTTTAGCATACACGAGCTCACAACATTCCAAAAGCATAACATACCTGTTCTAAAGGCCCAATTCGGCAGAGGCTCGATTACCGCTCATGCTACGTCTGTCCGCACACTCACAGGTCGCCACGTGCGTTGCTGGTCACTGGTTGCTACGCGTCCTCGCAGAAATTCACGTGACCATCTCGCGACAGTCCGATATGGAAGGACATTGTTCCCAAGAACTTCCACCAATTCCCGGTGATAATCTCCGGTATTTATCCCATGAAGAACGACTGTTGGAAGTATGAGCGCTGCTCGAAACCTGTTACATCATCTCACATAGCGGTAGTTGGACAACCCATTTCACGTTGCTTCCTGTACTAATAGAGACCTCTGTGAATGTGAACACACCTTACTGCAGCATTTCTCTCACACTACAAATAAAATTGTGCGCTTCGATAACATTTCTTCTAGAAAAAAAATAGTTGTCACGACTTCTGCCCCAATCCTCGTATTTATTAATTTTATTTATTTATTTACTAGCGGACCCGGATACTTCCAAATACTTCGCTATTGCAGTGTATTGAATAAATACAAGTTCAAAATCAATTTATTAAATGAATATTAACTGTACTTTATTATAACTAACTTCGTATTAACTACTCTTTATTATAACAGTACACTTCAAAACTAAAATTCGAATGATGTTGTATGTACACCGTTAACATTTGGCTCAGACTTCCTGCTTTCTAGATCGCAACTTCGATGTTATTTGATATCGAGTCGAAGTGAGGCGTGTGGTTCAAAAAGATGTCTATAGATTGTACTTCAAGCATGGTCCTTTGGAACGACTTAGAGGGCACCTCATTGTTTAACTTTGCAAACACAACGCTCGCATATGTCCGATTTAATTCAAATCCCTCGTAACTAAGATACTAATAAGAACAAAGTATTAATATTTAGCGAAATCGGTCGAGTAGTTCTTGAGTCTTTAAGCGGCAGACATACGCGCATTCCCTTTTATTTACGTACAAATTTATTTATAAATGTATTTATTTATTTATTTGATTTTAGAGAGAATTCAACATATGTTTAGATCTAGTTGAGGTCCTCTTCTTCTTCTTCTTCTTCTTCTGTCGCACTACGGCCATTTAGGTTTAGCCTTGGGGTCTCGAACGATCAGTGCGCATTTACTCTTCTCTTTTGCGTTTCTTCTCCACTCCCTCATTCCCATTAATCTCAAATCCATTTCCACATCATCCAGCCATCTTAAAATGTTTCTTCCATTCTATCTTCTTCCTTCGGGTTCTGTACAGAAGATAATTTTGGGGATTCTTTCTTCTTCCATTCGTATTAAGTGTCCGAGCCACTGTAGTCTTCTGACCTTAATTTCTGCAGCAACGTCTGTTGTTTTATACAGATTGGTGAGTTCTAAATTACTCTTTATACTCCAATGCCCATTTTCACATGTGGGGGCGAAAATTCACCTTGAGATTTTCCTTTCCCAAGACATCAGCACACATTCATGTCTATTTGTTAACGAGGACCTTTTTTTATATTTTTTAATTTTTTTTTAAATTCTGGGCCTCAAGAAAATGTGCACAGATAAATCTCTTTCCCCACACGTCATATACAGTTTTTACTGTTTTTTGACAAATAAATAAATGTCCAACGCTCGGTCTAGTTGAGGTACTACAAGGAATAATTCCTTGAGGCCCAAGGAAGACTATCTGAGAAACTGAAAGCGATGAGAATATGAGAGAATGACTGAAATTGTAGAAGGGAGATAAAGGGGCAGGGGAAACGTGAGAACCTGCAGAGCTTCATTTATCTGCCACACATTCCACACGCGTTAGACGGGGATCGAATCCGGGCCCCAGCGCCGAAGGGCGCGCGCACTAGCCATTCCTTCACGTGCCATTTGCCCCGCGGTCTCGTGCTGCAGCCTCGAAGTGCATCACGGGTCAAGGGCCGACGTCGCCCTTGAGGTAGCCAATGTTGCTGAGGCTCAAGAGCCGTGGCTGCCTCGACTCGAAGGGTTGCGGGTTCACGTCCCACCTCGGGCATGAAAATTTTTGTAAGAATTCGTAGGATTATACACACGTGTATCACTGAAGCCCGTAGATTGGCAATTGCGGATTAACAAAAGAGTGGTTAGCCGTAGCCAATACAGAAAAAAAGGTCCGAGATCTTATTTCTGGGATAATCCAGCGGTGACGTGTTTAAGACAAGCACGTAAGATGAAGTGTCCTGACCTTAAGGATTTTGTTTTCACCGCTTTCATGTTCCGTGGCGTGGACTGCTTTTTAGCTGCACTGGTTGCATAACTCAATTTTTCAATTTTTTGGTCTCGACCCTTTTGTATATTTCTCTCTGATCTAAATACCTGGCTAATGTTTTGCATACGATGAATTTAAACGGGTGAACGACAGATATTAGTGGATACAATATTCGTAATCAATTTACACACAAAGAAAGTTGACGGTTTTAAGTGACCGACGACGGTTAGCCGGCTTCGTTAGCTGAATTGCGTAACTACGCCCTGTTACGTCATGGAAGTGAAGCAACTCGAGACACCACGGACTCCTGGACGGGTGACGTCGCTGAACCCTAGTTACTATCGGCACCTAGCCCCTTGCCGAAGGCACGGACTGCGGCGTGATGAAAGAAAAAGACGAAAACTAAACGGAGAATTTTTTCCAGATACCCTGAGTTCCCAAGAAGAGCTAAGACACTAAGGACTTGCGAACAAGACGTAGGAAATTATTTTGAAAAAATTTTAGGTGCTTGTATTATTTGCCATATATTGCTAAATTGTTTTGAAAGAAAAAAACATAATTCTGACGTTTGCTATTAAAACGAGGTCACTGTTTCAGACCAAGAAACAAAATTCTGACGTTCATACGCAGCATGATTGCGACGTGGTATATTCTCGCCACATTTTACGTGGGAATAAACGAGTCTTGAAGGTATATCCTGGTAACTAGTTTCAAGCCAATGAAACACCTTCGAGGATTTGTTACCTCGTCAAAGCCTTGGTGAAAGTACGGTGGTGGGAGACTGGCGGTGCGTAGTTCACCGACCCGCCGGTAGGCGGCGCTAACAAGTTTGGGGGCTTTGTTTACGAGCGAAAAGACTCGCAGATTAGTTCCCAAGTGGGAGGGCCTCGGCGCCACCAGTCGCTGGCTCCCCGCGCTCAAGAAGGGGCGGGGACTCGCACATCCGTTGTTTCTATCACGCTGCGGTTCCTAATGCTCCTCCCTCTCCTCATCACTAACTCACACACACACACACACACACACACAAACACACACGCGCGCAAACACATACTCACTCACACACATTCACACACTCGCGTGCACACACACACTTGGGTACATACACGTATGTGTAACACCTACAAATACACACTCACATCCCATTCTCTTTCCCACTCGCATGCACTGTGTTTCTCTCACTCTCTTACACACATTCTCTCTCTCTCATTCACCCACACACGTCTCCCTCCTACTCTCGGTTACTCACTCTCTCCCCGTATCTCTACCTTTCTCCCTCTCATTCACACACGCACACACATACACACAGCCTCTTTCTTATTTCCTCACTCATTCACACACATGCACTGTCTGTCTCTCTCCCTTTCACACACACTCGTTCTCGCATTCAAGTTATCGCAGATATTAGAATTTTGTTCAGTAAAGTCGAAAATACTGCACATTTATGTTTGAAAATATCATTCATAGAAAATAGAGAATTAAAAATGCAAATAAGTGGCAGATTTGCACATATATTTTTAAAATAATTAAAATATTTCCATTTGTTCTAGGACAATATTTGTAATATAATGTACACAAAACACCAAGGAAAAAATATGAATACTTCCTAAATATGCAATTTTTTATTCCAAAACGGTTCCGTCGTTCCTGAAGGAGACGGAATGACTATAATAATAATAATAATAATAATAATAATAATAATAATTATTATTATTATTATTATTATTATTATTATAAAGCCATTGATCCCAATGCTGGGCAAGGCCTCCCACTTAAATAGTGGGGTGTCTCGATATTGAAACCGCTTTCAGGTCAGCTAGTCCTGGAGAGCGTTAAATGACTATTGCTTGTGCAAGGAATTACAATTTCTTATGCATAATTTTCAATGCAGCCTAATTATGAATTATGTTTGTTACAGTTAATAAGAATAACAGTTTAGGAATAAAACCAATTTTAATTAACCATTAAATTCAATTCAAGTCAATTAAATATATAGTGAGTAACTTTACATTTATACACTTATTTGGTCACATCGATGTCATCATAAACTTGTACATTTTCACTCATCCAAGAAAATGTATGTTCTTCAAATTATCTGTAACCTTCTGCAACATCATAATTCATGTTTCCATTTCGTGAAATCCGAAATGGATATATAATATCATAGATGAAGTCACAAACTCAAATACTTCTGATGCGCGACAATTTGCAGCGAACACTTCGTGTCTCTAAAACTTTCCAGATTATTGTCTCAAGAGCAAGAGAAATGAGAAGAGTCTACACCGCTTTAAGATATTCCAGATCTCTCTCTTAACTTCGCGACCAAAGTTCAACGTACTTCCTGAATTATGCTTCGGTAGCTTCATCAGGGAACAAAGAGCTGGCGAATTTATAAAATGCTAAAGGCACGGCGCCCCGAGGCAAGGCCCTTGCTTCAATATTTGGCTGTTTACTTTCCAAATATTCACTCGCCTATTCATACTTGATGTTGTGTGCGGAAACACAATTACCGCCATTATACGGCTATTTTTCTCCCCCAGAGTTTTAACACAAAATTCACCTTTATCCCTCGTATCTTGTGAATGATTGATAACGCGTCAAATGAACAGCCTTTAGATATTGTGTTGGCGGAACATTAAGAAATCTGTTTACTTTTAAATTTTTCATCCAGACAATTATCACCTTGTAAGGTTTTGCTTTCGGGTGCAAAGATAATAAGTATCCGAATACCTAATTCTTTTGGATGGCATTGAGAGATAATATTTTTCCAGTAAATTGTAATTTTGAAGGGATATGACGAAATGTTATCAAGATAATTTGTCTCATTTTGGCTAGAAAAGTGATGACTGGTTTTAATATTGATATAATGCACGTGTATTGCAAACCAGAAACGTTATATGTTAACTACGAACCGACTCTCAAAAGTTTTCCTTCCAAAAATGCTTCTTCCAGAAATTATCTCATTTACCATTAATGATGTGGAAACACAACATATGTAATCATTTTACTGACAGAAATAAATGCCATTTGAGACTGAAATAAATCTGTAAATAATTAATTTGCAAATTACAAGTACCTAAGTGCTGTTCATGTGACATAAAATTCAGAGCAGCAGAAGGAGCTCCCTGTGACATAATATGATATTTTTGAAAAAATAAATTATCACACAAAGAGATAAGAATGAGTTGAGCAAAATAAAAAGTAACATGGCAGTATTTTAAAACATATGAGCTTTATTTTGTTTCTACATATAATTGCACGGCTCTTAAGGCATAATTTGTTTAATTTACCGCCGTATATAAGTATATTTCAGTTATCAGACTACACAGAATAAGACATATTATTCCGTTTCACTGTTTAGAAATCGTTAAGTACACTAGTCTTTCAATTTCCCTTCACTTTTCTCAATTTTCGATGCAATACAGGAGGTGCATTCACGGGCGGAGAGTATAATGCTTTTCTGATGATACCATCTGCAGAGGCTTCTCAGCATAGCAGATGAAACTTCGAGTAATTCCGGAGAAGGAAATTGAATTTCCGATTTTCCTTGTCTTACGAGAACTTTCCTCATAAATAGTTCACTTTTCAAGGGACGGTGAACAAATTTCTAAGTCGACGGAAAGTGAGAATGTGCCAGGAATTCAAGAGGAAATATATTTTCCCTTTCAGGAAGAGAACAGTCTCTAAAGGAAAGCTCAAATCGTTTCTCTCCACCAGAGGTGCTAAGTGAAATGACTTAGCACCTGGCTCTTGGGGATACAGTAAATTCTGTTAGGCCTTCATGCTGAAACAAGCCAAGTGAATAGATAACAGTGTAGTATTGAGTCTTTTCCATTGCATCGTTGACCGGGAAGTTTTATTATTTGATTCCTCGCGGTGACGGGGTTTCGACACTATAGTGCGATATTTCTAACTCTGCCTCTTAACCCTCTATGGCCACGATGAAATATCACACGGCATTTTGCATCTCTCTCTCTCTCTCTCTCTCTCTCGGTTGTGCCGCTAGAAGTCGCATGCTTGCAAGCACTGCTTGATACGGTCGCGATCCTACAATATCTAGCGGCACGACTGATAAAGATAAAGCGGCACGACTGATAAAGACGCGAAATACCGTGACTGTATAGTGAACCTCTGATACAGTGAACCAAACACGTTGGTCCACAGAAGTTCACTATAACCGGAGTGGATTGTATAGTGAACCTCTGATATAGTGACCGAAACATCTTAGTGCCCAGAAGTGCACTATAACAGGAGTCGATTATATAGTGAACCTCTGATATAGTGAACGAAACATTTTAGTGCCCAGAAGTGCACAATAACCAGAGTCGGCTGTAGAGGGTAGCGCTGACAGCGCTCGCAGCGGGATTTCCTGCGGTTACCGCCGTCGCTTCCCCTCCGCGTTCGGATAACTCCTCCACGCGAGAACTGATCTGGCGCGATCGTGTCGTTACTCAGCTCACACGTCGCATCTGCGCGATCTCGAATGAGATCTCTGCTTGGGCGAAAGGAGATTGCGGCGCTGATGTTTCTCCAAGCGAAGAATGGGGACGAATTGCGAAACAAGTGGTGCTACAACAGCACGTACTTTCTTCTAAACGTTTACGGAAAATTATAATATCACATTCTGTTAATGTTCTGTTAATATTAACACATCTCGTCCATCACTTGTGAAACTCATTTGTGAAATCATTGCGCATTACAGTATACATTTTCTTAAAGTAATACATAATACGAGTTTGGAAATTCCAATATTTTATTGCTACTCATATTACTAAAAACTAATATTTTAAATCAAGTGTACATCACATTTTTTTAAAGAACCGACTTTTTAGAACTGATTTCATGAAATAAAAAATCTGTCATCAATGTTGAACTTTAGCATTGTAAATATTTGGCAATTCCCAAAAGTACTGCGATAGTTTGCCGAAACCGAAACGAGCATCAATTTTATACCGTCCATTGATACATACGAGGACACAATTCAGAGAAAAAATTTGGAACCGTTTTTGTGAATCAAATTGTTTAAAACCTGTCTGTATTTTACGCACAAATGTGCGTTATTTTTCAAAACATTGCACATGGCCATTAATAGCATGGCACATGGTCTTTGAGCAACACATTTTATAAAGGAAAAAATCTCCATCTTCAATATCAAATTGTAGTAGTAGGAAGACGACAAACTTATGTAGTTGTGAGGGATTTTAAAGAAAATACAACTCGAACCAGGTCGTCCCCGTGGAAGAGATCGCTAAGTCAGTAGTGCCGTAGTGATCTTGGACCGTGGGGTGGCGGGTTCGAGTCCCGCCTCGGGCATGGTTGTATGTTTTCGTCCTTTCACCCCCTATCATCAATATATCGTTTAATCCTCATGCCATAACGTTAAATCCAATAGTGGTCGCTAATGACCTAGTAGTTGATGCGACCTTAAATAACAAACAAAAAACACTCGCCAGCTTTTATGAGTTAATTACGCTTGAAGAGGACAAAGTCCAATAAAAATGTGGAAAACATCAAAATACCAGTTTTCCTTCATACCAATCGGGTATAATCTATTTTGGAGAAAATGAAAAAGTATTTGCCACCTCGAACGTTAAGCACTATCGATCTTCTGAGCATGAGCAGATACACTTAAGCGATGCGAATCTTGAACTGCGCATGAGCCGAAGATCGATAGTGCTTAACGTTCGAGGTGGCAAAACTCTCTATTGTCTGATCGGTTTAGGAGCTAGTGTTGACCACAGACAGACAGACAGACAGACAGACAGACTCATTAACTTACGTATTCAATTTTTTGCCATCAATCACTTTTTCGGTGTCAAGAACCCACTAAACATGGATTCTATCTAAACAATGTGATAGACGAAGTATTTTTCTACATATAAGGAAGACGTTTCATCCATTGTTTCGAAACCAGAGCACGGCGATAAGAGGTTTTCGAAAAATCACCGTTTTTTGTCCTGCAGCATTACAATACTTTGTCTATACTGTTTACGCAGTACGCAAGAAAGTGAAAAGGGAAGTGGTGTGCGTTCCGAACTTAATATCTAAAGACTGGGGAGAATTTTAAACCGTTTTCCTTTTGTAAGTTTTTGAACGGTTGAACCTGATTCTTTGTTGGCCAAAATAATTTGACCTTGGCTAGCCGCTTGATATCTCACCTTTAAAAATGTTTTACAGCACTTTTAAGAGATTTCAGCAGACCACTTTTATGTGCCCTAGTTAAGGTTTTATAGCAATTTGACGGAGATGCAAATGACTGTTGCTATTTAAGCGCTCTAAAACTCAAATCATTATCACCATCATCATCATCATCATCAAAATTAAAGACATGAAAATAAAATAATGCGAATTAAGAAGCAAGTTTAGAGAAATAATGATATTCGCAAATAAAATATTTTGTAAATATTGCAAAATTTCTTTGAAATTCTGATGAAGCATTATTGCTTTTTTCATTGAGAATATGTATTCCCTTTCTCCTTAGTCATGCATTCTATTGGTTTGTCCGAATCCTTCCCGGCTGCTAGGGTTGCCACTTTCGAAGAACACATGACCCGGAGATCACTAATTGCCGGGGGGGGGGGCAGTGAACGAAACTTAAATAAATAAACTCACTATCAATATTTAATATAATATAATATATGCCTTTTTACGTTTAATTATTTTATAACAGTTATACATTTATAATGTTAATAACGTATTAATTACTATAACAATAAGTAAATTATTTTTCGAGTAGAGATGGTCGAAGAGAAGTTTTATTTATATAGGGTCATTACTATGGAAACATTCAATATAATTAAACGATTAAACACAGATTATATATTAAAGAAGTGAAAAAGATAGTCAATTTCTATTTTTATACGACCCGGAGATTTTCAAAAGTAACCCGAGGTCCGGAGATCACTCCTGAAACCCGGAGTCTCCGGGCCAAACCCGGAGAGGTGGCAACCCTACCGGCTGCCATCTGTGGGCTCCTGAAGGACCTTCCGTGTCTGACGCGTTATTTTGAACCACCCGAATCCATCCACTCAGTGAGAAGCTCCACTGACGAAACCCCATGAGCCACACGCCGCACTCTATCACAACATCTGACTGACAAGAAGTAGTATTATCCCCTTTAGGGAGACTCGCTCCCGAGATACCTCCCTCTATAGGCGTCTGAGGGATCTTGCGGGATATTCCACCGCTCCCTGGTTCCCCCGTGGAGATTGATTGATTTATTGATTGATTGATTCGTGATTCCGGGCGCGTCAACTACAGGGGTCAGTAGTCCCGTAAGCGTAGCGCGTGTTGTTTTATCGGGAGGTGGCGGTGAACTTGTTTAAATGGTGATAAAAATTATAATCTGGGTTACTCTAGGTTAGGGTATTCATTTTCGTGAAATTCAACAAAGCTCAATAAACCGCTCGCTCTCTTGGTCTCCCCCTGAAATTACGCCAACGCCGCGGACCAGAGTTGCATCAAGATCACCGGGTTGGTGACACAAGAGCTTGGGGAAGTGTGCTTAAGGACACCGGCATAGTGGTTGTGGGTTCGAATTCCGCTACGCAATAATAGTTTTAGTTGTCTTTGTGCCGTGATACAATTATAGAAATAATGAACAATAGTCAAGTCAATGAGAATACAGTTACTCAAAAACCATAATTACAAAAAACCGTACAACGACAATTTTTAACATATTTACATTACACTAACATTACCAAAGTTCACAGGCAACGAATCTTCGAAAAAACTCTTAAACGTATTTCAACAAATGTCTATAATACGTTGTAATTTAATTATCATATTGACAGTACTTTTAAGAAAAATCTCTATTACTTGCCCCTTTAAAATACAAAATAATGTCTTTGTAATACAAAAGCATCTTGGTCGGTATATTAGAAGAAAATGAAATACTTTCTGTAACCTACATTTAAATTATTATAATCATTGAGATTTGGGACCGCTCAAATGCGCCTTGCCGAATAAGCCACAAATTATAAATTGTCAGTGGGTGCTTATAGTCTCTATTTGTAAAGACATGACAGCATTTTAAAAATTAAATCTGAATATAACAATAGAAATTCAAAAAATAAAATTGTCAAATTATTTTTATTTTTCATTTCAATAAACATAGACATTATAAAATACAAAATCGTTAATTGCAATAGCTAAATTGACATTGTAGAATTAAATATATAGAAAAATGCATCAAATGTGTAGATTAAATGTCCGTGCCTGACGTGGGAAATTCATAAAACTGATTCTGGCTGACGACCCGAAAACCAGCAACATATCTGCAAATGGTAGCGGAGTCGAAGTTCGTGTGATATCGTGGTTAGTTTCCGTTGATAAATGCTATTAAAATGGTGATTTATTGCAGTTTTAATGACGCAAAGGCACTTTAAGACCCCAGATTGTTTTTGCTGGGCAATATGTCGCCCGCTGCTGCGACCCATTACGTTTCATATCACGTGACTTTTGTGGGCGAGTGCAAGGCCGTCTAGAATAGAAGGCCTGCTCCACCGCCGAATGACGTCACGAAGGGTGGCTGGCAGGAAATGCCTGCTGACCAAGCGCCGCGGAGTACTCTCCGCAGTTTCAGATAAATATATTTCTTAAAATCGCACGTAAACGCGTACTCGTTTAATTTAGAACAAATTAATGAGACATTAAGCCTTCTTGGCGATCAAGGAAATTTATTTTAGTTATTTTTATTAAGGCATTCCGGTATTGTACGATTTTTGTACATGTAAATTTCGCCTAAAATATTGTGAAGACTTAAATTGACTAATACATTAATCATAATGTTTATTGAATCAATTTTTTTATAGTATATAATTTTGTAAATTCATAAAACAATTTGCTGTTATCATTGATACTAATAAGTATTTAGATAACATTAAGTAACTTCAAGATAAGAATTAAATTTGCGTTTTATCCTGCTCTATTTTTTTCAAATTGTCTTCATTAATTTATTGTGAAAAACCTTATGTAATGCACGGTTTTCAGCTGCTTTTCTGATGACCATATTAGTAATTTAGTATATATGACATTTTTGTAAGAAAAAGTAAAATTGTATTCATCTATAAGCTTATCAAATAAAAGTTGCAAAAAATAAGGGAAGGAATAAGGAAAAGGAAGATAAACAATATTTTATCCAGAAAGTACTCTCAGTTCATGTAACACTACATGAAAATTTACAAAATACAATTAAAATACATAAAAATAATTTTTGCAATGCTTTAATGTTTCCTATTTTCCCTTCACTTTTCTGATCTTTCGTCTTGCATCCTTGAAGTCATGACACTTGTCGTTCCTTAATTTACAATAATTATTTAACAAAATATTCGCCATACACATTACACAATGTTCAATTAATGTGGAAAGTATTTCTCCACAATTACAAACTTTGTTTTCTATTACTTGAATATCAAATTTCTCTAACACTAAGCTCTTTAACATAGCTCTTTGATTTTCGTGCTTCAGGAAGTTAACTTCAAAATCTTCCGATATTAATACCTGAAACACCTGGAAACAGCAAACAACTACCCTAGTCACAAATTCTGTGGGCCATTTTAAGCCGCCTCGATTTAATGAATCGAAATAAAATCCAGTAGGATTTTCTGTTTCCAAGTCTCTTCCTTTTGTTAACATGTTTCTACAGAATTCACACACAACTCTTCGACTGATCGATGACGCAACGTATCCTGCAATATAAATTAGTGAGGCTACGTCTTTGTTATTAAGAGCAATATTGTCAGACAAAGACGGAACATCCTGAAATTGACTATAAATATTCACATCCTCTGATATGTTGCCATCATAATCACAATTGAAAGATTTTAAAGTGAAGGAACCTTCACTAGCTGAACACAACTCTATTAAATTAATTACCTTCAGCTTTCTTTCCGATTCAAGAATTTGGGAAAGCGATACATGATAATTTCCACCGCTCATTTGCCGAAACTGCCCAAATCTTCCTTCCAAATTATCCGTTTGAAACTTTCCCAAAAGAACATACGATTGTCTTTTGATATTTAACAAATATTTACTGATATATATGAGACATTTTGTTGTATGTAATAAAGCTGTATGTGTTTCATATGTCAGTTTACCGCTTCTGGAAACAGGACCTGTTTGGGGAATACTGTCCCAGTGCTCTAACCAAACACAAAAGTGTTTCAAAAACTGCAGGTTTTCACTCTCAAGTGACTCAATAGGTTTTTGAAAAGAATCCCTAAATCGAAGTCCTTTGTTAGGGGTCTTAACATTTATTATTTTCCACCACTTTAAAATTATCTCCAAAAAATGTTTAGTGCCACTAACTTCATCACCAAGACCAGTTTTATTCTTGAAGATTTCATGCTGCAACCCAGCTATTGTTTTCTCATCAAACAATTTCACTGCTATTTCAACCTTTTGACGTTCTATTGACGTGGGAAACAAAACCTTCCTGCACAATGCTGGGCACAGTTTTATACAATCATTTTTTTCAAGATCATATAATTTCTTCAAGTGAGAAATACTTGCTGTGTTTATTCTGTCAAGATTGTCAAAATCAGGTACAAAGAAAGTCTGATCTCCATCTCTTTGATTTAGCCAATTGTTTCTAATTGCTTTCAATAAGTGAACAGTATCAAAAAGAATAAATATTTGTTTACCTTCCTGGAAAGGACTTTCAAAAGATAAATTAAGTTTACCACCACAAATTTTTTGAAACATGTTTCTGTTCACTCTATTGTTATCGGATATAAGTGAAAGAATTTCAAATCCACACATCTTCACAAATTCAATGACACTTAATGTTTGTGTATGTAACTGATCAGCACTTAAATTTCTCACAGGGAACACAGCTACAAGATCTCTGTTTTTGGAACACACGGAACTTATCATGAAACACTGTAATGTAGTTGCTTCATTTTTTTCATTGCCATCAGCAAACCCAACTATTCTTCCATTTTTGTACGCAACATTGGGTTTAACATAAATTTCATCCAAAAGCAAGTTCACTAGTCTCTCTTCACTACGTAGGCTGACACATTTTTCACGTAAATAATGTTTATGCGAAGACTGAAGCCCCGAGGATGTTTTACCACCTAATTTTAATGTCAACTTACGTAAGTAAGAAGGATGAGGCAAAGTTAAAAAATTACTGTCTCTTATCCTTTCATAAACAGAAGAGGAATTATAAAATATTGAGCAAGCCCACATTATGGTTTCAGGTCTGTAAATAGTATGTTTCACGAACAACAACTTAATTTGTTCACACAAAAATTTCATTTTCCGAGATTTATCTTCTTCTGCGTCACAAACCTCTTGCAGCGCCGTAACAATGTGATTCACCTTATCTTCACTGGTGAATTCTGCAGGTGCGTAATTCTTATAGTGGCTTAAAATACAATCAAATTTGCTCCATTTATTGCAAACAAGCTCATCTCCCAACACCCACTTCAATTTATCCGATGAAATCTTGCATCCCAAGTAAAAAACATCAATTTCTAAATTGTTCTTAATGCGTAAAGATACAGTAATCTGGGGGCAATCACGATCATCAATTTTTAATAGTAATACATAGGTACTTTTTATAATATATGTCCACTCACTGGAAACCTTTTCCGAAAACATTTTCAGAAATTGTTCAAAATTAGTTATTGTATCTGCTTCACACCATTTTTGAAAATTAATTTTGCAGCGTTCTTCAATTTCCCGATTCCTTTCTTCAGGAGACTTCCTCTTCACTGGAAGCGCCTTTGTCAAATAATGAGGCTGATCAGGAAAGATCGAAGGGAATGCATCTTTCACTAAAGTCGGGTATATTCGTTTCGTAACTATTTCCACACCATCTTGTCTTACTGCCTTGTCTTCGTAGCGAACAAATTTTTTGTCGAAATGTTTCACACATACATAAGAGTACTTGGTTGGGACAAATTTTTTCCTATTTATGCATTTCACCCACTTCTGTCTCAGAGCAGGATCGTTTGGAAACTTGAAAGTTGATATACGTTCCGTCGTTCCGTCATAATTTGACCGACAGCATGGCACACTGCACTTTCTTGGCATTTTACTATAATCTCTCCTGCTTCAGTTTCAAACTACCTTCACAATAGTTTCCAGGTGTTCACTAAAAAAAGAAGGTTTTTATTAGTATTACATAAACATCCAAGCGCCAGCAACAAAAATTAAGCACATACCGTAACTTGGGGAAACTTTGCTCTACCTTTTTGAGGTTTTACTCTAAAGTACTTTTTTTAAAAAATTGTAGAATTTTTCATTGTTTTACAATTTTATTAGCTAGTTTAGTGTTAGAAGCATCTATTGATGTTACTATACGGCACAAAATTTACTTGTGACTTTTATATTTAATTTCTAAGTGCGTGGATTAAAGTTACCATAGGATGTGAATACTTCACACCAGCTTTAAAATATGATACGAGAAATATAAATAAACACAGATAATGAATTCGTAAAATAAACACAATTTACCTATATATTGCCTTCAGTCCAGAAACATTTCACGAGCAACGTAACCCCAAATTACGTTATTACAAAAACATATCCTTGAATTTCAAACCATATTCAATCAATTTTCCTCTTTAATATTCATAAACAAGATATTCTTAACAGAAAATACCATTTAAAGCACAATAATTTACTTTATTTCTATGAAGACAGCATGTGAGCATAGGCACATGCTGAAAATATATTTGATAATTGCACCTCATCCTGAAATCACTCAATACCAGAAGTAAATCATGAATTAACACTTACCTTGCTTCTTGGAAGAAATTGGACGAAGAAATTCCTTTTATGTAGGAAATCTTGCACGCAATATCCATTCACATCTGAGTTTATCCACAACGGCACATGGGAAAACGAAAAATGTTCAGCCACCGATTATGACGTCAGATCACGTGACATTCACATTGGCTCAGGCCTTCTAATATACTCTTCTAGACGGCCTTGGCGAGTGCCGCTACCGTTAAACCCGGATATCTGTGTGATTGCACTCTCGATATCTGGTAAATAGCGAAAAATCGACACCTGAACTTCGACACTTAAAAGCCCTCACTATTACCAAGAACTAGACACACAATAGTACATTATGAAACGATGATGTAATGATGGGTATTAATACACGAGTGTGTTATTAAATTTCACACGAGTGTATATATCCAGTAAATATTCATTTTAGTAAATAATTACATGCGTTTCTCAATTGCGTATTTAATACCCATTACATCGAGTTTCATACGGTAGTTTTTCTACGACTTTTATAAGTTCAACTTTTACAATGAATAGTTTCGTGGCAGTTGATTCAGCCAAGGCCACCTAGCGGACAACTACCTAAATCTATCCTCGCACGTTGCCGCAGGTGGCTGTGGTTACCTGTCTACCAGCTATATAGGGAGTACTGCGCTGTACTGCGAGCAAATCTTCTGCCGACTTGACAGCTCCAGGCTGAGAGGGGAGAGGGGGTTCCGTTATCCAATCAGAGGCTTCAAATTGTGATGATGTCACAACAGAGTTGCCGACGTTTACTAAGAAACAAATGAAATGTAGTAGCGCGAAGCAACTGAAAATTGAAGAGCGCCGAGCGCCAAGAGGAGCGCCATTACTTGTTAGGTTATGCATCGTGTGAGCGGTTGTGACATCTAGTGTTAAAGGCTGATATACTTATGACACGATGTATATGTACATCCACCTTAAGGGACATTTCTAATTTTCATCTTTATGCCAATGCATTCAATAGGACGCCTCTTTGAAAACCTTGTAAATAACAGGCAAAGTCAGTAACTTCGAAAAGTCCTGCAATTTGTTTTGTGTGAGTGTGAACGTTCTGTAAAGGTATGTGTTCAAACCAAGATGTCTTGCTTTTAGATACTTCCCTCTTATAAATCTTTCACAATGAACACTATGCATCTTCCTTCTTAAAACGCGTATCGCTGTATTTACTTTAATCTGCTTGTGCAAAAATGTTTCGTTATTGCTGGCTTTGGCAGGATTATAGTGTAAGGGACTGCGATAAAATTTTGTAACAGAATTTCATCAAATAAACTAGTGTCATTATTACAATTTTACAAAAAATACAATAAATTGGACGTGTATGCATCAACAGCTGATCTGAGGCAAGAAAGAACACGTGTCTGACGCCCGAGTAAGTGGCAACATCGCTCTCCCCCACTCCCGGCTGTCAAGTCGGCAGAAGATTTGCTCGCAGTATAGTAAAAAAGAATGAAAGTGAAATTATGATCCACTTTATTTTACATAATATACCACGAAAAATACTAATAATAGAAGAAATTAAAGCTATAGAGCATATTATAATATCAAATACAATTTTAATGTAAACAAACGAACGAAACATTTGCTAAAACGATTCTCAATGATTAATGAAGTGTCAATACTTGGTTTGTAAACTTCTCTGTGATTGGTCAAGAACCTGTATCATAATGAGAACTGTATCGAAATGACTATCATTATGAAACTGGTGGCAGCCATCAAATTACAGCAGTATACAATGGGAGTAGAAAAAAAAGGTATCAGCGCCAGCCGCGGAATTATTCTAAGTTCAACATTGCAGAATGAATACTTTTACGTCCCAATTTCATAACATCTAAGCATTGACTTAACGTAAGTCTGATCCTTGCTTGCCAGTGGCCACTATATTCTTTATGGAATGGCAAAGAATGTAAACACTTTTAATGATTTTTCATACACAAGAGAAGCTCGAAATAAAGCTTTTTACTAGTTTGATGGTATCTCCCTAATAAAATCTGAAGTGCGTGAAAGCTAGCCCAGACTAGAAAGATAAGGGACTTAACTTGCACGAGAAAGTCTGTGCCAATATGTACCATCACTAGTTCTAAAATTATCTACTGACCTACTTTCAAAATTCCAGAAGGCGAAGTTCGTTACAACCTATCCTCTTTAACGTGTCTCCCTCCAGAACTTTCGACACCAACCTGTTCCTTCAATAAACATTCTTCATTTTGGGTGGTATCGTAATTTTATGTAAAATCCGGGGATCATTGCCCTCTTCGGGAGGTACGTTGTATGATTTATAGCCCATTGATTAGACAAAATTGCACCGTGGAAAAATAATAAAAGATAAGTGATACACTATTTTTACTCAAGATATGCAAGAAAGCTATGTTTAAGAAACATATCTGAATATCGGGGATATTATTTCCATGATGGATATTTATTGCGCATCAAAATATGTAATTAAAAAAAGAAATAAATTGCTTGGAAGAAAAAGTTATTCGAATGAAATGAACGTAAGGTTGAATTAATTTCAACAGTATTAAGTTTTAAAGTTATTTTGTTCCCTATTTTTATTTATTTCTTGCCTGTTGTTTTTTTGTGTGAATCTTCAGCGTTTTTATGATATATTGTTTTAAACATAAAAGTTCATCTGAATAAATTAATCACCTTCTCTCAGAGTAACAGAGGATAACGTATAGCTGATGTAGATGTAGATGTATAATCGTACTGTAATCGCGGTCCAGGTGAAGTGAGCTTGAAAACAAATATTTTCCGTCCCACTGGGAAATTCCATTCCCCTCGAAATGAGAGCTATCCGGTTGGATTGGTTATCTTGCATTGTGGCATTTGAGCGATGCAGAATCGAGTTAATTAGTGAGAATGAAAACCTGTAAGAGCATTCCTCAACCCAAAATTATCTCTCATTGGAACTGACTCCATATCATCGTCTCTTTTTCAGTATGTCCCACTTTGTACAGCTGTCAGATATTGGGGCCTCTCCCCGAATCTTTGCCAGTTTAAATATCTCTCTGCTATATTTTCTCGATTTCGCCTCGTTGCTATCTTTCGCCTAAGTTTCTTCTCGACCACTTCTATATTTTGTGTTAAAGTGTCCTACCCAGTGAGTTTTTTATGTGTTGGCTCAGTGCCCACACAGTATAGAACGTTTATTGAAATCTCTTTTAGTACAAATAAAGCATTTAACATTTTAAAAATGCTTCATTAAATTTATTTTAAATGCCTTTATTACGCATCTGTGCACTTTTCTGAAAATAATGAGAATATTTTCCTAATTTCAGTTATTAACAATACAAAATGAGTCAAAGTGTATCGTTTTGAATTTTTCTTCGGTGTACAATTTTGTTATTAAATGCGAATATAATCTAACCTACTTGAATAAAAAATTATCTTGTTATTCCTAAAACGGGAATCTTGTTATTCCTAAAATTATCTTGTTATTCCTAATTTCTGACGTTAATTTTCGGGTTCATAATGCCCTGCAATAATAACGATGTAATTTTGCACTTTAACTGCCACAAAGCAAGTTCTAGAACACATTTAAATGAACCATAAAACATTGATAGCTGGCAACAGCAAGCTGGTCATCAAAAATATGATTTTTCGGTCCTTTGACAAATGTATATGTTATAAAATATTAACGCCGCATGCTATACTATAGAAATATCTTCAAAGATGTTGAAATTCAACAGACAAATACATAGGCTTTTGTTTTCTACAAGATTTCATTCTTTAATGGGGTTTATATTTATCACTTTATACTAACGACAGTTTATGTAATTTCTAACATAATAATTGTAGACCTTCCTGATATTTCAAATGAAATATTGAAACGTTGAAACAAACTAAAAGCTATTAGACTGTTTGCATTTGTTGAGTGTAAATTACATTACATAGCTGTAAAACACATTCATTTTCCATTAAGAGATTCAGAAAGTTCTCTCCTAACTTTGATCATTTTACTCCCGCGTGCTTAGTTCGGAATCGCTTGAAATCGAGCAGAATTCTGAATCAGAACGCCGTAGGCCCTTCGAACTCGGTTTTCGAGGCCCCGAAGGGCCTGTGAGTTGTGTTCCTTAGACTGTATTCTACAAAATATGTCCTTTCTGGGTCATTACTTTTACATTCCTGAGCTTTGGCTCTCTGGAGGACACAATCCATGGGATCATTTGTTAGAAATGTACAGAATCTAGAGTTTCGTGTGAATTCAATTGACTAATTGATATTCTGTCACGGAATCGTACAGTCCCTGGCCATATACAAACATACATACATACATAACTACATACATACATTTATTTGAACTGCAATTGGGTATTACCCGGTGGCAGTTGATTAACAATAATTACAATAATAATAAGATAATAAAAAAGTACAATACAAAACGATACAATACAATACGATTCAATAATCATACTATCGCTAATTTTAAGTGTTATAACAATTATTTCAACTCTACTATGATATATAACAATTATATGTTAGTGATATAAAAATCTTTACGAGATACATAGATATTGGCTAAATTAGATTGAAAAAGAGCATTTATCACGTTCACTACACTTCACTTCACTGCACTACACTACATTGTATTGCACTGGATTACACTAACCAGCACTTCACAGCACTTCACATTTCACATCACTTAGTTACTCATTTAACATCTATTACTCTCAGCTTGTTCTGACTTATTTCTAAAACTACGTGCACTCAGAGGAAAGGCCTTGAAAGTTGCTACAGGTAAACTGTTCCAATCTCTAATTGCTCTGTTACAAAATGAGAATTTCCCAAGATCTGAATTTTGTTTCTTGTTGTCACTATATATATATATATATATATATATATATATATATATATATATATATATTGTGACCGTACTTACCTTTGCTGGCTCACGGTTACACATATCATAAAATTTTTTTATGTGTGGGTACAGGAGTTCTTTAAGGGGGTTACTTTAATCTACAGTATCTGGATTCAAAGGCCTACTATCATATAAACAGAATTTATTAGAACAAAAGAACAATAAGACATCATTACATTACCAACATAGCTTGCATCATTGCTTTGATCATAATTCTATGGTTCATTCTGTACATCTCTAACCTTCCCACCATTACATTATCATTCCCGCTTATGTAACTTCCAACCCTTTGGAGAAACTACGTGCCATTCATATGCTACTACGCACATCATTACTTTCAACGCTACACAGTGAGCATCCTGAACTGGCGTTTCATTTAATTTTCCTTCTATTTGTTCACAATTAGAATTACTTATCTGATCGTTACGATCGTCGATTTCTACGTGACGCGTTGCTGCCCGTTCCGCCTGAGGCCGGGAGGTAACCTTGATGCCCGCGATGCTCCGTCTGCCCACGTGTCACCGCAGCCCGTTTCCAATCCACCTGCGTCGCCTTCCCACGGTTTCTTTCTTCACACGATGACTTTAATCGTATCAGCTCAGCAGCTCCACCGCATAATCACACATCAGCACAGCCGCACCAACTATCATTAACCCGCATCGCCCACGTGTCCGTGCACTGTTCCCCTTTCTTATTAAATTTCGTAATTATTCTCTCTTAAACAAGTTCACCACAATCCTTACACTCGCTTATTGCACAGTTCATCACAATTTTTCTTTCTTAAATACCTGTTGTCCCGATTACACTGGATTTCTTGTACATCAAAGCATCGCTCTCTAACCACCATTGCATACCGTCCTCACACCATGCTGCTCAACCGCCAACTGTCGCTTTTGCGCGGTCAGACCGATCAGTTCCCACTACCCCGTGCGCTCGTTCACGACTCTGTCGATCCGTTCCGCCGCGGTTCCTCACTCTGCGCGCTACTTTTGAATGTGGTGGAGCGCCTATTCTTTGTGTTTTGACCAATACGGTCAAATAACCCCCCACGTTATCAAGATTTTTTTTTACACAGTGAAAAATAATCTTCTAATCCATTGCTTCCAGGGTTCTCCTTTAGTTTTGATCTTGTCCCTCATGGTATGCCTTCAAGTTGTAAAAGTTGTATTGTTCGACTGTTTCTCCCCGCTCATTCATTAGTTCCGCCACATTTGGAGCTTTAATTGCCTTTATCTCATATGGTCCTTCATAAAGGAGGAAAAACTTCGAATAAGTTTTTAGTTTGGGATTTGACACTCTAGGTACCCTAACCAACACCTTTTGTCCCACCTTGAATTCGTATGGCGTTTTCTTCATTTTTGCTAGTCGTACTTCGCTCATTTTGACTAAATTCTCGCGGACTGTTTCCTGTGATGGCTCCTGCGGTCTTTGGAATACCTCTTCTCTGTCAAGTGCGTATAAGACGTGGGGTGGTCTACGTCCAAAATGTGCCTCGTACGGTGTAATACCCGTGCTATCGTGTGGAATGGACGGCAACCACCTATTAATCTCCGGTATTAGCTCTCCCCATCTGTCGTGCTGCTCGTGGCAATATGTTCTGAACATCCTAGATAATTCCCTCATGACCCGTTCCGCCGGATTTGATTGTGGATGTCGGATTGATGTAAATACTGGTTTTGTTCCAAGTCCCATCAATGTTTGCTGCCACTGTCGGCTGGTAAACATGGTTCCATGATCTGACAGTATTCTTTGGTATGGTCCTGCTACGTCAAAAAATATCTTTAACTTCCTCAGACAAGTTTGAGCATTCGTTCTCTTTATGGGGTAAATTTGGACGAATTTCGAAAATACGTCAATAGTTACAAATATGTGCTGGTTTCCATTTCTGGTTTTCGGCAGTGGTCCGTAAATATCCACGGCTGCTATGTCATTTTTCCCAAGCGGAATTATTGATTGCATGGGTCCTGCAAAGCTCTTGTTTGGGTACTTCGCCTTCTGACATAAGTTGCATTGACTCACGACCTTTCTAATTTGCCGGGCCATTCCCCTCCAGTAACATAGTTCTTGTATTACCTTCGTAATTTTCTCCGCTCCGAAATGTGCCATGGACGTATGAACATGCTTAATCAATTGCTCCGTGATACTCTTAGGTATCCACAACCTAAATATTTCTGCGTTTCTTGTCACTCTCCTGGTCACCACTCCCTGGATTAACTTCCATTCATCTTGCTTCTCCTCCATTTCCTCGTAATCCGGGTCTTCCCGTGACATTCTCCCCTCTTTGTAAGACTTTACCTTACTAATGTCAGGATCTTGTTCCTGTAGCGCAATTAGGTCTTCCCAATCGACTAGCGGCGCGTCCGTCACTCCAAGGTCTATCGCTGCCACTTGAAACTGCCTTTCGTTAGCGTAAGCCTCGTTTCCCTTGGGAGTCTTCCTGCTTAGTAGGTCGGGTAAGTAGTTTAACTCCCCTTTACAGTGTTCTACATCAAATGAAAATTGCTGCAGATACAAGGTCCATCTATACAATCGATCATTCTGTGTATGGCATCTGTTCAAAAACGTCAGGGCCTTATGATCTGTGCGCACAATGAAGTGCCTACCCATCAAATAGGGTCTTAATTTGGTAATAGCCCATACAATAGCCCCCGCTTCTTTTTCAGTCGTGGTGTACCGAATCTCTGGGCCTTTGAGCACCCGACTAATGATTGCGATGATTTTCTCTCTTCCTTCCACCTCCTGATACAGTACGGCCCCCATTCCGAAGTCGCTACTGTCAGTTTGTAGTATGCACGTTTTGCTAAAGTCAGGGTGTGCTACCACACAATGCCTGTAAAACATGGCCTTGATTTCATTAAATGCCTCCTCATGGGAATCATCCCACTTCCATCTCTTCCCTTTTTGCAACAGCTTATAAAACGGTGACATTATCATAGCGAAGTTAGGGCAGAACCGAGCATAATAATTACAAGTGCCAATCAGCCGCCGAACTTGTCTGACATTCTTGGGCGCCGGAATTTGTTGTATCTCCCGAATCGTGTCCTGCTTCATACCAATGCCCTCTGTCGTGATCTCGTACCCCAGAAAATGGATAGTCCTCGTAGCCCATCTCGACTTCTTGATGTTCAACACCAAATTGTTTTCCTTCAGTATGCCGAACAACTCTCGTAAATCTCGAAGATGCTCGGAAATGGATTTGGATTTAATCACAACATCATCAACGTAAACTGTCACTCTGTCCTGTAGTCGACCCCCTATTATCCTGTCAATGCACTGAACCAGTGCTGCCCCGCTGTTTCGCAGACCAAATGGTACTCTTCTGAAGACGTAGCATATTCCTTCCACCATGAATCCCGTGTACTGTTGGTCTTCCTCAGCGATTTTCATTTGCCAATAGGCCCTGCTGAAGTCCGTGCACGAGAACACCTCGCACCCTCCGAATCCTCTCAGAATTCCCTCCACTTCCGGAGGAGCGTCTCGGTATGGCAAGGTCACAGCATTCAGTCTTCTCGCGTCTAAGCAAATCCGAAGTCCTCCGTCCTTCTTCTTAACGATGACTATCGGACTGGTGTAAGATGTGGACGCCCTCTTTATGATCCCTTCTTCCGTCATCTCTCTGATCAATTCCGCTACTTCTTTTCGATAGGCTGCAGGTATGGGATAGTTCCTCTCCCTGAATGGTGTATAGTCTGTTAATTGTATCCTAAATTCGTACTCCTTAATAGGTTCACCGTTTTTCATAAATATTTTTTTGTTCTCTAATAGCAATTCCTTCAACTCGATTTTACCCCTATCATCCAACATCTCAGCTCCGTCAGCCTGTTGCTCTATCCACTCCTCCACGCTTTCACCACTTATTACTCCCGCGCTAATATTGTATTCTTCGTCCTCCTCGCCTCCTGTATCAATCCACATCTCGTCTCCGTTTACAATGATGTGCCCCTTTTCGAGATTTATGACAGCCCGATTGTTCGCCAGGAAATCCATCCCCAATATAACCGGATACAACAAATGCCTCACCACCAGCGCAACCATCTCGTACATATACCCACCAATACATACTTCTAACATCACTTGTTTCGTAATGGGGCTTGACCTCTTCTGGGTGGCCCCAATTACATACGACCTCGTCATCGGTAATGCCGCCACATGTTTTCCCGTCGCCACTAACCTCTCATAATAATCCTCCGAAATCGCGCTCGCCACACATCCTGTGTCAACCAATGCTTCCACTTCTTCACCTAAGCATGATATCATGACGGTTGGACATTTCCGACGAATCTTCTGGCTGCTTTTTCTCTTGATCCAGGGCTCATCCTCGTAATCGACCACTTGAAATGACTTGATGGAAACCTCGTTGCTTACTCCGTGATTGTTCGTGTTGGGGTCTCCCGTCAACACGAACTCCCTTCGTTTAAATTTGGGTTGTAACCCGTCCCGCTGGTATTTGGTCTCATTTCGTTACCACGTGAACCTTCTCCTCCGTTTCCTCCATTAGGTTGTCTCGACCGCTCGCCGTTCCTTCGACTTTCGCTCTCCTGCTGCCTATCATATCCTCTTTGGTTTTCTCCACCCCTCTGATCACCCCAAACTTTAGCGCTTTGCTTTCCTCCCCTCTCTTGCTCTTGAGCGCCCCTCACCATCATTGCATTTACATTCACTTCATTTCTGTTTTTCGGTGCATTAGCAAACGTCAGATCGAAGCTCCCTAATGCGTCTTGAAACTTCTCTAAATCTGTATGACACGCGCTCCTAAGCAAATTCTGGGTAGTTGTTGGAAATTGTCTGATTAGGATGCACATGATTTCTTGATCGCTCATGGGTGGCGATAACGATCGGAAATCCATGATGCGCCTAGCCGCGTAATCTCTCATTCCGCCCCCACCTGATGGCTTGTACATACTGTTCATGAGACCCATCTTAAAATTTAGCTGGATATCCTCGCTCCAATATCTTCGAAAAAACATCTGCTTAAACTCCGTTACAGTATTTGGAAATGGTGTGATGGTGTCTGCCCAGGTCCTCGCGTTATCCTGCAGCATCTGGTATATTACCTGCGTCTTACTCTTCTCAGGGAGACAACTAACCGCTAGGTATCGCTCCACAGCTCTCATGAACGAGTATGGATTCTCTTTTACGTCGCCCGAAAATTTTAATGAGGATGGTATTGCTATATTAACTGGGCCCCCTCCCACATTTGGCGCCGTCTTAACCTCTTTTAATTCTTGAACTTCTATTTGCAATTCCGCGATGTCGTCCTCACATTTCCGAACGTCCTTCTGCACTTCCTTTCTACAGGCTGCCACCGACTCCTTCAATTCTACCTTCGTGTCTGCCAACTCCCTCTTGCAGTTTTCTATCTTCCGTTCCATCCCTTGTGATACTCCCTTCACTTGCACATGCAGTGACTCGATGGCTTTATCCTGTGCCTCAATCCGTCCTTCCATCTTTGTGGTAATGTTTCGACTAAGTTCACTGCATATCTCTTGAACTCGCCCGTCTATTCTTTGTTCCCATGACTCGAACTTCTCCACTATAACCTGGTATTGTTCTTGTATTTGTCTCACTTGCTCTTGTTTATGTTCCTTCAGTTCATCAATGATTTTCTTTTGCTCCTCAACCATTCTCCTTTGGGCCCGTTCTTCCTGCTTCTCTAGCTCCTCGACCATTCTTCTTTGTGCCCGTTCGTCCTGCTTCTCTAGCTCCTCAACCATTCTTCTTTGTGCCCTTTCTTCCTGTCTCTCTAGTTCCTCAACCATTCTTCTATGTGCCCGTTCTTCGAGCTTCTCTTGTCCTGCCATGATTTGATGAAGCATGCTCAGTAAGTCCTCTGTTCCGTTTCTCTTCACCATTCCCAGATTTGGTGTCGACGCACTCGCCCCCGATAACTCCATTCTGGCTCTATCCGAATCTTCTAGTAACGACTCATCCCATTTACCTCCATCATCCTCATCATAATGATCTCTGTCCTCGCGCTTCTCTTCCTCTCCCATCATTGTGCCCGTTTGCTTTTCCATTATGCCCCCAAATTGCACCCTACTACAACCTATTTCTGACTAATCGCCCTCCTACACGCTTGATTCCACCCAAAATCTATTGTCCAACTTCAGAATGCTCACAGAGGCATACACCGAACACTACAAATTACTTCACTTCACACCAACGGCATCCTAATTACTCTCAAAAATGACCCTAACACAATCTGAATTGCCTTGAATTAGATGTGAGTGATGCCGCATATATTACGATCCCATACATAACTCATCAAAAACACATACAAGAAAAAAAACACACATCAAACAAATTATTGACCTCCGTCATCCACCTGGGAACAATTCACAAACAAAATGCACTCAAGCTCAAAACACCTAGAAATACACACAAAATAATTAAATGTAATTACACTGACATCTGTAACAAAATTCACATTGACATAATTCAACTGAATTCAAATATTCATTAGATTATCATTGAATCAGTCTCAGATAGTCTTCCTGCACATTACTGAATGCAACTTATTTTTTTTTTCATCCACCTAAATAAAAAAATCTCGATAAATCTTATTCAGTTGCAACTACTTGAATTGTAATGTTCATCAAATAATTAATGCTACTATGTCTCCAAAATAGCTCATAACTTCATAATATTCATTTACACACACGTCCAATCAGTGCTTCAAAATGCACTGGGCAGCACCTAAAACCCAAATTTATATTCTAACATGAAGGATTTTGTTCCTAATGTATTGCTCATTGAACTCAATGAATACACCTACTGTAATAATACTTCAGAAATCATACCCTAACACACTGTGTTTATTTAGATACACACTGTAAGGACTCTTCAACAAAATTATACCCTGATAATTACACTCATGTCCACACTCACTGTAATACCACTTTCCAATAATTATGCCCTAACATATTATTCATTGCCACATATACATTATGATCTTGTTTCATAAAATTATCCTTGTATTGTATGATGATATACACATAGGAATGCCTTACAATAATTACCCTGGTATTTACACTGAATTCAGCGCCTTTTTACTGGCCACGTTATAACAATCTTAAAAAGAAAACTACATTCCAATATCTGCACTACCTTAAAACACATTAATTAAAATTCCCATCTATTTGTTATTTAAACTCAATAGTCATCAAAATGTTTTCTAAATTGTAAATGAATTATTTCAAACAACACCTTGACACAGAGATTGGCACTTAATACTTATCAAGATATTTTCTGGATTGCAAAGGAATTAATTTACACAACACCTTGGCACATGAAATTGGCACTTAATACTCATCAAAATTTCTTCTAAATTGTAAATGAATTATTTCACACAACACCTTGGCAAATGAAATTAAACTAAGCATTCATCAAATTCTCTTCTAAATTGTAAATGAATTATTTCACACAACACCTTGGCAAATGAAATTAAACTAAGCATTCATCAAATTCTCTTCTAAATTGTAAATGAATTATTTCAAACAACACCTTGACACAGAGATTGGCACTTAATACTTATCAAGATATTTTCTGGATTGCAAAGGAATTAATTTACACAACACCTTGGCATATGAAATTGGCACTTAATACTCATCAAAATTTCTTCTAAATTGTAAATGAATTATTTCACACAACACCTTGGCAAATGAAATTAAACTAAGCATTCATCAAATTCTCTTCTAAATTGTAAATGAATTATTTCACACAACACCTTGGCAAATGAAATTAAACTAAGCATTCATCAAATTCTCTTCTAAATTGTAAATGAATTATTTCAAGCAACACCTTGACACAGAAATTGGCACTTAACACTCATCAAAATATTTTCTGAATTGTAACTAATGCTCATACAACATTTCTTTTGATTTTCAACTAAATTATTTCAAACAACACTTCACTGATTCCACTGCAATATGTTAGAGAATATTGATATATTTAATGCACTTAAACTCTCTTTGAAATATTTAAAACTGGAATGCTGACATTATCAAGAAATTTACACTGTCTTCTGCCTTTTCCAGTCATGCAACTAATTCAGATACCTGCTGATTAAAGTATGCACTTATGGGGATTGAATTTTGTTCCAATCTAATTACAAATTACCAATCTTTCCCTGTCCCTGAATTTCGGGCGCCAATAATATGTGACCGTACTTACCTTTGCTGGCTCACGGTTACACATATCATAAAATTTTTTTATGTGTGGGTACAGGAGTTCTTTAAGGGGGTTACTTTAATCTACAGTATCTGGATTCAAAGGCCTACTATCATATAAACAGAATTTATTAGAACAAAAGAACAATAAGACATCATTACATTACCAACATAGCTTGCATCATTGCTTTGATCATAATTCTATGGTTCATTCTGTACATCTCTAACCTTCCCACCATTACATTATCATTCCCGCTTATGTAACTTCCAACCCTTTGGAGAAACTACGTGCCATTCATATGCTACTACGCACATCATTACTTTCAACGCTACACAGTGAGCATCCTGAACTGGCGTTTCATTTAATTTTCCTTCTATTTGTTCACAATTAGAATTACTTATCTGATCGTTACGATCGTCGATTTCTACGTGACGCGTTGCTGCCCGTTCCGCCTGAGGCCGGGAGGTAACCTTGATGCCCGCGATGCTCCGTCTGCCCACGTGTCACCGCAGCCCGTTTCCAATCCACCTGCGTCGCCTTCCCACGGTTTCTTTCTTCACACGATGACTTTAATCGTATCAGCTCAGCAGCTCCACCGCATAATCACACATCAGCACAGCCGCACCAACTATCATTAACCCGCATCGCCCACGTGTCCGTGCACTGTTCCCCTTTCTTATTAAATTTCGTAATTATTCTCTCTTAAACAAGTTCACCACAATCCTTACACTCGCTTATTGCACAGTTCATCACAATTTTTCTTTCTTAAATACCTGTTGTCCCGATTACACTGGATTTCTTGTACATCAAAGCATCGCTCTCTAACCACCATTGCATACCGTCCTCACACCATGCTGCTCAACCGCCAACTGTCGCTTTTGCGCGGTCAGACCGATCAGTTCCCACTACCCCGTGCGCTCGTTCACGACTCTGTCGATCCGTTCCGCCGCGGTTCCTCACTCTGCGCGCTACTTTTGAATGTGGTGGAGCGCCTATTCTTTGTGTTTTGACCAATACGGTCAAAATATATATATATATATATATATATATATATATATATATATATATATATATATATATATTAATGTGACCATTCGTCATTTTCTATATTTTATCGTGCTGTTGTTTCCTGGAAATGTATGCTACTGATGTCTTAGAAACGAATCTTTTGAGAAACTTGACGTAGTGAAAGGGGTTCAAGTTCAATAAATTACTTCATTTCTCTTTTTTTATTTGGAGACAAGTTCTTTGGTCTTTTCGTCACAAAACAAATTGACGTGTACATTAAGTTACACAAATAGTTATTAAAAAATACACAATTGTGAAACAAAAATGATAAAATTAAGAAAATCGCACTTATTGCAAATAAAACGAGTACTTCACAAGAAGATTATGCAGTATTTCATTCATGAAACCAATGTGGCCTCCCAAAAAACCAATGTTGCCATAGAAAAAAGTTGTTGTCACATTTGCACAAAAGAATTCTCACTACTGAAAAACATCAGTTCAGATACTTACAAATTTTACATTAAAAGCAGGTGAAAGCCAAAAATAAGAGATTAAATTTTGCAAGTGGTCACAATAAAACGGCCAGGGATTGTACATGTTTGTGACCCTTCCATACACCCTAATCCTTCCATATCCCTTCAATGTCATGATCGGTAAACGTGTATGAGACCTGTATGCGAACCGTGTGAGAGATTCAGGAACGGATCTCCTACGCACAGAACAATTCTACAAGCACGAGATGGGCGCACGGGCCACTTCGGGCACATGTAATGGTACAGGACCGACGGGCAACCTCGGCGAACTGTATAGGCAGCACTTCGGAGTTTCCTCATCAGCAATTGTTCAAAGTTGAGCTGAAGATACCGCAGGAAGCCCTGACAATTTCCTCACGCCCCGACAGTCGAAAAAGGAATCAGACAAACCCGACAGAAAATGAAAGGTAACTATCCGGCCTGGACAGCCCAGGTCGCTAAGGCTGAACATCTGTAGGTGCATCCTGCCTGAAGGGTTGCGGGTTCGATTCCCGCTCGGAGCGTGGATGTTTTGTTCGTGTCCGTATACCGTTACCCTCAATGTTATTCACAGTGGTCACTATATGACCTTAGTAGTTGAAAAGTGGCCATTAAATAAGTTAAAATAAAAGGAAATTAACTAACCAACCAACTATAGCGACAAGAGCACAAGAGTCCGGCTAAACATATGTAGACAGTGCCTCGTGCCTGAAGGGTCGCGGATTCGAGTCCCACCTAGGGCATGGATATTTGTGTGTGTCCCTATACCGTTACCCCCGAATGTTACTCACACTAGTCACTATATGACCTTAGAAATTGAAAAGTGGCCATTAAATAAGATAAAATAAAAGGAAATGAACCAAGCAACCAACTATTGCGTCAAGAGCACGAGACTCTGGCTGAACATCTGTAGACAGCCCCTCGTGCCAGAAGGGTCGCGGGTTCGAGTCCCGCCCAGGACTTGGATATTTGTGTGTGTCCCTATATCGTTACCCCCGAATGTTACTCACACTAGACACTATATGACCTTAGTAGTTGAAAAGTGGCCATTAAATAAGTTAAAAAAAAAGGAAATTAACCAAGCAACCAACCAACCAACCAACTATTGCGTCAAGAGCGCGAGAGTCTGGCAGAACATCTGTAGACAATGCCTCCTGCCAGAAGGGTCGCAGATTCGAGTCCCGCCCAGGGCATGGATATTTGTGCGTGTCCGTACACCGTTATCCCCAAATGTTACTCCCACTTGTCGCTATATGACCATAGAAATTGAAAAGTGGCCATTAAATAAGTTAAAATAAAAGGAAATTAACCAACCAACCAACTATAGCGTCAAGGGCGAGAGTCTGGCGCGTCGCGGCGCGAGCACCGATTTCCGTTAAAGATTCGCACTCCAGCTCACGCTGCCCTCGAAGCTCTTTCCGTTTATTAGACTTCGTTCTGCATAGTTCGCCACTGGCGGGCGACCGACCGAGCGGGTCACGAGAAATTCGCTGACGGAAACAGGTTCCCACTGACCGGCGGTTCCTTATTAACCACGCTTCGCGCACATAGGGTGTTCCGAATAACACTTTGCCAGGAAATGCGCTTGGCGGACGGAGATTAGAGAAAGGTGACGAAATAATTCGCAATAACGAGGGTCGAAACGAGATCAAGTAAGCAGCGAGTGTGACAACTTCTAAGAGTAGATAATATATCTTCATCCACTTTTATTATCGAAAATCAGACTATAAATCGTTCTATAAAGTGTTCTGATAATCGTTAAAATTATTTTAACTACAATCAGCATGAGTCTGTCATCTTCCGGAGAAGTAGTAGAATTGAACAAAAACTGGAGTACAAGATATATGTTTAAAAAGTGGATTAAAAGTTGTAAAATATTTGTACAGAAACTTCTTATTACAATTTTCGATTTTTTTTCGGCCTTCTTTGATAATTCTTACAATCCCGTATTGTAATATACGAGACTTACTCTCTCTAAAATAAGACTCTTACGAGACTTATTTTGTTAATAACTGTTATCAACGGGTTTAATATTTGGTTTTATTTAGTTTTTATCCGTTTGAATAAAATACAAAAGTTTGAAAACGAGCGTGTTAGGTTGAGTCAGGTTGAATAGTTTGTATGCTGCAGCAAGAACTGTGCAGGAAAGTAGTTAAAAGTTTTATCACCCATTTGAAATAGAGATATTTAACAACTTATTAACTACAAGAAAGAAATTTTAACCTTCCCAATAAGAGATAGAAAGCAAATAAATTCTACTTCCAAAACGAATGGTTCCAGCACACGCTTAAAACTGATCGGAGAAGATCACGAAAACTACTTATTATACTTCGATTTTTCTAACTTTTCCCCTCAAGGCTCGTTTTCAAGATGGAATATGTCACGGTATTTCGCGACGTTCTCAGTTGTGCCTCCAGATATTGCATGATCGCGACCGTATCAAGCAGTGCTTGCGATCATGCAACTTCTAGCGGTACGACGGAGAAAGACGTGAAATGCTGTGTGATATTCCATCGTGGCCATAGAGGCTTGAGAGGAGAGTTAGAAAAATCGCAGTATAGAAGAGCTGGTCTCTTGAATTTTCGTACAATCAGTGATTTGTTTCTATCCATATTTTTAGCAAATGATACATATGAGTTAAAATTATACTTTTTCTATTCCCGTTGTATAATGCTGTCATTTGATAGCTGCGACCAGTTGCATAATGATAGTCATTTCGATACAGTTTTCATGATGATACAGGTTCTTGACCAACCACAGAGAAGTTTAAAAACCAAGTATTGACACAATTAGTCATTGTCATTCTAGTAAATGTTTCGTTCGATTGTGTACACTAAAATTACATTTGATATATTATGCTTGGTAGTTTTAATTTCTTTTATTAGTAGTAATTTTTCGTGGAATATTATTTAAAATGAATTGGATTGTAATTTCACTTTGATCCACTTTGACTAGCGCAGTACTTCCTCGCAGGCAGACTGATGGTCAGAGCCACTTGCGGCAGCATGCAAAGGTAGGGTTAGGGAGCGTCCGCTAGATGGCCTTGGGTAAATCCTTTACGTCAACGGTAATGAAACGATTCAATGTAAAAGTTTAACTTATAAAAGTCATAGAAAAAGTACCGTAAGAAACTCGATGTAATGGGTATTAATACACCCGTGTGAAGTTTGCAATACTCGCTCGTATCGTAATATCACATTCGTGAATTAATACCCATCATTGTATCATCGTTTCAAAATGTAGTTTCATAATGTAATAATAAAATTAATACATTAATTTTATAAAATTGTATTCAGTAATGTTGTTTGATGTTCATTTTGTGTATTGTTGTATTAGAAAACTCTACAACCGGAATTATTTTATGTATCCTAAGAAGCAAAATAAATATTCTATATTCTATGTACGATTCTAACTCGCTAAGATTTGCCACCGTCATCATCATTTGTGGCGGCCCGCTCGAGAAGCCTTACGGAACCCCTGTTGGCGGCCTGCGCTGCGTTGGCTAGCGAGACGGGGCGAAGCCGGGCGACGGGGCGGGGCGACGGGGCGTGGGCGCGTGGGCTGGCGCCCGGGGCGGTGGCGGCGGCGGCGGCGGCGTTCGCCCGGGCGCTCGCCCTCCCATCGACCGCCCACGCCCACGCGCCCGGGGCGACGGCGCGCAACAGGCGGGCGACGGGTGGGGGCGGGGCGATGGATGGCGAGCACGGGCGTCTGCCTGGAAGAGAACAGTAGAGGCAGGCTGATCCGAACGGTGGTTTCCCCGATCCACAACGGACGAATGCCAGAACTATCCTAACAAACTGGCCATTGAATTTGAATTGAATTGAATTGCCTTATTTTACGTGGCGAGACTCACGCCATGAGACCTGCTCTTCCGTCTGACCACGCAAATTCCGCTACGCTCCTTTTACCAACTAGCGGAGAAAGAAGGTATTCCATGGGCGACGAATCAGGCGATTTTGAATTTAGCTCAGAGGCGTCATTTAGGCTTGAGGATCTTTTACATGCAGTAAATCTACTAACATGGGACAGCCGGCTTTACTTCCCGTCCGAAGGAAGGCGTACAAAGAATTTTTTCTTACATAAGCTTCCACAGTCACTTACCCATCTTATCATAAATGTCGGGAACTTAAACTGGCAACAGTTGTTTAGGGCATCAAGTGATGTCACAAAAGTGCCACCATCGGGAGTCCCGACGGTGGGACGATTTTCGACGCTGATTAGAGAGGATGAGAGGACTCACAGAGCACCTCAAATTATTTATTGTATATTGCTGAAAATGTCTAAGAATGCATGTAACGGATATCTGGTTTTTATCCGAGGTCGGATCATAGAACTTAACCTGGCAAATAGAAAAAATCCGTAATGTGACGTGAAGGACTGCGCTGGAACTCACGTTATAATAGGTGGGGAACAATGTCACCTTCCTCGATATAAAACGCACTGCACAAACGGGAATGTGTGGAAATAGACTTCATCACCAGCATGTTTATTGAAGTGATTGCTAGATTTTGATGATCTAAAACTGAATTTTAAGAAACTTTCCCGGAACTTTTCAGAATGATGCAGGATGGTAATGGGTCTGGGAGATTGCATATGCGCTGGGTGACTTTCTATTTTTTGTTTATTTTTTTTTGTTGTTTACAATGTAATCTTCACAGTTCTAATTTTCTTAAATTAAAGAAGGTTGATACAGGACAGGGAGTGTCATTCGGTCTCCGCAGCGGGGCTCATGTGTGCAGTTTTGTGTCGAAGACCGTTTTGTAGGCCTTGTGGGACGCCATCTTTCCATCGTCTTAACCCTCCGGCGGGCGCGTCCCTTTATTTCCCACCAGCAGGCGCGTGCGGCACTCCGTATTTACCGCATTTATCATGTTCGATCGATCGATTGATTGATTCGTGTTTCCGGGCGCGTCAACTACTCAGGTCGTTAGTCCCGTAAGTGTAGGGCGTGTTTTTTTCTCGGGAGGTGGCGGTGATCCTTTCCCCGCTGGATGGCGAGATCCGGCGCCGACCTACCGTCGACTAGCGGGGTTTTCCCCTCAACCATTATCACCTTCGATTTTCGCGTCAATAGCTATTTCTTTTGTTAGGGGATGTGAAGAAAATATTCATGTATATTTTGCAAATTTTAGTTTAGGCAGTGCCTAAAATCGTGATTTGAGTGTCATCCGGTTGCAAACATAATGAATAAAGAATAACTACGAGCTCAATTGTGCGACACCAATTATTAACACGAAATCAAAAAAAATGTAAGAATGCGGCACTGAGTGCCGCTACGCGCCCGCCGGACGGTTAATAGCCTAAGGAAGGGATATCGAGCAAGATTTTTGTCCAACACAGAAACTTCCTCGGCGCAAGTTACAGCGTCGCCGCTGAAAAGCATAAACCTGCGCGGAAACGAGATGAATGGGAGTTTTAAGTGAAGCGTCTGTGAAACTGGTTCGTTTCAACCCAACCTGCAGAAGAAATAAAGCAAGGCGTCAGAGGAAGTAATTACGGAGACAAATGTTCAGCAGAACGGAAGATAAACGAGACAAAATAATTTACACAACTTTTAGAAAAACAACATGAAAGGAAGGGTGGGAAAGGAACGAAAGTTAAAATAGAAAGGAAAAGAATTAGTAAAACGGCAAGAGGATAAAATTGTGATATTTCATAGTTATGAATGAAAATGTTCAGAAATACGTTTGAGAATAGGGAATGATATTAAATAACGACGACGCAGTAATGCAATATATGAAAAAGAAAATCGAAAAATGTAGAAAAGGGAGAAGTCTTACCGAAGACGAGAAAATGCAATGAAAATGAGAAAGAGTGTAAGAGGAAAGTGTCAGTAAATCAGAATAAGTATGTTTATGGAAAGTTGGGAATTTCGATAATGACTAAATATAATTGAAATGAAAGGGAAAAGAATTAGATAATAAGAAAATGAAAGACACAGAAAGCAAATTGTGGAACATCAAACAACGTACCGAAGAATATATTACAAAAGTAAATTTTACCAAAAAATAAATAAATTCAACTTGGCAAATGCTAGATGGCAGCGAAAATGAGAAAACTAAACAATGAGACATCGCGCATCCTAAATAACTAATCAATCAATCTGAATAAAAGAATGATGATGAAAAAACAGACCCTATTCCTCCGACTTGGAATTCGACATTGTCAACCCGGCAACTAACTAGGACCCGTTCCTGCAAAATATAGTCGACTCCGATTATAGAGAACTCTTCTATAGTAAACCGTCGGTTATAGTGAACTTGAATCTCTGGTCCCGTTTCACTTGTATTACAAATAAGCATAAGAAGATTCGGTTATAGTGAACCTGAACCTCGGCTATAGTGAACGCAGGAAAGAAGTCCTGGAAATTAATTTGATCTCGTATGTTATTAGGCGATTAAAAGGACCTTAGAGGGTAAGACGGTGTTTCAACAGTTCAAGAGACATTGAAAGGTGTCAAGACTGCATTGCAATACTTAGAGACACAGGACAATGCAGAATAAAGTATGGAGAGAGCACGAACTCTGGAGAAGGATCTAGAGAAATTACTAATGAAAAATGTACGAAGTAAACAATTGAAAATAATTGACATATTTAAGGATAAATAAAGATATTAAAATTTTCAGTTCGTGCTGTTAATGCATTTTTTGTATAATTATATTAAGAAAATCAATCATTTTGGAGAAATTCCATTTGATTTTGGCATCGGATATAACGAATCACTGAACTCCTATCCTGTTAGTCCCTAGAAGTTCACTATAACCGGAGTGAACTGTAGTTGGCGTCGGAAGCAAATTCGCGTGAAGTGATTTGGCTACTAAATATCGCGCGCCCGGAATCACTAATCAATCAATCAATAAACAAATAAATCAATCAATAAAGGAATGAAGATGAAAAACCCGACGCTCATCCTCCGACTTTGAATTTGACATGGTCAACCCCGCAACAAACTTGGACTCGATCCTCCTACGTAGTTAGCGTCGGAAGCGAATTCGCGTGATGTGATTAGGCTACTCAACATCGCACCCGGAAAATACTAATCACTCAATCCGAATTAAGGAATGAAGATGAAAAACCAGACCCTAATCCTCCTCCTTTGAATTTGACATTGTCAACCCCTTCATCTAACTGGGACCCGTTCCTGCTAAATAGTTGGCGTGGGAAGCGAATTCGCGTGAAGTGATTAGGCTACTCAACATCACACCCGGAAAATACTAATCAATCAATCTGAATAAAGGAATGAAGATGAAAAACCAGACCCTAATCCTCCTTCTTTGAATTTGACATTGTCAACCCCTTCATCTAAATGGGACCCGTTCCCGCTAAATAGTTGGCGTGGGAAGCGATTCCGCGTGAAGTGATTAGGCTACTCAACATAGCACCCGGAAAATACTAATCAATCAATCAATCTGAATAAAGGAATGAAGATGAAAAACTAGACCCTAATCGTCCTTCTTTGTATTTGACATTCTCAACCCCTTCATCTAACTGGGACCCGTTCCCGCTAAATAGTCGGCGTGGAAAGCGAATCCGCGTGAAGTGATTAGGCTACTCAACATCGCACCCGGAAAATACTAATCAATCAATCTGAATAAAGGAATGAAGATGAAAAACCAGACCCTAATCGTCCTCCTTTGAATTTGACATTCTCAACTCCTTCATCTAAATGGGACCCGTTCCTCCTGAATAGTTGGCGTTGGAAGCGAATTCGCGTGAAGTGATTAGGCTACCCAACATGGCACCCGGACAATACTAATCAATCAATCTGAATAAAGGAATGAAGATGAAAAACCAGACCCTAATCGTCCTCCTTTGAATTTGACATTGTCAACCCCATCATCTAACTGGGACCCGTTCCTCCTAAATAGTCGGCGTGGGAAGCGAATCCGCGTGAAGTGATTCGGCGGGAGCAGCGAAGCGTGGGCGGGTGACCAGCTGGCGACAGCGAGGTTGCCCGCGCGGCGAGCTTGCGGTGAGCGCCGCGGGGGGCGGTCGCGGCGGTGACAGGCCGCGGGCGGCGCTGTTGCAGGTTGTGCGTCACAGCACGCGGTCGTGCGTTCGCGCTGCGATGAGGAGTCATCGCGGTCAACAGCGAAACGAAGGGAAGGACGAACAGGACTTGCCCAGCGCGTCCAATAGTTCTGTGGTCACGGGGTAAAAGTTCGTAAGTCAATTTTTGGCAAAATTGGGTTAAGTACTGAAACTAAAAGTTAGGTATCTGTATTTTATTTTAGTAAAAAGATCGAATTCAAATGTTGCCTCCTTAACGACAAAAAGCCTTGGGAAATATAGCTTGGCTTTGGGAAACATAGATGACTCAATAGTCTAACCCTTGTTTTCTCCAAAGTCAGATTTTTTACTTAAGAACTTTTACCCCGAAACAGAGTTATTGACGCACCAGAGGTGATGTAAGGGTGTCAATGATCGAACGGCGTGAAAAATCCCAAGGGTATTTTACCGGGAGAGATGGCTCAGTGCATCAAATAATGTCACTATAGTCCCTCTGACCGGGAGGTCCTTGGCAGGATTTTCGACACTAGCTTGTCAGCTAGGTCGAATTCAGTCGCTGTATGGAGGAGAATTCTAGCGGCCGGCTGCTCTGATCGGTAGTTTTCCGTGGTTTCTCCGATCTACGCCAGGTGATTGCTGGAATAGTACCCTAACAAACGGGCCACAGACCGCGCGGGATCTTTCCTCGCTTTTCCTTGCCCTATCCTCTCCCCTTTCACTCATCCACATGCACTACACTACCACACATGCCGGGAGGCCAGTCGGGAGCTTACAGCTTGTCCCGGCTGAGGCGGTGCCCCGCTGAAGGGAGATACCTGGTTGTGGGGAAAACCCCGCTAGTTGACGGTAAGTCGGCGCCAAATCTCGTCATCGAGCGGGGAAAAGTTCATCGCCACCTCCCGAGAAAGAAAACGCGCACTACACTTATGGGACCAATGACCTCTGTAGTTGACGCGCCCGGAAACACGAATCAGTCAATCAACCGAGGGCATTTTGTCCCTCGAGGTCATTAGAACCAGTTAACGCCCGTGATATATTTACTATTTTATTTTTTTACCTAATTTTGATGATTCAGATTTACGTAATTACTAAAGAACTAGATGTTAACGTGATTCGGTTTGTTTTCTCATAATTCCCTCCATTAGGTAACGTGTAGTATCGTTCAATATTTTTAATCGGAGTGGTGAAAGCGGGATGGACCTGAGAAGACTGGAACGACAGTTGCTGCAGAAACGGAGAAGGCGGGGGAAGTGATGGCGGAACCGATTGCGCCAGGCGCGGGTTTAATCTCTCGCCGGCGCCTCCGTCAAAGCGCTTGCACCCACGCTCTGCCAGTTTGTTTCGTGCGCTGCGCTCCGCAAATGAGCTCCTAACAGCGACATTCCCTCCCCCCCTCCGTCTTTCCTCGGCGGCTCCCTCTGCGCGGGGAATATAAACAGGTGCTCCGCTGGAATGTAAAGGTACGGGTTAGATCGATTGACGCAATGCGTGTATGTCTTGACTTGGCGCGACAGCCCGCGAACCTACCAGCAGCGTCCCTGCCTCGCGGTCATGGAGTACATGTGGTTAGTACGAAGACATACCCACGCCGTATTCTGGTCTTCTCAACCTGAGAAGTGAGCATTCGCATCGTCACACAGCAACAGATACTGGGACATTGCAAGGAAAACGCACAAAATAATCTTGCCCGACAGGAAATCGAACCCGGGGTCGCGTCATGGAAATCAAGCACGCTGACCAATGACCTAAACCGCGAAGGCTGACGTGATGTTTAGTCGGATTAAATAAATGCTCTGATTTCCCAGATATGTGTAAAAAAAGGTACACACGTGCAACCTTTTGAAAATTGCTGGAATGACATGATAGCTGCTGTTGATGAATTCTTACAATTCTAATCGTGATCAAACCGAAAAACGTAAAATTCTGGCATGCATATTTCATGTAGAAGACAGGATTCATCTACTGCGTCCCATCCTGATTTTGATCGCTCTGATATTTAGTAAGCAATTCAAAATCAAACTGTTTTATGGCGCCATAATGAAGTGTCTTTAACTACAGGAAGATCCCATTTGGATCTTACACTCCCTGCACTACCTCATTAATTTTATGACATCATTAAATAAAACGTTATTTTCTACTTAACATCAAAAGTTCGTCGCTTAAAATTTTCATCGAATAGCTTAATTTACAATAACTACGATCACAGTTTCTTCTCCTTGCCCTCTCAGTCGTAACTGTTTCAAACAAAATGATCAGATGCAAAAACCTTTAACAAAAAGACCTCTAAAACTACAATTATTTGACTCGGTTGACTTCAGGCACAAACAGCGCATAAACTTCAAGTAATGACCAATCTGCGAGATTCAAAATTATAGGGTAGCGAATAAATGGCAGGGTATAAGAACATTCACAGCCACCCAATCAACTGGAATCGTATAATAACACTCTTTCATAGACAATGCTCCAACTTTTGTAATTGCCTTTAAGTGGTTCCATTGCTTCTTCAAATTTTTATTGTGGAAGGAGCATTGGTTCTGTGATTACGTCAGGTTACAGAACAGATTTTGACGGCGCATTGTGAAGAGAAGGCTTCCCACGACAGAAGTTTCAGTATTAACTTCTGAGATAGAACTATGCACCCAAGAAACATGAATATAAAAATACAAATAGCTGAGAAAAATTATATAGATAAGACTTAAGATAATATCGTCTTTTCCTACAAAGCAGTTTTCAACGTTTGTTTCAACAACACATACAGAAATGGAGGAAATTATCAAATAGTTTATGTGTTACTCACATTTTAAATTGTCGGAGTCAAAATACATTGAACTCGACCAATAATCAAAATGACAAAAATCAATTACTACATACGCTTTCTCAAACAATCACGTTATATTTGCATAAAACGAATCTGAAATAGGAACGATGAGGAGACCCAACATTTTAATCAAAATACTTGGTTTTTAGAAGTACAAAATGCTGCCAAGTAGAAAACATTGTTTTTTTAGGCTATTTCTCTTTCTCGGTAGAGGGATATAACATAGCTCGCTACTAAAAACTTGAATCTTCACTATTGAAATTTCCTTTAATATCTTAATGGAAACTCTACAAAATGTTCTCGCTAGTTGAGGCTAGAAAGTAAGCAATTATAGTGTGAAAAACTGGCCAAATATATTCTCTGAGCGATATCGTAGGAAGATAATTTTGAGCCAAAATAAAAATTCAGGACCCTCCTACACACATACAGATAAAAGAAATATGCATATGATACATTTTTATAAAAAATAACGAAGAAATTACCTTGAAATTTGTTATAGGTCAAATAATTGCAAATTTAAAGAAATAAGGCTCTCATTTTAAGAAGCCCGAATAGCTAAAGTGGCTAAGGCTGATGGGCCGTGGCAGCCTTCTCTGGAAAGGTCGCAGGTTCGAATCACACTCCGGGTATGGATGTTTGTGTGTTCGTGTTGTCCGTATGTGTTCCACATTCCTTTACTCTAAAAGATGTAAACAAATGTTGAAAAATAACGTCTCTATATGACCAGAATGGTAGCAAATCTTAAATGATTTCGTGATTTTATAAATTGCAATAACTGCAACTAATAAAATCACGAAAAAATATGTTTAGAATTACAGGTGACTCTTATCCCTTATCTCGTCTACATGAAGTAATCGACCTACCTCAGCGAAAATATGAACGACAACGCGAGCGTACAATCTAAGGCTTTTAACGCGCAGATGACGCTTTGTTACGGGTGAAAAAGTTGATGACGAATCTCCGGTCTACGCGATGAATACCAAACATCCATCTAATTTACAACACATTAAAGACGCAGTTGACACTTCGCAACGCGTGTCCAAGGTGATGACTAGTCTCTGGCTTCAGGTCTGTGCGATTAACATTAAAGATCTTTGAGACTGATAAACGAATTTTATTGCAAAATACTTTTTTGCAAAGAGTTTGTAAGGAAAAGAGAAAAAGAATACAGAACAATTTATTTAAGAAAAGAAGATACAATTGAGGAGCTTATATTAAGCAATTGTCTTTAAATAAAAGAGCTTCAAAATAATCTTTTCGCAATTTATTGGTATGTTTACGCCAACAAAACTTCATTTGAATTTTGAATTTCCAACTCTTGTTCTTCGCTTTCGCCCACCCAAACACACAGTGCCAGGAGGCAGTTCCTGACCTGGAGATGATAAGAGACAAGTATATTGTTATTTAAGGTCGCTTCAACAACTAGGTCATTAGCGACCACTATTGAATTCAAAGTTATGGTATGAGGTTGAAACGATATGGTGATGGTAGGGGCTGAAAGGACGAGCACATACAACCATGTCTGACGCAGGACTCGAGCCCGCGGCCCCTCGGTTCGAGATCACTACGGCACTACTGACTTAGCGATCTCGGTCACGGCCTATATTTTTTGTTCTCAATTTTTTCGATTTTTTTCTTTCATCCCTTTTCAGGGCCTAGGCCCAACACCTGCCTTGTACCGCCAGTACCTACCCGGCCACTAAAATTATAAGGTAGGATGACAGACAGTATCTCGACACACTTCAATCGATCGCAGATCGCGAGTCCTCAACGCGGCAAACTTCAAGCAGCAACAATCTAACTTTCGTAATAACCTTTAAGAGGTCTCTTTTCCATTCTGAGTTTAATAGCGGCTCTTAGCATTGGCACCGGAAAAAGTCCTGTTGTGCCTTCCGGGTATCGTTTTGATTGGTCGAGTCGACTTTGATTCACCGGCAGAAAATTATGCTATAGGCTTGGCTGAAGATGCTATTAGTGAACATTAATTTGTCTGATTTAATCAGATATCTATGTCACTAACTTCTAATGGACGTAAAAATTGAAGAAGGAAAAAAATTTCACCCTGAGGTCACATAAGAGGTGTCTGATTTTGTTAAATACGGAGCAACTCTTTCCTATGCTTCCCCAGTCTGGGCTGCCGCTGCGAAAACAAACATCCACAAGATTCAAATTTATCAAAATAGATTCCTACGGACCATCACTAAAGCTCCCTGGTACATTCCAAATTCACAGTTACATATTGAACTTGGCATTACACCCATCCCCGTCCACTTCTCCCTCTTAGCCGCAAAATTCTATCCCAAAATATTAAAGATCCCTTCCCCCATTCACTTTCATTTAGGTAAGCAAAATTTACATTGCAAAAGATTAAAAAGAAAGCTGCCAAGAGAATTTTTCGATCCCCCATAGACTAGAAATGATGAGCTTTTTCTCATGATACATCATTGAAGCACGATATTGTATAATATATAAAACTATAGAATATTATCTAAGTATATATCCATTACTATTATATTTATCTTATGCGGCTGCAGAGGGCCATTGGCCGAGCTAGAATAAATAAAAAAAACTCGGGGTAAAATCCAGGAACAATGAAACGGTTTCAATATTTATTTAACAATGCAAATATTCGACTGTGTTATTACGGATATTCTCATACTGCGCGTACGAGTGAATTCTCATATTCAATGCGTCACTCTTTACGATACAGCTAACTTATGTGCTAGCAAGACTCTAATGAAAAGGACGCCCGTCCTTAAATATTTGCTATTCACATGTTGCATTTTGGTACCGTAACTTTTTAATATTCTTGGCATGCAAAGAGATGTTGAACTGTAACTACACACTGAAATATACTAGTATGTTATTGCAGTATTCATGAAGTCTATTTTGCGAAAATATTTATCTTTTTTTCGTGTTATAAGAGATTATTTTATTGTTTTTGAGCGGTGTGCATGACACTTTTTGCAAAACCATTGTGTGTTGTTTCGTTTAGCTGTATATTTTCTGTTACATGCCACTATTTTGTGGGAAGGTTATATACACGATTATAATAGTATTACAATCCAAATTTGTATTAAAATTATTCAAAAGAAACAAATCAAAGAAATATTCGATAATGAGAGGTGACGTCTGCAGTAATAACGAGAGATTAATAGAAAGTTTTGCATATATATGACTGACAGTACATCCTCCGCATTGACATTTAATACCATTAAATAATACAACAGCTGTTTTATATCTAAAGATAGGTATAAATAGCCAGGTACAAGTGCATTATCAGAGCTACATATAACCCGTTCTTGAAAACACTTCGAATATACATAGAGATACGCTTACTCCTTCTTTTTGAAGTCCAATAACTTCATTTATTTCTCTTTCGGACGGCCCTATGGTCCAAATAAAAGAAGTTGGTGATTGACATTTGGGAATGGAACGGAGCTAAGTTGACAGTGTGTGTGTCACTTATCACGTGAAGCTACAGTTCCAGAAGCACGACTGTCAACCATCAACTTATTTTAATCGTGCAATTGGGTTTGAGTGCAACGGTGCCGGAATTTCAACATTTGCTTAATACCTATGTCCAATTTAGCCGCAGCCTGCAGGAGATTTCTAATATTCGCTTGCTTTGATCCTTAGTTTTCCTTCGTTTTTCCCATCAGGCGAATGCCGGAGGATTTTTCGTACCAGATGAATGCCGGGGCAATACCCTAACAAACGGGACACGGACCACGCGCGATCATTCCTTACTCTTCCAATCCTCACCCCGTATCTTCTTACACACACTTACACCTACATGCCCTACACCACCACACATGTCGGGAGATCAGAGCGTGTCACGGTTGGTTCGGTGCCCCCCTGGGGAAGCTAGAGGAATCCCCTTTAAAAAACCAACGTCTAGATCAGAGCCGACACCTCCTCTGTGATACGAAATATTACATTGAAACGAAAAATGTGATTGTTGTAATTTGTACAAAGTGGATGAATGTAAGATTTTTCGTAACGTAACATTTTTAAATAAGTTAATTATAAATATAGCTATTTACGTCACGAGTCCTTTAAATGGGCTTTTAAGGACGAATCCGGAAGGTTAACTGCGAGGCGGAGCGACAGCGAAGCCGAGTCCTTAAAGACTAATAGAGGACGAGTCACATACTAGGTGTTTTTTTTTATTTCTGAAATATATGAAAAAGAGGCAGAGTCTAAATTAGTCAGTTTATTATACAACAGAAATACAGATTGGGTTTTCTTGCCCATACAAAATTCCGTGGTCCAAGAGCAGTGTCCAAAGTCGTAGCAGTGTCACCAAATCTCCGGGAGATATACCAAATCCGGCGCCAGTCCGTTGCAGCACTTCGTCGCAGTAACAAGTCACTCTCACGCAGTCTAGTTGCTCGGCTCACTCCTCATCGCACTCTCCCCGACCCAGAGCCGGGCCGCCCGTTATAAGGCCGCTGGCGCAGACTCGCGCTCCTGGCTCGCTGGTCCGCTAGCGCGGCTGCCACTTTGTTGCTTCGTTGCTTCGGAAAAGAGTGCGCGCCTGCCCGCGCGCGCGCGCCATATTCGAAGGTGGCTGTGTACACAGCAATTTCTATTTTTTCTAATCATTCAAAAGAAACTTTTAACAGGTTCTAGGTAGATTTAGTAGGTACAAAGTAGTGCAAGAGGACAAAGTGAGAAAATGGGACAAGGGGACAAAGGACAAAATGGGACAAGAATACAAAGGGACACATGGGATAGGGGGACACATGGGACAAGGGACATGGAACAAGGAGACAAATCAGACCAAATGGGACACGAGGACAAATGTCACATGGGACAAAATGGGGCACGAAGACAAATGTTACATAGGACAAAATGTGACACGGGCAAAATGGGACATGGGGACAAACGGAACAAGGGGACAAAATGGGACATGGGGACAAACGGAACAAGGGGACAAAATGGGTCAAGTTGTCAAAATGAGACAAGGGGACAAAATGGACGAATAGGGACAAAAAGGACAAGGGTCAAGTTGAACAAAAGGGGTATATTTATCTGAAGATTTATAAACACTGGTAAAATCTCAATCCGAGAGTCCGCTAAAATATTTTTAATGGACTCTCGAGCATTTCACCAACCGTTGCAATGGACGTGTTCTTAAAGCTTTGTTTAGAAGGTTGGCTGCTAAAGAGCTAAGCGCGTGTTTACCGACGTAAATAACAAAACATATTTTATACATATGTGAAATTTCCAATATCATCCTCCAAGTGTCGCGCCAGGGGAGAGGAAGCGGAGCGAAGGGAGGCAGCAGTGAGTGGGGACGGTCGCCAGGGAAGCCGCGCAGAGGGCGCGCGACGAAGGGGAGACGGCGAAGCGCGCATGTTGAGGAACCGCGGAGCAGAATTCTCGCCATCGATTTAAGGGCACGCGCCCCGCCCTCTCTCTCGCTCCCCCGTATATCTCTGGAGATGGCGCGGGTTCCTTCCCAAACGACTTTCTCCGCCAGACCCAACGCCCTACCACTCCCCCCCCACCACGCCCCACCCCCTCCACCCCTTGGCCCGGCTGGGGCGGTGCCTGGCTTGGGAAAAGCCCCTCTTGCGGTCGTGTAGGTCGACGCCGATCTCATGATGTAGCGGGGCAAGACCACCGTCAACGGCCAAAGAAAACATGCACCACTTTTACGGGACCAATCCCCGTAGCTTGTCCCGGTTAGGGTGGTGACCTGCTCGTGGGAGATACCTGGTTGGGGAAAACCACGCTAGCCAACAGTTGGTCGGTGTCAATCTCATCATGCGGGGTATGATCACAGCCACTTTCTGAGGATAAACTGCACTACATTTACGGGACCAATGGACCTAGCTCGCCCCGTTTAAAGCGATGATCTGCTAGTGGGATGTAGCTGGTTGAGGAAAACCCCCGCTATCCAACAGTAGGTCAACATCCAGCGAGGCAAGATCACCGCCACCATCAGAGGAAAACATGCACTATATTTACAGGACAATTGTCCTAGCCGTTATCAGCAATCAGTCAATCCCACCCCTCCCTGCGCCCTTCACTCCGTCTCGCACACCATCCGCCACCACCCCGTTACGCTGCCCCGCCCCCCTCTCCCGCCAACCCTCTCTGCCAGCACTGTTCTTCCACGCCCCATCTCGACGAGCACTCGGCAATTTCAACACCCGCCCCTTCCTACCATCACTCCCCGCCCCTCCACGCACGTCGTAGGCCGTCACCGGCTCTCTCCGCTCCTGCTTATGCGCACAGTCCGTCATTCTTCACTCACACCCGACACATGCTACTCCCTGCCAAAACTGAAGGAGAATTCTAGCGGCTGGCTGCTGTGATCGGTAGTTTTCCGTGGTTTCTCCAATCAGCACCAGGCGAATGCCGCAGCAGTGCCCTAACAAACGGGCCACGGACCGCGCGCGATCACTACTCTCCCTTGCCCTTTCCTCACCCCTTATTTGCACACACACATGCCGGGAAACCGGTCGAGAGCTTAGAGCTTATCCCGGCAGAGCCGGTGGGCGATACATAGGTGAAGAAAACCCTCACTAATGGACGGTAGGACGGTGCCGGATTTCGCCATCCAGCAGCGGAAAGATCACCGCCATCTCCCGAGGAAAACCATGAACTACATTTACGGGACTAGTGACCGTAGCCCCGTTGACGTGACCGAAATCACGAAAAAATCAATTGTGACGATCCGCCTTACACCACACCGTTGCAGGGACGATTCTCAAGGCGGACGACACGCAACGGCAAGCAAAGATCCCAGCGGCACAAAAGCTGCCGAATGCAACGAGGGCCCAATATGTACAGGGCCCCGCGGAGGCAGTAGGAGTAGGGTAGCAGATGGCACATGTGAGGACCGAGAAGTGACGTGCAACAATACATCAAGCCCTCATCAATGACGACTCCCTCATAGAACACCGCCGCCGCTGCTGTCGTCCCCGCCACAGAGTGATGAGGTAAGAGGCCGCCATGTCTGAACTCGACTCCCTTAGCATTTGCTTTATCTAATCTATCGTTCCCCTCCCTCTCTCTCTCTCTCGCTCTTTCTCTCTTTGTTAAATTGTAATAAATGGGGCTTCGATTTGAATAAGACTTCTTCTAGAAAAAAACTGTCCTCCTCTTCCCCACCTCACTAAATCTTCCGAATCAACCACAATACTCCAAAGTGACGCGCCGCCTAAGGAATACGCTGAAGTTAGTCACCTCCGCCACACAATCTACCGAAACTGCGCGTCGTCCCTCCCTGCTCACGCTCTTCCCGCTCATGCTAGGTGCTCGGCACCCCCCCCACACACATCCAGCACTCGACCGGGAGAGATGGCTCAGTGCATCAGCTGCTATCACTGCAGTCCCTCAGACCGGGAGGTCCTACGCTTCCACTCCCGACGATGGCAGAATTTCGCCACTAGCTTCTCAGAGAGGTCGAATTTAGTCGCTGTCTAGAGGAGAATCCTAGCGGCCGGCTGCTCTGATCGGTAGTTTTCCGTGGTTTCTCCGATCAGCATCAGGCGAATGCCGAAGCAGTACCCTAACAAACGGGCCACGGACCGCGCGCGATCTTTCCTTCCTCTTCCTTGCCCTATTCTCACTCTTTACACGCACACTTACACTAACATGCACTAAACTATCACACATGCCGGGAGATCGATCGGGAGCTGACAGCTTGTCCCGGCTGGGGTGGTGCCCCGCTGGTAGGAGATACCTGGTTGAGGGGAAAACCCCGCTAGGTCGGCGCCGGATGTCGCCATCCAGCGGGGAAAAGATCATCGCCACCTCCTCCATGAAAAAACACGCACTACACTTACGGGACTAATGACCTAAGTAGTTGACGCGCCCGGAATCACGAAAAATCAATCACTCCAGCAGTCGCTCCTTCCCGCCTAAGACCCGCCCCGTTCTTTCTCATCCCTTCCCAGGCATACCCAGCGCCATTTCTCTCTTCTTCCCTTCTCCTCCCCTCCCCTTCCTTCCCCGGCCCGCCCCTGCGCGTATGTGGGCGTTGAAAGCTCTAAACCAGGGTTGTCCAACTGACGGTCCGCAGGCCGCATGCGGCCCGCCGAATCTTATTATTCTGCCCGCGACTGCTTCGAAACATTGTATTATACCAACCAAATACAATTCAATTGCACAATTCATCTTATTTTTATTTAATGATGTATTCATTTTCTCGTTGTATATACTTTAATCATTAAGTACGTTGAATAACAGTCGTATCTGTTATATATTTGTTTCAGTATAATCTCAGAAGTTAGGGTAAAAACCATCTTAAATTACTGTGCGGCCCGCGGCTTAACTCGAATTTGATATGCGGCCCATAAACCCTCCTAACTTGGACAGCCCTGCTCTAAACGATAGATGGCGCCTTCTTTTGCTTTTTCACTTACTTGTGCTAACGGCGCCTTCTTTGCAATTCCAAGAGCGCCGCTGGCAGCGCCCCCTTTATGCAGCTCAAGACACCTCCAACATCCTATTTCCAAAGCTTCTAGATTGAAAAAGGCACGGACCCCCGGTGTATAAAGGGCGAATAACGCGGAATGTTTGAGAAATTGAGATCAACACGGAAATGATAAAGAAGTGATCAAAACAATTATTCGAATCACATCATGTATCACGTACGAGCGTATTATCGCCTCTTCTTGTCCGTTCTTGTAAACACTTGGAATATGCACAGAGGTACTCCTTTACAAATTCCAATAATTTTTTATCTCTTGTTCGCAAGGTCGTAGGGTTCCAGTGTCGACAGTAGTGAACTTTCCACACGTGATTTACTCTCGGCTCGAATTCAGATGCCGCCCGTGGGAGATTTCTAGCGGTCGACTTTCAATGCCAGGCAAATGCTGCAGTAATACTCTTACAGGCAACGGACCGCCTATAATTTTTCCTTCCTCATCCTTTTTCCTCTTCATCCCTTACACACATAACATACATACACACACATAAACTACACTACCACAATGTCGCTGGATATATGCTCAGTCATTAGATACACTAGAGAATTGAAATACAACACTATGCCTAAATATTACTTAATGCGAAAGAAGGTATTCGCTGTCTTTTATTCTCACTATTATAGAACTAGACTAATTTCTGTCAGAATTCATGATAAAACTCGTTGAGGTTTTTGGCCATATCGACCAGAGCGTAAATATTTTCCAAAAAATCGTATGCATAATTTCGGCGCAAATATTAAGATCTGACAGACGAACAGACATATTTGATTAAATTTTAACAAACATTAAATCCAAAACTAAAACAAAAAGTAAATGAATCATTTTTGAACTTAAGAAATGTACTACTTCATATGTATAAAGAACGTACTAGTCTAAATTTGCTAAATTCAAAAGTTCCATAGTTCGTTGTTGTTGTGACGATAAGTTACTTTACTTGTAAAAGTTATGCCAAAAAAAACTAACTTAATTTTGATGAATTTACTGTTTACAATAAATTGTTCGAAACGGATATTTCGTTTAATGCGTGTATGGATGACCCAGCGATTCTCGAATTTAATCATTAAATGCAGTTTGTTACACACAACCAGTCAGTCGAGGACTTCCTAACTATGCACGCATTGTTCATATCAGTTCTTTAGCACACATTTTTAAAATTCCAAATAATAGAACCATCACAGGAAGTCTCATTGCGTTTGTCTGCGTGCCATTCAGTGTCCAGGACGAGCCATTCGGTGCGGCGAGGTCGAGTTTCGGCTCCATTGAAATCTGACTTCTGACTTTTTCATCGCGCCCATTCAATTAGTGGCCGTACGCTTCGCGTGGAGCCCTCGAAGGAATTCTATATAGCGGGCGACCGGACTATGATCACGTTTGAACGTAGCGGGTTGCAGTTGTGAGTTGTCTCCAAGCATACGAGGGTTGGGGTAGAAATCATGGCAATTATTTTTTTTTGTGAGAAAATGAGTAAGAGTTTGGGTGGAAAATTTCAAATATGCACATGAAAGGACAAGGTATAATCTAAGTGCTTGGGCATTCGTCAACTCACAAAAATTGTATTTGTCATATTTATTAAGAGAATTGAAATGACCGTACTCGTTTCTGGCAGAAAATGTTCTAAGACGTTTTAGAGAATACGATTTAACAAATTCGAAAAAGCATTACATACCCGTTCTAAAGGCCTGATTAGGTAGATGCTCGATTACCGCACATCACATTGATCCGCACACTCACAAGTCGTCATGTGCGTTGCTGATCACTGGTTGCTGCGCATCTTTGCAGAAACTCTCCTGCGCATCTCGCGGCTGTCCGGTATGGAAGGGCATTATTCCATGAGCTTCCACCAATTCCCTGTGACATTCTCGGGCATTCCTTTCATGGTGAACGGCTCTCTTGGAGAAAGAACGCTGTTGGAAACATGTTACATTCACCTCGCACGTCGGTAGACGGACAACTGATTTCAAGTTGCCCTCTGTGCTAATAGAGATACTTGCAGAACTATCTGTTGATGTAAACACACCATATTGTAGCATTTCTTTCAAGATATAAATGAAAATTTTGCTATCCGATAAAATTTATTTTAGAAAAAATAGTTTTCATGATTTCTGCTACAACCCTCGTATATTGCAATATATCCAAGAGTATGTTACAATTGATATATCAACGCGGTATCTTTGTTTATTTACTTATTCTGCCTGGGCCGAAGGAATTCGACAGTGGTGGCAAACGATACATTGACAGTACGTAGAATAATATTAATATTGTTTAGGAAACGTGATTAATGGATAAATACATTGAGTACATAAACAGGTTAAGTAGATTCAATAAAATGGATGGAAATGGATTAAATGGGCGAACTCACGTGAGAGATACAGGTGTCCGGGGAAGAAACGTCGAAAATTGAAAAATAAGCTCTTACGACAATTTTAAGCGTATTTTGTCTAATAAACTACTTGGATATTCCGAATGGCTGAGCCGCAATAAGCACTCAAAAGTTGGTTTGAAAAAATGCTTTCTATGCACAAATTCGTATTACATTAACATAGAAACACTCCAAAATATGTATATTGTTTATTATTTACAAAAGAAATTAATATATTTGTTCATAAATATACCCAAAAATAAAAAAGCATACAATTTACACAATTCGTCTCGTTGTTTATTTCTCGGTTAGTTGTTATTTCTGAACAAATATATTCATTTATTTTGTAAATAATAAACAATTTACATGTGGCTGGAGTGTTTCTATGCTTCTGCAATGGAAATTTTTGCCTTGAAACAATTTTTTCATGCCAACTTTTGATTGGTTATTGAGGCTCAGCCATTCGGAATATCCAAGTACTTTATTAGACAAAACATACTTCAAATTGTCTTAAGAGCTTATTTTCGAAGTTTGGACGTTTCCTCCCCGGACACCCTGTATAATGGTCAAAGGGGTCGAAGAACTGCCGTGGTAGTTTCCGCTTCAGTCTATTTGGTGAGAATTTCGTTTTGCGATTTTGAAATATTCACCGGAGGGTAACTCTGCAAGGCGCGCCATTCTCTTGCTCGAGCATTTCAGCCTCGAGCACGGAGCCCTCGAGCGTCCTTCGCTCGCTCGCGGTGGGCTGTTTCACGATCCCACGGCGGCGGCCTCGACCTACATAAGACGTTGATAGAGGAGGGTCCGTAAGCGGTAGCCTTTACACCAATGTTGTCAAGGTCGATGCCACGAGCGGGAGTCCGTGGCACGAGTGCCACGACGAAATTGCCGCTTCATGCAGTTCATTACCCCGCTACCAGAGACAACGCCATCCCTACGTAAAACGGCGGGGTTCTATTAATAGTTATCTTTCCCGACGCTAGTTGCGCAGAGTAGCTCGTGACATGCTACGATGCCATGAAGTGTGCCACTGCCACCAGTAGAAGACCTTGACACCACCGCTTTACAATGTGCCGTGGTTTCAAAAGCAAATAAAGATGATTATGAAAGCTTACATTCGCCTCGAGATGTCGCCCTAACACAGAATAAAAATCTAAAAATAAGGAAAAGAAATCTAAAAAGAACAAGGATAAGAGGAAGAATCTTTACATATAGTTTGTGAAATCTCGAATAATTTCTTCAGATTGAGAACTTTGTATATAAACGAACATTTTTTTCAGCGGGAAAACAAGGAAGACATTTGTAGATGTGTTTGCAAACTTCTGTTATGGGTTTTTTCTTTTTTAAATATTGGAAACATTTTATCCAGAATGATAAAATGAAAAAAACAACATCAGGAATAGTGTATTATTCCTATTTAAATGTTTCAATCGTTGTGTTATTATCTTTATTTGAAGCGTAATATTTCCATGCGTGACAAAAACTGTCCATTTTTCCATGCTTACATCTCCTTATATCTCGTACAGCCATCGTCCTTGTTTTGGCTCATCATATATACACATCGCCTCATTGTGGCCTACAGCCCATTGCTTTTCTACGCAAGACTACACTGCGATTTTCTTAACTATGCCCCTGACAGGAATCAGCTTTTTCGCTGGCATCGAATCAGGAGCTTGTATGTCGCCACAGTGACGTCACTATGGTGACTTTCAAGCTCCCGATAGGATGAAACCGTCAACAGCTGATTTCTGTCAGGGACACAGTTAAGAAAATCGCAGTGTAGTCTTGCGTACAGGCGGGTTGCCGGGTTGATCCGACAACTAGGAGCTTATCGTTCTCGTCTACTCATTGCCTCCAACTTGAAGCTAACGGCGTGAGTGCCACAGTGAAACTTAGGGTCCGGGTGATCAACAACTCTGCACAATCTGCAACTCTCCACCAGAGATTGTGTCCACCTACGCAGTCACGATCCCCCCTCCCCCTGCGGGTCCAAACGACGTGGAGTCTCGCGGGTCTACCACCTCCGCTATGCCTTTTTCTACCTGGGGGACAAGTCCCCGGGGTGGGCACCTTTGGCTCTTTGGCCTTTATCCTCACCCCCCAACTACGTACAAGGACGTCGCCGGACAGGTAACCGGATCCGGCAGGCACCCAGTTTGCAACCTGCCCATTCAATGCCTGGGTGGGGCCGCTCTGCCAGCTCAGAGATACTAGCTATCCAGGCTAGTACTGGAGTCAATATTACCTGTGTGGTAACTCGCCACTCACATGCGCCGGGTCGCCGAGTCCCTCCTCTTTGCCCGGAGTATCGGGCCACTGCCACGACGACGAAGCCAGCTGCCCAACTAGGGACCACCGGGGCCGAAGCCCGGGGGGCCTGGGGCCCTCAACCCGCCTTCCCACTACCCACAGCACGGGACAGTCGGATTTACTTCCCCTTCAAAGGAAGGCGTGCCAAGGATTTTATTGCACTTAAAAATCCACGTTTAGCTACCGATCTGGGTGGGGCCGTGACCAAGGCAACCTGGCGGATGGTCGTTTAACCACCGGACTTCTATTTGTGGGATTCAGAGCACCCCGAGGGGTCTCCTGCATCCAATCCTGCCATGAGGTCGACGCGCCAGGGGCCCAACTGGTGGGTTGTCGGGTTGAACCGTCAACCAGGAGCTTAGCATCGCATGCTCACTGTCTACACGTTAGGCTAACGACCTGAATGGGGCCGCGAGACACAAGGTACGGGTGGTCGTCTACGAAACTCCACCAGAGACCGGAGACACCTATGGTCCGATTAAAATAAGTTGGTGATTGACAGTTGTGCTTCTGATGCTGTAGCTTCATACAATATGAGTGTATGATTTGGTTACTTTAATATGTATTTATTTCAAGTGTTTATTTTCATGTCCCGGGAACACGTGCTCAATGGTACACAACTTGCCAACGTTGCTCCCTTCCATTCTCAACTTTCAATCACAAACTTATTTTAATCGGACCATAAATGCTCGCGATCCCCCCCCCCGCCTGCGTGGGAACAATGTGGAGATGGAACGCGGTCTTCGAAGGGAGTGTGTTCAGAAACCCATCTGCTACAGCGGCCAGAGATCGCTCCGCACCGACCGCTCCCCCGCCGCGGGTTTGATCCTCTGGAACTGCCCCCGCCCCGCCCCGTCCCGCGCCTCGGCAATTAAAGCCCCGAGGCTCACAAGAAGCCACTTAAAGGTTATTACGCAAGTTGGAGTATTGTCGTTTGAAGTTTGCCGTTGAGCGAATGAAGCACAGTGGATCAATAGAAAGAGGGTTTTTTTATATTTTCCGTTCATAACTTCCACTTTGGATGCTCCACAATAAAGTTATAGGGATAAATATATTTATTTCGGAGGATATTTGATTTGCATGTATATATTTATATAATGAATATTTTGTTAATTATTTTACCCGTACGCGCAGTTATTTTGGAATAGTATTTTATATTCGTAACTATCATTAACGTTTTGTTTATTAAATTATATTATGAATGTTTTTTGTTCATGTAGTTCACTGCGTTTAATCATTTGAATTTTTAAGAAATAGTGACGTTATTGAATTATGAAAACCGAAATTCCATTTTATCTCTTATAATTATTACAATATTGCCACTGGAAATTATTAATAATTTTAAAAGAATTGAAAAACGTTGAAATATATTTGCTTGACTTTATTTATTGTTACTTCTATACTCTGAGTACTTGGGAATTAAACTAATTGTACTCCTTGACATTTTTTGTTTATATTATATCAATCGCGTTACTTTTTCTTATTTCATAAAAAGATTTATTGTTTGTTGGAAATATAGAATTTGAGTTACTTTCCATCTCTTTGTGGATATTTATGATTCTGTGTAACCCATCATCATCATTGTTTTTCGTTGAGTTTATTTTGACGTCTTGAACAAATGGTAAGATTTCTTTCTTCTTTCTTTACTTCTGGATTGTAATAGTAGCTCTAATATGTGGAAGATGTGATAAGCTTTATTTTTGTAAGCTGAAGGATGAGAATAGCTGGGAGTACTTATTTTGACAGAAATACTACGGAATAAAATATATAGATACTTTGCTAATGCAAACACTTTTTTACAACAAGAGTAAACATTTTGAATTTTTAAATCAATCGTTTGCTGTAGAGTGTCACTTAGTCCGCATTTCCAAATTTTACAGAAGAAACAATAAAATTTATAAAACCCACATTAATGAAATTTTCTCTTTACATTTTTACATATGAAGGAACATACCTATGCTATTTGTAAGCTGAAGGATGAGAATAGCTGGGAGTACTTATTTTGACAGAAATACTACGGAATAAAATATATAGATACTTTGCTAATGCAAACACTTTTTTACAACAAGAGTAAACATTTTGAATTTTTAAATCAATCGTTTGCTGTAGAGTGTCACTTAGTCCGCATTTCCAAATTTTACAGAAGAAACAATAAAATTTATAAAACCCACATTAATGAAATTTTCTCTTTACATTTTTACATATGAAGGAACATACCTATGCTATCGAGTGGCCAAGTTTTCTTCCTGCAGTACACAATGCATTGACCTAGTCACAACCTTACCTGTCAATAAAAAATATGTAAAATGGAGTAATTGCTTTTTTGTAGTTTCTGTTTCAAATATAACCAACCACGCTTATTGGTGCTTTTATTCATGGTTGAATTGTATACCGCAGCGGTGGCATCTAACCGTAAGTTTGGGAGCCGCAAATTTATGAAGCTGTTTCCAAGCAAGTCAGTTTGTTAAGAGATTAGTGGAGTACAAATGAGATAGCCTTTTTGTTATAAAAACTGAAGAAACATTTTTTACTGTAAGCATTACGTTATTATTCATTTGCACGGCAGAAATACGATTATACTTGTGAGAATCTCTTTTTCGAGTGTTCAAGCTGTTAATTGAAGAGCGTAGATCTCACGAGTTAAATCAGTTCAAGTCTATCAGTTCGGATCGATATTTAGATTTAATAAATTTCAACATCGAGAACAGTACTTGACGCATATAAGTAGTCTTAAACTCTCGTTCAATCACACACGTCTTACACACTCGTTCAATCACACACCTGTATACCACTAGTTCAGACACACACCTATAACAAATTCGTTCAGTCACACACCTGTAACAAATTCGTTCAGTCACACACCTATAACAAATTCGTTCAATCACACACCTATAACAAATTCGTTCAATCACACACCTATGACAAATTCGTTCAATTACACACCTACGATACACTCGTTCAATCTCATACGTATAACACACTCGTTCAATCACACACTTGTTCAATCATGCACCTATAACAAATTCGTTCAATTACACACCTATGACAAATTCGTTCAATTACACACCTATGATTCACTCGTTCAATCACATACGTATAACATACTCGTTCAATCACACACCTATCACACACTCGTTCAATCATGCACCTATAACAAATTCGTTCAATCACACACCTATGACACACTCGTTCAATCACACACCTATTACAAATTCGTTCAATGACACACCTATAACACACTCGTTCAATCACACACCTATATACCAGTCGTTCATTCACACACGTCCTACACACCCATTCAATCACATTCCTCCTACCGTCCCCACCCAATCACTCATTCTCAACAATCGCCCCGCACATGTCTCCCCGCCTGCCCGCCCCACCTTCGCAGCACCCGATAATCCTGCAAGCTCTTTGCCGCTCCGCCTGCGTTTCCGCGGCGCTCGCCCTCGCGTTTATTTATTCCGTGCGTGGGCGGCAGCGGGCGCTCTTCCCGAGCCGCGACCCCTTCGATCGATCGCCCCTCCCCCCGCCCCCCGCCCCCTCGCGGGCCGCGCGAGGCCACGTGCTGGCTATTAAAGAGCGCTCTCCACTTGACGACACGTCCCGACTCTGTCGCCGCCGCCGCCGCCGCCAGAGACCCTCTGCACCGCGCGACTCCGGACGCAGGCCGAACCACGGACTTCATGCACAGACAACGCTTTCATGGCCTGGGCTACCGCTGACTTTAGAAATAGTCTTCGACTGTATGACTATACGTAATCTTCGATTATGTAGATTCTCTAGCTTTTACTATTTTTATTACACAATATTATTTATATTACATATTATTATATTATTAATTATTATAAGATTATTAACAATTGTAAGATTATTAATTATTATTTATATTATTAATTATTATAAGATTATTAATTGTACATTATTATAATAAAAATAGTAAAAACTAGAGAATCTACATAATCGAAGATTACATATAGTTATGTAGGTGTCCGGGAAGGAAACGTCGAAACTTCGAAAATAAGCTCTTAAGACAATTCTAAGTATATGTAACGCAATAACCATTCAAGAGTTGGTTTGAAAAATTAATTTCTACGCAAAAATTTGCATCACGAAAACATAGAAACACTCCAGAAACATGTAAATTGATTAATATTTACGAAATAAATGAACATATTTGCTCAGACAGAAAAATTAAGCGAGAAATAAAAATGGAGTCGAATTGTGTGAATTGGGTGCTTTTTTTCTCGCTTAATTCTTCTTTCTGTACAAATATGTTAATTTCTTTTGAAAATAATAAACAATTTACATGTTTCTGGAGTGGTTCTACGCTTCTATATTGCAAATTTTTGTCTGGAAATCAATTTTTCAAAACAACGTCTGAGGGCTCATTGCGGCTCAACCGTTCCGAATATCCACGTAGTTTATTAGAGAAAATACGCTTAGAATTGTCTTAGGAGCTTCTTTTCGAAGTTTCGACGTTTCCTCCTCGGACATCCTGTATAAAAATCCGGTCTATATTCATGAACGCGGTATGTCCACCCTCTGGCAGTCGCACATGGCTCGGTGGCAGCGTTGCCGTTGAGCTGCAGCGTCGTCGCTGGACGAGCGGTCTGGACGGCGACGGCAGGATTTTCAACAGGGGTTTGTCAGCTAGGTCGAATTCAGTCGCTGTCTGGAGGAGAATTCTATTGGACGGCTGCTCAGATCAGTAGTTTTCCGTAGTTTCAACGATCAACACCAGGCGAATGACGGAGCAGTACCCTAACGAAAGGGCAGCGGAACCCAAACGACCTTTCCTTCCTCATCCTTGGCTCTTTCTGTCCCCTTACACACACACACTTATATGCACTGCACTAGTCCACACAGTGTAATAAAATATGTGGTGTAGCAGCTCTTATGGAATTCATCAGTAAACTGACAATAACCTTAGAAAGGATGGCTGGCACAGACACGATGGTTGTTAGAGCAGTAATGGAATTGGTCTTCTTTGTTTAATACGAAATGCAGACTTTCAAGGGCTTCCTACATTTACCTTTCCGATTCAATTTGAGTAATGAAGAACGGGAAAAGATATTGTGTACACCATGTTATCGTTTAATTGTCTATTATTAAGCGAACAATTAATTTGAATTAAACTACAGTACATAATTGAATATATAGCCGATTCCGGGTGACCGAGATCGCTAAAACAGAAGTGTCGTGGCGACCTTGGACCGAAGGACCATGGGTTCGAATCCCGCCTGGGGCATGATTGTGTGTGTGTGTGTGTGTGTGTTTCGTGATTGTATGTGTTGTCTACGCGTAATGTGCTTGTGTGACCCTTGTGGTTGGCGTCAGGAAGGGTATCCGGTCGTAGAAATATTGCAAAATCAATTTAAAAATGAAGTAGCGGAAAAATTAATAAAAAATGAGCCAGCGCCGATTCCGTAGTAACGGAAAAAAGGCATAATAATAATAATAATAATAATAATAATAATAATAATAATAATATAATATAATATAATGTCGGCCCCGTGGCCGAGATCACTAAAGCAGGAGTGTCGTAGCGATCTCGGACCAAAGGGATGCGGGTTCGGGTGCCGCCTCGGACCTGAGTGTATTTGTGTATGTCTGTATGTATGTGTGTGTCGTCCTTTCATCCCTCATTATCATAATTATTCCATCTTCCATACCCTCAGGGCTAACAATCCTGGGGGATAAAAAAGGGATCTAGCGTAATGCTGATCCAACCTGAAATACGCACGCTTCTATCTCCGGGCCTCGGAAGATGACTTGTAGCGTGGTCATAAATGGCCTATACGCAAAATAATAATAATTGAACATATTAGCGGGGTGTACCCCCCCCCGGCAGCGACGCCGGGGTTAATGACGAAAGAACACGTCATGTCCAGAAACTCTAAATACTCACTTACACTTATTGACTAATAATAACACTCGAAAAAGATTTTGCAACCGGCACTGTTTCAATTGGGTTTATTGCAGATATTTTCGTTTCTCCTTGTAATTATACAGCAGGATTAATTAGCTTAAAACGGTTTTGTAACTAATCATTGAAAAACAATGTTCAAATGTCGTTCTGTTTGTCTCGTTTCAACTGTATGCAACATTATGAACAGTGTTTTTTTTTTATTTGATTTCATGCGTTGATTCTTTTTTAACTTAGCGTTTTCAGTTATTAAAACCACCTCTTCATTCGACGACGCATCTAAAAGCTCACAGTGCCAAAAACCGTCAACAGATTTTCGGATATAATTCCATTATTTCCAATCATATTCCAAAAGGCGAAAAATGAATGTTGGTCAACAAACTCCACAGAGCTGTGATTAATATTGCAGAATAAATTAAAATTGTCACATCCGAATTAGTGTTTGCATTGAATAGAGGATTATTCACTGCAAAATTAAACTTATCGAATATGTTGTGTTTGCCAAAAACTAAATTGTGTACATAATTTAGTAGCAAAACGAAAACGCATTAACTATATACTAAACATGTATACTAGTCTTTAGCAATTTTATTTTTAATAAAAAATTAAAATTTATTTCTTTTTAACGAGTCACGACATTGAGAGCGATGATTATTTGAATTTATAATTATTAAAAAAATATATTAATATTTATTAATCAGAACACATTTCATATATTATTCGTCATAAACTCTATACGTATATTTTCAGCTATTTTTCCCTTTACCCTATTTTTAAAAAAAGTTTCAGTCTAATCATTCTTTCTTTCGAAACAATGGAAACTACTTTTTTCCACGCGGTAGGTAGAGATTATTTTTATTCATCGCGGTCTAACGATTAAAATCACAAACGGCAATCTACTTCCTGTGAAGAACAGTTACCTTCGCCCCCATAATTACTGTAGACGTTTGCTGACTTCGAGATATCCCTGACTGCGCGTCAACTACTGAGGTCATTAGTCCTCAGGGGGAGAAAAACATAAAAACTGTAAAACAAGATGGGAATAAAAATTATTATTATTTTTATTATTCAATAAAAATATGAATCATTAAAAAATGTGTTGTCTCCTCTAGTATTTCAACCATTATTAAGAATATTTGTTAACGAGAATTATCATTCATGTTTAGCAATTATTAATAAGTTTAACATGAATATTATTCTCTTGAACTTATTAAAAATAAATTAATAAGTTTACTCTTATCTACTTCACAGCATTACATATTACGTAGCACGAATAATAATTACATTGTATAATTTTTTTTATACTATATGCCATTTCTTTTGAGAAAACTGACTTTTGAGACTAATGTTTATAAATAAATATACATGTATAATCGGTGCAAACCTTGCTTTATAACTTCGCGGACTCGTAACCCGATCTGCATGACGTACCTTCTGCCAAATGTCGATCAGATTCCGAACAACCACGTACCATTGGCACGGGGCGCTCGTATCAGATGTCGAAGACAATAACCCGTTAAACAGGTACTTCATTATTTCACCACGGCACGTCCGCTAGGGGAAGGGGGTGGGTGGGGAGGGCATTGACGAGCCGGCGAAAAGGCTGACAATCGCCCACAAAACATCCGCCAATCGCCCCCACCCCCCACTCCCACCCTGTTCAGCCGCGAGGCCCTGCACAACGGTGTGGAACGTGTGCTGCATTTGGGAAGTGGACTCGGCACCGCTCAATGGACTCATGATGGAGGACTAATTGTTGGCTCGATCGCGCAGATGGACTCTAGTCAATTGTCGAAGCCGTTGACTGAGTCGAAAAGAGTGGCAATGGATATACAATTTTGTGAGTGACCATGAAAGAGGGTTAACAGAATTTTACATTTTGATAATTAAATTCAGCATTCAGCATTACCGCATTTAAACGTATCAGTTATTTTTTACATTGCCTACATTTCGTATAATTATTTCTATTAATATTTTTGTGTATAATTAATTATCTTTCGTAGTGTAATATGCATACGAGTAATATTACTGATTTCCTAGATAATATTTATGTTAACAATTAATGTGCTGACGATAAGAATTTTAAATATCCCATTACATTTCGCTCAATAAATTTTGTAATTGATCTCCGTGCCCTTCAATGGACTCACGATCCTAACAAACGTGCCACGGAACCCGTGTGATCTTTCCTCCTATTCCTTGTGCTATCCTCACCCCTTACATACACAGATTTACACTCACATGCACTACATTAACATACAAATCAGCAGATCAGTAGGAACCTTAAAGCTTGTCCCAGACAGAGCGGTGCTCCACTGTGGAGAAATACCTGGTTGAGGGGAAACCTCGTTAGTCGACAGGTCGGTCGTCGCCGGATCGCACCATCCAGTGGGGGAAGGTCGTTGTCACTTCCCGAAGAAAAACATGCGCTACACATACGGTACTAATGACCTTAGCAGTTGGCGTGCCCGGAATCACTAATCAATCAATCAATCAGCTATTACAGCTCAAGGTTTGCCATATCTTTCAGCGCACAAATCTGTACCCCCTTGATCAGTCTTGCCTCCTTTGATAAGTCTTGTCATTTATTTTGGAAGTGACTTTGCAACTCGCATACAGTTTTCCGTTGCCTACTCTGCACCAGAGACTCTAGATCTCTGCACAATGATAAAATATCACCCTTTCAATGCTTTGACACTACAATTTACATAATATATTCACAAACTATACCGGGCGTTCCAAAATGAACAACTTAAATGGCGAACTTGCAATATAAAACAATACTGAGTAATAGATAATACATCGAGAGATGGCTCAGTGCATCAAATGATGTCACTGCTGTTCCTCTAACCGGGAGGCCCTAGGTTCGAATCCCGACGGCTGCAGGATTTTCGACCTTGCCAGCTAGGTCGAATTCAGTCACTGTCTGGAGGAGAATTCTAGTGGCCGGCTGCTCTGATCGGTAGTTTTCCGTGGTTTCTCCCATCAACACCAGGCGAATGCCGGAGCAGTACCTACAAACGGGTCAAGGACCGAGCGTGATCTTTCCTTCCACATCCTTGTCCTATTCTCTCCTCTTAAACACACACACACACACACACACACACACACACACACACACACTAAAACGCACTACACTAACACGCACTACACTACCACGCAAGCCGGGAGACCGGTCAGGAGCTTAGACCGTGTCCCGGCTGGGGCGGGGCCCCGCTGGTGGGAGATACCTAGTGGAGGGGAATGCCCCGCTAGTCGACGGTAGGTCGGCGCCAGATCTTGCCATCCAGCGGGGAAAAGATAACCGCAACCTCCCGAGGAAAAAAACACACACTACACTTACGGGACTAATGACTTACGTAGTTGACGCGCCAGGAATCACGAACTATCAGTCAACAGATAATACGCATTCATATTGTATCCCGTGTTTGCCTGCAATTCAAATTCCACATCCGAGGGTTCGGGAGTATTTTGGAGTAGCTCTTGCAGTCGACCTTGTCAATAAGTGATAGGATTGGGTTTTTTCGCGTAATGTGCAGCCATACTCAATTCGTTGTTGTATCTAATACAGTTTCTAAAAGCCAATATAGCAGTAATGAGCCAAACTAGCAGTAATGATCCAAGAGTATCAGACACAATGTTTATTTAAAATTAAAAACACAATTAGTCATACATATTTTCTGCAATTATATCCCATCATCTTTACAGAAAAGATAAGTAAACAAATAAAATTAGCATATGAAATGAGATTAACCTAAAAATAAATAGAACTAGATACAAAATGAAGAATGTAAAATCTATAGAAATGGAATACATATCTATGTATCAGTAAAATAGCAGTAATACTGTAGAGAATACTGACTTTAGAATTCAATTCGGGACAACTGAAAGACTGACTTGGAATAAAATGCAACGAAATAAAGCATATGAACAATTTTCAAAAATAAATATTGTGCTCTCAAACTGAAACGAATGCTGTGCTTCTAAAACACCCATGGACGCTATGCCAACCGGACGAAGTTTGCGAGTTGGCTCCTGAATCAATCCATTCAGTAGCTTGTTACCAGCAGGGAATTCCCCAGTTTTACGAATAATTCTTGCTCCAAAACAACACGCTCAAACTGTTTACGCACAAATTAGAAGAAAATTATTGTCTGCTTTCCTAAGTACTGATCCTAATCTGTACTAAGGAAAAGCTTGTTTCATTAAAACTTGCGCCCCGAAAATTTTCTCTCTCCCACTGCGTACCCTGGCTACATCAACACAAAACATCCCTTACGTTGATACAATATCAATCCATCCTACGTCCATACAAGTAAAATCCGTGCCCTCACAACTCTTAAGTGCCCCTTCAGATACAGCAAAAACGCACTCTGGTGTCCCATCCCGTCCCCTTGCCTTCCACGTAATCGTGGAGACATTGTTAAAACTTTCGTAGATCACACGTAGAAAAGTTTAATGAAATTTCTCTTAAAAATAGTTTTCTTTTTTTCTTTTAAGAGTGTAACTATAATTAAAGCGGATTAACAAAAATCCGAAAGGTCCATTTTGACTGATTCTAATCTGTACTGAGGGAAACCTTATTTCATTAAAACTTGCCCAGCTAAAAATGCCGCTCTCCCCTTCTCTATATCTTCTCTATATAAAAGTTCTCTATATATTCTTCTCTATATAAAAGAAATCCTAACTTCCGTTGATACACTAAAATCCCGTCCACATGCATCCTACGTCTGTACAACTAAAATACGCTTCGTCACAATTACTAAGCATCACCGAGAACACAAGCAGGGTTGCCACCTTCGAAGAACACATGACCCGAAGATCACTAATCAACGGGGGGGGTGAGTTAGCAAAAAGTAAATACAAAAATTTACAATCAACATTTATTTAAAAAATATATGCCTTTTTACGATTAATTATTTCCTGATACCATACTGATTTTGCCACGCAGTCCAAGTTTTTTTTATTTATAAAGAGCCATGACTATGAAAACATTCGATAAAATTAATTTATTAAACATAGACTAAATTTTCTTAAATGAAAAAAATACATTTAATTTCATTTTTTATTTGACCCGGAGGCTTTAAAAAGTAACCCGGAGCCCAGAAATCACTCCTGAAACCCGGAATAACCCGAAGTAGCCCGGAGGCCGGAAATCGCTCCTGACACCCGGAATAACCCGAAGGAGCCCAGAGGCCGGAAATCGCCCCTGAACCCCGGAGTAACCTGAAGTAACCCGGAGCCCGGAAATCACTCCTGAAACCCGGAATAACCCGAAGGAGCCCAGAGGCCGGAAATCGCCCCTGAACCCCGGAGTAACCTGAAGTAACTCGGAGCCCGGAAATCACTCCTGAAACCCGGAATAATCCGAAGTAATCCGAAGCCCGGAAATCACACCTGAAACCCGGAGTAACCCGAAGTAACCTGGAGGCCGGAAATCGCTCCTGAAACCCGGAATAACCCGAAGTAACCCGGAGCCCGGAAATCACTCCTGAAACCCGGAGTAACCCGAAGTAACCCGGAGCCCGGAAATCACTCCTGAAACCCGGAATAACCCGAAGTAGCCCAGAGGCCGGAAATCGCCCCTGAACCCCGGAGTAACCTGAAGTAACCCGGAGCCCGGAAATCACTCCTGAAACCCGGAATAACCCGAAGTAGCCCAGAGGCCGGAAATCGCCCCTGAACCCCGGAGTAACCTGAAGTAACTCGGAGCCCGGAAATCGCTCCTGAAACCCGGAATAATCCGAAGTAATCCGAAGCCCGGAAATCACACCTGAAACCCGGAGTAACCCGAAGTAACCTGGAGGCCGGAAATCGCTCCTGAAACCCGGAATAACCCGAAGTAACCCGGAGCCCGGAAATCACTCCTGAAACCCGGAGTAACCCGAAGTAACCCGGAGCCCGGAAATCACTCCTGAAACCCGGAATAACCCGAAGGAGCCCAGAGGCCGGAAATCGCCCCTGAACCCCGGAGTAACCTGAAGTAACCCGGAGCCCGGAAATCACTCCTGAAACCCGGAATAATCCGAAGTAATCCGAAGCCCGGAAATCACTCCTGAAACCCGGAGTAACCCGAAGTAACCTGGAGGTCGGAAATCGCTCCTGAAACCCGGAATAACCCGAAGTAACCCGGAGCCCGGAAATCACTCCTGAAACCCGGAGTAACCCGAAGTAACCCGGAGCCCGGAAATCATTCCTGAAACCCGGAATAACCCGAAGTAGCCCAGAGGCCGGAAATCGCCCCTGAACCCCGGAGTAACCTGAAGTAACTCGGAGCCCGGAAATCGCTCCTGAAACCCGGAATAATCCGAAGTAATCCGAAGCCCGGAAATCACTCCTGAAACCCGGAGTAACCCGAAGTAACCTGGAGGCCGGAAATCGCTCCTGAAACCCGGAATAACCCGAAGTAACCCGGAGCCCGGAAATCACTCCTGAAACCCGGAGTAACCCGAAGTAACCCGGAGCCCGGAAATCACTCCTGAAACCCGGAATAACCCGAAGTAGCCCAGAGGCCGGAAATCGCCCCTGAACCCCGGAGTAACCTGAAGTAACTCGGAGCCCGGAAATCGCTCCTGAAACCCGGAATAATCCGAAGTAATCCGAAGCCCGGAAATCACTCCTGAAACCCGGAGTAACCCGAAGTAACCTGGAGGCCGGAAATCGCTCCTGAAACCCGGAATAACCCGAAGTAACCCGGAGCCCGGAAATCACTCCTGAAACCCGGAGTAACCCGAAGTAACCCGGAGCCCGGAAATCACTCCTGAAACCCGGAATAACCCGAAGGAGCCCAGAGGCCGGAAATCGCCCCTGAACCCCGGAGTAACCTGAAGTAACCCGGAGCCCGGAAATCACTCCTGAAACCCGGAATAATCCGAAGTAATCCGAAGCCCGGAAATCACTCCTGAAACCCGGAGTAACCCGAAGTAACCTGGAGGCCGGAAATCGCTCCTGAAACCCGGAATAACCCGAAGTAACCCGGAGCCCGGAAATCACTCCTGAAACCCGGAGTAACCCGAAGTAACCCGGAGCCCGGAAATCACTCCTGAAACCCGGAATAACCCGAAGTAGCCCAGAGGCCGGAAATCGCCCCTGAACCCCGGAGTAACCTGAAGTAACTCGGAGCCCGGAAATCGCTCCTGAAACCCGGAGTAACCCGAAGTAACCCGGAGCCCGGAAATCACTACTAAAACCCGGAGTCTCCGGGTCAAACCCGGAGAGATGGCACCCCTAAACACAAATGAAAGGGCGGATTATACGAAACGGCATCGTTGCGATTTCGCTCGGATCGCTCTGTTTCCCGTTTCTTCTCTACGCTCAAAGAGCGCAAAAACGCACTCTGTGTCCTCCCCCTCCCCCTCACCGAGCGCCCAATTTACATGGGCGAAATCAGGCCATCATATCGGGCCGTGCCGCCCTGAGTGCGAGCTTCATGCATTTTAATGCACGCGCCCCCCCCTCCACCCCACTCCCACCCCCACGCCGACGGGCGATTCGCACCGGAACAGTAGTCGCCAACGCGCCGAAAAGAAGAGTCAAACAATGCGTAATAAATTATGCAACGCGACGCGGATGCGATGGCGACCGGCCGGGCGTGGCGCGGCGCTTTTCTTTTTTGTTGCGTTGGTCGCACTGCGCGCGGGCGTTCCGGCTGTCACTGGGTGAATGCGATTGCCGTCATGCGTTGAGCGAAACCGGAGAGGGATGTTAGTTGTTTCATGCTCTTTCTCTCTCCATATAACGCGTTAAGAAGGGGTGACGTTTTGTTGACAAATTTATAAGAAACCAAATGAAACAAAATACTGTGAGGGTGCTACTGCTGGATTGGCAATTATACCACAATCGTGCAGCCAATAGATTTAACCCTCCGGCGGGCGCGTCCCATCATTTCCCACCAGCAGGAGCGTGCGGCACTCCGTATTTACCGCATTTATCAACTTCGATTTTCGCGTCAATAGTTATTTTTTTTCTGTTATTAAATGTGAAGGAAATATTCTTTATTAACGTTTTTATACATTTTATTTCATTATAACTAAGTACCAAACGAAATAACAATATTGATAAAAATCTGATCCTTCACTCATTCCTTTCGTGTCTTGGTACCTGTAACATGTCGGGGAATGAATACGGTGCAAACGTGGCTTCTAATGTTTTTTCGGGAACAAGGGATTTAAATTTGAATCAGTAGTTAGTACTCCAAAATCTGTGTCACAAAGCTCAATAACAAAATAGGAGAAGGGATTCTAATGGATAAAATACGCAAATATTGTACTTACATGACAAGGCGCGTGCGGTACGGACTGCCGCAACCGTTGCAGTGTTCGAATTACTAACGAATAACGGTCGATTGTCAATGTCTAATATCGTGATTTGAGTGTCATCCGGTTCAAAATATAATGAATGAAGAATAACTATGAGCTCAACAGTGCGACATCAATTATTTACATGAAATCAACAAAAATGTAAGAATGCGGCACTGAGCCCCGCTACGCGCCCGCCTGAGGATTAAGTCGTCATCGTCGGCATTTCTATTTTCTACCCTCATGTTTCATTAATACTTCAAAAAGTATTAATAAAGAATCTCATAACTCACGTACACAAACATTACGCATGAATGTACTCGAACGGCGCAATTCGGAAAATCAGTACTTTTCGGCAGAGCCCCTGGCGGCATGTAGTGGCAACTCGTACAGAAAACTTGAAAATATGTAAAAACAACTTTACTTTTTACAGTTTTATACCTTTTCCACTTCAAAATGAGAGCAAACAATATCAAATTGGATACTAGCACCTCAAAGCGAGAATAAACACACGCACATTGGGTTTAAACGCAAGCAATTGTAGACGCAACAATTTCAAATCGAGAAAAAAACAAAGTTGAATCGCCTAGAGTTTCATTTGTTGATGTTATCCAAACTAACCTAAGTTTTTCCATGTAACGGAAACGTAATTGCGTTTTTATGATTTACATAAAGAGAAAGGAAGATGAAAGGAACAAAATACATATTTGAGCAGTGTATAATAATAATGGAGACAGGAGAGGGCTCGCTGATACTTTTTGAGTGAAGAGAACAACTACATACTGTAGAGGTAAAATGTCAAGAAGAAATATCACGAAAAAGGAGTGGGCGAAGAAAAGTGAAAATTACAGAGAAACGCAGGGATTGGATGGTTCAGTACATAGAGGAAAATCACAGGATTACGTTAAAAGAACTGAAACGTAAGTTAGAAGATCAGCATCAAGTTATTGCTTCTACGGAATGTTTGCGTCAACATTCGCATGGTTTAATGTTGACGATAAAATACATTCGTTTAGAGCCACAGAAAATCAGCAGCTATACAAATAAAAGAAAACTATACGAACAAGTGTTACGTTTCGTTTAGGAGTTATTTAACGACATAGATTCAAAAGGCTGCCGAGTGTGTTGCAGGTTGCATTTGACGTGAATATTTAGTTTTGTTCTACAGGGCCATGTAGTGGAATTACAACAGAATTAAGAACAAATAAACCTTCTGGGTGAAAAATCACATAGACGTGCCAACTTTCATAGAGATCTGTCCAACAGTGTCGGCATTTTGCTCTTATAAACACAAAACCTTGCCCGCGCCAGAGGCCCTTGCCCTATTAGGGATTAAACGAGCTATTAATAATAATAATAATAATAATAATAATAATAATAATAATAATAATAATAATAATAATACAAATTCAAACTGATCGCACGATAGCGGCAAACAAACCGGTTATTGTTATCCGGGATTTGGCGAAAAAATCGTGTTTACTTATCGATGTTGCTGTACCTTGCGATCAAAACGTCGTTACCAAGGAGGTAGAGAAACGTCTTAAATACAAGAGTTTGGAAATCGAGATCAGCCGAATGTGGGGGGTAAAAACACAGGTCGTCCCGATAGTAATCGGAGCTCTGGGATTTGTTCCGCAAAATTTGAGTAAGAACTTGTCTAAACTCCCTGGTAATTCGAAAGACTGGGAAGTGCAAGAAATAGCTTTATTTGGAACAGCCCACATTTTGCGTAAAGTATTGTAGAGGCACTGATATTCACCGAATCTGCTCCTTAGGTAGCTGGTTGCAACCTGGAGTAGATTTTATATTCAGCCGACTCATAAGATCTTTAGTCGTGATGTAATGGAATAATAATAATAATAATAATAATAATAACATATACCAATATTCATTTTATATGTATATATATATATATTTATAGATTATTGTAATTATTAGTAATATTATTACAGTAATTGATGTTGTAATTCGCGAAGAGTGGCCGGCGCGTGAGCGGGGGGGGAAGGGAAGTCCCTGGGTGTCGGGGGGGGGGAGGGGAGGCGTGGCCGGGAGGGATTACGCCGAGCTCCCCTTCGCAGCGCCTCCCGCGGGGATTGGCCGCGTTATTAGGGATTACACTATTGACAGCGCCCCTCGCGACTCCTGCCCTGCCGCCGCCCACGCGCCACCCCTCGCTCTTTCACGCTCTCCTCCGCGCCACCGGGGCGGGTCACCACGAGGCCTTGGGTCCCACTCCCGACGACGGACGATTTTTCGACACTAGCTACATACACTAAGTGATCAAAAGTATCCGGATACGTGGCTGAATAGTACATTATGAAATGATGATGTAATGATGGGTATTAATACACGAGTGTGATATTACGATACGAGCGAGTATCGTGAACTTCACACGAGTGTATTAATACTCATTATATCTAGTTTAATACGGTACTTTTTCCAAGACTCTTTTAGGTTAAACTTTTACATTCAATCGTTTCGTGGCAGTTGATTCAGCCAAGGCCACCTAGCGGACAGCTGCCTAAATCTACCCTCGCGTGCTGCCGCAGGTGGCTGTGGTTACCTGTCCGCCTGCGAGGGAGTACTGCGCTAGTCAAATAGGATCAAAGTGAAATTACGATCCAATTTATTTTAAATAATATTCCACCAAAAATACTAATAATAATGTAAATTAAAACTACTGATCATAATATAATATCAGATGCAATGTTAATGTACACAATCGAACGAAACATTTGCTAAAACGATTCTCAATGATAAATTGTCAATACTTGGTTTGTAAACGTCTCTGTGATTGGTCAAGAACCTGTATCATAATGAAAACTGTATCGAAATGACTATCATTATGCAACTGGTTACAGCCATCAAGTGACAGCATTATACAATGGGAGTAGAAAAATGGCATCAGTTCGTGGCGTCCTTCATCGGTAATGCTGGAATTCAATAGGGTGTTGACCCACCCTCAGCCTTGATGACAGCTTCCACTCTCGCAGGCTTGCTTTCAATCAGGTGCTGGACGCTCTCTTGGGGAATGGCAGCTCATTCTTCATGGAGTGCTGCACTGAGGAGAGGTGTCGATGTAGGTGAGTGAGGCCTGGCACTAAGTTGGCGATCCAAAACATCCCAGAGGTGTTCGATAGGATACAAATCATGACTGTGTGCAGGCCAGTCCATGACAGAGATGTTATTGTCGTGTAACCACTCCGCCACAGGCCGTGCAATATGAAGAGGTGTTCGACCGTGTTGAAAGATGCAATCGCCATCCCCAAATTGCTCTTCAACAGTGGGAAGCAAGAAGGGGCTTAAAACATCACCGTAGTCCTGTACCGTGATAGTGTCACACAAAACAACAAGGGGTGCAATCCCCCTCCACATCATAACACCACCGCCTCCAATGTCAGGATACTTTTCATCACATACTGTACATACGTAGATTGAATTCAGCCGCTCTCAGGAGGAGAATTCTAGCGGCCGGCTGCTCTTATCGCTAGTTTTCCGTCATTTCTTCGATCAACACCTGCCGAATGCCGGAGCAGTACTCTAACAAACGAACGGCGCATGATCTATTCTTCCTCTTTCTTGTCCTTTCCTTTCCACTTAAACACACACACACACAAACGTACATGCACTGCACTACCACACATGCCGGAAAGAGGCCGGGAGGTTAGTACTTGACCGCCTGGGGCCGTGTCCTGGCAGGAGAGGTCACTGGAGGGAGAAATCGTACACGGTCACTGGACGTTCAGGTTGTCACATCATCCAGTGTCCATCATCCAGTCATAGGCCATCTACCACATCATCCAGTGAAAGGAGGGGCACCTCTAGCTCCCGCGATAAAACATTCACTACACTAACGGGACTAATGACCATAGCAGTTCACGTGCCCGGAAACTACAATCGATGAAACCTCTCGAGCACGAAATTCTTCGCTGGAGGGGTGAACAGGAAACAAGATGGGTGGGTGTACAGGAAATAGATGCCTTTGTCGCTAATGCTCCAAGATAAACCGAAAATGGTGTTTAACGTACGAAGAAAGCTAACGAGCGACTTATATTTATGTAGGTTTAATAATCATTATTTTGGAAATAATTATTTGCTACCTATCATTCTAACTAAAATTATCACATTTATGCCAATTTACCTCACAATGGAGATGGTCTCCTAAAATCGCGTTTGTATGATATGTCTGAGATTAAGTCGGACGGAGGCTCTACTGCAAAAGCAAACGGTGGTCACTTTCCACCAAAATCCCCAGCGTATACGTAGCCAAAGTTCAATTGATTTGCTCTTTCTTAAAGAAAAAGAATGCGCCTATAAACAACTGTTGGCGCTTTGGAGTAACAGTTGGCACTCTAGAAGTAAAGATTACCATTATAACAATAATTTATCAATAAACGGCAACAAATTTAGTTTCCTCCTTTTTGGTTTGTGCACATCAAAATCTACCATAATGAATGTTTGGTTTTCTGGAATGAAATAAGATATATCCAAGTGTACGATAATTTTGAAATGGGTAAATAAACAAGCTGTCAAATTATTATCAATTTCGATGGTGATTGCAACTATATCGACAATAGATTTGAGGGCACACTACTGCAATAAATTAATAAAAACAAGATCAAGATATACGAATTTTTAGACATTTTTTTCGCGATATTCCATTTTGAATATGTTTTGCTTATTTCACTGGGTATTGGCAGTAACTCCATTCCCAGAAAGGAAATTGTTGCTTGATGCATCACCTTTGTTAAAGAGATCAAATTACAGCTATCCCTTTGAACTGATAGACTCCCAAAGAGAGTTAAGGCTGCACTTCCGGGTGATTGAGCGCGGACGCACATAGGCAACGAATTGGCTTTTTTTTCACAGAAGAATCAGCGTTGATTATATCATGGCGGGAGCAAGCGGGAGTGTAAAGCAAATGAAACTGCGATTCGCGAGTAATTGTTTGTTCTGCGCGGGTCAGCTCCAAAACGATTACAAGGCCCCGCTTTCCGAGCGAATCCTGTCTAGCCTCTTCAACCATTGATCGCGTCGATCCGGCGTAGGCCCCGATGGAACTCAAAATTGCTCGTATAAGTCCCTTGATCCGCATCCTTTTTAATTTTTTTAATTCTGTAAACACCCGACGCACCGAGAGCAAACAAGTTGTGTTTGCTCAGTTTCGTTGGTGAACTATTCAATCTCTCGTAATCTGTTGGCGTTTGTATGAGATGGGACCGCTATTATCGTGCTGAAAGGGATGAGTCCGTGGATTCGGGGCAAATGCGACCTCACGAATTGTGAAAAAAAGTTGAACTCTAGAGAAGGAGCCAGATATAAAATGTTCGTCACTTCTATTAAGTTCCAGATACAACAAAATATTTAATTAAATATTATAATAATATTCATAAGTTAAGTCTTTATGTGAAACTATATTTGTTTACAATTTCGAAAATATATTGCAGAATAGAAGAATGAAATCGCTTTATACAAAACGCAAGTAGATAACAGTGAAAAAGATATGAAACTGCAAGAATCTATATCTACACGAGTTAAAATTTTTAGGATAAAAGCAGAATTTTCGCAAAAAAATAGAATTTTTGCCGCAAACAATACAGTGCTTACGGTAATGAGTTTACATGCAAGCTCCGCGACACACATGAAATGATTCTGAAATTTCTGACTTTATTTTGTCACCAAACATTCAATTTTTTACACGCTTACATTGTTAAAATCTGTCTATCTAACAGAGATATCGGAAGTGCGGGATCAGGGCAGTGAGTTTCTCATTGTTATGGATATTTCGGAATATTTTATCCCACTTCTGTCTTTAGTAGAGGTGTACTGACACCGGATGTCTGAAACACGTTTGTTTCTCTACACATAGTACTGTGTCTTTTTTTTACATTTGTTGCGACATTACGCAATGGCGTTGGCCCAACACCTATAAAAATATCCCTAAAGATAATACCAAATCTTTACAGAACAACATTAATTCCTTAATTAATGATTGGCACAAAAAACAATACATCTCTATAAATGAAAACAATTCACTAATACGTCACAATGGTGTCATCCCAAAATTATATACTTTACCTAAGATCCATAAGCAACCTTTATCTATGAGACCTATTGTAGCAGGAATCAATAGCCCTACTTACAGATTAGCCAGATTCTACCATCAAATTTTAAGCCACATTACAGGGAAAACGTCGAGTCATGTTAGTAATGCTCTGCAATTTAAAAAATGCATTGATTCTATATCGATTCCTCCTGGATATATAGCCTCTGCTCTTTGGATGTTAAGTCTTTATATACCAACATCCCAATTGAATTATTTGATAATATTATTAAAGAACATTGGCCTGACTTTAGTAAAAAACCATTTTAAATAATAACGCATTTTCTTTCAACAAAAAAATTTACCTTCAACCCTTTGGATTAGCAATGGGGTGTTCTGTTTCCTCTGTACTTGCCAATCTAATCATGGAACAAATAGAAGTCTTCTGCTTCTTCCAAATTCAATTCCATGTCTTATTTTATTATAGGTACATGGATGACTTGATTACTTGTTTACATCAATCCAATGTCGACACTTTGGTCGACTTGCATAACAAATTCCACCCCAGGTTAATCTTTACCACAGAATTTGAGAACGACAATAGAGAAATTAGTTTTTTAAATCTTAAATTAATTGTTAAGCAAATAAAATTATAACAGACTGGTATCAGAAGCCAACCGTTTCAGGAAGAGTTCTAAATTATCTATCCAAGCACTCTAAGAATCAAAAAATAGCCATGGTTTACAATCTTGTAGATTCCGCACTAAATTTAGCTAATCCTGAATTTCACAATAAAAATCTAAAGATAGTCGGAAATATCCTGAAAAACAATCTCTACCCATCTTTCTTTATTAATAAATATATACAAAAAAGATTAACACGAAATTCAAAGCAATTACCAGCAATAAAAATTTACGAATACCCTTACCATTTTATGAACCTGTCAATGATAAAATAAAGCCTATTTCAGAAAATACAATTTAGATATTGTATTTTACAATCTAAATAAGACTAGCCATCTTTATGACAAGCAGAAAGATAAACCTAAACTAGGAGATAAATCTAATCTTGTATACCATTCCTTGCAATGATTGTCAGCAGGTGTACATTGGGGAAACTGAACAATATATTAGCAGACGGATATACCAATATAAATATGACATCAACAAAGATGCAGATTTATATACCTCTTTGACCAAACATAGGACAGAACTTAACCACTCCATTGCATTTGATAAAGTCAAAATTTTGCATCATGAGAAACAAACAAAAAAAGGCTAATTGCCGAAATGTTATATATCATATTAAATAATGCGATGAACACAAAAAGTGACGTACAGAAACTGAACCAAATTTATAAGACGTTAATACTGCAAGCTCCGTTAATACAGCAACTTCCATAATTGTATTTTTTTGCCAATCCCATATGTTCATTCTATTATTTGAAATATTTATAATTTATATAATTCCTTAACATACCTAAATGTGCTGCTCTCCATAATTGCCAAATGTAACTACTTGATTTGACAAGTCTTCAACGTTTTTGTGATATGTAATGCTTTGATGTAAAAGCAATGTAAATATTTATCTAGAAAATTTTAAATTCTATTATTTTATGTTCATTTGTATACCATTGTCAACCGTTGCCATTGTATTGCTCTTGACAAGGCACGTACTAAACGTGCGAAACGTTGAGCCATAAATAAATGTTTTTGAAGTTTTAATTCCTGAAGTCAGTATTGATTGATCCTTTATGGTCAAAATATATATTTATTCGTACCATCTACGCCTCCAACAACAAAGAAACATTTATTTTTATATATTAGATATATTGTTAAAAAATTCTTGGAAACAAAACATATTAAAAATATATTGTGGATGTTAATACAGTGAGGAGCATCCTAAATGTTCCAGAAATTATGTTTAAGAAAATAAATTAAATGCTGAGATGTACACATTGTGAGAATGCCATAAAACACAGTTCTCTAATGTCTCTTGGCAAATTATGTCGAATACAGAAAATGGAATGAATAGAGTAACATCTTTTGTATGTAATACATTTTGCTGAGCGTATGTGCATCATTTACTTGCCTAATATCTGCATAAATAAATGTAAACCAATAGCATTTAGTTAATTGAAAGTTGTTTATTTAAATTCTCTTTTAAATTTAATTAGTTTTTGAAGCAGTACGGTATAAATATCAGGTAAAGTTATTAATTGTGTTGACCAATTATTTGCATCGAAATAGAATCTCGAAATCATGTTCTCAGTTGTGTCCTGTCCTTTGCAATTCATGTTGCGAATGGAACTGTGTCGAAACATTTTCAACCAATGTTAGTAATTTAGTTCTGAAGCACGGCAAGTTGTTCTGATGATAAGTGTGATGGAAAAGGAAATACATACTGCTTCCAAGACCTTTAAACTAACAGAACATTATACCACTTCTCTCGAGAACTGTTTTCATTTTGGAAATTACACAATCCATGCACAGCTCGTATAAATAATAAGTTTTAGAATCCATTAAAATTATATCTCGTTATTTTCAGCAGTTTGAAATGAAATGGGAAAGTAAATTAATTTGTTGATAAACGTGTACTGATCATCCCATAGTCGCAATCTGCCCAATGGCATGCTTTGAGTTTCCAAAGCATGCCATCCTCTTTCTTGAAATTTGTGCTGGATACTAATTTCAAAATGAAGTTTTAAAATGTTCTCTCTAAAATTTCTCATCTGCTAAAATTACTTTTTATCTAAATCATTGCTTACCGTATTTCCTCTTGCCCCTATTGTTTTCTTGTGATTTCCGAAGACATTTTCAGTTGCAATGCAATGCGAAAGCAAAACAAATACTTCACATTTTTAGAATAATCTTAATCGTTCTTGTTACTTATTAAGTACTTTTATCCTCTTCACTGTGGATGATAACGTTATTCTCTTTTGCTTCCAAACTGCCATACTCAAATGTATTAGAGAGACTCAAAAATATGATAAATAAAACGTTTTAAACTACAAATATTTATTGACCTTTAAGAAATGCAAAAGAGTAGTTTACATTCTCCTATGTAGATTCCAATTTCTATGTAGTACCTAAAAATTATTCGAGGAAACAGTTATTTTGCCAGCAATACTATCGAATAAATTGCCGATGCATGTACGTTTTTAATTATATCAGAATATAATTAAAACATTGTATGACATATATAAATGTAACCTTGCTTTGTTGATAATTAATTCATAATTCAACTATTTATATTAAAAGGGAAAGGTAGGTACTTGGGAGCTTAAGAAACTTCGCGCAAATTATCATCTTCCCCAATGCGTCACAAATGGTTTTTACAATTTGGAACAAGTAAACTGCAAAAAGGATATGTATCTGCACATTATTTCTACACTGTAACTTTCATATTATCCAACACATTATCTCGTAGTATGGCCAATTACAAATAAATAAATTTTAACATATTTTCTAACAATTAAGTAGTAATCTTAATACCCAAATAACTTATAATTACCTACTTGAATGATCCGTATAATTAGAAATTTCACAAGGTTCCTGCCTACTATAATATAATATTTTACAGTGACTTTCCATTTCCTGAAATGAATGTTAATGAATTTTGCGAAGTTAGTTAGTTAATGCCTTATTTTACGTGGCGAGACTCGGGCCATCAGGCCCGCTCTTTCGTCTGACCACGCAAATTTCACTACGCTCCTTTCACCACCTAGCGGAGAAATAAGGGTACTATCTCGGGCGACGAAACAGGCAATTTGAATTTAGCTCAGAGGCTTCATTGAGGCTTGAGGATCTTTTACATGCAGTAAATCTACTACATGGGACAGCCGGCTTTACTCCCCCTCCGAAGGAAGGCGTACGAAGGATTTTTTCGCCCTTAAAAATCCACGTCTTCGATCGGGTTTGAACCCGCAATCTTGGGTACAATAATCCGATACGCTGACCGCATCCGCGCATATCATCCGCATCCGCGAGTAAAATATTCCAACGATTCTGTCAAATGTACTCAGAATTAATCACATTAGGTTGACTATTATTTCGAGAAATAGAAGCACATTGAAATTCGATTATGGCGCTAACGTGAAAGCGCAAATGTATTTGGAATATTTGCAGACGCCAGAAACGCGTGTTCAAATCGGGCTCGTGGTTGGGGAATCACTGAATGAGTATATTTCGCCCAGCAGAACACTGTTATGCTTTGGCGATCAGTATTCTCATTCACAGCTGCAGAATTGGAGATCATTTCGTCGGCGAAAATGTTACCGACAAACCGAAAGGCAACATTTATGCGTATTGTAATCTGAATAGGAAGTTATCACCATTATTTACCAAAGTGCTACATCTTTTTCCATGTGCGTGTAAATTGGAGCACACAATCTATTACTCGTTGCAATACTTAGTTATCAAAATAGTACAGAATTATCATTAACAGCGTTTTCAATGAACTTTTCAAATAATTAGAGAATGAAAGGACGTTTCTCTATTTGGGAAAAGAGTTTCTGGGAATGGCACACGGTACCTTGTAGTTATTAGACGTTTTTTATGAGGTTTGACTTTCCAATTCTCCTACGGCCAATTTGGCTTACTTCAACTATAAGTAAGAAATAATCACTCACGTTGAGTTATAAAGACACAAATTCTTATATCTTATATGCAACTGAATGACATTGTTCCACAGCGCGGCATAAGTTTCATATCTCTTGCACAGTGATTAAAATGTCACTGTTTCATTGTTTCTCGGAGGCAAAAGGAGCCACTGGTATTCATGTCTTTCTGAAAGACCGCAGCCTGACAGGGACACAAAACAACTTTGTAAATGCGGTGACAAACGAAACAATTAATTATTTCTGTGAGACCGCCAACGTTCCCTGCAAAAAGGTAATATGCAAACGACAGGTGCTAGAGACGTCGCATTCGCCTTGGAGACGGCGCAGCCACAATTCATTCATTAGGTGCGGACAGACCGGTTACCACAACTTCAATTTCCATCACATAAAGTTCTCTTTTGCTTTATTCTTTTGGATCAATTTTTTAAAGTAATCTAAAAATAATGATTATATTACACAAACTTATCACATCGCACATGTCTGGAGTAATTTTTACCAAAAAGATGAACTTATCATCATCATCATCTTGTGATTCTCAGCAGCTTCTGCTGGGTTCAATTTTTCCAATCCTGCCACGATAAGGCCTCGGAGAGAGATTTCACTCTGGCCCCCAAGACCAATATGAGAGCCTCATTTGTGTTGGTTGAAGAACTTGCGAACTATATGACATGTCTGCAGAATCACTGCTTTCTGTCCGTAGTTTAGGATTTGTTGAGGTAATCCCATTTGTTTTATATTTTTCTTGAAATTTTTTGAGACTACACCTTCAGCCGAAAAAACAAGTGGATGTGTTGTTACACTCTGTAGTTTCCACATTTGTTTTATTTGCAGAGCAAGATCTTCATACTTAGTAATTTTTTCGGTCTCTGTTTTCTTTAGATTGTGTGTCAATGGTACGGCGATATCAACAAGCATAGCCTCTTTCTTATTCCTGTCAATCAAAACTATTATTATTATTATTATTATTATTATTATTATTATTATTATTATTATTATTATTATGGAACAGACGTGGAACGCAACAACGGAGTACATTGAGACAATCCTGGGGCAGAAGAAAGGAGATGGTGATGAGTTTGACCTAAGCTAAACTCGCTTGCCAGCTACAAACACGGACAAACAGATAGAAGCTAGAAAAGCCAAAAAACAATCAACACCACCCTGAAGTAATGATAACGCGGTCCCGGGGTGGAACTATGTTGATTGGAGAGGATTTGTGAGTTCAGTGAGTAAGAGACTCACAGAACTCGATGAGCGCCGAACCTTGTTGTGTTTCCATGATGGATTCTCACAGTCTTCCTCGTAAAAAATATTATTATTATCCGAATTTTTCACTCACTGTACTATGTGCAGGAACATTCACCTGACCATTGCTGGTCTAAACTCGGTCGGTCTCGCAGAGACAAGACATGAACGAATGTTAATCTTGACATTTCAATCAATCGTGTCCCAATCAGTCGTAAGTCCCAGGAATTCTCTTACTATTCTGCAGCTATCCAGTATTACTGTTTACTTATCCACTATTACTACCAACAATAGACTTCATGCCACTTCGAAAAGACGAATTAAATATTTTTTTATATAATCGTTTGAGAATCTTGACAATCACTTGACTAAATAACACTTCAAAAATACCAATAGTACTGATAGTAAAAGTTGAAGAGTTAATAATGGTAATAATAACGAAAATAATAGAATAACAATATACTAAAATTAGAATTCCTTTTTGGCTTTGGATTCGATTTGGAAAAAGAGAAGTGAATTCGCAACTGCTGCAATTTTTCAACAATAAGAATATAAATGCAATCTCAAGAAGCAACGTAATGTTCTAATAGTTTTTTGTTTGAAAAGCTTCTTTATTTTGACGAGATTTTAAAAGAGACGAGTGAACTCGCGTCGCTAACCGCTGGAATTTTTCGATCGCGTCACCGCCCTCAGCCATTAGCCTGCATTCGCCGCCCGCCCCGCCCCGCCCCGCCCCGCCCCGCCCCGCCCCGCCCCGCCCCGCTCCTCGCCCTCGCCTCGCCCCGCGCCTCCCCGCCCCCGCCCTGCCACGCCCCGCCATCACTCTCGTCCCGCCCCGCCACACTCCCCTCTCCACTCCACCCCGCCCCGTCCCCCGCCCCGCCCCTCGCCTTGCCACGCCCACCGCTCCGCCCCGCTTACGCCCTTGCCCTCTCCCGCGCCACCGCCCCGCCCTGCCCCTCGCCACCCTGCCCCGCCCCATCCTCGCCCTCGCCGCCCGCCCTCCCCGCCCCGCCCCTCCTCGCCCCCACCCACGACCCGCCCCGCTCCTCGCCCTCGCCTCGCCCCGCGCCTCCCCGCCCCTCCCTGCCACGCCCCGCCTTCGCCCTCGTCCTGCCCCGCCACACTCCCCGCTCCGCCCCGCCCCACTCCACCCCGCCCCGCCCCTCGCCTCCCCGCCTTGCCACGCCCACCGCTCCGCCCCGCCTACGCCCTTGCCCTCGCCCGCGCCCCTGCCCCGCCCTGCCCCTCGCCGCCCCGCCCCGCCCCATCCTCGCCCACGCTCTCTCCCTCGCCCGCGCCCGCGACGCGAATTCCATTTGTCGTCGTGACGGCCGCCCGTCACCCGCCGCCGGCAGAATGCGTTGGCGTCGCGGCCTCCCACCGCCTATCCCCCTCTTCACTCGCCCCCCCTCCCCGCGGCCAGGGTTGCCAGTCGCTTATGAGCCCATTCCCCCAAACAACGTAAAAACAATTTCACTAATATGCTCGTTTCATTACAAAAATCGCCAATAAAAATGTTTGTCATTTTAAACACCACCATTGAAATTCAAAATTCCGACACAAATGCTAGAATCAAGGTAACTGGTGACTGTCTTTCAACAAAATAATGTGTTCAAACTTAACGAAAGGTTCTTGCTACCTTTTTGTAATAAGGTTCGAGTTAAAACCATAAGGATACTCTTTATTTATTTCATTCTTCCTGGGTTTTTTTTTCAGCTTCAGGGGATGCCGATTTCGACTCTCCCCGCCGGGTACCTACTTTGTCCCTCTTGAGAACATATATTATCCTTTTACACTAGACACACATGCGGGCTCCTCGATCTGTGAACCGGGAGAGATGGCTCAATGCATCAACCTGATGTCTCTGCAGTCCCTCTGACCGGGAGGTCCTAGGTTCCCCCACCCGACGGCGGCAGGATTTTCGACACCAGCTTGTCAGCTATGCTGAATTCAGTCGCTGTCTGGAGGAGAATTCTAGCGGCCGGCTGCTCTGATCGGTAGTTTTCCGTGGTTTCTCCGATCAACACAAGGCGAATGCCGGAGCAGTACCCCAACAAACGGGCCACGGACCGCGCGCGATGTTTCCTTCCTCATCCTTGTCCTATCCTCTCCCTCTTACACACTCTTGCACTAACATGCAGTACACTACCACACATGCCGGGAGACCGGTCGGGAGCTTACAGCTTGTCCCGGCTGGGGCGGTGCCTCGCTGGTGGGAGATAACTGGGAAACCCCGCTAGTCGACGGTAGGTCGGCGCCAGTTCTCGCCATCCAGCGGGGAAAAGATCATCGCCACCTCCCGACCAAAGTAGTTGACGCGCCCGGAAACACGAACAATCTATCAATCAATTTGATCGTAAAATTTAAACTATTTCTGCTTTGATGCCATAAATTCCATATACAAACCCACCTTTTAGCACTTAATTCTCTTAAAAATTCCCAAACTTTGTCTCTTTCATTTTGTTTTCCCATTTCCCCCCCCCCCCCAACGAATTAGCACATTTCGGGGTGAAAATTCTCAGTGTGGCAACCCTGCGCTCCGACTCCCACGCACGCCCACCGCTGGAAAATTCCCTCTTTTGTTTCGCGCAGATGCAGACGTCCGTTGAATACGCTGCAACTAGCGCTCGCGTGAAAGCCCGCGTGCGAGTATTATTATTTGAGCCGCCGGCGGCGGCGGCGCGGGAATAGAGACGCGAAAACAAACACAGAGGAACGCGGCGAATAATGGCACAGGACGACAAAGGCGTGGACGAACCAGAGACTGATAATTATATCCCACATCGATACGTAAAGAAATTCCTGGTAGAGGAATGACAATGGAGAAAGCGTGTGTTTCAAATGATCGCGTTACATTTTCATGCGACGTAGCCCCAGAAAGGCGGATCGCAATGAAATAAAGATAAAGAAAGAGACTGACAGTTGTATTCTATGGTACGTACGTATACGTAAAGTAAGTCCTCTTTGGGACAATTGATAATGTTGTTTATATTCGAATGACTGCTATACATTGTCGTAGTCAGCGTTGTTCAAATTGTAGAATAATAAATGAAAGAATTAAGTGGCTAAGCATGACTTTGCAACATTTATGGCTAACTAACTGTTGTGTTGCTAAACACTCACTGCTAAAACTCTCCAAAGCGCAAGCTGTTGGTTGACCGAGCAACTAAGCACGGTTTTAAATGAAGATTCTAACCGCCCCAAGTCATGTGTACACCCTGGCCAGGAAAACACAATGGCTTAGCGATCATGGCTAAATCAATATCTGGCATTCATGAATGGAAAAATTTGCTTACATGTTTTGTTTACGATGTCCACGTCTGATGAAGAAATAAAATTCACAAAGTATTGCAAAAGAAGCCAATTTAAGTTGACCAGAAATACCTCAAATGAGAACGCTGGGCATTAACGGGTTAAATTACTGGATGTAATTTACTTACCACAAATGAAGGCCATGTTTGCTCATTCTCGTTCACATTTTCCTTCAAATGAAATTTGTTCTTCTCACAGTGAATTCTTTCTTTATGTACATTTTTTTAAATTTCAGTGGTTTTCGCACAATATTACGTGCAATATGTGCAATTTTTAAAAAAATTACAAAAATAAGATTTTCTCCATAACGGCTCCAATTTTTTCTTTAAACTTTTGGTAAGGATAGTGCCTAAGTAGTCTGGGATAGCGTAAACGCCATACTGCTCTATTCTTTTGTTTTTTCAAAAATTAAAAAATGTAATTTTTTTGACTTGTCTCTCACGTCGGTAATATTTATTCTAGCGGCGATTTGTTCACATTATTATATGAATGAGTACATGTGATTTAAATAAGTAAAGGTTCCCGAAAACTCAACCGTTTTCTGTGAAAACTAGTTCAAAATTCCGCATTTTCAGAAACGCTCAAACGCCATTTTCTCAAAATTGGCTCCAAATTTTGACTTCAAACTTTTGGAACTGGTAGTGCTAAGTGCCATTTTTCAGCGCTGACCAACCAAAGATAACACGATAAAACTGTACAAGATGCAAGATTAAAGGAAATGCTTCATGTGTTTGTTTCACTAACAAGGTGATAATTTTGGTATCTGGCTGCATTTAAAATTCCCGCCAATATGGTGACGCAACCTGGATCCCGAAGCCTGGCTGGTCGGATACGATGAGCAATAGCTCACCCATGTCTTTCTATCATGAGCACCTCAGTTGCCGTACGATTGGCAAACATCTTTTGAAAACTTAATATAATTGTTAAGTTGGCAACAGATTTCAAAACATAAAGTAGGCATTCCTTGTTGATTTCCCGTAAGTAAGCTTCAGTCAACATTTTCGTCAGCGTCTATTTTTGCCTACATATCCCAATACGCGAATATAAAGAATATAAATGTTTAGAAATTTATGGTTTAATGTAATGCAATAGCTAACTTTCAAAATACGCACACCTTGTTTAGTTGTGTGTACATCTAAACACATTTGAGTACTTTCATAATTAAAATAGTGTGAAACTGATAAAACGGATTCACAAATATTTGTTGTATAAAATGAATATTGTATCTAATAGAAATTTGTGTTGCGAGACCATTTGAAACATTCTGTTAATATTTTTTAGCCAAATATTCTCATTATACACGAACATTTTAAATTTCGTGTTATCGAGAAACGTTGAGAAGGCATTCTATGTTGTCATTCTCTTTTATGGCCTCAGGATACTCTGAACAGATGCGACTAAAGATAATATTACCATTAACATTCAAAACATATCCAAAATATTTATATTATCTTACAATGAGAGAAGTTTTTAGTCACGAAAATCGTCCACTCCTAAATTACAAACTTCGCTTGCTAAATCTTTAAATAATTTATCATCCGAGTGGAAAAAAATACATGGGTTTACCAACAGTAAACGAGAACTTTGTGATAACTCTCGTGAAAATAAAAACGTAAACACAACCATTAATTTTAACTGAGCTTTTATCATTGGTTACGCTTCATGTCTTCTCTTGAATAAATTTAAAATACCACCCTCCAAACAATGTGTGGCTATACGAATGTTATTCTGCACTCAAAAAAGAGTTTACCTGATTACAAGAGAAAAAGTTTTACCAGCCAGGTAGTGTAAAGGAATATAAATATTGTGTACGTTTATGCTGTAAGTAGGACGTTTGCATGGCCACAGAGTTCTTTCAATTTCGTTTCTAAAACATGTTGAAGTTCCTTAAAATCCAAAGCAACATTTTAATGTTAAGAAAAGTGCGTTTTTCTGTTAGTACAAGTATAATCTGCTTTTAAATATTCTCATTATCAAGGGCTACTTGGAGTAAATGCAGCTGAGTGTTTCGTATACATTCTACGTGTGTCGGAACGGAATGCAGTTTTGGTTCCTGAGCAAAACCGAAATTCAATCTCACATTACCCTTCAGAGAATATTTAAAAAAGGCAAAATTTATACTATAATGGATTAAAAATAATGCAATAATTACTAGCGAATTAGTATTAGCTGCTGTATTATACTTCTACACAAATCTGCAAAAGTGCTTTCAATCATGTTTTTTCTCCACCGAGACCCAAACTCACATCCTGAGATTAACTCACTGTCACTCTCACCACCACTCCACAGAAGCGTCGTAAATGTCTAACTACCGCAGACGCTTAAAAACGTCAATGTTCACTTCATGTAAATTACCCTCGAAAATCAAAATATCCGTTACCGAACTCCATATCCAAAGACTCGACTTCGTTTATATCCATCGGGCAATAAAAAAAACAAAAAAACAAAAAAACGGCTGAACGATTTAGGCGCTAGCATGGAGTAGAGTCGGACAAACAGGCCGACGGACAGAAAGTCATTTTGCCTGCAATAGATTTATCGGTATCACGAACCTACAGAACATAGATTCTGGCTACACCACGTGCTAGAGGATTTTTTTTCTACATTTATCACCTGGATTTATCCATATTGTCGTTACCAGGCCCAGCAATAAGAGTTTTTCAGTCGAAAATGCGGAAAATGCTTCTCACGAAGTACATTCGTAAGGACGAGAAAGTAATATGAACTATCCAATATCTTTGGTATAAACAGCTGGTAAAAAATATTTAATACATCTGTAACAAGTAATGTGCTTCAGCTTCCGAGTCAATGACCCCCATCTCGATCAGGCTTCTGTCCAGTTTCCCTGATCCATTGAGCAAATGCTGAGATGGCCCCTTGTTTTGCTTCTAGACGTAAATGTAGCTTCACTGTGCGCACGTTTTGTTGAGCACTCCTTTTGCTTGTAATGGTACGAGTAGAACTGAGAATAATTTACTATTTTGTTAGCAATGCAGAAAAATCAAATTAGCAGTGCATTTACCGTTTCAATTATGTTTTCTATAACTCGGGAACGAACATTTTTCTAATTTCTATTTTTCTACAATAATATTTTTTCTAAATTCTTTTTCTAGTTTTTCAAATGTTGCTCATTTCACTTTTTTTTTAAATTTTGGACCTCAAAAAAATGTGCGCATATAATATCTTGCCCCATACGTCATATACAGTTTTTACTGTTTTTTTGGCCAAATAAATAAAATTCTGTGATAGCAGCAGAGATTTTGTGGTAATCCATGATAAAGTTCCATGGATAATGAGGTATCAACCACAATAATAGATTTTTTTAATATTTGGAGAATTTAGTCATATATATGTTTCGGGAGTGATTTTCCTATCAGTGACAGTATAAAATAGATAATTCAGTTAACAAGCTAGCAAAATGAAAATTACAAATGTACATAAATTTATTCAGCTTAAAAACTATTTAATTTCAGTACTTACCCAATTAACACAGATTAAACACCCATAAGTATCTGCGCACATTTTTTTTTTCTTGAGGGCCAAAATTAATAAAAAAAAACGAAAAAATGAATTTAGAAAATAACTATTTTAGAAAAATAAAGATATTTGAAAAATGTTTTTTTCCCGAGTTATAGAAAATCAATTTCAACTGTAAATGAACTACAAGCAAAAGGAGTGCTCAACAAAACGTGCGCACAGTGAAGCTACATTTACGTCCAGAAGCAAAACAAGGGGCCATCTCAGCATTTGCTCAATGGATCAGGGAAACTGGACAAAAACCTGATCGAGATGGGGTAAATATTATAGTAAATGTTAGCATAGCGCTCTGACCAAGGATGCCGCCATCTTGTGCATCGCACGTGGTACGGGGACAGACTGAGGGAAAGGGAGGAAGGAATAAAATAAGAAGCTAGTCCAAAAGCAATAAGTAAAAGCTCGTTTTGCGACGCAAAAGCCTCCGTGTGGCAACCCCGAGCGGTCATCGCCGCCGACAAGATGGCCGTCGAGCGGGAACAGCAGCCGGTCGGCGGGCGCCTGCTTTATGCGAACGGAGGCGATTAGCGGCGACGCGACGCGGCGCCGGTTCTCGGGCGCTGCAGGCGGCGGCGACTCTTTAATTATTGCGCCGGGCGATGCTTTATCGCTCATTAGTTCGCGTCCGCCGCCGTTAGGCGCCGTTGCGCTCGTAAAGACGGCACGCTTCAGCGCATGCGCGGATCGCGCGACGCGACAGGTCGCTGTCTTATTTATTTTGATTGCGTAGGCTTCCGCGGGCGGCCACAATATGTTGGCCGACACGTCAGCCACCAAATCGACGACGCGGCTCATCCCGGATAGCCTGGACCACATTTATTTATTTTATTTATTATTTGGTAAAAAACAGTAAAAACTGTGTATGACGTATGGGAGAAGAGATTATTTGCGCACATTTTCTTCAGGCCCAGAATGAAAAAAAAGAAGAAAAGAAACGTGAGATTTGCACCATTTGAAAAATTAGACATTTTCGTTCCCGAGTTACAGAAAATAATTTCAACGGTAAATGAAGTGCTCATTTGATTTTTCTGCACTGCTAACAAAATAGTAACGAACATCACTTCTACTTCTACCACTACAAGCAAAAGGAGTGCTCAACAAAACATGCGCACAGTGAAGCTACATTTACGTCCAGAAGCATAACAAGGGGCCATCTTACTTGTTACAGACGTATTAAATCTTTTTTTAAATGTAAACAATGCAAAATGTAAACTAATTCATTATATATCATTGTATAGAAACAGTTATTAGTAACAATCTTTTCTGGGGTTGAGAAACTGGATGCGGGAAACAAATCAACGCGAATGAGTCGATAGAAGAGATCTTGTCCCGTCAGCACGATGTAAGATATATAAGTGTGTCAACTAACCGTCTCTGGGGCAAATTTTCTGAAGCCAGTTTGAGGCTAGTTCATCGCTTGTCCGTACGGTGCGCTCACGGTGTCGGTTTGGGTCACGGTTGTAAGATCTGGCAATTACACGGTTTTACAAAACATTTCCTCCCCATTTTCGTAACTGTTCGCTTTGGACTTTACAAATTCCACCGCGAAGCGCCAAATCACTGACTTGAAATTAGAAATCAGCTGGCCACAGAGCTGTCGAATGGATGACGACCAATCACGACCTTGCCCAATGAGACTCAAAGATCGCAGCGCTTATATCCGAGAACAGTGATAACTAACCTCACATAAGTTTCAGTTTTAGACTGGGAGTAAACACACCTACATCTTACACCGTGCCCGTCGGACTTCTAAGTGTGGATTCCCGAGCACCCGTTGCTTGCGGTCTCCTCGTGGAGTGACATTACCTACTGCCAGGTTGCCTTGGTTACGGCCCAACTCTGGTCGAAAACTTAAAGGTGTAGGCCGGTGTTGTCAAGGTCGATGCCACGAGCGGGAGTCCGTGGCACGAGTGCCTCAACGAAATCGCCTCTCCACGCAGTTCATAACCCCGCCGCAAGAGACAACGCCATCACTATTGTAAAACCCAATTCGAATGGCACTCTGTAACTTCTACATAATCCTACTATCTCGTGTAGGAGAGAGAAAAAAATTAGTCAGGTTAACACTTCTGGGGGGTTGACTGCTGAAAGCAGTCAGTTCGTGGTTTCAATGGAGTAACGGTTAGCATATCAGGCTGTTGTACCAAGTTCGCGGGTTCAAACGCTGATTTTTAAGGGCGAAAAAATCCTTCGTACGTCTTCTGGTTGAAGGAAAACCCCCGCTAGACGACGGTAGGTCAGCGCCGGATCTTATCATCCAGCGGGGAAAAGATCACCGCCACCTCTCGAGGCAAACGTGTACTACACTTACGGGACTGATGACCTCTGTAGTTGTTGCGCCTGGAATCACGAACAATCAATCAATCATTGTTTCGACTTCGGTACTGGCCTGCAAAGCCAGTAGCTCTGAGCTGCCCAACCCAGGCATTGAAAGGGGAGGTTTCCGAGAGGGATAATTGTGTTCCGACGGGATCCGGATACCAATAGCTCAAAGCGTTGTCCGCCGGAGTGAGACTAAAAGCATAAATGCCCACGTGCCCACTTCGGGGATTTATCTTCCCGGTAGCAAATAAAAGAAGTGTGGAATGGTAGCCCACGCTGAAAATACGCTGTCCCATGTAATGCATGGAAAACCGTCGCCCGATTTGTACATTGTTTCTCTCCTATGCGACGAAAGGAGCGTAACGAAGTTGAATTCTCAGGCAAAAGAGCAGGCCTGATAGCCTGACAAGGGAAGTAACAGATCCTTCATGTCGAAACACACCTCGAAATTTTAATGGCATATGCTAATTGATACCAGAAACTCATATGCGAAAAAAATAGCGGCCAGTTTCCATTGCAATTCCTCCAAATAAAGCTTTGAAAAACACATAAGTACTAGGAAAAAGATAGACGCCTCTACCGGTCCGTTTGGGCAGCCCTTACTCCGGGCGACCTGGCGCGAGGGACCCCAAGGTCACGGATGAGTCGGCCGGCCCGTCAGCGGCCCTGCAATAAACAAGGGCTGCGTAGTTTCGCACCCAGTTCATCTTTCGCTGTTACAAAAGAAATAACATCTGTAATGGCTACAGAGCAAGTTGTCTTAAATCCCGTTAACATAGTTGAGTTTTGCCTTGTGTTACTTTCGTAACAAAGGTGTATCTTCCAAGGGAAGTGTAAATGAAGTAGAACGAGAAATGGGTCAATGTATTATCGAATTGATCGAAAATAATAGCACTGGAGTGGAGCATTACGAGGAATCGACCCTCCTTGTATGCGAAGGAAGTGATTGTGAATCAAGTGACAGTGACAGTGATAAAGACCGTCAAAAGCATACTTCTACCACAGGTGATGATATGGGAAAGTGTTTATTAGAATCAGACAGTGAATCCCCGGAAATTAGTGATTCTAAAAGCCAGTCACCTTGCAAATCCTCCGGTTCGGTTTATTATCCAAGCCCTGTGAAAAATACAAATGAGGATGTTAGCATTAGCTACGAGTACAAGAAGAAAGCTGTGGAATTCTGGTTGATTGAGGGCGGTGAGAAACGTTTTTCAATATCACATGTCCGTAGAAATTTTCGCCGCGTGATGTCAGAGAGACAACTAGTATATTTGTGGAAAAAGCAAGTGGAAAGCATGACAGCAAATCCTAGTGAACACAAAAAAATTATGTATGAGAAACTTTGGTCTCGATTTGAACTTGAAAGAAGAACGAATCAAAATGTGAATGATGATCTGCGACAGTGGACCCTGGAAATTTCACAAGAAACTGATAGCAAAAATAAGAATTTTTCCGCCTCTCACTCCTCGATCAATCTTTTAAAAAAGCGCCCAAAATTAAGAGCAGGAAAATAACAAAATTTGTATCACGCACTTACGTTGACGACGAAGCACAAAAGGGTGTGGTTGTAGAAGAATTTCTCAAAAACGCCAAAGAGATTTTCACATTACACGCAGTCGTCTAATACAGACCAAAGTGGATTTGAAAGTGAAATGCGATCAAAACGGGCTTTGTCGTTTGTTGGTGGAAATCATACACAGACAGTTGCCCAATCAGTTACAGCGTTATCACACTCGTACACTATAATGCCAACAATAAGTATGGATGGATCTTTGTTGCCTAAATTATAGTGCTGCAGGAACCAAAAGGATTTTTCGGCCCTGTTGTCTTTAAAAGAATGTTTCAAGCCAAAAACATAATTGTTACGACTATAAAATCAAGAAAAATGGGAAAGAAAGAGTTGAAACAGTGGTTTAAAGAAGCGTTCTTCCCATTTGTAAGTGAAAATTTTGCTCTGCTTTTAGATTCGTGGACCACGTACAATGTCAGAACTTGTATTGAAGATATTCCTCCAGGCAAGACAATTGAATTGTTCCAGATACCTCCCGGAACTACAGGGAAAATCCAACCACTTGATAAGTTCTTCTTCCGACAGTGGAAAGCTATGTATCGCCGTTTATCAGAAAATATTGTCTCACAAGAGTATTAGTGTCAACGTTTCCGATAGAGACACAATTCTTCAATTGCAATCCTTCATTCATTTTCAATTTCATCTCCTCGTTTCCAAAATATGATAAAGTATTCGTGGTTTGCTACAAGGTACATAACAGAACGGCCTCCTAAATTTGTAGTGCCCGTCAAATATTACCTTCAAACTGTGAAAAACCAATGTGAAGAAGAATGTGACAATGAAGTTTTATTCGTTGTGCGTGGTGCCAAACACATTTGTTTTAATCATTCAGTGGAAACCAGTCATTTCTGCTTTGTATTCGTGCCGCACTAACTTGCGACGAGACACTGTTCCTGGCTTTCGCCTGCCCGCGCGCCGGCTCTGTGGCCCGCCTGTTCGGCCGGTCGGTCGGCCGGCCCGCCCGCTCAACGCTGGGAGAGATGTCCAGCGGCGCCGCAACACTCCATTGCTAGCCAAGATTTTAACTTCAATTTTGGAGCCTTGCAGTGGAAACTGGCAGCTAATATTTTGGATATGGGATTCAGATAGTGCATTGCGTGTGTCATAAAAATTTCGAGGGGTGTTTCGACATGAAGGATCTGTTACTTCCCTTGTGAGCCTAGACACGGAAAATAAGACGGAATTGAATTGATTTGAATTAAAGTGAATTGAAATATGACCAAGAGTCTCTCATACATACTTTAAATACTTTAATACATAATACAAAATCCTTTAATACATACTATAAAATACTTTATTACATAAATGCTTTAAATGACTTATCATGAATAACAAACAATTTAAAATTTGTTTTCATATTTTTTGTTTGTTACTGCTATGTAAATATTACGTAGTAACACATCGCTGTATGTAAGTTGTGACAACTTAAGACAGTTCTCCATGCAAACAGTAGTTGCATTAGCAATAGACAACAAACACCCACCGAATAAACTAATAAAATGCAATAATTACCCCCAATCAAGCTGAACCTAGGGAGGATACAATTATCTACAAGAGGGCCGACATTCAACTATCACAGACTCGCACAATTGGAGAGTTCTATGTTCTGCAATAAACGTAAACAACACTGGAGCGAGATCAAAAATCAATCCATCTGTCTGAATAACGGTGTCTCCTCTCCTTCACAACATGGTACCAATTCCTTAGAAATGTTAATCGAACCGTGCCTTGAATGCATTACTAAAATTAGGTTTCAATAATTTAGTCAGCGTGGGCATCACTACAAATTTCGAGTAGTTCGAATATCATTCAAGCATTATGTTTCTCAAGTCACTGGAAAAGCAAAGCATAAGAAATTTCACGTTTATGAAAGTCGATTGAGGATATAAAAATCTGTCTATTATTGTCACTACGGAACAAAACTTCATGAGAATTAAAAGAAATGACATGTTGGCAATCATTTAAAATATTCAACCTGTTAATATGTATAAACACTAATAAACGTGCGCCTTTATAGACATTTACCACAAGAAGTGATAGGTAAATTTAAGTGTTAGTTCGTGATATATTGCCAAATTAACTTGCGCATATGCGATGAAAGAAGATGTATTAATATTTTTTTTATAATTGCCGCCACCTTCTTTGAATGCAATTATGCTCGGAAGTATGCTCCGCAACAGTCAAGAGATCCAATTTGTGACCACTTACTGACTGAGAAATGGATTTTAATAATTAAATTTGTTTAAAACTAGATTATCTATTCTTTGAAAAAAATTATATTTTTTGTTAATAAAACGAAATAATCATCGATGTATACCCTTCAAAGTATCAGTGCAAGGAAATAACTAAAGAAAAATTTCATTAAACTTGTGAAAAGGTCATTTTCACAAATTCGGAGAAAAACGTTCGCATTATAATTTTGAAATTTTACTGGAGACAAAGTTGTTTCATATTTCATTTCGCATTACATGGTATTGAGAAGTGTGAGCTCGGTCATCTGTCACTGGATCAACTTGTTCATTTCATTATGATTTACGGGAAATTGCGAGTGTATTAATATTTTTTTGGATTTTAACAACCTAGATTGTGGCTTCATGTTCATTTAAGCGAATTATACCGTTAATTCTACAGTAATTTGTGGGGCGGGTCCGTATATTTTACTGTTTATTATTCGTAATTAATGCTTTCCAGATTGCAGAAAATATTGTTTTGGCAAGCGCAGCGTTCAGTTTCAGAGTTCGGAAAAACGAATTTCCATTCCAAACAAACTACATACCCCTGATCGAATTCCAAGTCGATAACATTGCTTAAATACTAAAGAAAGGCTCTGAAGTTGTATTGGGAGACAGGCAGAACCTATTCTTCCATTTGTCAGCAATTTTAAGTCGCGTGGCTTGGATGTCACCTGCATAACTCTATTGTCTAATTACCGGCTTATGTAGCTCAGGGCATCAACTGATGTCACTGCAATGCCTCTCATAGGAAGGTCCTAGAGTTTTGCGACCAATCCGTACCAAGATTTTCAACATTAGCGTGTCAGGTAGGTCGAATTCAGCCGTTGTATGGAGGAGAATTCTGGCGACCGGTAGCTCTGAGCGGTAGTCTTCCGTGGTTTCTCCGATCAACACCAGGCGAAAGCCGGAACAGTACTCTAACAAACGGGCCATGGACCGCGCGCGATCTTTCCTTCCTCTTCCTTGCCCTATCCTCACTTCTTATACACACGTACATTACATTACCTTATATGTCGGGAGCTTAGAGCTTGTTTCCTGCTGGTGGGAGATACCTGGTTGGGTAAATGCCCACACGCCAACGTAGATCGGCGTCGGTTCTCGTCAACTAGCGGGGGAAGATCACCGCCTGCTCTCGCGATAAAATATTCACTAGACTTACGGGACCAATGACCTGAACAGTTGACGCGCCCCCGAATCACTAATCAATCAATTAATCAATAAAACCGTTCTCTTATTTTTAACAAAGTGTTGACTGGTTCTGCGGGATTTGTCCTGAAGCATTGTCTCCACTGATTGATTACCCTATTTTTTCTCCCAGCCATAACTCAGCGGTTGTCAAATGTACGTTCGGATTTCCGTGAGCTCCGCGCTGTCGTGCCGCTAAACATCAACATGCGGCGGCTGTGTTCCTTGAACTGTGGTGCGCGAACAGAGGTACAGAGTGACGGCCGCTACCTGCTCCTCACTTGAATTCAATCGAACGCCTTTGGGATGATTTGGAACGCCGTGCACGGGTAACAACTCCGTGCATTACGCCCTGAGGAAGGTCGCAGAATGGCGACCGAAACGTCGGCACCTTTGCCATGGACGCGGCGTCACCCGGACAGCCAACTTAATATTGACTCCGGCCGCGGAAGCCTACGCTCTCACTTGACCAACCTCTACGGGGAGGAAATATTTAAACTCACTCGTGAGTTCACTACATTGCGTGACAAACGGAAACGTAAGCTGAGTCAGCTCGCTTTCCTCCAACGTGCAGAGATGAGGACGTTCTGCCGTCCTTTCTCGAAATCCGTCACCAGACTCAGACCCAGGCAGCATTGCGGATTCTCCGTAGAACGGGTTTTGCCCTCCTGCGTGAGAGGATCCGCGATACCAGGATGCAACTCTCTAACATCGAACGTAAGTTGCTTAATATTCATTTAAAGCTTGCATGTTGTCTTAGTGTACCTGATTTTATCACACTTGATACGGTTTCGGCTGAAGCCGCGGAAAGTGTATTTGATAAATCTAGATGTAAGCAAATTCGGAAATTCGACAAACTAAAGGTCAAACAACATCCTGAGACCTGTAGGGTTGGCTTGACGAGTACTGTCGTCAACCTAACTGACGAACAGTTGAACCAGGCTACTGTGTCTGTATTGAGTAAAGGCCTCAATTTCGCCCCCCGTGCCCGACCGCGTTCCTACCGCGGATATCGTGGCAGGGGTGGAAAACGCGGTTTCAAAACTGCCTGCCGACCAGGCTGACTACATACGCAGAGAATCGGCTCGTTTTCTGGCCCATTCTAAATTGCCACGTAGTAATTTGCCACGCGAGGAGCGTTTAGCGTTGCGCGAACTACGTAAGCGTGAGGACATCGTTGTAGTACCGGCAGATAAAGGCAATGCCACGGTGGTCATGAAAACTATGACTACCATTCTAAAGTTGAGGCGTTGCTGACAGATCAGGCCTATACTGTTCTGCAAAGTAATCCCGTTCGTAAGCTGAGGGGAGAGGGTCGCGGCACGGATTAACAAGTCGGCTGCTATAGAGTCGGAGGCCAAACCTAGGTTAAAACGTGGCAACCACTGTATTCCTAGGCTTTATGGTCTTCCTAAGATACATAAGCCCGACGTGCCACTGCGCCCCATTGTGAGCGCTATTAACTCCCCCACCCACCCTCTTGCCCGCTATGTGACCGATAAACTGCAGCCTTTGACTGACGACATCAAGTCAGCTGTCAGGAATTCGGCCCACCTTATTGACATTCTTAAGGAGCTCCGCATAAATGACTCGGACATCCTCGTCAGCTTCGATGTCACGTCTTTGTTCACTATGGTTCCAGTGGACGAGGCGGCCACTGTCATACGCAGAAAACTTTGCTCCCGTGGGCTCACGTCGGAATGGGCCGACTTAGCTGAGTTCTGTCTCACGTCCACTTTCTTCCAATACCGAGAGCAATTATATGCTCAAGTTGAAGGAGCGGCCATGGGTTCTCCCCTCTCTCCAGTTGTGGCTAACCTGTTTATGGAGGCCTTTGAAACGGAGGCCCTGGAGAATGCCCCACTAAAACCAACTGTTTGGCTCCGGTACGTGGACGATACACTAGTAGTGTGGCCCCACGGTCCTCACACCTTAGCTGACTTCCTCCAGCACCTTAACAACACACACCCTAAGATTAAGTTTACGATGGAGGTGGAAAATGAGGGAAAATTACCTTTCCTTGACGTGCTGGTGAGTCGGAAAGCGAACGGTAGACTAGGACACAGTGTTTACCGTAAACCCACTCATACAAACCGTTATTTGCATGCCGGCTCTCACCATCACCCGGCAACTAAACGGGGGGTTTTGAAAACTCTGGCCATCAGAGCAACTAGAGTGTGTGATAAGGAATCGTTGGACTCGGAAATGGAGCTCCTAAAGACCACATTTCGAGCTAATGGATACAGCGCTAGCGCTGCCAACCAAGCGGTACGGCAGGCTACGACCACTTCCAACACGGTCGATATCACCACACCTAGTGACAATACCAACCAAACTATAGCCACTCTACCGTATATACGAGGTGTCACCGATAAGATTGGCAAGCTATTGAGCCGCTTTGATATAAGACGGCCTACAAAGCCCAGGAAAAACTTGGCAAAAGCTTGTACGCGTGAAAGATCGCGTCCCTCCCCTTATGTCATCAGGGTGTATACGAGATCCCATGCAGCCTGCGGCCATAGTTACATTGGCGAGACGGGACGCACAGTAGATGAACGCCTCCGGGAACATATTCGTCATTATAAATACAATAATACGAATAAATCGGCCATAGCATTGCACGCATGGAAAACTGGCCATGCCATCTTATTTGATGACACCCGCCTCTTAGCCAGAGAAGACCGCTGGGGTACGAGGAGGGTAAAAGAGGCGGTGGAAATAATTAAACACCCGCATAATCTTAATGCTGACCAAGGCATTCGTCTTCACGATGCCTGGAAACACCTATTTTACCAGGGACGTCCGGTCTCGAACGGACGCGGTCCTAGCTGCTCCCCTACGTCCGGTAACGGACGGAGCGCCGTCCGTCAACAGCGCCCCGCGGAGAGCCCGGCCCTGATTGGCCGGTGCACTCTCTCCGCATTGGCCGACCACCCGGCCCAACCGGTACACAGGTAGAAGGGGAACGTAGCCCTATATTAACCCGTGCACAGTACAACTCCGTGCATTACGCCCTGAGGAAGGTCGCAGAATGGCGACCGAAACGTCGCACCTTTGCCATGGACGCGGCGTCACCCGGACAGCCAACTTAATATCAAATCCATTTTGTTTGAATAGGAAACAGTAAAGAACGGAATCATATTTCAGAATACCTTCCCTTCTTCGTGAAGTCAAATTCCAGAAAATCATTAAACCATATTATACGCCTTTCACAATCGCAGTACACCCTGTCTTCAACGTCTCCCCTGTTAGAACGGTCCATGCTACAAAATTCCCCACAGCAGTTTTCGCTGTATTCCGCGCATTTTTCCCCTTCCTGGCACTCCGCCGCCCAAACCCCAACAAGTGGCTTCATCCGGGTCAGTTCAGAACAAACACTGAGATCCAGAGGCTTTCCACTGAGAACGTTTTCTGGCAGTTTTGTGTTTAAAAAAATCAATTTTGCCTTCACATCCCTGTTCAGAAAATTGAAAGAAGTATATGTCAATGTTAAAGACTAAAATGGTTTAACTTAAAATAAAAAGTTAATAGAGCTGAATCGCGAAGGCATCTAAATCTATTACTAATAATTAAAATAAACAGAAAAATACAGATTTAATACGAATAACATACGTCATTGTACATTAGTTAGTAAAAGCGAATAAATGGGGAAATGATATTGTTGAGGCTGCGAATAAAGCTAGAGATGTTTTGGGAGAGCTTCTGAAATATATTGCAGCAGACCTGTCGTATTAATTTAAGTTCTGAAAACGAGTAGTATTAAAGAACTATTAGTATATACTTCAGCATATGACTCATTGAGTTTTGAAAAAAACTAAGTTTTCATCTTGTCTGAGCGCAAGGAGAGCGTTATTCTTACTTGTTACGCCCTCGTGTTAAAATATTTTTCCAAGATTGCGCGCAAAACGCGTTGCTTCATGATCATACAGCTATCATAATTTCAACACCAACTTCACGCAAATAAAATTAAATTTCAGAGCAATCGGCACGCGCGTATAGCTTAGCCCCGGCCTCAGGCTCCCTCTTGATGAAAACACTGAGCTTCTCCCATTTTCAAACAATGCAATCTCTTCGCGTCTTAAACGGAATCGCTTCTGAGAAGTAGCTACCATCTACTATGCTATCTGCCGAGCGCCCAGGAGGTACCGCAATCTTTCGGTCATGTTTCGAAGAATTTGACAGTTGAAGCCTAGTTTCAAAGAGCGTCTCTCCCAAAGAACGTTATTACAAGAAATTACTCTTCTCCATCGATTGTAAATTAGCGCTCGGATTTTGGGAAAATTTAGACTATCTCCAGTGCGCCATGTTTTTAAAACATATGTTCTTGGCTGTTAATTAGCGCCAAATATGATTATAAATAATTGAATTCCACGAACGGCGCCACATTTGAATCATTTTGGCTCATGTGCCAACAGTTATAACAAAGTACGGTCGACTGGAGAGGACAATCCAAAAGAAATAAAACAGATCTCCCTGCTTCCATGGCAGTGGAATGGATGTTCGATCTAGTAAGTTACGCGCACTGAAGTGCAATTTCTGGGAACGCAGCTTGTCTAAACGTTTATAAGACATTTTGTAGAAATGAAACAGTGTTCTTCATGGGACAGGGCAGCCAATAGCAACATTCGTAAATAGCTCTAACTTTCAGTAGGCGGACCCTTCAAGGCCTGGCTAAAATCTGGTCTGGTTTTAAAGGTCCTCTAGAGGACCGCGGACTCCAGTTTGAGAAATACATACACTGTGTGCGATGGTGTTGCCATATCATTATACAATCCTCCCTTTACAGACTTTACAACCCTCTCATTGCACACAATACAACTTTCCCTTTGTACCAAAACCGCAATTTTGCCATTACAAACCAACGTACAACATTAACGTAACGAAGACCTTCACATGACCGTTCATGTAAAGTTACATCGAACTAAACATAACACAAAATATCTTCGTAATTGCCCTGTACCGTTCTTTGACCTTGCGAGTTGGCTCTTATAGAACGTTGCCGCACTTTAATGACTGTTCCACGTGTACTCTGCATGATCTCGGGCAATTTTAAAGGAAAAGCGGATTTCAGTCCTTTCCTTAAAATTTTGTTGCACCTGTATTGGAACAACAACTTCAAGCAATCTCTTGGGTATAGAGTGTATATGGAGTAATCCTCCGTTGAATTTTTTTTCTCATAGCGTCACTGCCATTCTTCCTTTTATTCATTCGGTCAGGGGCTTGGTATCCGCGGTTCCCAGATGGTCACCCATCCGGGTATCCTTGGTGCATCGAATTGCTTAACTTCCGTGACTTCACAGGGCGTTGGTAAGCAATTCGGCTGACGACGCCGAAGACGTCCACATTGTTGATATGTTTCAGTCTCAACCTTCCACTGTTTGGATACTATTGGTGAGGTGAAATTTTGCTGTTAAGGGCCACAAATGCAGATAAGAAACGCTCAGCTGATACGACGCTCTATCCCTTTCACTGATTCATTCCGAGTGAGTGGTAACAAGGAAAGATTACCACTCTGAAAAAAGCTACTTCTATAGCTTGTCACTACGAAACAAGAGTAGAAACAAGCCCTATTATTTTAGCCCACTTGCTAGGAATCCACTGTCTGTGTTAAACACTTGACTCTCAAAAGTCGAGCACAAACAAGTTTTGTCCAACTTACAAATATTTGAATGATACAAGTTTTATATAACATCATAATGCAACTAGTTTCAATTTTGCAGTTATCTGCTAACGCCTCGTGATGCAAGAATAATACTCGCTTTATTATGGTGTTCATATCAAACTAGTTTCATTAGTAACTAAACACAAACTGGTACACAACATTGATGAAGTATATGCTACCCACGTCCTATTAGAAAATTAGCATACTAGATTAAGCCATGCTAACTAAACAGCTTTGGAAGCAAGAACCTGACAAACTAATTTAAGTCTTTTCGACATGTATTATGTTGGAAGAACTATTTTGCAACCAACTCTCAATTAAAAGTTGTCTATGAAGCGGAGTACGACCTTCAGAGTCAATGGATTTTCTAGACCCGAAGACGTTTCGTGGCTTTAACGACACAATATGGTTGCTAACTTGTCAAACTCATCTCTTTAGTTTTAGTAATAAGTTTAAGTCGCAAAGGACTTGCGGAGCCTTTTGCAACACTAGCATAAGGAAAACTAACCTAATCTGATCAACTACAATATGGCTCGTACAAGGAAACTTCGTAACAAGACTTTTCGCAGTAGTGATACCACCCGCATCCTTGCGTCCATGTCCCGTATTGTATTGATACGTAACAAGCTATCAAAGTAACAGAAACAACAGACAATTGAAATTAACCTCATTAAATTATAAACCAAAATAAACGGAGGAAGTGTATTTTAATTGTAATCTTACAAGGGAGGCTCCAATGCCTTTTTACCAATGACAACGTCCAATATAGAAGAGCTTGGAGATAGAAAGTTATATTCCACATCAAAAAGTGAGAAGATATTGTAATAAACTTGTGGACCCGGCAGTGTTTCTCTATTGAAATGTTTTGCACCTTCCACGCTACTTGTCACGTGATTCTTAATCACATTTTACGCTAGGTTCTGCGAACATTTTAATAGATGAACGAAATTCTCGTGAGTATGGGTTTGTTTTTTGAGCTGGTTTGGACATGGTTATCAAGATTCCTATTGTTAATACACTATTCCTTAAATTTGAGCATGCATTCCCCGTGACACTGTCTTGGAAAATTTGATTTACTTGTTCGCGATAAGTTCAGGTAATAATTCAGGCCGATATTTGACAACCGCAGGGACAGGATATGCAGCGAAGATGGGCTTAATACTTGAGGGAGCGACGGGTGGCATAGAGCTTTTGTTCAGGGGCAACATGAGTCAGCATAAACGGTAAAATTATCAACAACCCCCCCACGTCTATGTGCGACAGACATACACACATTCCCATTGTACTTTGCTTATATTCTTCGCGCAAGTGATAGCAATAAGTTAACAATGTTGTATCGCAATCGAATGAATGGTACGGTAGCACATAAAATACGAACAAACTTTATTTTTATTTTTAGATATGACAAAAGTTTCAGTCCGACTTTCGTATCACAATGAATAAAAAATGTTTTCATAGTTCAGCGTCATTTTTTACACCAGCACCACAATACTCACACAAAATGTAATCATTGATGAGTATTTTAGTGGTATCAGAAAGTTTTTGCTCGGCACAGCGTTCAGCAGACCTTAGCAATATCGGTCTTCTGAGCGTGCGCAGTTTGAGTTAGCATCACTTTTGTGCATCTGCGCATTCGCAGAAGATATCGATTGCAATCGATTGCATTGTGCAGTGCCGTACAAAAACTACCTAGTCTTGCGTGGCGAAGCTTTATAGCAATCGACAACAATACCAATCTTCGCAAGCGTAGTTTGAGCTTAGCTTCCCTATTGTGCATTTGCGCATGCGCAGATGATTGCTATTGCAGTCGATCGCTGCACGCAATGGTGAGCGAAAACTTCCTACAATGTCATTTATCTCTCTTTGGTTTTCCCAAAGGAGTTTGATGAAATTTTGAAGGAGGTCAGTGATGATCAAGGAGTCGATTGGAGGTCTGAAGAGACGGGGTGGGGAAGAAGAGGAAAGAAAGAAAGGTCACCGGCATCCACGTTTTCGTTATCATGGCCCGGCAATGAATTTTTTCTGGCGAAAATTAACCATTTTTTCGCGCAGCATTACATAACTTTCCCTACACTACGTATATTACTCCGTATATACGTACGTATACGGGAAAGTAAAAAAAAACTAGAGAGGGGACAAAAATAAGACACCGGCGAGACATGAACGAGCATAAACACTTGACGAAGAGGCGTAGCTGAACAGCTGTCGCGGCGGAGGGATACTTCTCCGAATTACATGTGATGCGAAAGATCTTGGCTGTCCGGGTGACGCCGCGTCGAAGGCTGTGTTGCCGACGTTTCCACCATCTTGTCTTTCTCAGGGCTGGTCTGCGCCGGAGTGGTCAGCGCTCGGGTTTATATCTGGGTGTGTTTTCGAGAAACTTTACTTGACATTATTTGAAGCACATGTACTCATAAATATAATTGTTATGTACAGAAAAACAGGCCGACTTCGTCAAACAAGTTTTTATTTCACAGTCACAGCTTTTCATACAACAAATGTGCCTATCCAGTAATCCTAAAGAAAGTACCGTTGCACAAGCCAAGATATCAATTAATCCACGAGATGTCCCTAATAATTGCACAGTCGACAAAGTTACCGTAAACAGAATACCAAGTTACTCGCTGGGTCGTACTAACAATCACAATTACACAGTCTTAACACGGGCACTTCCACTATCTCTTGAACTGCCCCGGAGGTGGCGGCGCCGGCTTATAAAGTCCCCAGCGCCGCAGACTCGCTCCTGGGGTGAAGGCTCGCCGAACGTCTGCTGGCTGCCTATTCGCCAGCGTCCTCCCTGGTCTGTTGCCCTCACTAGCCGTCTTGCCCGCTGCCGAGCGCTGGCTGTTTGGCGCGCTTTTGAAGGAGGTGTTTACAACCGCAACAATAATAACGTAAATAAATCACTACTAATGTAAATACTACTGACGTGAAAGACAAACAACCCGAGCGCTGACTACTCCGGCGCCGACCAGCTCTGAGGAAGACAACGATAAGATGATCGAAACGTCGGCAACACAGCCTTCGACGCGGCGTCACTCAGTCAGCTAATATCTTTCGCATGACTCCGGCCACGGAAGCCTACGACTTCATTCAATTACACGTGATGTTCTCTTGTTTAGCGAACTGTCATTTTGGCTCATCCATAACTAGAGAGGGGAGGGGGAGAAGAAAAAGGAAAAGAAGGCTCACCAGCGAGCCATAAACAAGCATAAACTCGTGGCTGAACAGCTGTCGCGGCAGAGAGATACTTCTCCAAACTACACGTGATGTTGCCCTTGTTTAGCGAACTGTCACTTTGGCTCATCTACAGCTAGAGAGGGGAGGGGTGAGAAGAAGAAAAAAGAGGAGGCTCACCGGCGTGCAGGGGCTGCGCGGCGGGCAGGTGATGAGCGCGTACCGCAGCAGCAGGCCCGCGGCGAGCGCCTGGCCGGCCGTGAGCACGTGCGCCAGGTGGGCGGCGCCGCACACGATCCAGCCCCAGCCGCCCTCCGGGTAGTAGTGCTGGCGGATGGCCGCCGTGTCCAGCCCGGGCCGCCGCAGCGCCGGCACGCAGCGCCCCAGCGAGCGCAGGTCCGCCGCCAGCGCCACCGACCCCTCCTCCATCTCCTCCGCCTCCAGGTCCAGCCCGCCGACCAACCCCCCTCCGCCCCCCGCCGCCGCCGCCAGCGCGCCAGGGCAGCCCCCGCCCCCGCCGCCGCCGCACCCGTCTGCAACACACAAGCACACTCGCGTCACACTCTGTGCAGAAGGACTATGCATACATCGGGGCATACTGGTCCACCAGTATCACACTTACAAGGTCTTGTGTCGATTGTTTCTTATAAATCGCCAAAACTATCGTCTTTCCGTAGAAAACGATTACTTATGCCAGGGCCGCTCAACCATTTGCTCCGGGGAGGAGCAGTCGGTTGCTCTCTCCTCTTCCGCCGCAGAAAGAGCAAATGACGTCATCAAATATCGATCGGTGGCGTGTGGCACAGTGGGTCGCGTCGTATTTCTACGGGGTATTTTACGTTGTTCGGAATGAAAAAGTCTCACTGCTCTGGGAAAGGATATTACGACAGAAAAAAAACAGTAAAATACTTTTGTAACATTTATTGGAACAGTTACTAGATATAAACATATTAGTGTGATTTGGAAATTAAAAACACGACAATTTGCAATGCAGCATGGGAAGAAAAGTATCTTTTTGCAGATTGTGCCGGCAATGCCAAATATTTAGTTTCAAAACTAGTGCTCAATAACATAAATTTAATAGCGGTGACATTACACAGTTTATCATGCTGCTGAATATGAAAAGTATTATAAAGGTTGCACAAAAAATGTTATTAAATAAACTAGTAATAAAAATACTAAAAGTAAAGGAAATTAACATAAAAAATTAAGTTGATTGCAAAATCAAATACTCTAATTACACCTTTTAAATGTTTTTTTCGCAATATACTTTCTATATTTGGAAGAGATGACATGGTGCTATTGAGCCGTAACATGCATTTCCGATTGTGATCTGTAATTGTACTTCTCATTCGAGATTTACAGATTTTCAAAGAAGCAAAAAATTGCTCACAGTTGTATGTTGATCCAAACGTACTTAACAATCGAGGAGTATTCCGATGCAGTTTTAGAAAACGGTTTTGTAGGAAGTTCTTTTCCTAAATGCTTACGTTGTAGTATCGGTATGCAATGAAATTAAATTCTTTTGTATTGTGTTATTTTACTGCCAAAGCAACATAAGAACATCAAAATATATCCAAAACTTACTTCTAGTGAGGCATTGTTTTTCAGAACATTGAAAACTTCCTTTTGTTCTTCTTTAGCCTACTTGTCATTTTCATCAGCATGATTTAATGTATAATGTCGTTGCAAATTAAACTTCTTCACGTGAAACCCTTTATGTAAACTAAACATTTGGCATAGCTGCCGTAGTCGGCGAAAAGATACTTTTCTTCCCATACTGCATTGAAAATTGTCGGTGTAGGTGCTCTTGTCTGTGAAGTGCTCGCGTGGTCTTCCATGTTTCCGCGACTGGAGTTACCGGGACACTGTATCAGAGGTTATCGCCAGGCGCGCAACGCTCGGGCTCCGGTGTCCCGCTCTCGGTTGACAACACGGCTCCGCGCTGCCGATTTGCTCTGCTTGAACGGCCCTGACTTATGCAAACGATTAGAAAACTTAAAAATGATACTTCGTAAGTATATTCCAAAATCAAAACTTTATTGGGTGATATAGCAATGTATACAAATGTATAATAAACACTAAAATAAATGGAGAGAACCGTTGCAGTCAGTTTCAAAGTATATTGAAAGTCCAGGTGTTTTAAAGGCGGGAAAATGGTTTTTATTTTTTTAACTGCAGCCCAGTAATTGGAAAAATCTGAAAAAAATACACAACAATTTGTGTGTAAAGAGGAACCTTTGACATTTTTTTCGAGCCTGTTCCAGGCTTCTAAGATACAGTAAAAAATATTTCTTGATATTTTTTTTCGAAAAATATTTTTTTGTGTTCGAATTTGGGCGTGAGAAAATATTAAAAAATGTTTTTCTGATAGTCCAAGTTGTGTTCTTATTTATCATATTTTTTTCAGTCTGATAAAATAGTGTTCAGTTGTCGAAAAAAATTGAAATTTGAAAAACAGGTTTTTGGCTGTATAGGGGTGTGGGTGGTAGGACGGAGGCTAAGAAACCTTTCAAAATATTATTTTTATGTTAGAATTATAGTGTAACCACTCATATGTAATTTGGTTGAGGGGAACTTTTTACCATCTTATCGGGGGGGACCCTTTCTCAGTCTCTTTGTTCTTATCTATTTTCCACAAAACTTTCTTTAATAACCTTTGACTTCAGTAACTTTAACATAAACACTTTGAGTATTGTAAAGATGTAAATAGCTAATTTTGACTTTAATTCAGAGGTCCTCATGATGAGCCCATTTCATTTAAAGGCCGTAACTAAATATTACGAATGTGGTAGTCAAAAAATCTAGGAATTTGTTGAACAACCTTTAGAGCAGTTAACACAATCTGTAAGCACATGAAAATGTATGGTAGAAAACTTTTATTAATTTTAAAATATTTTTACTCATCGTTTAATTCGAGAGTGATTTCCGATTCTCTTTGCAAGCGTGATCCATTTTATTCGAAACGAACAGGCACAAGTGTCGACTCGGCATTCAAACGCAGTGAGTTTGAAGTCATAATAAACTCCAAAGTCCATTTTTCCCATTATTAGTTTGCATCAATGATTATACGTCATTCAAGGTTATTTGATGGCGGCTGTTTTATTGGATCATACTTTATAATTAACAATGGGCTCATTTCAAAAATTCGATTTAATATGCTTATTAAATTGTTTACGATGATCGGAAAAATGCTCCGCACATGTGTGAAAATAAACTGCACGTGAATTGCAAACATTTTCATGTTGAATTTTCCCATCAGTGAGGACTAAAATATTCATATGACATTTAATGTTATCCGTATATTTTTTAAACTGGCAACTAAAGCCGAAATAGAATGTTTCTTTTTGTATCTCAATTGTCAATTTAACGTAGGCTGTACCGTACAGTAAGTGGAAGAGAGATAAGCGAAATATAATTTTCCTAGTGTAAGAAGAATACGTATTCCGATACTGACCATTTGGTCTGCCATGCTAAGCACAAAGGCCGTATCTGCATTTTTTTGGCTAGATTGAGTTATTATTACTATATGGCTATCTGAAATTTGTTGTACCAAGCATTTAAGTTCGATTTTCGTATTTCGCACGGGAAATATAAAAAACCTCTCGGGAAGTGGTATCTGCACTTTTCTATCTAGATTACTAAGGTTATTTGGTGGTAAGTGACAAGCAGTAAGCATATATGATAGTATCTACTGCAACTACAAAATCAAATCAAGTACAAAACCAAAGCAACGAATTAAACCCACAAGAATTTGGAGATCAACTGATAAACGTTAAATTTTAAACCTCTATTTCTCATTCTGAGCTCAGATGCCGATGAGATCCTTGTGTTTAGCATGACAGTGGTGTCTTCGCCTCAAAGAGTTTGCATTGCAGGGAACCAGGAGATCCTTGAAAATGTTAAAATGACAGAACGAATGGATAAATTTGGTAGTTGTTACATCAACAGAATTAACGTACATGCTTTTGCTGAGTAACGGAGGAAACGGTTCCAAAAACTAACAGAGCGATAAAAACAGTGTTAAAGTTGTTTCAGTTGAAGTAATCGTGAAAAACGCGAAATACATGCCGAACAAACTAAATAAATCATGGATTCCAATTTCTCTTGAGAGAAACTATTTACCAATCTCTCAGGGGAAATTCCACATTCTGATTTCTTTAGAAATTTACCATTATCGATTCCAGTGAAATATCGGGGCTGCATTCTCCCTGGAGAATTATCCCGTACGCGTGAGCTGCTGATTGCCGAAGCTTTATTCATGACTTTCTCAACACTTCCAAGCGAAGGGAAAATACAGCACGTTTCAGAGTCCGATAATAGTTTATTTGTATATATCTACGTCATGCAGAAAACAGTTTCAAATAGTAACAATTATAACGAGAGCAATAACGGTTAATTACAAAATCAATCTACAACTACTATCATATGGACTTCCCTCCGTCTTGAATACCTAGAAAAGCGTGCTTTTTAATTTGTTGTTTCTGCTTCTTCCGATAATTCTTATACTAATTCCAATGAGATTGATATATTGCATACTTACCGAACGTAATTTAACAAGTGAAAGTTGAAAATACAAATCGGTCTTTTTAGTGTTGTGATTGCCTACAGGATACAGGATACAGGTAATGCTTTAGGCATTCACATGCACCCCGGAAAAAATAATTTTGCTACAATGTATCGCTGGCTTTCATCAGGGTTGTTTACAAAACTAGGGTTAAAGTTTATTTTTAAGAGTATGCAGTGCGTTACTAAAATATTTAACCTTAGTGTAACTGTTGTTGATACTAGTTTTTAAAATGAAAACATCGAAAAAGGGTTTCACTATCTGTTTTATATCTGCGCACATTGTGTGCAGTTTATTTTATGACGTGAGCTCTATTTTTTTAATTCTTTCTTCTTCTTCGCAATCGCAAAGCATGCTCCCTTCGTAGAATGCAGCAGGTGACGTTACGTACGAAATTTTCTCCCCCAACTTTTCAGCGAGCGTTTCAATACAGTACGGCCATGACAAAACATTACGCCCATATTTGCAGTGTACCATATTTTTTCAAGCGCTGTGATTATAAAGTAATGGATGGAAGTGCAGATAAAGATCTAAGAACGAACATGATTATTGAGATAGAAAATTCAGTGAATCATTAGTGATGCATATTACGATGCCAGGGATTTCCAAAAGTAAGACAGAAGACGAAAACTCCTTTCATTTGTTGATTGAAGATTCTTTGCGTTGCACCAATGTCTGAAACATTACATTATTTTTAAGGTCACCAGTACGTTTCAGTTTAAGGTTCAATACATCTTTTATAGCATACATTACATCGAAGTTTGTACGAAAAAAAGTACTGAAATGGGTATTGAAAATAATGATTAAATAATTAAAGATGTTTCACTTGTTTCTAGTACCTTTACACCAATTAAAATGTCAAAACAAAAATTCCATTATTAGTTATCTGGAAGAACATATTGGATTTATCGTTTCAATTTTTTGGCTTCGTGCAGATTGAAGTAATAAGCAATATCAAGCAGATATTGCAAATTTCTCAATTCATCGCGAGATTTCATGAGTAATTGAGTTAAATGAGAAAAAGTAGCTTATTAGTTAAGTGGAATTCCAGAGTGAACACTATCTAAATGTATGCACAATGTCCATCTAATAAAACGCGGCAAAATTCAGTTTCGCGAATCTCCAGGATTCTTCATTGGAAATTAATATATACACACTAATAACGCATTTTCACTATTTTGAAAAACTGATTTGACTGACTGTTGTTATTCAAGACGAATTAACAATAGAAATATATTTTTAGAATATAAATTTCATTGATCATTTCAAATGTAAACCCGGAACAAAGTTAAAAAAGTATTTCAGAAAGTATTAACCACACGTGCAGCTTGGACTGCTCCACAAAAAACGCATACTTAAGAGGGTGTTTCATTGAATATACGTTAGTATGAATTAATAAATTCGATTCAATTTCATTAAGAAAAGCAATTAAAAAATGTGACACTCATCTCGTATAATCGAATTTGAAAACCAGCAAATTCAGAAAAAATCCACAAAGGTTCAAGTAAATATATTTTATAACATGCAGATTATTAAATGGCAAAATTCTCCGACTATTATAAAATAACTAAATTAAAAGCTGAGTAATTTTAACACATTTTTTCACAGTTTTGGTCAGCCCTGGGTAATATATCTTCAATATCAGAAGCTTTATCGAAAAATTGATGGCCATGCGCAGAATTGGAAAAAATCCCTACAGACGGTAATTGAAACACAAAATTGGTTCTCTTGTTTAGAGCACAACATTCCACAGATTGCGTAATTTTCAAAATTTTTCCTTTAGGAGAACGCCGGCCGCAAAACAACGTTTATAGAAAATGAAACGTCGGATTGAGATTAAAGGGAAATAGAATGGAATAATACGATGACATAAAAATGTCCAACCCAGGACTTGTTTTGACAAAAAAAGCAAAAATTGCGTAGACGTGTACAATTGGTCAGCATACGAAGCGCGAGGTATTGTAAACTTCAAAAGGCAGTGAAAAGGTTCGGAAATAAAGCACTATTGATTTTTTTTATTATGAGGTTAATGAAATACCAAGATCTTTTATGCGGTATATTGCCGTCGTTCTATACCAACGATATTTTTTTTGTAAACCAATCATAGGGATGAGGAATTTGTTGCAATTATTGTTAATAACTCTTTTATGTACCTGTTAAAGTATGCATCATTACTTCCTTTTCTTTTATTCATAGGACTAAAGACGCTTTTTAATGGTCAATAATATGGTACTATACCACCTCTTTATTACCCATGGGCGGTACAAAAGTTAAATATACTTTCCTAAGTGCTTCGAGATGTGATACAACAAATAAACTAATATATTTTAAATGATGTACGTAACTTAATATATTTTAACTAATAATCAAATATATTATATATTTAATTAAAAACTTAAATAAAACAAAATCAATAGTACACATGATGATAAAGTTACTTTATCTACTCGAGAAAGATGCCTCACTCGCTCCTATCATCGCTCAAAACACCTTCCTGTCATATATAAAGTGTCTGTTGATCGTCTTATATAATAAATTACAATTCATGCCGTGAAACAGGTGAAGAAATTGAACGACGTAAAAAAAAATCTACATATCCCATCCTATCTGTAAGCCGATCTCACGTTTTACCGGCCAGATATTTTGGATATTATTACCTCAAACTACAGGTGAAGCAAATGAGTCAGTTCTAGGCGTTATAAGGCACATGCCTGCTCGAAAGATCGCCTAGACCTGCGTCATGGGTTTGCATAAAAAAGGAAACTTAATTAGAAAATACGGGTGAAACTGCCCACGGCGGTCTCGCCGCAAATATTCACAACGAAAAGTAAAATAAATTAACGTAATATTTTGATACGTATACACATACGGCATTCACAAAAACTGTTAAATCTCAGGTCAGACTCTCGTAGTGGTTTAACCAGCCGCTTAACTGGTGTAAAAAAGTGCCCACCTTTGCTTGTACTCGAACACGGAATCTCTGCGAAACTAAGAATGAGAACACTCAACATCACAGGTTAACGCACAAACTAGTCGATAGATTCGTTTTTCATAATGGTTGCTGCAAGTTGTAACTCATGTTTTCTTCACTCGACCGACCATTTAGATATCCGAGAACAATTCACGAGGCTCAGAAGTCATGGCAACATTTTGTTTGGTGAGAATATGAGTAGGAGAGGAAAATTTCAAATATACACACGAAAAGACAAAGAATAAACTAAGTGCTTGGACATTTATCAACACAATATTGAATTTATCGTATTTTTTAAGGTAGTTGAAATGACCTTTACTCGTTTCATATTTTAAGGCATTTTAGAGAATACGACTTCACGAATTCGAAAAGCATTACACACCCGATGACCTGATTAGATAGATGCTCGATTACCGCACATCACATTGATCCGCTCACTCACAGGTCGTCACGTGCGTTGCTGATCACTGGTTGCTGCGCATCTTTGCAGAAACTCTCCTGCGCATCTCGCGGCTGTCCGGTACGGAAGGGCATTATTTCATGAGCTTCCATCATGTGACATTCTCGGGCATTCATTTCAAGGTGAACGGCTCTCTAGATGTAAGAGAGCTGCTGGAAACATGTTACATTCACCTCGCACGGCGGTAGAAGGACAACTGATTTCAAGTTGCCCTCTGTGCTAATAGAGGACACTTTCAGAGCAATCTGTTGATGTAAACACACACTACTGCAGCATTTCTTTCAAGATATAATACAATTTTGCTATCCGATAACATTTCTTTTAGAAAAACAATCAGTTGCCATAAAATTCTGCCCCAACCCTCGTAGCTCGTCTTAACCTGCAGCAAATCACCACGAATACGACCGCAGAATGCTTTCAGCTTGATATTGCCAGCGACCCCCAACCCGCCCTTTCCGTCCTGCCCACAGCCGCGCGCTTTTTCCTACCCGCCCACATTTTTTTACGTATTTAAGGTCGCTTTTCAATTACTAAGGTCGTGAATCAACCGCTGTAACTAACATTGGGGGTATCGGTACCGGTATACGAACAACGCCGGCCCGCCCACATTTTTTTACTTATTTAAGATCGCATTTCGACTACTAAGGTCATATAGCGACCGTTGTTACATTGAGAGTAACGGTAACATCCATGCCCAGGGCGGGATTCGAACCCGCGACCCTTCAGGGGCAAGGCTGCTACCGGTTCTCAGTCTTAGCGACCTCAGCTATCTAGGCCGGCCCGCCCACATTTTGCCTGCCTCTTCGGCAGCAATAGCTCAGCGATCGCATCGCCTCGGCTTCAATGATGACAAGGACTAGGGCTGACAGTGTTGACAGAGACTAGGGCGTGACTCACCATGGTGGCGAATTTTCCACACTATTTACTAGTCCAGGCAGTTGGTGCTCAAAAACGGAAAACAAATCCGAAAGTTTTTTCCGGAAGTTTATGGGGCCCTTAATTCGAATTTCAGGTTTACCGCCTCTAGAAATGTGTTCACAAAGAAAATCGCAGAAAAATGCCCTCTCCCGACCCATTACAGCCCCTTACTTACACACACTCACACACAAACACGCTAGTTTCACTAAATCAAGCTTGAAAACGACTATGGCGAATGAATTAAATGCATCATTAAATGAATAACACTCAGATACTCGCGGAATCAATTTGAACGCAGTTACTGCCGCGGGGTCTTTATTTACCGCTGAGTGCGGGGGGGAGGGGGCTTACATGATGGCTTACATCTGGCGAAAAGTAGAGAAAAAAGAAGTGACAATACGTCCTGTGAAATGTAATACATTCTTATACTATTTTACCAACAAAAGCTCTGACACGCGTCAAATTACGCGCGAACTTCCCTTCCTCTTCTTGTCCTACCCTCATCCCTAACTTTCACTTCCACTAACATGCACTACACTACCACACATGCTGGGAGACCGGTCGGGAGCTTAGAGTTTGTTAGGGTTGGAGCGATGCCCCGCTGATGATAGACACCTAGTTGGGGAAAAACGCACTAGCCGATGCGTGGGGTCGGCATCTCCCGGGGTGTCGCACGCATCACACTGACGTGACTAATGACCGTAGAAGTTGACGCGCGCGGGATCGACTATACGCACTCTCTCGGTAGTACCCCTGCTGCCCGCCATTGCCCACCTCCAATTCCCCACCTCCCCCTTTCTGGCACCCGCGTCCCACTTTCGGCTTGCCGCCACCAAACCATCGCCATCAGCCCTCCGCCGCCCCTGCCACCATCCCTGCCGCCGCCCCCGCGCCGCTCCCGCCGCCGCCCCCGCCGCCCGCCCCCGCCGCCGCCCCCGCCGCCGCCCACGCCGCCGCCCACGCCGCCGCCCCCGCCGCCGCCCACGCCGCCGCCCCCGCCGCCGCCCCCGCCGCCGCCCCCGCCGCCGCCCCCGCCGCCGCCCCCGCCGCCGCCCACGCCGCCGCCCACGCCGCCGCCCCCGCCCCCGCCGCCGCCCACGCCGCCGCCCCCGCCGCCGCCCCCGCCGCCGCCCCCGCCGCCGCCCCCGCCGCCGCCCCCGCCGCCGCCCCCGCCGCCGCCCCCTCCTTCGCACCTCCGCCGTCGCCCTCGCTGCTGTCATTACCACCACCACTGCCACTACCTTCGCCACCACAGCCACCGCTATCCCCACCGGTTCCACCACCATCACCTCCACCACCCCGCCGCCGCCCCCGCCCCACCCCCACCCCCGCCGCCCGCGAACGCAGCCGGAAATCGCGGCGGAGTCGCGGCATTTTCGGAATCGTTTGGCGCGGCCAGATTTACGATCAGCGCGGCGCGATCGTTATTTGATGGCTCGCCCGGGGGCGGATCCCCGAGGAAGTATAAAGCTCCGGGCGGGGGCGGAGCGGGGGCGAAGGAAGTCGGGCCAGGGCTGACCGCCCTAGACGTTGCCCCCCCAGGGCGTAGCCCGATTCCGGATTTCCTGTCGCTCGGGGGAAAATCTTCCATCCGTCCCTTGTTAAAGGGGTTTTACGGCTGCGAAATCTCGCTTGAACAGTGCCACGTGCGAGTGCGAATCGTTTTCGAGTACGTAAGTGTCCTGACACAATTAACATGAAAGGGCGATTTATGTGTATCTTCTCCAGAATTCAATTAATATCTTGAAGTCAGTTCATTCCAATTTGTAGTTTTGAGTTCATTAAATTTAAAGTTTTAAGTTCCTTTTAATTTATATCTTTCTGTCTCTTTTTATAACATTAAAATTCCTAATTAATACTTTTACTGTTTCTTACTGGGCTTAAACTTTCATGAACACACACGTCTGCTCTCCGTTCCGACTTATTCTCAGTTGCGTCTGCTCTCGATGCCGTTGTAACACACTCTTCTTGTTGATTTCTTGCACGGAGTGCACCAATGCCTTTTTCGTAATTCTCTTCTTAGGAGGCTTTGGTCACGTCCGATTATTTGCAGTAACTCGTTCACTGTTCTTTTATCATATGTTTACACGGAGTCATTACACCGTAATTAAAATAAACAAATCCAAGTCAAAGTGAGCTCAGGTGAACCCTAAACCCAGGGCGAGGGCTCAGCAGTGTTGCCAGATGTACCAGAATCCTGGTACTTTTACAAGGATTTTAATGAAGATATCATAAACCTGGATGAAGACATCCTGGTACGCTTAAATACTAAGATTGTAAGTAAACGGTAATAGATGATATACGATTTAAAATTCGTTTAATACTTTTTTATTCAATAATTTAAATCGTACACCAATATTACAAATATCTATGATTTTGGTGAAATCACAGACCGAAAAAACATTAAGGGTGACATAATATCTTTTGCTCTGGCACATTCTATACTAGGAAATGAGGGAAATTCTTCCCTGGCATCATTCTTATCAATGCCAAACACTGCATTTTGATGTCGGGATCGTTTTGCCACATATCCTCAGTTATACAACCAGATCTTCACGTGTCGTTATTTTACTTTTGTTTGCTTTCTTTTAACTATTGCCCAAATATTTTCAATTGGGTTCGTATCTGGACTGTTTGCTGGCCATTGCAGCATAGATTGTTCAATTGTTCAATGGCGGTAAATGAGACACACTGTAGAGCAAACAAATTGTCCACAATGTGGAGTGAAAAAAATAAATAACACTTGTACCAACATCACTTGTACATGAAACAAAAACAAAAAAGTATTAGACGTCATTATGCATAGTTTAAAAAACAATACGAGTGCTGTCAGTTTTATTTATAATTTCTAAGACGAGTTTAATTTGAATTCAGCAACATCTTTAGTCTAATAATTTGCACACCTCTGTACATTTAATCATCTGGCAACGCTGGGGCCCACCAAACGAAAGACAAACCGCAGAATTCATCACATTTGGGATTTGATCACGTCCGATGATCTACACTATATGATCAAACGTATGCGGACACGGAGATGGTGGTGTTATGGTGTGGTCGTGTTTTTCATGGAGGGGGCTTGCACCCTTTGTTGTTTTGCGTGGCAGTATCACGGTGCAGACCTACATTGATGCTTTAAACACCTTCTTGCTTCCCACTATCAAAGAGCAATTCGGGGAAGGCGATTACATCTTTCAACATGATCGAGCACCTGTTCATACTTCACGGCGTGTGGCGGAGTGGTTACACGGCAATAACATCCCTGTCATGGACTGGCCTGCACAGAGTACTGACTTGAATTGTATCGAACACCATTTGGAATGTTTTGGAACGCCGACTTCGTGCCAGGCCTCACCGACCTACATCAACACCTCTTGTCAGTGCTGCTCTCTATGAAGAATGGGCTGCCATTCCCCAAGAAACCTTCCATCACCTGATTGAAAGCATGCTTGCGAGAGTGGAAGCTGTCATTGCGGCTAAGGGTGGGTCAACGCCCTATTGAACTACAGCATTACCGATGGAGGGACCGAGAGAGATGGCTCAGTGCATCAACCTGATGTCACTTCAGTCCCTCTGACCGGGAGATCCTAGGTTTCACTCCCGACGGAGGCAGAATTTTCGACAGAAGCTTGTCAGCTAGGCCGAATTCAGTCGCTGTCTGGAGGAGAATTCTAGCGGCCGGCTGCTCTGATCGGTAGTTTTCCGTGGTTTCTCCGGTCAACACCAGGCGAATGCCGGAGCAGTACCCTAACAAATGGGCCACGGACCGCGCGCGATCTTTCCTTCCTCTTCCTTGTCCTATCCTCTCCTCTTACACACACACACACTTACACTAACATGCACTACACTACCACACATGCCGGGAGACCGGTCGGGAGCTTACAACTTGTCCCGGTTGCCCCGCTGCTGGGAGATACCTGGTTCAGGGGAAAACCCCGTTAGTCGACGGTAGGTCGGCGCCAGATCTCGCCATCCAGTGGGGAAAAGATCATCGCCACCTCTCAAGAAAAAACACGCACTACACTTGCGGGACTAATGACCAAAGTAGTTGACGCGCCGGGAAACACGAATCAATCAATCAACCGATGGAGGGCGCCACAAACTGGAGAGTCATTTTCAGCCACGTGCCCGGACACTTTTGATCACTTCGTGTATTTTTCAATAACTCGTTCAGCGGTCCTTTATCAAGTGTTTACGTAGACCCACTACACCGTAATTAAAATAACTAAACAAAACCAAGTCAAAGTAGCTCAGGCGAACCCTAAACCCAGGGCGAGGACTCAGCAAACCAAAAGGCGAATCGCGGCATTCGCTCTCCGACAAGTGTTTTCGTTCCGCGCAGTTCCCGCCTCTCGCGGATCCTGTAATTACGTGTTTTTTCGGAGGCCGCTCTGAGCGCAGCACTTCACTACGCGCCTGCGCAGACGAAACGCCCTCCGGGCAAAACAGACGAAAACTCAACATCAGCGCATTCGCGATTTTGCCACGGCGTTCTTCACCGGCGCTCGTTATCTACCGATTTCCACTGGACCGGCTATCAACATACGTGCGCGCGACGGAACAATGTTAGCCTGCTTGCTTGCTTTTAGTGCAAAGTTGTGAAAAGAAACGACGAGAGACTGCCGACCGTGTAGTTTGTTTTTTGTCCTTTCACCAGTGTAGAGTTGCGTACTGTTATCTTGGTTGAAAGTTTTGCTTTCTTTAAATACGTTCTGTGACTACTTTTTTTCTATTATTCTAGTGAATTATTTCTTGCTCAACCGTGATGTGCGTCTTAAAACAGGAAACAGTGATTTAATTTACTTTTTTATTACAGCTCCTGTATTAATAAAACAACATAGGGTTGAGAATTTATCTCAAAAGAGAACGAAGCATATTTATTTCAGATTTATTTTCTCAGAAGTTTGATTTAATTTTAAGGATCAGTCAAACTTATTTTAAACGATTCAAATTAGGTCAGACTTGGTGAATTGAGAAGCTTAAAACTACAATGAGGCAGCATATTTATGACACATATTTTACTTAATGTTTTCTTTCACAATTATACAGTTAATAGAAATTGATGAATGTACAAAAATCATACCTGATTTTTTTAGAAGTAAAATAAAGCACACGCCCCTTTATCATTTTGATTGTTTGCTGCTTAAAAGAATAATGGATTTTACACACCTCAGACCTTTTCCCTTTCGTCTTTTCCGGACAACTGTTACATTGATCTCTTTAAAACATCCCAGTTGCAGAAGATACAATAATCTAAATTATTCGTCTTTCAGAATTTCTTTTACCAACGCTAACCGCATCTAAAATGTATTCCGAATTCAATGTAATTTTAACTGATGGAATAAATGTTATTGTATCGCGTATTTGACTGAAAATGCTAAAATACTCAAATAGTAAGGCAAACAACAGACTGCAAACACGAACGTAAACTTTGAATACGAAGTTCCTCACTTGAGCATTTTCATTTCAGTTAACTTCTTCCCCTTTTCTATTTAAATCCGGCAAAGACTGTCCATAATAACGTGTAACCATCATCAAAACGTTTTATTTTCAACGAATTAAAAAACGTTGAAATTGATCGATAAATAATGTTATGTTTCTTATTAAAACTTCCGTCATGACCTGATATTTTATAAACTTTGGGTTGTTTCTTTCTGTTATTATCTGACAAGTTTTGAAGTGTTAATAGTGATCAAAAAGGACAAAAATAATATTTTGATACTCATTTAAGATAACTCTTAAAATAAACAAAATGTTTACATCATTCTTCCCTGTGCAGAAAAATACGCTCTACAATTCTCAAAAGTTTGACATTCTCTTTCCATCAAACATTTAGTCCAAAAAGTTACTTTTAAGCTATTTATGTTACTGGAGATCCGTGAATTCATAATGCAATCCTTTTAAGCATAGTGCAATATATTTTCTAGTCACTTTACTGAGTATTTTTCACTCAAAAAGAACATGGAGAATATTACAATTCCAGTGGATAAGTAACACACACCAGGCAGTTCTGATGTAAAATGTGTAGTATCCGTTGCAGAACTTATATGTCTGTTTTCCTTCATGAAATGATGTTATGACAACCCATAAAAATATAAGTGTAAATAATGGAACAAGCATAAAATAAATAAAAACAACTTACATTCTTATTATTTTAATTAAAACTTCATGTTATCAAGCTGCGCACAAATAACTTTGTGCAAGAAAAATATTTTTAACTTTTGCCTCAAGCGGCACATTTAAGGATTCGGAAGAAGAAAAAATAGTTATAATTTTGTGAATTTGTCATTTCTGCGAAAGCACACTCGGGAACTTCTGTTTTTAGCGGTTATTACTCGTCCGTCGCTTAACTATAAATAGCAAATTTCTATTTAAACGCAGTTAAATAGGAACCACATGCTATATGTACGGCCAAAAGAGAAATATATCTTCTGTACGTGTAATTCCTGTGACTACAATTGGAATAAATCGTTCCGGAGATATTCGTGAAAAGGACATTCAACACGAAAAAATAAATTCGAATGAAAAATTGCTTCTGCAACTTGACACCTAAGGGTTGACAGAGAAAAATGTGACGTAATTCATAGGTTGGTTTTCCGTTGGGTCACAAGGTAGGTGTCATAACAATGGAAAACATAGACGCTTTGGATGTCATTCAAACGCAGATTAAAGAATGCATCTCCTTTAAGCAGAATTTATTCGATACACAACCTTTCATAAACGTAGCCTCGAACACATGACACGACAAAATTATCCCATGACTAACCCCACAAATTAGTTTAAACGTCACTCAAGAATGTGAGTAAAAAATACATCTACTTGTAGAGAATTATATTAAATATGGGGATGTCCGTTAAACATGACGGTTCGAAACCAAACTCTCACATTACTAATGCATAAAATAAAAAAAACTTAATGTAATTACTTTTATTTTAAAATTTCCATAATTATATTCTTTGTTAATATATTTTGTCATAAACTTGCTTTCAACAACAGTTTCATTCACAAAACATACATATGCCCGATCTCCGTGAAAATCGGCATATCTTCGAGATTTTTCATCCAGAAGGTTTATGTACGGTTCATTCTGTTGTAACTCCACTATATGGCGCTGTAGAACAAAACTAAATATGCACGTCAAATGCAACCTGCAACACTCGGGGCAGCATTTTGAATCTATATCGTTAAAAAACTCCTAAACGAAGCGTTCTAGGGCATTAAAAACTAAAGAAACGTCTCTCACACCGTAATCTACAGGATGAGCTCTTCTTGAACGTTCTATTACATTTTTGCTGATCCGGCGTTTCTCGATATTACTTCACCTGCTTAGAGTCGCGCAGAATCTGCAACTAAATTTAAATGAGACAGAGACACAGACAGTGAGACTGAGAGAGACAGGAAGAAACGGAGAGACAACAAGAGAGGGAGGAAGAAGGATGGAGAGACAGAGGAAGGGTGATGGAAGGGGAAAGAGGGAGATGAAGGGCAGAAAAAACGTCTACCGGGTTCCACTAGTATCTTATATTCGTGAAAATGCGATGTCTAACGATGTCATGGAAACGTTCAAGATGCAAGACGAATGGGGCGTTTTCAGTTTACAAAGAAGTTACGAACTGGGGAGAAGCACTTACCCTCCGAGGCAGCACTTCCGCGAGTTGCAGGACTATGCCTCCCTGGTGGGCCGTTCACGTCCTTTTTGGACCCCGATACAGCGCGCGAAAGTCGATGAGTTATGTTGGCACATGAGCGGCCAAACATGATTCAAATTTCGCGCCGTTTGAGTACATCAATTATTTATATTACTCGTTCACTTTACATTTGCAGACGGCAGAATTAGGAACTAATGTTGTTTCGAAAGTGAAGGCCCGAACACACAACTGAGAATACACGAATAGCCCCGATGTCAATCAGCATCTGACCAATCAGCTGTCTCCGAAGGCAGAACAAGCGCTAAGGTCACAGCTGAAGATTATGCCTTTCTGACAGTGAGCTGGAGTCGCGCTCTTAAATGATTAAGATAATATACAATAAAATAGATCACACCACACGCTATTCGCAACATTCACGTACAATATTTTTATTTCTTCTTTGCACTTATCTACAGCTTAATGGTTTTGTTCTTGCCCCGTCGGAGTTCTGTGTGCTGCTCACCGCCATCTATATCATATTAAACGGTCACTATCTACTGCAGACGCGCGTTTCTCATTCAGTCGGCGGTGACCTCATGTAAACAGATCGCAGCGCTCCGTCTGCAACTGTAAAGTGAACAAGTAATAACACTCTTTGGCATTAATTACCAGCTCGGAACACACGTCCCGCATTCGAGAATATTTTCCCCAAATTCCGTGCGATAATTCCAACAAATGAACAGAGTCACTTCTTTCAACGATGTGCTTTGGGAGACAAGTTCTTTGGCGGCAGATTTTCGACTGTTGATGCTTTCAATCACGATCGCAAGACTGCAGCGTTTACTAGTCACCTGGAAAGTCGGCGTTTTCCTCTATCGGAATTCTTAGAAAGGCCTGGAATTCCGTTTAGACGCGAACGAGCACTGTTACAAAATTCAAAACTCCACAACAGTAACCATAGCCGCCGAATTGTCTGCATATGGAAGCAAGCATAACTGCTTTGTATGTATTTTCAGTGCCGTGACAATTAAAATTCAAGAAAGTTAAAACTCTAGAAAAACAAATTAAACTCGAGAAAGTTGGAAACGAGCAATAATTTATAAGAAATTACAGCGGCTTCCCGCATAAAATATTGTGTTGAAACCGGAGACACAGTTTGGTAACTGAAATACGTGCAAAACTTTTTCCCCGCGCCCAGAACAGGTAAAACTTAACAATCTATACAATGATCATTGATTCTTTTGTACAAATATTCTAACAGTCGTAATTTCTTCCGTTCTCAGAGTTTTCTGCGAGAGAATAAGAAACTGTTGTATTCCATTCGCCCAGCCATTCTGCAGCTTATTCCGCTCTCCCAGCCAACCACTGGAAGCCAGTGTACAAGGTACTTTCCTGGCTCTTGCACTCGCTGTAGATCAGGCGAGCGTTGTGCAATGCGATTCCCATTGCTGTTTCTAACAAAGGGAACGATGTGGGCCGGGTCATAGCATTTTCGGGTCCTAGCCAAAACCGAAATTCACTGCGTTGAGACCCGACGGAGGCAGGATTTCCCACACTAGCAACATAGGTTGATTTCACCCGCTGGCTGGACGAGAATTCTAGCGTCCGGCTGCTCTGATTGGTAATTTTACTTAGATTCAGCGATCAACATCAGGCGAATTCCGGAGCCACACCCTATCAACCAAATCAGCACAGACCGCGCGCGATCTTTCCTTCCTCTTGTTTGTCCGCATATTTACACTAACATCCGTTACACTGCCACATATGATGGGAGATCGGTCAGGAGCGTAGAGCTTGTCCCAACTGGGGCGGTGACCCACTGGTGGGGGTACCGGGTCAGGGAAAACCCCGCTAGCCGACGGTAGGTCGACGCCAGATCTCACCATATTGCGGGGCAAGATTACCGCCACCTCACGAGGAAAACTAAATTCACTACAACTACTCAACTAATGTCCTCAGTAATTGACGCGCTTAGTCACTAATGAATGAATGAATCAAAATACACTAAAGGGACAGTGATATAAGTAGTTGACGTAAAGGGAAACGCTAAATATTCATTCTGGTACATGTTATCAAACCATTTTTTTCTGTCGCTTTTGTTACTTATGAGGCCTAGTTCCTGTGAAAAAATATTTTTTTCAGGGCTCACTAAAATGATGGTCTCTGGGGGAGGTTTGTTACAAACCGGAAAATCTGTCACGGGAATCGCAGGAAACATGACAAATGAAGGAAAAGTCTTGAGATTACATAAATCGCACAAAAGTCAAACGGTTTGGAAGGAAACACTGGTCAATGGAGGAAACCGAACAAACTGTGGTGGAAATATCAGCTTGGGAAGAAATATATGTGGGTAGATAGTGATTTATCAACTAACAACAATAAAAATGAAAGAGGAGTTGGTCTGCTTCAACTTTTAACAGTCTTGCTTTGAACATGCTAATGAGCGTCGGAGAAAATCAAATTATATCTTAATAAATGTCAAGTCATACTTGCTTGCGGAATAGAAGGTGGTGAAATGTGTTGCAATGCAGTGTGAATCTGCGCGAAGCTCCGACGATGTTCAGTGAAGTAATGACGTTCAAAGTCAAAGAACCTCCGTACATTTAACGTACAAATTCTAACTTAATGTAAATTGCATCCGCATCACTATATTATTTCTGTTGTATGTGTCTCTCAGCAACTCTAACACCCAACAATGATGTTAGAGTTGCTTCGGTGTTCCAACAGTGCAAGAGGCATTGAAGGATGTCAAGACTGCATTAAAGAATCTAGAGATATTACTAATAAAATTGTACAAAGCAAAAAGTGAAAATAATTGATATTTAAGCAGAAAATAAAGATATTGAAATTTTCAGTTCGTGTTGTTAATGTATTTTGCTGTAACTCTATATTAATAAAATCAATCGTTATGGAGAAAATCTATTTAATTTTGACATCATCGGATATAGTGAACGTCGGGTATTGTGAACATCGGATATAGCGAACATCGGATACAGTGAACGTCGTATATAGTGAACGTCGGGTACAGTGAACGTCGGACATAGTGAACATGGGATATAGTGAACCAAAAATGTTAGTCCCCAGAAGCTGAGTATAACCGGAGTGGACCGTTCTTCGGGCGGTTGTTCCCGCAGGAGCCCCTGTCTATTAGTCGCTGTCCAATAAAAGCGTGCAGGCGTGTAGGAGGGCGAGGCGTGTGCGTGGCGGGGCGAGGCGCGGTCCATTGCGCGCGGCGCTTTTTGCTTCGGCCGCCCCCGCCGCCGCCCCCGCGGCCGCCCCCGCGGCCGCGTCCGGGGCAATGGAGCGCGCGCGCCCCGCCATCACTCCCGGGCGCGGCGGCGCCGGCTGCTGGCCCGCCCGCCCGACACGCTGCACGGGGCTGCGCTGGCCCCGCCACCCCCGGCCACACCCCGCCCCGCCACGCTCGGTCACGCTCCGCCCCTCTACGCCACGCCATCCCCGCTCCACCACGACCCGCCCCGTCATTCCCCGCCACGCCCCACCACGCTCCGCCAAGCCCCGCCACGCCACGCTCCGCCACCCCACGCCCCTCTACGCCACGCCATTCCCGCTCCGTCATTCCCCGCCACGCCCCACCACGCTCCGCCACGCCCCGCCCCGTCATTCCCCGCCACGCCCCGCACCCCCACGCTATGTCACGCGCAGACACGCCACGCCATCCCCGGCACGCCACGCACCGTCCCTCGCCGCCACGCTCCGCCACGCCACGCCTCGTCACGCCTCGCCCCGCCCCACCCGACCTACCTCACCCACCCCATCCGTTCTGGGGGAGAATTCTAGCGGCCGGCTGCTCTGATCGGTAGTTTTTCACGATTTCTCTGAAGGCGAATGACCGAGCAGTGCCCTAACAAACGCGCCACGGACCGTGTGCGATCGTCCCTTCCTCTTCCTTGTCCTTTCCTCTCCCTATACACACATACTAACAAGCACTACACTACCACACATGCCAGTAGAGTGGTCGGGAGCTTAGAGCTTTGTCTCATCCTTCCTCCTCCGTCCCTCCAGCTCCTCTCCATACCTTTCTGCAGCGTCTCACTCGTCAGCGTCTGCCACGTTCTTCCGGTCCACTCTGCCGCATCCTGCCTCCCTCATCCTACTCCATTCGCCCGCGCCATCTGCTACGCCCCACCTTCCTTCAAGCAGCCCTTATCCGACCCAACCCCACCCAACCCAACCTGACGGGTCCCATCCCATCCCGTCTCGACCCGACTTGACTCGGCTCGACTCCACCCAACCCAACACGGCACAATATAACTGATCCGACCTTATCCGATCGGCTCCAATCCGACCCTGTCCCAGCAACCGGTCAGACCCAACCCAACCCAACCCAACACGACCCGATCCCAACTGATGCGACCTTCTCCGATCGGCACCAACCTGACCATGCCCCACCAACTGGCCCGATTCGACCCAACCCAACTCAACACGACCCGACCCCAACTGATGCAACCTTAACCGGCCGGCACCAATCCGACTCTCCCCACCAACTGGCCCGACTCGACCCGCCCCCTCCCGCTCCGTCAGCCCTCTCTCGGTCGGCGTCGACCGCCTCGCGGCCCTTCCGCCTCGCCGCTGCTCACCCGGCCGCCGGGAAATGAACCCGGCACCCGAGCGGGCAGCGCGATCCTTCACCTCGTGCCACCGCTCTTCCTCGTCTTTCTTTTGCTCCACCCCTCGCTCGGATACGCCAACGCGCTCTTTGTCCTCTTTCTTCTTCTTCTTCTTCTTCTTCAACCTCGGTGGTTCTTCCTGGCCTCTGAATCTAGCTCTCTTATTCTCTGTCTCTTGTGTGTCTGATGTCTCGCACCGTGCTCTACTTCGCATACACCTGCCAAGAAACATTTTGCAATTAAGTTTTCTTTCCTTTCTTCTGACATGTCTCTTTTCCTTCGTCCATCTTCACGATTATCTACCTGACTACAATTTATAACGCATTTGCCTTTACTTCATAATGCATCGCTCTCTCTTTCTATATCTTCCACATAATCCCGACTGTTCTGTTTGTTTTTATGGCTGTGTGCTCGCCGCTGTTGGCAATGCAAAGCTGTGAAATCATTCAAGCGTTCCATTTCCGGTTGTTGGGCCACTTGCGAATAAAATCCGACCCACAAACTGCTGGCGGATTTAAACGCGAGGCTATTTCTGCACAAACTATGAAAGGTCCCTCTCTCACTTTACTCCTTTTGCCTGAAGAGTTTCTACTCTGTTTTCTCTTGCACTTTCTGTTGTTTGTCTCTTTTTCGTAATATATTCTCACGTTCGTTATTTTCTTCCGCACGCTTTTACTTTCATCTTTAAAAAAATGTACGTCTCTCTCTCATCTTCCATCTGTTTCTTCAATAACGTGGTCTGTGTAATCATTTACTTCCAACCGAGATCACTACGCTTGGTAATTTCTCTTCTGGTAGACTTAACAAATGTAACTGCAAACGACGAGGCTAAATATACATTTTATTATTTACTTGTGTCAAAGTTGTGTTTTAATTGTTTGTCCTGATTCGACTACTCTTCACTTTATTCTATTTTGCTCCCACAAGTCTTTTGATGGTTTTATAAAATATGATAAATTCAGTTTCGTTTTTTTCTTTGGATATAACTCTTCTATCCTCACCTTCTCTTCTCATTCTCTTTTAGCTTTATCCTTAATTTTATCTTTCCTTTCTTGCCCTTATTCTCGTCCTCCGCCGCAGTCATTTTTCGTGCAAGTTGCCTTAATTTCATCCTTCTCCGCCCTTTTTTTTCATTTCTTCCGCTTCATTTTTCTGCACGACCATTTCGCCGTTCCTTATGAGTTATTTTTGCGCATTTCCTTCATTTTTCGTACTTCCTTCCTTATCCCCTTTCTTTCCTCTTCTCTCTCAAGCTCCGCCATCTACCTTTTCTACCTCTGCACCGTCGTATTTCTCCTTCCATTGGTTTTTATCATTTTATTTCTAACCCCTGTTTCTCCTCATCCTCTTTCCCTTTTGCCCTCCATCCCACTCGCTCGGATTGTTGTCATTATATTCTGCCTGTTGATTACGATTTCTTTTCAACGTAATATTCTATTTCTATTGTCAAATCATCAAACTAACTGAAATTTCTATCACAACTGATATTTATTTTTACGCGTCAAAACTTGTAAAAGTTTGTAATCTTTGATGGATAAATTCTTCAAGTTAGTATGTAATTAAAACATTAATTAAGGCGAGACGCCAAGGGGCATTAGTTGTAGAAATCTTTACAATACAATGTTAATACAGTAATCAGTACAATAAAATGTTAAGTCAAGGATTGTAAGTGAAAAGTGAAGTGAAAAAATGGTGATATTTAATGTCAAAAAATGAAAAATATCCAGAATGAAATACAATACGTAAACGTTTAGCTTCAAATTTCCCAGCAGCGGGAAAAGTGCCACTTTTTTTGCGAATAACATAATATCACAGGTTAGGATGTCTCAGGACAGCGGCCTATACCACTGCAGATTTCTGACCAGGAGGTTCTAAGGTTCGAGTCTATGGTGGTGGATTTTCTACACTAGCTACATAGTGAGATAAAACTTAAGTTGCTGTCTACAAGAGAATTTTAGTGTCTGGTCCGATCTGTGTTTTACTGTGATTTGTTCGATTACTACAAGGCGAATATCTGATCACTACTCTAACAATATTCGGCCAGGACCCTAAAGGCCACGGACAGCGAGCGATCTTTCCTTCCTCATCCTTGTCCTACCCTCTCCCCTTACTTGAACCCACACTCTGTCAAGCACTAACACACCACTTACGTCGGGATCGCAAGTTAAGAGCTTGTTTCAGCTGGGACGGTGTCTCTTGGGAGGAGATACCTGGTGAGGGAAACCCGCAAACTTCATGCGCAGGTCGGCCGCCGGATCTCACATCCTGAAGGAGGAACCTATATCTCCCGCAGTGCAACATGGACCACATTTAAGAGGCTAACGGCCTAATCAGTTGCCACAAACGCAAAATAATGAACCTAACCCTACTACCTTTCCTTTCTTTTCTCCCTCTGTAGTCCAGTCAAACGGAGCTCAAAAAGGCCCGATTAAGGAAAAAAAGTTTTTTTTCTCAACGGTTCTAAATGTTTTTGAGGGTGCTGAATTCGAATTTGATGTTTGCCACCTCAAAAAAGGTCAGCTTCAGAGAGAAAATTGCAAAAAACACTAAAAAGTTCCCCCTTTTTTAGTTCTTCGCTTATATCTTCAAAACTATGCGTTCTATAAAAACAATTGTTATTTACAAAATTAAAGTAAATAAAATTTACTGCAAGATGTATATATCAGTCTTAACTTTCAAAAATGGCTTAGGCGATAGAGCGCGCTGAAAATGGTTACTTTCTGGCCCTTTGGCCAAAGCGGGAAAATAGCTTTTACCAGCCAGCCTAACTCGAGGCGGCGCTCTGGTTTCACTTTATCATGCTTGAAAAATGCTATTGTGAACAAATGATTGCCATTGTTAAATGATTAACACTCCCATTTTCACGGAATCAATAGGGTCTTGGTTGCTCGCGCGGAGTATCTATAAATCCAAGTCTTAGGTAACCAAAATAGAGGGATATAACGACGGCAGTACGCCAGTACGTTCTGTAAAATACAACATATTCATCAAAACTTTATACTAATAATACTAATAATATGTTTTGTTAATATGTGGCAATATGCGCTCTAGAGCCGAAAACATTTTTCACAAAGTTAACGTTTATATATGCATCTTGTAGTAAATTTTATCTACTTTAATTTTGCAAATAGCAACTCTTTTTATAGAACGCATAGTTTTGAAGATATAAGCGAAAAACTAAAAAAAAACGAGCGAAAGTTTTCGGTTTTTTTGCAATTTCCTCTGTGAAACCGACCTTTCTCGAGACAGTAAACATCAAATTGGAATTCGACACCCTTAAAAACATATAGAACAGTTGAGAAAAAAAAACTTCCGGAATTTTTTCCTGGGTCAGATACCATTTGACTGGACTACTGTACTTCTCTCGCCCTCCGCCGTGCGCGCCGGTGCCATCAACGAAGCGCGGGAGCATGGGCGGCCGGGATCGAACCCGCGTCCGTGGACTTCCGCCGCCCCCGCCCGCAGCGATGGATTTCCGAACGCGCCCGCCGCCGCCGCCGCCGCCACGGCCGCCCCCGCCACGGCCGCCCCGCGCACTAATGGAATCGACGTAATAAATTCGGCGGTGGATGACGGAGCACCGCCCCCGCCCCCTGTCCCCCCCGCCCGATAAATCCGCCCGCCCGCCCGCGCCCCAAGGAGCAGAAAAACAACTTGGCTGCGGGTGACGCTTTTGTGCGCGGTTCGCGTGTGAGTTCCCGCGTGTGTGCGCTGGGTTTCCCTTTAGCGGTTGCTGGCTCCCGCTCTCTACAACGCGCTCTCCGTCTGTTTTATTTCCTTCTCTGTCGCGGCTTCTCTTTGTCCATCGCGCGCTCTCGTCATCTCACGCGCTCTCTCTGCCGCGCGTTCTCTTTCTCTGTGCGTGCTTTCTTTCTTTATCGCGCGCTCTCGTTCTGTTTTATTTCTTTCTCTGTCTCGTGCCTTCTCTTTGTCTATCGCGCGCTCTCGTCATCTAATGCGCTCTCTCTGCCGCGCGATCTCTTTCTTCGCTTTCTCTCTATGCGCTCTCTCTCTCTCTGTCGCGTGCTGTCTTTCTTTATCGCGCGCTCTCGTTCTGTTTTATTTCTTTCTCTGTCTCGCGCCTTCTCTTTGTCTATCGCGCGCTCTCGTCATCTAACGCGCTCTCTCTGCCGCACGTTTACTTTCTCTATCGCGGGCTCTCGCCATCTAACTCGCTATTTCTGCCTCGCGCTCTTGTCATCTAATGCACTCCCTGTCTCACCTTCTCTTTGTCTATCGCGCGCTATCTCTGCCACGTGCTTTCTTTCACTATCGCGCGTTCTCCTTGTCTATCGCGCGCGCCTGTTCTCTATTGTGCTCCCTGTCTGCATTGCGTCCACTTTCTATATCGCGCTTTGTTTCTGGATGGAGCTCTCTTTTTGTATTACGTTCTGCTTCTTAATCGCGCCTGCCTCTAAATCGCGCTTTCTCTATAATGTGCTTTTTATAACGTAGGCTCATTTGGACCCATATGGCACTTTCTTCAGTTCTTCCCTTCAGTCTATTTTATTTGATCCTAGCTTTCGTTTTCTATTCCCCTTTCTCTGTTGCGCGCTTTTCCTTCCTTATCAGTACCTCGTTCTCTCTCCCTATTTTCGTTTTCTCTCTCTCTCTCTCTCTCTCTCTCTCTCTCTCTCCTTATTTTGTATTTCCTCTTTCTTCAGTCTATTTCCCTCCCTCCAACTTTTTCCTTAATTCATTGCCCCAGTTCCTTATTCTCCTTTCTCACTCACCCTCTCTCCCCCAGCATACTCGCTCTCTGTCCGCCGCAACCGCTCTTTCCAAATCGCTCAATGCCCTCTTCTCACTCACACTCTTCATATCTCCATCTTTTTCTCACTCTGCTATTATTCACATACTACACCCATATGGCACTCTCTCCATCATTATCCTTCGGTCTGTTTCACTTCACCCGCCCGTTGACATGCCCGGTCGTATTGATTTTCTCGCTCGCTCATTCAACGAATCGCTTTTCCATTCAGCGTTTGCTCATTCACGCTTCTCTTGTACTCTCTCTCTCTCTCTCTCTCTCTCTCTCTCTCTCACACACACACACACACAATCTCATATCTGTTCAATTATTACGCTCCGTTTTCTGCCCTACTTACTCGAACATTCACCTCTTCTCGTGACCGGCCAAGTTCCATTTATGGTGTATATTTACTTTCTGTGACACTTTGGCTTCCACTTACTCATGTACCTTCAGCTCATGATCTCCCTCCTTCCGTAAATTGTTTCTACTTATTCTTTTCAGACCTGGGATCATTAGGGACCTTGTATCTGTTACTGATAGACTGGTTTTATTCCTAACTACCAACCTAACAATTCTTATATTGTTTTTAATTTCGTTTGGTTCCATTTACTTATTTACTCAATTATTTTGGGCCTTTCTTCCGTAGTTTAAACGTATTTAGAGATTTAGGACAAACAGAACCCAGAATGAGGGAAGATAGTGTAACTGTGACGCAACTTGCTATAACACTGGTCAACACACATTTTCTTGCCAAAAAAGCTAAAGTCATGTTTGATGCACTGATTCCAAATATGGCATTGGTTTTGATAGAGTGGCCCTAGTTTTTGAGATAATGAAAATCGCATAGAAAAAATTTATTGAGTACAGGCTATTCGTAAATTGCTTAATACTTGAACTAAATGAAACTAGATAAGCCTATTTTTACTAAATCAAATACTTATAATATAATATTAATGTATTAAATATATTTATATTCACAGCCCAAAACAAATCACAATGAATTGTTTGAAAATTGTGTTCTAATAATTTCTAGAAATTTGTCTGGAAATTTGTAATGGTATTGATGAGGCAGGTGACGGAATAGTGTTGCTGAAGCAGGTTGTGAAGTAGATTGTGGTGTAGTGTTGGTATTTGAGAAGACGTGATGATGAAGCATTTTCAATAAAATGTTTGTTTTTATGTGAGAAAATGTTAGAAAATGAAACTTACTGAAGTTTCTGATACCTTTGTCGTTGAAATATTCAAGCAAATGTAAATGGAGTCACGACATAAAATGAAAGATAAATGATTATTTTGCCCTTTTATTTGTTTCAATTCCTCTTTTGCATGTTTGTTCATAATAGTGAATTAAGTAAATACGACCTAAAAACCATTGATTATTATTAAAATAAGTATTTTCGCACTTATTTCTCGCTAAGTATAATTTTATAGAGTAATACCTTAAAGGAGTCAGAAATGACCCCGCGCCACCTCTAACGTAACTCCGGCAACCGCCACCTCTCCAGGGTTAAAATGACGATGCATGCAGGAGAAAAGCAGATAAATTGAATAAGAAGACTGAAGTAATAAAAATAGTAATAAAAAGACCAAGTGAATTGGGTTGCGATGAATTGAAGAGCAGAAATTGAGGATACTGAAAAAGGAAAACGAAAAGGTGAAATCAAAGAAAGAATAATAATGGAAGGAAAGGTCCAAAAGGGTGAGGATGGCGTGAGAGGGGGACACAGAGAGAGTAAGTGGTGAAGATCAAGCTAGCAGTGAGAATAGAGATGACGTAAGCAAAATAAGTGTATGCAGGTGAACCTTTAGTTTTCTAAGCTAAATATTTCTTAAGTTTATCTCACTGGGTGCATTTTGGACCCACTCTTTTTTTCAAAATAAGTACCTAATTTTTAATATTTTTATTGACATAATACCAAGATTATATGGAATATCGTTGTTCCTATTAGCTGGTATATTTTTCATTTATTTTTTAAATGTAAATTTTACGTGAAGCAAACAATCCCTTTAGACTCCTTTAATGCAAGAGGGGGATTTTAAATGTCTTATTGTACATTTTAAAAATAGTTGTTGTTTCGATAGAGTTAAAATAGGTATCAATGTCTTCTGTAAAACACTACCGGCACATGTTTTCTCTTTGCCTGAAGCTTTATGTTGAATATTTAATGTAATAAATACGTAAAAAACAAACCGCTAAGTGCTATGTAACCACTAATAAAAGCTTAACGGACAAATACATGAACTGCCAGAACTATATTTTAAAACCATCAATAACATTTTTAAACAAAATATATGGTGAGGGTACATATTGTCCCCACTCAGTGAACAAAGGGTTGAGGGCGCTTGTGGAGGTCGTTGAAGGCAGAGGTGAGGACGGGGAAGGAACGTAGGTGGAGACGTGTGTAGGTGCGACGTCGAGTCGGGACGTGGTCGATGGGAGGAACAAAGGAAGCGGAGATTGCGCAGCGGTCGGAAATAACGACGGACGCCGCGCCGCGTCGCGTCGCAGTGCCGCCGGCAGTAAAGAGGTGAAAACTGCAGTTGAAGCGTTGGCAATCGCTGCGCACCCGTCGGCCGTCTCAGAGGTGTTTGTGGAGGCGGCGGCGATGGCGGAGGCGAAGGCGGAGGTGGAGGTCGAGGTGGAGGTGGCGGTGGCGGTGGCGGTGGCGGTGGCGGTGGCGGAGGCGGTGGCGGAAGCGGTGGCGGTGGTGGAGGCGAAGGCGGTGGCGGAGGCGGGGGCGGAGGCGGAGGCAGTGGCGGAGGCGGTGGCGGAGGCGGTGGCGGAGGCGGGGGCGGAGGCGGAGGTGGAGGCGGAGGCGGTGGCGGAGGCGGTGGCGGTGGCGGTGGCGGTGGCGGAGGCGGAGGCGGTGGCGGAGGCGGAGGCGGTGGCGGAGGCGGAGGCGGAGGCGGGGCCGGAAGCGGGGGCGGAGGCGGTGGCGGAGGCGGGGGCGGAGGCGGTGGCGGGGGCGGTGGCAGAGGCGGTGGCAGAGGCGGCGAGGCGACGACGGGGGCGGGGGCGGTGGGGTCGGGGTCAGCGGGGTCGGGGGCGGGGGCGGCGGCGGCAGTGGCGGTGGCGGAAGCGGTGGCGGAGGCGGCGACGGTGGCGGTGACGGTGACAGTGGGGGTGGGGGTGGCGGCGGCGACGTCGTTGACAGGCGCGGTGCGAACAGTGCCTCTTCAAATTCCCATCTCCCGCTAGAGCGCGTGCGAGTAAAAAGTCTCCTTCGCTTGCTCGTTGCGTCACGTGCGTCTGGGTTATATCCACTCCAAAAGCCGGGCGCCGGAAAATCCCTCCGCTTGCTCGTCGGGTTTGCCAACTTAATCGTAATTTAACCTCGAGGGTATTTCACACATTCGCTTGGGGATGTTCCGCGATGCTTGCAAAAAGCGATGCAGCATGGTGGTAGCATTGAGAAGGTAAGGGTTAAGAGATGAGTAGCGAGGGTGTCATAATCGTCAAATTGTGTGAGGGATTTTCTTAATAATTGAGAAATTATCTTCAGCTTCGTTTATTAATAATGAAGAGAAGAGTCCGAAGTGAAAAAAGATATGTGATACAATTTTTTAAAATATTTTTTGGTTGTATGATCTGCATTGTCATTGGCGACCGTATTTACAATTTTTTACAATGGATCAAACGAATTTATATGCGTTTAGAAATTTGAAAATATTGCATATGTGAGATGTTTCAGTAAGCAATTTGGGGAGACAATTTGAAATGAAAGTGTAACACGTAAGTGTGAATGTACTTGCCAATCAACTAACATATGTTGGATGGTTATAGTGATGTTACAAGATTACAAGATACACTACAAAGTGATGGAGATTCTTTCTTAAACACATGTGAATGGGTAAGAGGACTTTCTCCTACACGGTGTCTTGAGAGAGTAATGTAATACAATTAATTTGTCTAAAAATTGATAAAAATTAAAAAAAAATATTTTAATTATCCAGTACATTGAAATACATTGCAAATAGGAACAAACATTTTACCATTTATCGTAGTTTTGGTACTTTTGTACTGCTAAACTAACGAAAATTGTGACTTGACTTGGACAGTACTACGACTCATAATAACCCGCATAATGATGCATATTCATAACTGAAGAGAAATTCTAATTCCAAGACACAAAGATACAAATTCCCTTGGACACTTTCAATTTTCTTGTTTAAAAGACTTTCTTATCTACAAAATTTATTTTCTAGTGATCAAATCACCTAGAAAATCCTTGCACAATATATATGTCGTTTCCGTACAAATACATGGTATTCCAATGAGGTATCTTGCCCCTTAAAACCCTATGTAAAAATTCAGAATCTCCAGTTGAATCTTAACTAGAATGACTTAACTTTCACGAGCACGAAGAATATTACAAAATCCTACGACCGTGTTTACGAATGTGACCGGGAGAGATGGCGTGCATCAACCTGATGTCCCTACAGTCCCTCTGACCGGGTGGTCCTTGGAGACCACCCCCATGGCGGCAGGATTTTCGACACTAGCTGGTCAGCTAGGTCGAATTCAGTCGCTGTCTGGAGGAGAATTCTAGCGGCCGGCTGCTCTGATCGGTAGTTTTCCGTGGCTTCTCCGATCAACACCAGGCGAATGCCTGAGCAGTACCCTAACAAAAGGATCACGGACCGTGCGCGATCTTTCCTTCCTCTTCCTTGTCCTATCCTGTCCTCTTACAGACACACACTTACACTAGCATGTACTACACCACCACACATGCCGGCAGACCGGTCGGGAGCTTACAGCTTGTCCCGGCTGGGGCAGTGCCCCGCTGGTGGGAGATACCTGGTTGAGGGGAAAACCCCGCTAGTCAACGGTAGGTCCGCGCCGGATCTCGCCATCCAGCGGGGAAAAGATCATCGCCACCTCCCGAGAAAAAGCACGCACTACACAAACGGGCCTAATGACCTAAGTAGTTGACGCGCACGGATCAATCGATCAATTTTACGAATGCTATCTAATAATTTTACTCGCTCCACTTTCCCTCGCATCTTTTATGTCCATAATCACCTCCAAATGATGGCGACGTCGATGGTGCAACGGTTAGCATATCGGACTGTTAAACTTCGCGGATTCAAACCCGATCGAAGCTGTGGATTATTTAGGGCGAAAAAAATCCTTCGTACGCTTTCCTTCGGAGGGGAAGTAAAGCTGGATGTCCCATGTTAGAAGATTTACTGCATGTAAAAGATCCTCAAGCCTAAATGAAGCCTCTGAGCTAAACTCAAATCGCCTGTTTCGTCGCCCGATATAATACCTTCTTTCTCCGCTAGTTGGGGAAAGGAGCGTAGCGGAATTCGCGTGGTCAGACGGAAGAGCAGGCCTCATGGCCTGAGTCTCGCCACATAAAATAAGGCATCAATTCAATTTAATTGAAATGAAAGACCAGTTAAGTTAGCTGAGTGTTAGCATCCCCGCTCTCTCCCTCTGTCTCTCTCTCTCTGAGTCTCACTCTCTCTGTGTCTCTCTCTGACTCTCACTCTCTGTCTCTTTGTTTCTCTCTCTGACTCTCACTCTCTGTCTCTTTGTTTCTCTCTCTGACTCTCACTCTCTGTCTCTTTGTTTCTCTCTCTGACTCTCACTCTCTGTCTCTTTGTTTCTCTCTCTGACTCTCACTCTCTCTCTGTTTCTCTCTCTCTGTCTCTTTCTGTTTCTCTCTCTCTGTCTCTTTCTGTTTCTCTCTCTGTCTCTTTCTGTTTCTCTCTCTGACTCTCTCTCTGTCTCTCTCTGTTTCTCTCTCTGACTCTCTCTCTCTCTTTGTCTCCACGGGCTCTGACCAGGGGCACCCTAGGCCGTCCCGGTCAACGACGTTGCAGAAGGTCTCCCCCCCCCCTGAGCGTTCGCAACCCGTTTCGCTGTGTTGGAAGCCTTCATCGGTAAGCAAGTTAAAAGTTTATGAGTGAGAAAATGAGTGTGCTGAACGCCCTCGCCCGGGCGAACGTCATATTAGGGAAGTTAAGGTACGCGCGGTGGAAGGTACTCGGATTTCCACTCGCTGCTCTCGTGAGGCGAAGCAGATAACAGTTTACCCCTTGCGTCAAGAGCTCGTTCGCGCGGCGAAAACGCCCACTAACGCGCTGAATGAGGCGGAAAACTCTTCGCTGCAGCCCGCGTGCAAAGGGTGCGGAGTGGGTGGGTTGGAATTTTTCAAGAATGCGCCTTGAAAAGGGAATCGCCTAAATTAGCTGTAGGGAAGGATGATGTGTTTGAGGTCAAATAGTCGTAAGAGAGAATTATTGAAGGATGAAATTTTTAAAGGCGCTCATTGCAGAAGTACTTCTTTCAATGGTATTATTTGATATGGTCGTAATCAAGTTTATTGGCCGTTTGTGAAAGATAGATTGTAGTTCTCTACGTAGCAAGAAATACCAACAATACACAATATATGACAATTATTCACTAGTTAGCTGTAGGAAAGGGTGATGTTTTTGAGGTCAAATAGTCGTAAGAGAGAATTATTGAAGGATGAAATTTTTAAAGGTGCTCATTCCAGAAATACTTCTTTCAATGGTGTTATCTGATATTATGGTCGTAATCAAGTTTATTGACCGTTTGTGAAAGATAGATTGTAGTTCTCTACGTAGCAAGAAATACCAACTATACACAATATATGACAATTATTCACTAGTTAGTTGTAGGGAAGGGTGATGTGTTTGAGGTCAAATAGTCGTAAGAGAGAATTATTGAAGGATGAAATTTTTAAAGGTGCTCATTGCAGAAGTACTTCTTTTAATGGTATTATCTGATATGGTCGTAATCAAGTTTATTGGCCGTTTGTGAAAGATAGATTGTAGTTCTCTACATAGCAAGCAATACCAAAAATACACAATAAATGACAATTATTCTCTAGTATTTAATAGCATGAGAAGGACGAATCCTTGTGGCCGACGTCGCTAAGGCAGTAGTGCCGTGGCGATCTTGGACCGAAGGATCGTGGGTTCGAATCCCGCCTCGGGCATGCTTGTGTGTGTGGTCTACGTGTATTGTGCTTCTGTGACTCTTGAGGTTGACGACAGGACGGGCATCCGGCCGTTAAAATAAAGCCCAATCTATACAAAAATGGAGTGGCGAAAAAATTAATACAAATTGAGCCCGCACCCATTAGAGCCGACCCCGTAGTCACGGGAAAGAGGTAAAAGAAGACGAAAAAGACTTAATAGCATCAACAGCTCATTTCCTGTACACTGAAGATCTCAGAATAAATTCTACAAAATTCTAGGACACGTGGGGGGTCAAAACTGATAATTGTGACATTTCTCCATGATTGACAGTCAAGTATGTCATCCTGTCATCACATTGTATTTCGCAGGTACCCGAAATAACTTTTTACAGCGACAGAGAACGTACTTGCCAAACAGTGTGTGGTCAGTTGCCTACATATCAGGGGCACGATTATCAAAATTGCATATTGATGGCTATAATTCAACAATGTATATTTAAATTTTTTTTCAAAAGAGAGAAAAAAAATTCAAAGTTTCCAAATTTTATTTCAACCAAATTTCCAATTAACTACTCTTGTAGGTTGTGTTAGACTTAAATAGATGATCGTATATTTTCGATGACATTATTATATCAAAACTACCAAAGTCTGAAATCCGTATCGTTAAAATTTAGTAATCGGCATGTGTAACTTACTTATAAAAAATTAAAAACTCGCAAGAAATGCGACCCTCTTAATGTTCTAGAGGTGTATAACATGTTTCCGAGAGAGTCTAGAGTTGACTCACATTGTATTTTCCAACGAAACTTGAATTGTCATTTATAGAGAGGATAATCACAAGGGCCTAAGGCATAAAATCAAAATATTGAATAAATGACATAATTGTGAGAGAAAGACTTGCTGAGCATACATACCAGCGTTATTTAGTGAATCGTTCTTGAATTCTCTCGCAAAACAAACAAAAAATAATTTTAAAAAATTACCATTTAGGACGAGGTTTTATTGTTCTTTAACATTGTAAAATTAATATTTCCGTTCTAGCGTTAGGAAACCGAAAAATTACGAAACTGTCAAAACAATACACTTTGGGAGGCAATAGATGGCAGCTGGCAAGAGTTTGTGGCAATTCCAAATGGCTAGCTCAGATTCAAAGAAATAGAAAACTAACACGGGAAAGTCTGTGCCATTCACAGCATTCCTCCTCCACCAACTCATTTGTCCCTCGCTTTCATTCCTGTCTTCTATGTGAGAAAACTTTCACCCAAATTCCGTACGTATTTCTCATTCAATGACCTTCTTCTATTATGCACTAATGTAATAAAATTTTCAAAGTGGTCAGGCGAAATGGCCTGAGCCTCGCCACAAATAGACATTTATTATTTCAAGTTGAACTATAGATTGTCTCTTGTAAATTGTTGAGTTTATGAAAGTTCCAAATAATTATAGACCGTTGTAATGATAACATATATTTATTAATATGTTATATATATTAATAAATATATAATATTAATTAATATATAATATATTAATAAATATGTGCTATCATTACAACTGTCTATAATTATTTGAAACTTTCATAAACACATTTATTATTTAATTATTTATTTATAGTGTAGCACCACTAGTTATTTTTTCCATGCCTGTCTGACGGCGTCTAAACTCTCCCCGGCGGGTCGCACTCGTCTTGGAGGCAGCTCGCCGCGAGGAGTTTTAAAGGTGGCAGCTGAGCCGGCGCAGATCGAAGAGGGCGCGCCCCGCGTCGGGCGCAGCGGGTCGGATCGGATCCGATCGGATCGGATCGCATCGCGGCGTTCGAAGGCGATTGCGGGGCAAAGGTCGCGCGGATATAGACGCGTTTATTTCCCGCCTGGGACGCAGCGGGCGGAAGGAGGCGGGCGGGCGAGGGAGAAGGGCCGGACGTCATTCAGGAGCTCTCTTCTGCCAGGCTCTGGGCGCGGTGAATGGAGGGTCGCACGACGTCGCCGCAAGGTGAATGGCAGAGTGCACATGACTGATTGATTCAATCATTCTTCGTGATTCCGGGCGTGTCAACTACTTAGGTGATTACTCTCGTAAGTGTAGTGCGTGTGTTTTTTCATCAGGAGGTGGCGGTGATCATTTCCCCGCCGAATGACGAGATCTGGCGCCGACCTACCGTCAGACACCGGAGTTTTCCCCAACCAGGTATCTCTCACCAGCGAGGCACCGCCCCAGCCGGGACATGCTCTCAGCTTCCGACCGGTCTCTCGGCATGTGTGGTGGTGTAGTGCATGTTAGTGTAAGTATGTGTGTGTAAGGGGTGAAGATAGAACAAGGAGAAGGGAAGGAAAGATCGCGCGCGGTCCGTGGTCCGTTTGGTAGGGTAGTGCTCCGGCATTCGCCAGTGTTAATCGGAGAAACCAAGAAAAACTACCGATCAGAGCAGCCGGTCGCTAGAATCTTCCTCCAGACAGCTGCTGAATGCTAGTGTCTAAAATACTGACACCGTGGGGAGCGGAGTCCTAGGACCTCCCGGTCAGAGGGACTACAGTGACATCAGTTGATGCACTGAGCCATCTCTACTAGTGAATGCACACGACAAGCTATTGGTGCTACAACTACACATACTTTCTCGCATTATTTCTAAAATTTCAAATTTTCGAAAATTCAGATCAAGGAAAATTGAACATGCGTTATTATATTAGGCGTCCTTTACGCTTTCAGAGGGCAAAATGTAATCCAAAAATTTGGAGGTGTTTCTGAGAAAATATTGACTATGTTGTTGAGGCCTTATATAAAGTACTCCAAAAACTCCCAATTGCTGTTTCACACTCGAGACCCTCCTTTCAGTTGGTCGAGGAACATCATTTTTTTTTTGGAGAAAATCGTCTCAACGGTTTTGGGCGCTAGAGGTTAACCACTGACAGACGTGCAAACAGACGTTTTGCAATCAACTGATTTTTCGGTATCTAGCCACCACAAAACATAGATTCGAACTACACAACGTGTTAGAGGAAGTAGTTTTCTATATACAAGAAAAGGAACAAAATTTATCCACTTTTGCGTTATCAGAACCCCCGTCGTGTCGAAAATTCGCCTTTTTCCGGCGCATGATTGTAATACTTTCTCTTCTCACAAAGTAAGGGTGAGAAAGTGAAATTGACTGCATCCTAAGTGAGAATTTACGAGAGGACTTCGGGAAATGCTTATTGTTTTTTGCTTGATTTTATTATCAATTTCTTCTTGGTTTATAATTTGTATTTACTGTATGTGCAACTGAGAAAAAGGGTGAAATTTTTACAGTGAGTATTTCACTATATTTCCCTCGTTCACTATTGCTTATGAAATCATATATTTACGGTGCATTGAGAAAGATACTTGTTTGCAGTCAACAGCATTATGTACCATGTAGCATACTCGGAGATAGTGAAAAATGGCCCAATTACGTATTCAATTTGCTGTAGCATCGTGAAGATTGATTTTGTTACAATATTTAATTTATTGCAAAGTAGTTAATTTTGTCGCTTGGCTACTTGGAAATTTCCGATGCCACCGGGGTAATACTTACGATCAGATTTCTGGCGGAACGCTACGGAACGGCGTACCGTGGGAATAATTATTAAATTATATCATAAATATATACGTATTTCTATGAAATTAATAATTATTTTGGGGTGCGTTCTGGGACCTAAACTTTTATAAATCAAGCACTGCTTAATATTATATAAATATTTTAAAAATGAAAAGAAGTTAATCCATTGCGAAAAACGTAGTATGTGTTATCAACAAATTAATTTTTTATTGAGCGGTTCATATTTCATTTCATATGACCAATATGAAAGTGAGTGATCAAGAGTAGGGCAATGATACCTCTTACATAAATCTTTAGAACTTTTAGATTGTAGAGTGGAATGGAAAAACATCCACATTCATTCAAACACTTCAATTACCTCCCCTCAATTTCGCTTCGACCACTGAGGCAATTAGCAAATCAAACACATCTGAGATATAAAACCAGGCACTTGTAATTCTTTACACGATTACTGCTTGTGGGTTTGCTTATTTACTCACGTCAAAGCCTCGAACCAGCATTAGGAGAACGAAGGTAAAATCTCCAATTTACAAGCTCCCGGCAGATGTGTACATTGCAGCTAACGGGTGCGTAAAATTCCGCCGTATTCCGCTTCTTTACCTCCGTGGAAAGGCCATCGTGATTTAGTCGACAGGAACCAAATTAGGAAACAAAATTTATTCCGGAGGAGCAAATCCGGCCTCCGTCTCTGGTAACGGCCTCACGATCCCTCACTCGCACTACATCCGTTGCGAGGTTGCAGTGGGTGCGCATGCGCGATGTACACTTACACGTTTCACTAGTGATGCTATAACAGCACATACTTTCTCGGTGGAACGTCGACCGGGAGAGGTAGCTCAGGGCATCAACTGATATCACTGCAGTCCATCTAACCGGGAGGTACTAGGTTCGAGTCCCGCCGGCGTCAGGATTTTCGACACTGGCTAGATAACTAGGTCGAGTTCTTTCGCTGTCTGGAGGAGGATTCTAGTGGAGGCTGCTCAGATTGGTAGTTTTCCGTCGTTTCTCCTTTCAACACCAGGCGAATGCCGGAGCAGTACTCTAACAAACGGGCCACGCACCGCACGCGCTTTTTCCTTGTCCCTTACACACACACACACACACAGACACTTACATGCAGTACACTTCCACATACGCCAGGAGACCGGTCTGGAGCTTAGAGCTTGTCCTGGGTGGGGCGGTGCCCCGCTGGTGGGAGATACCTAATTGGGAAAAGTGTCCAAGCCGGCGGGTAGATGACTGACCCCACCCGTGATAAAACATGCATTACATTGACGGGACTAAAGACCTTAGCAGTTTTTTTTTTGTTTTTTAAGGTGGCATGAACTTCTAGGTCATTAGCGACCACTATTGGATTTAACGTTATCGTATAAGGATGATACGATATGGTGATGATAGGGGGTGAAATGACGAATACCTACAATCATGCCCGAGGCGGGACTTTAACCCGCGACCGAAGGGTCCGACATTACTACGGCAGTACTGCCTTAGCGCTCTCGGCGACGAGGCCGGCGACCTTAGCAGTTGACGCGCCCGGAGCCACCAATCAATCGCGAGCTCGTTGCGTGCGCGTGTCCGCTCCTCCGGCGAGCAGCTGCGGCCGCCCGCGGGCACACGCGTGCGCGCCCCGCCGGCGCACGGAGCAAATCCTCCCCGCGCGCGTCCGTGCGGCCAAACGGAGCGCGGAATAGTTTGGGTGGCCGGAACGGACCGCGCCGTGTCTGCCGCCCGCGTCACCCCCAGCGTTTCCGCCACGGCCGTCGCTATCGCACCTACCACGCACCCGGCGCCTTCATTCCCGGTGGCTGACGTCCCCGCGGAGCGGACACGTCGCTCCTGCCTCTTCTCCGTCCCCACCGTCCTCCCAGAGGAACCCCTCCGTCCTCACTCGTGTTGCTCCCGCCGTCCCCCACCCCGGTCCTGCCGCCGCCCGCCCGCCCGCGCCGCCCGCGCCGCCCCGCCACCCCCGCCGCCCCGCTGTCCCCACCGCTCCCGCCGCCCCGCCGCCCCCGACGCCCCGCCGCCCCCGCCAACCCCACCGCCCACGCCGCCCCGCCACCCCCCACAGCTCCCGCCGCCCCCGCCAACCCCACCGCCCACGCCGCCCCGCCACCCCCGCCGCCCCCGCCACCCCGGCGCCCCCGCCAACCCCACCGCCCACGCCACCCCGCCACCCCCACCGCTCCCGCCGCCCCCGCCAACCCCACCGCCCACGCCGCCCTGCCACCCCCGCCGCCCCGCCGCCCCGGCGCCCCCGCCAACCCCACCGCCCACGCTACCCCGCCACCCCCACCGCTCCCGCCGCCCCCGCCAACCCCACCGCCCACGCCGCCCCGCCACCCCCACCGCCCCGCCGCCCCCGCCAACCCCGCCGCCCCTGCCGCCCCCGCGACCCCTGCCGCGCCCACCCCTCCTGTCGCTTCCGCCGCCCCCGCCGCCCCGCCAGCCCATTGTCACACACTCTGCATCCATTATCTTCCCCACTACACATCACACACCCCACATCACCCGCCCTCCTGTGTCGACCGCGGTTCCACCCGAAGAACAATGGTAGCGGTGAAGGGAGCAGCGGAGGAAACCGAAGCAGTTCGGTGATGGGAGAGGCGCGGACTGCGGAAGGGGCAGCGGAAACGGTGGGAAGAAAGGATGAAGGAACGGAGGAGTCGTGGACACTGTTGAGAGCGGTAATGACGATGGGAGAGCGGGAGGGGTGTCGGCGAAGGGGGGGGGCATTACGGCGGTATGTGTGGCGTGGGCGGAGGGAGCGGCGGGGGAGGATAAAGTAATGGCGGAGGTGGCGTCGCGCCGCTGCGCTAGTAGTTGCGGCCAAGGTAATGGCGCTGGTGGTTGTGGCGGTGGGGCAGGTGCGAGGACGGCGGGAGAGGCGATGGCGGCGGTGGTGGCGGTAGAGGTGTTGGCGGTGGGGTCGGTAATGGCGGCGATGGTAAAGGCGCGGGCGGCGGTGGTAGCGGTAATGGCGGCGGCGGTGGTAGCGGTAGAGGCGGTGGCGGTAGAGACAATGGCGGTGACGATGACGGGGGCGGGTTTGTTGGCGGGAGCGGGTGATAGGCCTGCAGCAGGGTCGGCAGCGGGCGCGGCGCTGGGGCGGGGGCGGGGCGGGGCGGCGCGGGGGCGCGAGGCGGGGGCGGCGCGGGGGCGGCGCGGGGGCGGCGCGGGGGCGCGAGGCGGGGGCGGCGCGGGGGCGGCGCGGGGGCGCGAGGCGGGGGCGGCGCGGGGGCGGCGCGGGGGCGGGGGCGAGGCGGCAAAAGCGATTCCAGCGTGCGAGGGCGGAGGGAATTCTACCTTCCCCCTTCTCCACCACCATCCTCGTGCCAACCACATTGCATGGGATCTCTGTCCTGCCGCTACGACCTGCCGTTGTGGAGGCGTAATTGGGTGGCTCGCAGAGCGGATCACTGTCTGGAGCATAGTGACAATGTTCGCACACTTTCAGACCATTCAATTCAATTTCATTTCCTTCTTCTTAAACAAAAAACTAAACGTATAATTCTAAATCAAACCATCTTATTTTACAGACCTGTATTCATTTCAAGAGATGAAAGATTCTTGTTTGCTTGAAAACAGTCTTTTTGAGCACAAATTTACATACGCAAGTATTTTACTGAGGAAAGTATTTTAAGAACGAAATACTAAAAATCAGTAAAAAATGTAATAAGGAAAAATTCGTGATTTTAAACTGCTGAGTAATACTTCCACCTTATTTCCAATAAATTCTTTCCCTATGTGTGCAACAAATGTAAGGGAATACGTGTTGATATTGTGACAAGCGAATATTCCTCCTTTTACTTATTTGTTTCATACGATTTAGGCTCGCCTTAGAAATTTTCTTTGAATCGTCTGCCTTTCTCTTTTAACTTGCCGTTTTTCTGTTGTGCTATTTAATTTACTCTCTTAGTTTGTACATCGTTGTCTATTCCAACATGATTTTACATACCCGACTTTTTAAAACCTCATAGAGTAACATATTACTATTTAATTTCTTTAAAGCGAATACATACTGTACCTACAGAATTATTCATAAATAATCAATAAATAAACTTTCAAAAAATAAAATATATTTCAGTGAAAAACGTTTCGCCTGCACTGAAATTACACACCATTTCCATTGTTCCAAAGGAAAAGTTAAATTTTCACCTTCAAAAGTGTTTTTTAACAGTCCGTGGGCGAAACCAGTTTTTTCCGTGCGCGAAATAGCCATTTTTTTCATTCTAATTAACAGTGTGCGAACATTACCCAGGGCGAAAGAACGCGAAGCGGTTGCAAAACATCTTTCGTACATGGCGGGATAAAAAATAGTGTATACAACTCGTGCACTCGTGTAACTTACTTTTATGGCTTCTTTTTTTACCGTCAGGAATATAACGTTGGCTGGTTGATTTCAAATTCTTAAGAATATGACGTCTAAATTGGGTTCATTTCACGACAGAGATTTCCAATCTCTTCCTTTCACCAACCCCTTTTAAAGAAGTTTGTACACCATCGCCCCCTTACATTATTCTCTATAACATACATAATCATACTGGCAGAAAGAATTACACATTAAAACAGGCCTAAAGATAACAATTTCTTACATCAATATTTTGGGTAAATATCTAGATTTTCAATAAATGAAAACGCTTCCGGCTCTAAAAAGCTGAATTGCTAATCTTAGTTGTTGTGCAATGGTTACAAATGTTAAGCGATTTTAACACGCCATAACATTGCTTCGGTGTGAATATCAGGGAGTATCTTATTCCGCGATAGAGGTGTTCTAAGTACATAGTGATAATTTGCTGTTTTTTTTCTAACCATTCTAAGATTTGTAAACTTTTTAGCTCTGTTCTCGGATGCCCATGCAGAAAGTCGAAATCACCCTAACTGCAAAACAAGTGAAATTAGGTTCTAAATCTAATTGGCACAAGAATACGGTTGGTGCAATGGAGAAAATAAGCATTGAGTGCGATTTGTTTTATACTTGGTCGATATCCGTCCGTAGGGGTCCTTATTAAGGGTCCCTTACAGGAGTGGACGAGTGCAATAACTTGTTGCATCAGCCTAGTTGGGCCCCTGATCCCAAGGATGAACGACGGATACAAAAGAAGAGAAGTGAATTCATACATGTTTGTTTTTTTATAAGAAAATTAATTATCAAGTTCATTAATATTTTGTAATCATTGGGATCTTGTTTATATCTGTCAGTCGCCGTTTCATTTTCGGCTGTAGACCCCTAATCGACCCCGAGACCATCATTCAAAATTTCATCGATCACCAGAAACGATAACGATAACAATCGATTGACATCATCGATAACAAACCCTTTGAAATTCATAATTTAGGACATCGAGCCCTTTTACCATCGATGGTTCCTTTGATGGTATCAACGAGGGTTCCTTTGCATCTATATTCGGTGGCGGACCATCCCATTCATTCTTTGACCATCCAATGGCTGATTGCCCCTTTGGGCACCTCATGAATGATGGTCCCTTTCACCATCTTGTGGACGACAGTCCCTATGACAGCCTAATTAGTGACGGTCCCTTTCACCATCTTGTGGATGACAGTCCCTATGACAACCTAATTAGTGACGGTCCCTTTCACCATCTTGTGGACGACAGTCCCTATGACAGCCTAATTAGTGACGGTCCCTTTCACCATCTTGTGGACGACAGTCCCTATGACAACCTAATTAGTGACGGTCCCTTTCACCATCTTGTGGACGACAGTCCCTATGACAACTTAATTAGTGACGGACCCTTTCACCATCTTGTGGACGACAGTCCCTATGACAACCTAATTAGTGACGGTCCCTTTCACCATCTTGTGGATGACAGTCCCTATGACAACCTAATTAGTGACGGTCCCTTTCACCATCTTGTGGACGACAGTCCCTATGACAACCTAATTAGTGACGGTCCCTTTCACCATCTTGTGGACGACAGTCCCTATTACAACCTAATTAGTGACGGACCCTTTCACCATCTTGTGGACGACAGTCCCTATGACAACCTAATTAGTGACGGTCCCTTTCACCATCTTGTGGACGACAGTCCCTATGACAACCTAATTAGTGACGGTCCCTTTCACCATCTTGTGGACGACAGTCCCTATGACAACCTAATTAGTGACGGACCCTTTCACCATCTTGTGGACGACAGTCCCTATGACAACCTAATTAGTGACGGTCCCTTTCACCATCTTGTGGACGACAGTCCCTATGACAACCTAATTAGTAACGGTCCCTTTCACCATCTTGTGGACGATAGTCCCTATGACAACCTAATTAGTGACAGTCCCTTTCACCATCTTGTGGACGACAGTCCCTATGGCAACCTAATTAGTGACGGTCCCTTTCACCATCTTGTGGACGACAGTCCCTATGACAACCTACTTAGTGACTGTCCCTTTCACAATCTTATAGATGACAGTCCCTATGACAACCTAATTAGTGACGGCAGTTTTGACAATCCCATGAGGGTTGGTTCCTCTGACCAGGTGATTAATTCACGCGTCAACTGCTGAGGTCATTACTCCTGTAAGTGTGATACACATTTATATCTCGGGAGATGGCGGTAAACTTCCTGTGGTAGTGAGATCCATTACCGACCTACCCGTCGGCTAGTGGGGTTTTCCCCAACCAGCTATCTCCCACCAGCGGGGCACCGCCCCAGCCGGCACAAACACTAAGCACCCGCCTGGTCACTCGACATGCGTGTAAGAGTGAGTAAGGGGTGAGGATAGGACAAGGAAGAGGTAGGAAAAATCGCGCGCGGACCGTGACCCGTTCGTTAGGGTACTGCTCCGGCAGTCGGCTGGTATTAATCGGAGAAACCACGCTCAGAGCAGCCAACCGTTCTTATTCTCCTCCAGACAGCGGCTGAATTAGACCTAACTGTGTAGTTAGTGTCGACAATCCTGCCACCGTCGGGGTTTTCGAACATTTTCGAATGTTAGGACCTTCTGGTCTGAGGTACTGCAGTGTCAACAATTGATGTCCTGAATCACATAAGTCGGGATTTAACATGATAGTTCCCATGACAACCAAATCAGTGACGGTCCCTTTCATTATTTTAAGGATGATAGCCCTATATCAACCTAATTATTGACGGACCCTTTCATCATCTTAAGGATAATTAGCGATATATCATCCTAATTATTGACAGTCCCTTTCACCATCTCAAGGATGATAGCCCTTTATCAACCTAATTATTGACGGTCCCTTTCATCATCTCAAGAATGATAGCCCTAAGTCAACCTAATCACTAACGGTCCTTTTGAAAATCCTGTGTGTGTTATTGTCTTTGGCCAAGTGCTCAGTGGAGGCCAACCCTCATGTGGTGGTCCTTTTTAGGTGCTGGATATGCAGCGCAGAGAGTTCGGCGACCTCCCTTCCTCGTTCGACCTGCGGGTGGCACGCTGCCATGCGCCTTCGCACACATACACACAAAGTGCGCGCCTGCATCGAGCGATTGGATTCGAGCCCCGGACGCCCCATGTGGAAGATGTGAGAGACGAATGATTATTTTTTTGGGGGGATGTGTTGAATTTTGACTCTACATTTATCAAATGCACGGTGTTCTAAACACAATGGTCTACACAGGTGTTCTGAACAGGGTAGCGTGATCTGAACAGGGTAGTGTGATCTGAACAGGGTAGTGCGATCTGAACAGGATAGTGTGATCTGAACAGGGTAGTGCGATCTGAACAGGATAGTGTGATCTGAACAGGGTAGTGCGATCTGAACAGGGTAGTGCGATCTGAACAGGGTAGTGTGATCTGAACAGGGTAGTGTGATCTGAACAGGGTAGTGCGATCTGAACAGGGTAGTGCGATCTGAACAGGGGAGTGCGATCTGAACAGGGGAGTGCGATCTGAACAGGGGAGTGCGATCTGAACAGGGGAGTGCGATCTGAACAGGGTAGTGCGATCTGAACAGGGTAGTGCGATCTGAACAGGGTAGTGCGATCTGAACAGGGTAGTGTGCTCTGAACAGGGTAGTGTGCTCTGAACAGGGTAGTGTGCTCTGAACAGGGTAGTGCGATCTGAACAGGGTAGTGCGATCTGAACAGGGTAGTGTGCTCTGAACAGGGTAGTGTGCTCTGAACAGGGTAGTGTGCTCTGAACAGGGTAGTGTGCTCTGAACAGGGTAGTGTGATCTGAACAGGGTAGTGTGATCTGAACAGGGTAGTGTGCTCTGAACAGGGTAGTGTGCTCTGAACAGGGTAGTGTGCTCTGAACAGGGTAGTGTGCTCTGAACAGGGTAGTGTGCTCTGAACAGGGTAGTGTGATCTGAACAGGGTAGTGTGATCTGAACAGGGTAGTGTGATCTGAACAGGGTAGTGTGATCTGAACAGGGTAGTGTGATCTGAACAGGGTAGTGTGATCTGAACAGGGTAGTGTGATCTGAACAGGGTAGTGTGATCTGAACAGGGTAGTGTGATCTGAACAGGGTAGTGTGATCTGAACAGGGTAGTGTGATCTGAACAGGGTAGTGTGATCTGAACAGGGTAGTGTGATCTGAACAGGGTAGTGTGATCTGAACAGGGTAGTGTGATCTGAACAGGGTAGTGTGATCTGAACAGGGTAGTGTGATCTGAACAGGGTAGTGTGATCTGAACAGGGTAGTGTGATCTGAACAGGGTAGTGTGATCTGAACAGGGTAGTGTGATCTGAACAGGGTAGTGTGATCTGAACAGGGTAGTGTGATCTGAACAGGGTAGTGTGATCTGAACAGGGTTGTGTGATCTGAACAGGGTTGTGTTCTTAACAGAGTAATGTGTTATGAAAAGGGTAATGTGTTCTAGAAAAGATACTTTCCTAAACAAGGAGTTGTTCGGCACGTGTGTACGTCCCCCTCATGTCTCCAAGTTGAGCATAGCACTTTAGTGTTGTAAAACACCTACTTCTGTTCTCTTTCTTTAATACATTATCAAGTTGAGAATTCCATTATTCTAACTTCACAAAACACCTGGATACCTATTCTGTTACAATTTCACTCGGCACCTCTTTTCAAATGAAACAAGAGATTAATTAAAAGGGAAGTGAGATAAAAATTCCTTGGAATATACAAATTTTCTATTGAAATTCAATATCGCATTTGCATTTCATTAATATTCAAAGACGAAACTGTTTTAAGAAACGCCGATTCACTACGTAAATTAATGAAAACTTTTCGCTGCACAAGTGCGCTTATTTTAGTTTATGCTTCATTGATTTAGTGTTGTACAGTACTTTTTGCGAAGATAGAGAGAATTTTTAAACCCGCGGAGAAAATATAAAAGTGTTATTGAAAATACAAAAGCAAAAGAAATTTTCTTTCAGACAAGTACAATGCCTATAAGCACATTTTCCAGAAGACCATCCTTAAATGTTTTATTTTCAGAGAACGTGATTGTAATCAGCTGCCTAATTGTTTCAAGTCATCGAGTTTAGAGGTCGAATAAATAAGTTATTTGAATGCTGTAGACAGAATATAAGTTAACAATAGTTATGTCAGAAATATTATATCAGACCTTAAAAGAAATTATAAATTAAAGCTTTTGTTAACTATAATGAAAACATTCTGCTTAACAAATTATCTATCATCAGCATTTTATTGCATTTTCTCCAATATTTACTTTGCGTTCTCAAAAGATTCGGTCATAGATCTACATTACTAATTTTCAATGCGCGCACAAATTTAATGAAAACTATTCAGCCATGTGAGATATGTAAATGGTTTCATTAGATACCCAGACATTCAGGGAAAATCCAAGAACAAGAAAACAGTTTCCATTTTGACTGAAGAATACAAATATTTGAAATGGTTTTTATTCCGACTATTCTCATACTGCCCATAGCGACTGAATTATCATTTTTTCATCATCCAGCAGCATTTTCACTGCTGGAGGCCTCTAGTAGACCCTTAGTAAGCAAATGACTCAGCAAATTGCATTTTATTCTTGCGGCGATGGTGTATCGTGGCGGCGATGGTGTAACGGTTATCGTATCGGACTGTTGTGCCCAAGTTCGCGGGTTCGAAGCCATGGATTTTTAAGGGCGAAAAAATTCTTCGTACGCCTTCCTTCGGAGGGGAAGCGAAGCCGGCTGTCCCATGTTAGTAGATTTACTGCATGTAAAAGATCCTCAAGCCTAAATGACGCCTCTGAGCTAAATTCAAATCGCCTGTTTCGTCGCCCGAGATAATACCTTCTTTCTCCGCTAGTTGGTGAAAGGAGCGTAACGAAATTTGCGTGTCAGACGGAAGAGCAGGCCTCATGGCCTGAGTCTCCCCACGTAAAATAAGGCATTAATTCAATTCAAATTGTTCAAAGCACTTGTCATTTCAGCCGGCGATCGAACTCAGCCCTCCTGGTTTGCGTCTAGTCTATATGATGAAAATGGAATGATTTGCTGGGAAGAAATAAACTTTACTTTCGAAAATATAAAAAATGAAAAGAGAAATGAATGCATTCTACTCCAAATCTCCTCAGTCGTTCTTAAGATTCGTGCGCGTGAAATTAAAATATCCAAATTTGTGAACACATACTTTTAAATGTAACTCACTTCTTCATCTAAAAGAGTTTACAACCTAATTTTGCACAAGTTGTTTCGACCCTCTTAAGCCTTAAGCACATACGCAACATTCCTAAGTAATGGATTCAGGACAATGCGAGATCTCTACTAGTAATAACAGTGTCAATCCGTTTCGAGGAATAACAAACATATCCACATACAGCTGCTGAATGCAGCTGCTGCTACCACGAGTATGTGATCCTGCTACAAAAACCATCTAGTGTTACTTTTGATTCACGCAAACCAGTAGAAAACTGACAAAAATTAAGAACTTTCTCATTTACATTTAATTTATTCATGATAATTTATATTCATCCATTAGTCATCTAGAATCAAACGAAAGTGCTTGTGGCCGTATTTATCAAGAAGAAGACGATGCATGTAAAAGACAATACAGGTATTTTACATAACAATAGCAAAGTGTAATTGAGATAATTTTCTCCAATATTTATACTTTATATAGTATTTGTACTTTTAATATTGGCATCTCGATTAGTAGTTATTAAGTATTTGTATCAGATTGACGTTCTGCGTAATCTACGCGCATTTTTTGTTTTCATAGTTATTTAATCACACGATTTTTATCCTTTTCCTAAATTGTGGGAATGGTTATGAGGTGTTGTTGACGTAATTAAATGGTGAATATATCTAATAAGTTGACTTCATCAACTTATAAGATTTATTGAGAGAGCCGGCTTCCGACGGCGTTGCAATCAACATCAGTCTATAAATAATATAAATAAAATAAGTTCACTCTTTGCAAATAAACAATATAAACCAAATACAAACTAATCTTACTCATCCCAAAATAAAGAATTTCACCCTCTTTCTGAATTGAGATTGGTAGTTATCGAGTTTTAATCAGTGATAAATGGAATAATAATCACGATATTTCGTAGAATTAACTTGCATATTTAATTTACTAAACGAAACAAACTTTTAAAGAAACGTAGAAAACGACAATGGATTTCATGATATTGATTCCAATGTATTTAAAAGCTTCAGAGAGTGTTTTTTGTACTTTCAATCGCGACAATTGCAGACGTGAAACGATTTTTCAAAGGCTTTCCACACCTGCGGCGGGGGGCGCATCAGAGCATGTCACTGTTCCTGCGACGAGAAAAAAACATTACGGCAAAGGCGGAAAATCGTGTTCGCTGCTCCGCACAGAGAGTTTACGCATCGAACTGCGAAAAGCTTCAAAAAAGACGAGGAGAAATAAAATAAAAAAAATAGCGGAGGAAAGAGGAAAGTAGAAACCCGAGCCGAAAGTCACGTATAAGGAGGCGAGGGCGGACAGGAAATTCGCAGGAGGGAACAAAGCGAGGCGGCTGCTCAGAAAGAGAATCGCGGGTGGCCGTGCAGGAGGCGCGCAGGGGGCGTTGGCGGAGGTGACGTGGTAAAAACAAACGAAAACAGACAGCGTCTGGAGTCAGCAGTCGGAAACTCCCCCCACCCCTTCTGCGTCTTTTCTCAAATTCGATAAATCCTTCAAGGGTGGAAGCCTGTCCCGCGGGAGAAGTATGAATTGCGAAATGGATATCTTCCTCGGAGGCGAGAAGTAGGTGATTTTGCTCAAGCAAAACGTGGAGGAAAGAATGAATTTCTTTTGAATATGTTATTAGCATTAAAGAATAGATTATGCAATCATTTTATGTGTTAATCATCATAAAACTGTAAAAAAAATTATTTCATATTGGGAGTAGAAGTGCTTACGTTTTTTTTTTTTTTAATGTTTAGAATTCTTGTCTCACTTCTTCACTATGTAATTATAAACAAAAATAGCAACAAAGCGTGGTTAGCAACACTTCAAAACTAGAAATTGCATCTCCTGAGTAATAAAAAAAACAGGCATATGCGATATATTTAATATGAGAATATGAGAATAATGAAGAGAAATTCATAACAGAATGTAGATTTATAAATACAAAATGAACCGTAATTTTTCAAATATGGTTGTTTACATTTCGTGCATGGTCTGTTTTGTAACTTTTGCTTATCGTTAGTTATTAGTAGTTTTGTGTTTTCTTTTGTGTTCAAAAAATATGAAAATTATGTTTTCAAGAACAATTTTCATACTGAAAATTATGAGTAAGAACAGTTTTCTAATTTCATTAGAAGAGCCAAAATTATAATAAAATGAAAACGAAAGTCAATACGTAAACCATGATTTAGGAATTATTTTGATGAAGGCGAATAGGTTATTTTTAGAACAAGTTTCAAAAGTTAGTGAAATTTGTGAAAGAAAAGTTTAATGCACTTACGTAAAATTCAAATATTCATCGACCTTCAACCTAAAAGAGCAACTATGAGTGTATTTCAGCTACCCATCGAAGACCAACATCCTTCAAGATATTTGGAAGTATGTGAATGATAAAATGAATCAGCAAAGGAATAATGTAAGGCGAGGCTTCAAATCTAGCAAACTCCACAATAATATGAAGAACGTTATTGCAAGTTCCACATTGAATCGTAAAGAAAAGAAATATTGTAAGTATGTAACACAAAGCAATTCACAGAAAACTGCCTCGATGCTATGATTTAGCGATTATATTTTATTTTTGAAACTGAAGAGTTTTTAAGAGCACAAATGAAGCTTTAATGTTTTAATACTTGGTTATCCTCCATCCCAATAAATCATGCCAATTTGCACCAAGCAAAACGGCTGGTGACTACGAGAAAACATTTGATCTCCCTGATATCAGGCGTCTACGGTAACTACTCAATTACTATTATCGTTTCGGTAAAATTACTGCATGGATTTATTAAAGTATCTCGACTGGAATTATGAATAGTAACTCACTGTGAAGCGTTGGCAAGGCAACTTTTCGTTTCGCAGCGAGAAGAGACAAAGATATACAACTTAAGTTTAATAACACACGTTAAGAAGTTCAGATAACACTTCGAGAAAGCAACAGAGATTTATACATCGTCCAAAACCGAAGAACTAGTCCGATTTCATCGGTTCGCAAGTCTTTGGTAATTGCTATTGCCGAGCAGCTATCTCGCTCAGTTTGCACGGCCGCCTGGAGTCCGGCTGGTTTTTCGTGGAGATTATCTGCGGGAACGGCAACGTGAACAAAATAACGATCGAAAGGGGGGTCATTTGAATATCATGGAGCTTGTAAACATCGCGGTGTATCGCTTAGGACAGAGGCCCAACAGCGAAGACGTGGGATGGGAGCAATCGAAGTAGAATCGGAGAGGGGTTATTTGAATATCATGAAGTTTAAAGCATACAGAAACATAGTTATCTCAGATATCTCATGGATATCAGAGAGTAAAATGACGTTCTAAAGAAAAAAATGTGAATTCTAAAGAAAAAATATTGGTGATGGTGAATAACGTTTAATGGATGTATAAAAGAGTGTGCTGAGAAAGACACGTGAAGCCTAGCCTGTTAGATATGAAGAAGAGGGAAAAAAACACTATTGGCTGTCGCGAAAAGATAAAAACAAGGGAATGAAAATCCCCCTTCTCGTTTTTTCATGAAGGAAAAACGTAAATAAAAATGTTGAAAAATACAAGGGGAAAAATAAAAAAAGGTCAAAGGTAAGAAATGCTAATAACGGTATAATAAGAAAGAAAATAAAATTTTACTTGGGAAATTTCAAGAGAAAAAATACGAAGTAGACAGATACTGCCTCGAGAGAAAGGGGGAGTGTTCAGAACATATACGTAAGAAACTTTTATGCCGACCGACTGGCGAGTGAATTAAAAATCTGTATGAATATGAAAAACGGAATTATGAAAATGAAGTCAAATTTATTTTAATATAGTTTTTGATTATTACATTTTGAGCATTCGAATTTAAAAAGCGTAGGCCTGTGTAAAAACAATTATTTTCTTTTGCAATACAAATTTAATTTTATAAACGTACTTTCGTACTAATCGCGTATAATATCTATCTATTTTATAGCTCGTGAAATGTACAAGTTGGATTTTGTAAAATCTTGTTAAGTTTTATTCGATACATTTTGGGTTTTCTACATAGAAACATCGCTACTTCTTTCCAAAAATTCGGATTTTTTAGAGAGAATCTTGATTTCAGTGTTATCACAACAACATTCAAAGAAATTACCAATTTCGTGGAAATAAATAGAGCATTAGAACGAATAATGAATACTGAAAATAACTAATTTATGATTAATCATTTCCGTGAGACATTTTTGTAACACATCCACCGTTATGAATAAATAAACAATTCCAATTTAAAATACGAAAATGAAAGTTAAAAAGTAAGTAATGATGATTTAATACTAAATTTATTATTATTATTATTATTATTATTATTATTATATATTATTATGTATATTAATTATTCATTATGTAGACTAAGCTAGCGCGACTGTATCAATATAAAAACACGATTGTTTTCTACAAAATAATACTAAAAGGATGATTACTCAATAGCAATGAAATATAATGTGAAAGAACAACCACTCGAAATATCAATCGACACAATATCATTTGGTATGGTTCATATGGAGCTGATTAATGAACATCGATGAAGTACATAATTGATAGGCGATTGTGGGAAGACAAATAACGTTATAATAATGGAATGAGAGAAATTAAATTAACGAGCCACAATAATTCTCCAAGATGAGATCACGACTAAATGAATAAGAGATATAAAGCAAAATGAAAAACCCCACATACGAAATTACTTTGAGGTTCTGTGACATTACCCACGTAATAGAGAAAGAACGTGTTGTACAAAATGGTGGAAGAGCGAAGAGAAGAAACTCCTGTATGCGAAGCATGAAACGAACCGAGAGAGAAAGAAATTACATTAAGAATAAACTAGCCATGAAATGGTCCCGACTAGGTAACATAGTGATATGGACAACATAACAAAAGAAAGCAAATATCCAAACATAAAACATTACAAACAAGATTTATTCACTTATTCGCTACCAAGACCCGGCAATACGAGTTTTTTCTGTCGAAAAGTCGTTGTTTTCCGGCGCACGATTACAATACTTTCTCTTTTTATGAAGTAAGGAGTGAGAAAGTAAAAAGGTCAAGAGACAAATACAAAACAGAAGGAAGAAACGAACACTTGGCAAGAAATGTCATCGAAACGACGAATCGTCGAAAAAAGAAGGGAACATTGCAGTCAATAATTCATTCTATGAAAAGTCCTAATTCTGTCACCTGTGGAAGATATTAAATTGACACCTAGCGGTAAAGCGATTTAAAGGCCATGTTTTAAATAAGCAGGGAGAACGATTGTGAATCCACTAGCGTGAAAAATTTGTATAAAATTGCTTCTCATATCCATATAAAATGGATGTACAGCTAAAAGTAAAAGCAAACTAATTTAATTGAGGTAATGAATGGAAAAGCACGTATGTTTTCTGGAAACACTTAAGTCAAATGTTACGTGATATAAGTAATGTGTTGTTTAAACTTTAGAATTTATAATATTTAAAATGATATCAACTATTTCTTCTTTAATTATGTGAAGTTTGTGAACTGTAAATCAATAGTTTGCTTTATTTTTTATTAAACGTTTTATTTCTTCATGAGGGAATTTGGTTGGAGTCAACTAAACGATGGATTACGTACGGATGTTTGTACCTTTGTGACAAAAGGAGATGAGAAAACACTAATAAGTAACTAGAAATAAAAATTACACCAACTAGATCTCGCGTGAAACACACAAAACAGAAAAAAGAATAATGTTTCCGCAACATAAAACGAGTAAAAATGTAAATGGAACATACACGAAGCACTACAGAAAATAAATCCACTAATAAAAGGTTCTTATAAACCCAACTGAATGAGCTGAAGGACATGACACAAGTGGTAAAGAGGTAGACGGATCATAGTACTAGTGACGTACCAAACTTAAGAAAGAATACTAACAAAGTGGCATATGGACGGATGGCGGAAGGCCTAAAGTAAAGGATTCGAGGCACGAATTTGTAAGTAAAGAGATAGAAGCTAAGTGAAGTATTTTACTCAATAATTACACTAATCAAACGACGTAGAGGCAGACTTAACAGTAGAAGGAAGGGAAGGAAATGAAATAAACTCCTTCAATATCTTAAAAAGACACATAAACTGTAGGAAACTGTTTCTGCCCCGGTATTCCTAAGGAAAGAAACTTACTTATATTAGATACAAATTTATATAAATTGTTCAGTTCTGCAGAAGGATGCACTAAAGTACTGAAGTTGTTAGAAATTGTTAATTTAAATAAAGTAATATAGTATAAATATTAGTATAGTAATGTGATCCTTTGATGTGTATTTAATTGTGGTCGCAGATGATCTTTATCGTTAAAAAGCGACCTAAATAAATAAATAAATAAATTGAAAAAAAACAGACGGAAAATAGAATAACAGAAGTGAAGTACAGAACTAAATCAACAGGGGCCGGCGGAGGGTAAAGCGTGATGGAGTGGGGAGGGGAGGGGGGCTGGAGATGGTATCATCTCCCCTCTGGCCAGCCGTTCATCAAAGCTGGGGCAGCCATGAGAAATTTATCAGCACTAGCCGTATATCTATTAAGTCAATACTGCTGCCGGCTGCGAAACGAAGGCCGAAGCCACGGGGATGGGGCCCGGAGCCGGGGAGTGGGGGGGGGAGCATGAAGCAAAATGGATGGAATAGACATTCTAGCCCAGCGTTGTCAAGGTCGATGCCACGAGCGGGAGTCCGAGGCACGAGTGCCACGACGAAATCGCCCCTCCACGCAGTACTACTGATAGTTTCCATTACCGACGCTAGTTGCGCAGAGAAGCTCGTGGCATGCTACGGTGCCACGAAGCGTGCCATTGCCATCAATAGACCACCTTGACACCACTGCTCTAGCCGAACAGAAATTAGAGTGCTCAAACACATTCATAAAATATACAGATAGCAGAAATGCATAAGCCACTAAAAAGCTTTCAACCCTTATTTTTTCTTTTCATTTTTGTAAAATCGACATCATTTTCATTTTTGTTAAACATTTGAATTTTTTTTGGTTTGAAGACTAGTGTGTTTTTGAATTTAATAGTTTTTTAAAAAAATATTTACAAGTTGGCTTCGTTTATTTACAACTCAGTTTTTTTGTCTTCATTGTTTTAATGTAAATTTAACAAACTTAAAATATTTTTTAATATATTTTACCTATTCAAAGTATATAGCTGAGGTACAGTTTCGGTCAAGTTAATTCCGCTGTTTTATAATCTTCATATTCCTTTCTATTTTCTTCAATTTTATTGTTGTATTCAAGTACATTTGTCAGAGAATAAATGCATAATTTATTTGAAAATGTGTTTGCTAATTGCCATCATTTATTAAATTGTCTTTTGGTACCCTTTTGCGCTAAATGACACCTACAAAATGGAACATTTCGAGGGATAAATTTGAAATTTTATCCGGCTAGCATTGAAAATCTGTAGAGTGCGTTGCGCCAGCACGACTTCTAGACCAAGCGAAAGCAGCGCAGCCGAGGCTATTTTTGGGAGCTTTTTGGAAGCGGAGCAACGGGCGTGAGAAGTTTTTTTCACTTCCACAACACTGATGAAATCAAGCGTAATCAAATTCTCAGACAACGATACAAAGAAGGGTTTAGTTTAGTCTAAAGCCCGTTTTACTCGGTAATTTTTCATCCTTTTCTTCATCATTTTTCTGTTCGGAAAGTGGAATCCTTTTCGGATATTCGGTTTCTAAGCATTATATTTCGATGCTGAAATTGGATGAATGTGATTCCGGGCATTTCTGGTCTGTACGTAATTGTGATGAAAATTCTTTCTCCGGACGCTTCAAAAAGCGCTGAAGATCAAACATTTGAATATTGTACCTATGGTAACAGTGTATGTATGTTAGGTCTGAGCAAGGAACGAGACGACATTAAAACACAGTATATAGTTTATTTCTCACTACATATTCACTTCACATTACAATTCAACAAATCAGAACGCTCTCGAAACTGTACAAAGGGAACCAATCACACCACACACAGAACAAACCAGAGAAAGTTCCGAAAAGTGAGGCCAGGAGAGCGGTAGTCAAACTGGAAGAAATCTGTACCGAAAAATGAAGCGCGGGTCATTTTTTTGTACAAATTACGTCAAGTCTAGTCTGTCACTTTTCTTAACCGGCAAAAATAATGAAAAAATAACGTTGAAAACTGGCTTAATGTAAGATTGCGTAGGCTTCCGCGGCCGGAATTAATGTAAGCATGGCTTAATGTAAGTTCTTTCATTCTACGAAACAGGACTTTGATCCATTGGAGAGCTGCAGTTTGAAAGTGTGTTTAATACAAGGTTATAAGAAAATCTTAAACAGGCCATGTAGGAAGGGATACTAGCAGCGTTGTGTAAGTGGAACAAGATATACTATAATTCATCGTATTATTGGTGGCATTAGTGGTGAATCAATTACTGTATCGAACTGCTACGAGCAGAAACTCTATTGACAAGTTCAGACACCGATGTGGATTTTAAGGGAGGGAGTGCTGTGTTATAAAGGCTCAAAAATACAGTTTTCAGAAAACAAATTTAAATATTCCATGTTCATGTATCTCCACGAAAGATTAACGTGAATAACTGAATTTATTTTCGTTTAATGAAGAAAACCGTTGATTGCCACGACGATAGTTCAACAGAATATAGATATGCACGTTGAAATTAGAGACTTAATTTTTTCAGACATCCAAATTTGTGAATATGAATCGAAATGAGAATATAAAAAAGGATAAATAGATCAAAACAATACGTGCGACAGTCTGCATACATTTTACAGGAACTGTGTTCCCACAAATTTAAAAATAATTTTAATACTTCTAATCAAGTGTGTGGCAATGGGATCTGTTAAAAATAACTAACGATACTAATTTGAAGTTATTTTGCCGGCACCCATATTATCGAGTCTAAAGACTACATCAAAAATTATATTGTATGACACAACGTAGTAGCTTATGAACAGTAATAAAGTTAACTCATCCCAACACGTTTTACATCTGATATTTTATATCACAGCATACCAAGTTCCAATAAAACGATCAGAGGCACGTAGTTACAGTTTCATGCAAAACAGAACATTTTTCATAACTACGTGCAAAATCTCATTAACACGTTTTCATTTCAGCCCAATTTTACATGTAAAAATCGCCTGTGCAGGGAAGAAGTAGCTTAATTCAGTGACGCGGCAATAAAACCCAATTAAAAATTTTAGATTCAAGGGAGCAAATATGCACAGTAACTTATAATATAGACGTGCCTTTGAAAATAAAAGGCAGACATTTTCAGTTCTCTCTTTTTGCGTATTTTTGTACAGGAAACACACTTGAAATGAATCTACATTCATCATATTTACTTGTCTATCTGTATAGACGTATCTTTCATATGCATAAAATGCATCTAATGCTAAGAACTCTTTATTTTTACTCAAATGTACTGAAATTATCAAGACAACTTTAGTCGTCTATTTTCCAAGAACCAACAGGTCCTTAGAATTTTACTGGCTGATGTAGGCCTAACTGCAACTTTCTACCTTCAACATTTTTTGCATACTAAACCATCTAAAGTTTCTTCGTAGTAAAATGTTGCCTCATTCTTCCTCATAAATTTTTCGCGAACTGATTAAACACTATTGCATCAGCTACGCTTACTTCCAACTGGTATTCTTCAAGAACTGTTGATTTACGAATGCAAGAGACTAAAACCAAACTTACGTTACGTGAATATTCGGAAACATGTCGCCTTATTTTACTTTTAATCGTTGTGAAAAAATGTGCGAGAACCTTTCCCGCCCACTTCTACCTAAATAGCCACAGAATATCTCTCTCTCTCTCTCTCTACATATATAAGGAAATGTGCGTAGTTGTGTCGCACGTAGACGCAAAACATCGATTTGACCGATTTCACTAAAATTTTCACACTTTGTTATTATTAATAATGCGAATGTTTAAAGAGTAGTTTGAATGAAATCGTACATTGGGGCATTGTTGATTATTTATTCATTTACGACGTAAGCACCTCTGAACTCTGTGTAACCTGCCGGACAGTCAAAGTGCCTACCAAGGTACCATACAAGTATTCACGCGCCTGCGATCGTGAAATATTGGCCGGAATTAATACTTGAATCTCGGACAAATAAATCAAATTTCTCCAAGATAGTGTCATAGCGAATGCATGCCCAAATTTGAGGCAGAACGTTTTAACAACTTGACAACTATGCCCAAGCCAGAACATAGAACAAACCCATACTTGCGAGAAAGTATTTCATCTATTACGAAGAATTTTTGCACAGCGTAGCGTAATACTGAGTAGTAGGCATCGGATGTTTAGGGAAGTGCCTATTTTTTCTAGGGAACTTATTTAAAGGCTGATAATATATGTGCACGAATCATGACAAATGATGTATTAAGACGAAGTTTTATAATGGTTATTTTTGCTTATTTTAGCATTAATGCCTTTTCTTTAGACTTATTGCACGTTTTTGCCTTTTATGTATTATTTTTATATACAATGCTAAGATATAAGAAAATCATGGCCATGGTCCAATCTGACCATTCATTACGAAACCTTCTTTCTCGTATTTGTATTTTGAAATGTTCATACATGTTCTGAGAAAATGGTTGATACACCGAGGGCACCTTTTGAGTGGAAATAAATGTAAATTCCCAGAATGTTTCAGTGTTGCTAATGTTGGACTTCTAAAATACATACCAGACACATCAGTAGATGTTTAGAAATCCTTCTCTGTATTCAAACTGATTTTGTCTCTCAGTCGTTGCAGATTTGAAAATGCAATCCTTGAAAAGTTACTGGTAATATAGTGCAATGGAAACTATTAAGAATAAAATGTAGAAGTGTTGTAAATATGTATGGAGTTTCAGCAATCATTTTTAATTTTATTGTGAATATAATTTTTGACGGTGCCTTTTTCCTCCTTATTCTTGACATTTTCAGTGCCTTTTTAGGCGTCTAAAAGGCGATTTTTTAATGCCTGAACATCCGATGCCTAGTGGTTAGCAATCAAGTGGCAAATGGAAAGTGATGTGTAATGCATTGCAATAGCGAAGCATTCCCTGGTCCACTAGTACGAAATGAAGTCCTCCTATGGTCATTAGCCCCGTGTGTGTTGTGCACGTGATGTGATGTTCTCTCCCCATGAATAGTGGGATCCGGCGCTGAACTTCACGTCGTCTCCGGGTTTTCCCCACCCAGATATCTCCCATCACCTTCCAAGAATACTGTATTTTTCTCTGAGCTCTAATCCTAACAAAATAAAAAAAGAGTGAGAAAAAAGTAATTATAAATCAATCCAGCAGAGCAATTCATTTCAAATATTCGCTCCTTTGCATATCGCGATTTGGGTTGAAACTCTTGGGTTCAGACGTTGGCGGTACTGACAGACAGCCGTCAACACCACCGTATTGGAGATTAAGTGCAGGCAGTTAGGCTGCCCCAACAGTAGTAACTATTGTAGCACAGTGAGTACTAGTTGCGAATTATTTCTGACCTTTCAATATTCGCCTGCAATCTTCTCTGTGTATTCTCTTAATACATCTGTCTCCAATATTTTACCAAACCACTAGCTACTGCCCACTTTATCTTTAACAAGCAGTAACAATAAAAAAGTTTAAAACCCCGCTATACCACATTTTCCACAGCCCATTCTTATGTAACATACGTAATATGATCATCCATTGGGTTTTCCCACTCACTTCTCCCACAGCATCCAGGTTCTTTGGATTCCGAGACCTGTTGGAAAGGAGACAGCAAAGAAATGGCCAAATATGGAAACATCCGTGAAAATATCGACCTCAATGTGTCTCTATCGACTTAGCGCCCACACGGTAGCAGCAATAAAAACCGCCAAATATATCGCCCTAACAAATTCTCGTCGTGCACAAATCTAGAAGAATTTTCGCTTTTTTCAAAAGCCTGGTTCTTCAGATTTCCGTACTCGACTGGAAAGAAGACAGCAAATAAAACTTGCTTTTGCTGTTATTTGATCAACAATACTAAAAAATAAAATATATTGTTCGTTAACCGATGCAAATATGATTTCTATTACTCCAAGAAACACATGTCTAGTTTTCAACTGTTGCCAACAAAGAACATTTATGATTTTATACATGATTCAACCAGATAGAGAAAAGGGCGAGTACGGATTCTAGGACTCAAAAAACGTGTGCTTATTATACTTCTCACACCATAAGTCACATATAATTTTAATGTATTGGCCTGTGAGTAAATTTGATTTGACAAAAGGTACAGACATCCACGAAAAAAAATTGAGTGAAAATTGGAGCCGTTTTTGAGAAAACTTTGAAAATGTCCGGGGGGCTTCATGTAAAGTACCCCCACATTTTGAAGAAAGTTTTTCAAAATCGAGGCGCCACGAGTGGACGCAGATCGACCAGGGAATATCCATTTTGGAAGAAATCGCACGTATGGTTTACGCGCTGGTGTTGTTCACAGTCGGACAGTCGGACAGACGGACGGAAGGACGAACGGGCGGGCGGACGGACGGACGGACGGACCGTTTGAAAAGACTCACTTTTTCGGTATCAGGGGACCCCAAGACATGTATTTCCGTTGAAATGTTGAAATCGATTTTCCGCGGCATTACATAAATTTCCCTATACTACGTATATTACTCCGCGCGTATACAGGAAAGTAAAAATGGATCACCGTCGGGATTCTCTGCAATGCCAACGGTAATGTTGGATGTGAGCTACCGCAGCCACTAATTATGTGCGAAAGGAGAAACAAAATGAAGTAGATCCGTAGAACATAATTTCAGTTCATACCTTCAAACGTCCCTTTATACCTTGGACTTTAGGCTCGCACTGTAACTGCAATGAATGCAAAGCAAAGCAAAGCAAAGCCTTTACGAATTGTGTGGTGGCGGAACACGCGCGCGTGCTGGGGTTTAGCCAGGGCGCACCCTCCCACCTCCCGGCGCCGCGCGCCACTTCGTCTTCCGCGCTCTCATCGGCCGTTCAAGTTCGGCGCAGGCGCCAGCCCCTCCCGCCCTCCTTCAGGCGCCATCGCTCGCCCCGCCCCGCTCTCACCCAACCACCCACCCGCACTCGCTCGCATCGCCCGCCCGCCCGCCCGCCCGCCCCGCCCCGCCCCGCCCGCCCCGCCCGCCCGCCCGCCCGTCCGCCCGCCCGCCCGCCCGTCCGCCCGCCCGCCCGCCCGCCCGCCCGCCCGCCCGCCCGCCCGCCCGGCGCCCCGCCCGCCCGGCGCCCCGCCCGCCCGGCGCCCCGCCCGCCCGGCGCCCCGCCCGCCCGGCGCCCCGCCCGCCCGCCCGCCCGCCCGCTCGCTCGCCCGCCCGCCCGCCCGCCCGCTCGCTCCTCGCCCGCCCGCTCGCTCGCCCGCCCGCTCGCTCGCCCGCTCGCTCGCCCGCTCGCTCGCCCGCCCGCCCGGCCCGCCCGCCCGCCCGGCCCGCCCGGCCCGCCCGGCCCGCCCCGCCCCGCCCCGCCCCGACCCGCCCCGACCCGCCCGCCCGGCCCGCCCGGCTCGCCCGCCCGGCCCGCCCGCCCGGCCCGCCCGGCCCGCCCGCCCGGCCCGCCCGGCCCGCTCCGCCTCGCTCCGCCCCGTCAGCCCCGCTCTCACCTAACCACTCATTCACCCGCACTCGCTCTCCCCGGTCGCCCGCACGCACGCTTGCACGGTATCACGCACGCCCCGCCCGCTCGCCCCGCCCGCTCGCCCCGCTCCACTCGCCCGCCCATCCCGCGCCGCCCGTACGCCTCGCCCCACCCCGCTCGGCACGCCCATCCCCCCTCCGCCAGCCCCGCTCGCATTCGCTTGCCTCTCCCTCACCGACCGCCCCGCTCTCACCCAACCACCCACCCGCACTCGCTCGCCCCGCCCGCACGCACGCTCCGCCCCGCTCGGCACGCCCATCCCACGCCGCTCCGCTCTGCTCGTCCCAAACCCACTCGCCGCCTTCGCCCGCCTCTCCTTCACACGTCCGCCACGGTCTTTCCCTGGTGCTCTCGCCCACCCTCATCCAAACGTCCTCCTCTGACCTCACCATTCCAGACCCACCCACCGTCACTCCCCCTACCTTGCCCGCCTACCCGCCCGCGCTCCGCCCCCAACGCCTGTTCGCCCACGCTCGCCCATCCGCCCGCTCCAGCTCCCGTTACAGCCTCCCGTGCTCTCGCCCTTCCTCATCAGTACGTCCTCCCCTCCCTTCCTGACCCACGCTCACTCGCCCACCCACCCGGTCCACCCGCCCTCGAATACGCGCTCTCGCCCACCCGCCCGCTCCCCGTCCCACGTTGGCCGCCCCGTCTCATTCAGCCACGCTCGCCTGTTCCCCCCCCCCTCACACCTCCGTGCTCTCGCCCTCCCTCATCCATACCCCCCACCCATGATCTCACCCTTCTTCGTCCAACCGCCGTTGCTCGCCGCCCTTTCCCGCCCCAACTCCGCCCCACTCGCCTGTTCGCCCTCACTCGCGAGATCCGCCCCCTTACTCCCCCGTGCTCTCGCCCGCCCTCTTCTATGCGCCCTACCCTGACTTTACCCTTCTTCACCCGCTCTCGCCCACGGGCTGGCCCTCGCCCCCGCCCTCCCGCCCGCCCTCTCGCCCGCCCTCTCGCCCGCCCTCTCGCCCGCCCTCTCGCCCGCCCTCTCGCCCGCCCTCTCGCCCGCCCTCTCGCCCGCCCTCTCGCCCGCCCTCTCGCCCGCCCTCTCGCCCGCCCTCTCGCCCGCCCTCTCGCCCGCCCTCTCGCCCGCCCTCTCGCCCGCCCTCTCGCCCGCCCTCTCGCCCGCCCGCCCGCCCGCCCGCCCGCCCGCCCGCCCGCCTGCCTGCCTGCCTGCCCGCCCGCCCACCTGCCTGCCTGCCTGCCTGCCCGCCCCGCCCACCCACCGGCCCCGCCCGCCCGCCTGCCTGCCCGCCCGCCCAACCACCGGCCCGCCCGCCCGCCCTCTCGCCCTCTCGCCCGCCCTCTCGCCCGCCCTCCCGCTCGCCCTCTCGCTCGCCCTCTCGCTTGCCTTCTCACCCTCTCGCACGCCCGCCCGTCCGCCGTCCATTCGCTCGCCCACCCGCCTGCCCGCCCGCCCGCCCGCCCGCCCGCCCGCCCGCCCGCCCGCCCGCCCGCCCGCCCGCCCGCCCGCCCGCCCGCCCTCTCGCCCGCCCTCTCGCCCGCCCTCTCGCCCGCCCTCTCGCTCGCCCTCTCGCCCGCCCTCTCGCCCGCCCGCCCGCCCGCCCTCTCGCCCGCCCTCTCGCTCGCTCGCCCGCCCGCCCGCCCGCCCGCCCGCCCGCCCGCCCGTCCGCCCGTCCGCCCACCCACGGGCGCGGAATTTATCGGGCGGAGCGAGCGCGGCGGTCAGCGGAATGGAAATTGGCCCCCGGGCGAAGATAGGGGCGGGGCCAGGCAGGGCGGTCGTTGAGGAACACGCAGGGGCCGAATGGATATGAGGGGCGAAGGAAGCGGGGGAGGACGCTTAACACCGAGGACGAGGTGGCTCAGGGCATCTGCTAAGTACCCCTGATCCTACGGTTCCACTCCCCACGGTGGCAGGGTTTTCGACACTAGCTACGTACGTGTACTTTGTGATCAAAAGTGTTCGGACACGGAGGCGCTGGTTTTTCATGGAGGGGGCTTGTACTCCTTGTTTTGCGTGGCACTATCACGGCACACGCCCACGTTGGTGTTTTAAACACCTTCTTGCTGTTTCTTCAAGACCAATTCGGGCAAGGCGATTGCATCTTTCAACACGATCGAGCACCCCTTCATACTGCACGGCCTGTGGCGGAGTGGTTACACGACAATTACATCCCTGTCATGGACTGACCAGCAGAGAGTCCTCACTTGAAAATAAAATAATGTAGCCAATGAGTCACAGTGTTTCAAAGAATGGAATTGGGAAAGAAACGAATAGCGAGTGACAGTGAGAGAAATTTGTCTTTCCCGCCTCTTTCCTATCGTCCCTCTCTACTTCTCTATCTTTTCTGCTCTAATCTCTTTCCCCATTTCACTCACTCAATCGTTTGTTTCTGCTTCAAATTCTCCCTTTGTTTTTATGTTCATACTCTTTTCTTCATTCGTTTTTCTTTCCTATACTTTTTCTTTTTCCCGTGCTCTCTCTTCTCCGCGTACATTCGATTTCTCCATAGTTCATTTTTCGCAGTAATTTTCCCCCCATTCTGTCTGTTTTCCCCATTCTGTCTCTAATTATCATTCCGTTTCCCCATTCTGCATTTTCCCCTTCTGTGACTTTCCATCCCTCTGTTTCCCCATTCCTTCGCTTTTGTCACTTCCACTCAATATCCCCCTATCACTTCCGCAGAGCAAAAGCGAGAGCGAGTAAGCAAAAAACACAAACAAAAAACGGCGCGCATGGCCCCTCCCACTTTTGACGCCCGCAGTCCAGGGCAGATCAGGGCGGGGCGGGAGGGGGAGGGGAAGGGCGGGGCGGGGCAGAGTGTGGCGGGGCGTGGAGTGGCGCAGCAGGGAAGGGCGGAGAAGGGCGTGGCGTGGCGGGGCGTGGCGGAGCAGGGCGTGGCGGGGCGAGGAGTGGCGGGGACGGGCGGGGAGGGGCAGGGTGTAGCGGGGCGGGGCGGGGCGTGACGGGGAGGGGCGGAGAACGGCGGGGCGGGGCGTGACGGGACAGGAAGCGGCAGGGCGAGGCGTGACGGGGAGGGACGGGGCGTGACAGGGAGGGCGTGGCGGGGAGTGATGCAGGGCAGGGCGTGAGTGGCGTGGCGGGGAGGGGTGTGACATGGCAGAGAGGGGCGGGGAGGGGCGTGGTGGGGCAGAGAGAGGCGGGGCGGGGCGGGAGGAGCGCTGGCCGTGCGATGATGACAGGGCTATTTGTCGCGGCGCCCGGCGGTGGGGTTGGCGGCGTAGCGCGGCCGCGGAGTTCATCTCGGCAGCGGCCGTGGCGCGGCGCGGCGCGGCGCGGAGCGACCGTCTGTTTTCATTATCGTCGCCAGCGCCCCCTGCAGCCGCCGCCGCAGCCGCAGCCGCACTCGCAGCAGGGGGCGTTGCCTGTGGGGGGAGTGCAGGGGGCGGAGGCGATGGCGGGAGGTGCGCCACACACCGCAGTCGCGCCTGCGAAATCGGCGCGCAGGAGAGAATATCTGCTTGGATTTAACGCTCCCCAGGAAGTTGGGCCAATAGGAATTGTCCGTGAGCAGAAGAGGTCGTTTCAAAAAAGAAGTTGTCCTTTTGATTAGATCCGAAAAGACCATTTTTCAAAAATTATCCAACAACAAATTGTCATGTGAGTAAATGTCCAGTGTTTAAGTCCTTTTAAGTAAAATGTCCATCCACATAAACGAAAGCTGTCTATATCGCAAGTTAATATACGGTTTCATGAATTATACATAAACATTCTGATTTATTACACATTCAGAAAAAAATAGTAAGATTTTCGGATAGTTTCGTTACCGAAATTTATCAGGACGTTCCATCTGCGACCATATTTTTGACATGTTGCCTTTTGCCTTTTGACTTTAATTGTTTGGTATTTGCACGTCCAGCGTGATGTCCATTTCAATGGACCTTAAAGTGAAGAGGGCCATTTCCATAATTCCACTCTTGATGATCACCACCTTTTGGCGTGTAGTGTGGATCACGGTATGTCCCTTGTAGAAGCTGTACTCCAAATAAATGTTGCAGAGCAAACACCTCGAAAGGAGTTCCTAACAAGTGTATCTGTTGAGTGTGTGCGTTAGTGTCTGAAAAGGAAAAGATAAAGATGCGATCAAAGGAATGGAAGACCTCTAGTGATGGCAACTCCATTACGCAGTTCTCTGCGGAGGTATCACCCTAGAAATGACTTCATGATAATATTCAAACACCCGATCAAAGACTCCAGTTGATCCACTCACGCATCTGCATATGCTACCATAATATTCAGTACGTGTATTTGTGTGTGTGTGTGTGTGTAAGGAGTGAAAAGGGCGTAATGAGCAAAGAAATATCGTGCGCCATCCATGGTCCGCTTGTTATCAATTTTCTTCAGCATGAACATGGAATCGATCGGAATACTACTTCACAACGTAGAAGCCGGACTCGACAGGCGGGAAATTTCTACAAACACTGGATGAAGTCGACTCGCTGTATATCCGCAGCTTCCAGACCCAAACACTGGAACCTCCTGGTCATATTTCCTACAGGGACAACGGTAATGCTGTCTCTACATACACTCAGCTGGTCTTTGCACGTGGAAAACAGCATATAAGGGTGACGATGATGAAAGTGGGGACTTCCGTAACAGAATAAGTAGCAGGAGCAAGATAATTTCTGTTTTTTTTGATTGATCAGGAATCATCTAAGATCATTAGATAAGTGCAGTGTGTGTTTTCCCTGGGGAGTTGGCGGTGATCTTGCTCTCACTATGAGGTGAGATTCGACGCCGGCATTCGCGTCGATTAGCTAGATTTTTCACACACACACACACACACACACACAAATACACGTACTGAATATTATGGTAGCATATGCAGATGCGTGAGTGGATCAACTGGAGTCTTTGATCGGGTGTTTGAATATTATCATGAAGTCATTTCTAGGGTGATACCTCCGCAGAGAACTGCGTAATGGAGTTGCCATCACTAGAGGTCTTCCATTCCTTTGATCGCATCTTTATCTTTTCCTTTTCAGACACTAACGCACACACTCAACAGATACACTTGTTAGGAACTCCTTTCGAGGTGTTTGCTCTGCAACATTTATTTGGAGTAGAGCTTCTACAAGAGACATACCGTGATCCACACTACACGCCAAAAGGTGGTGATCATCAAGAGTAGAATTATGGAAATGGCCCTCTTCACTTTAAGGTCCATTGAAATGGACATCACGCTGGACGTGCATATACCAAACAATTAAAGTCAAAAGGCAAAAGGCAACATGTCAAAAATATGGTCGCAGATGGAACGTCCTGATAAATTTCGGTAACGAAACTATCCAAAAATCTTACTAATTTTTTCTGAATGTGTAATAAATCAGAATGTTCACCAATCTGGTATCTTCCGCCCCAGCCGGAACAAGCTCTAAGCTCCCGACCGATCTCCCGGCATGTCATATGCATGAGTAGTGCTTGTAAATGTATATGTAAGTAAGAATTGAGGATGGGACAAGGAAGAGGAAGGAAAGATCGCACTTGGTCCGTGGTGTTTGTTCCGGTACTACTCCGGAATTCGCCTGGCGTTGACCGGAGAAACCACGAAAAACTACCCATAAGAACAGTCGGGAGCTAGAATTTCCCTTCAAACAGCGGCTAAATTCGATCTAGATAGGATCCAAAATGCTTCCACGTCGGAACTCGAACCTAGGATCTCCCGATCAGGGGCACTGCTTTGACATCAGTTCATGCCCTCAGCCAACTTTGCAGGTCGGGCATTGGCGTTAGAGCACTGCGTACCAGAGTGACGATGAGTGGTGACTTCGGGAACGGGAGACGTAGCAGGAGCGGTATCATTCCGGGTTGCCAGCCAACGCGCCGTGCCAAAAAACTCCCCTTCCACCGGGAACGGAGCGAGGCAGTGCGGGTGGCGTCGGCGGAAGCGGCGAAGGGAGCGACTGCTGGGGCAGCGGCGTCGGGAAACGCGCCTATGACTCCGCCCACGGCGGCGCGGGGCGACGCGGCGCGGGACGGGGCGGCGCGGGGAGACGCGGGGCGGGGCGGAGCGGAGAAGGGCGGAGCTGGGCGGGGCGGAAAGGCGCGGGGCGGGGCGGAGGGGGCGGGACGGCGCGGGACGGGGCGGAGAAGGGCGGAGCTGGGCGGGGCGGGGCAGTACGGGGCGGCGCGGGGCGGCGCGGGGCGGCGCGGGGCGGCGCGGTGCGGCGCGGTGCGGCGCGGGGCGGCGCGGGGCGGCGCGGGGCGGCGCGGGGCGGCGCGGGGCGGCGCGGGGCGGCGCGGGGCGGCGCGGGGCGGCGCGGGGCGGCGCGGGGTGGCGCGGGGCGGCGCGGGGCGGCGCGGGGCGGCGCGGGGCGGCGCGGGGCGGCGCGGGGCGGCGCGGGGCGGCGCGGGGCGGCGCGGGGCGGCGCGGGGCGGCGCGGGGCGGCGCGGGGCGGCGCGGGGCGGCGCGGGGCGGCGCGGGGCGGCGCGGGGCGGCGCGGGGCGGCGCGGGGCGCGACGGAGCAGGGCGCGGCGGGGCGACGCGGGTCAGGGCGGAGCGGTGTGGTTCGGTGCGACGCTGGGCGGCGCGGGGCGGGGCGGGACGTGGCGAGCCAGGCCGGCGTGGAGCGTGGGGCGGGGCGCCGGCGGCGGCGGCAGCGGCGGCGACCCGACCTAAATCAAACTGTCCACCGCGGAAACGGCTGATAATTTCGCCGACCAGCGAGCGGACAAACTCGCGGCGAGCAAGGGGTGGGGGGGATGCCGCCGGCGCCAATTGAATAAGCCCTGTGCGAACGCGGCGCGACCTCTAGCGGCCGCAGCGAGCAACATCGAGAGGACCACTCGCCTTCCGCTAATCGCAAATGGACTCGGCTGTTCTTCACTCGCGCGACTAATGGGAAAAAAGGAACTTACAGTGTGGGCCATCTGCGTGATGGTTCTTTTTTTCCCTTTTTGTTTTGACAAATAGAAACTCGGGTCATACGTACCGGCTGGGTCATCACTAAGCCCGTATTGCTATTGTCTGTGCAGCGCATCTGACCGGGAGGTCCTAAGTTTCGAGTCCCGACGGTTGTGGATTTATGAAACTATATACTACGTATATACTAAACTATATACTACTGCATGTACATTATGTTATCAAGAGTGTCCGGGCACGAAGGCGGTGGTGTTATGGTGTGGTCGTGTTTTTCATGGAGGAGGCTTGCACCCATTGTTATTTTGCGTGGCCCTATCACGGTACATATCTACGTTCATATTTTATACACCTTCTTGCTTTCCACTGTTGAAGAGCAAGTCGGGCAAGGCGATTGCATCTTTCAACACGATCGAGCTCCTTTTCGTACTGCACGGTCTGTGGCGGAGTGGTTACACGACAATAACATCCCTGTCATAGACTGGCCTGCACAGAGTCTTGACTTAAATCCTATCGAACACCTTTGGGATGTTTTGGGACGCCGACTTCGTGCCAGGCCTCACCGACCTACGTCGATACCTCTCCTCAGAGCAGCACTCCGTGAAGAATGGGCTGCCATTCCCCAAGAAACCTTCCAGCACCTGATTGAAAGTATGCCTGCGAGAGTAAAGGCTGTCATCAAGGCGGAGGGTGGGCCAACACCCTATTGGATTCCAGCATTACCGATGGAGGGCGCCACGAACTGTTAAATCATTTTCAGCCACGTGTCCAGATACTTTTGATCACTAAGTGTAGCTATATCTAATCCTGCTGATGTCTGGAGGAGAATTCTAGCACCGGCTGCACTGATCGGTAGTTTCCCTTGGTTTCACAGATCAATATCAAGCGAATGCCGGACCAGTACTATAAAAACCAGGACACGGACTGCGCGCAATCTTTCATACCACTTCCTTGTCTTATCTTTACCCCTTTTCACATACACTTACACTCCCATGTACCACACTACCACATATGTCAGGAGATTAGGCGAGCGCTTAGAGCTTGTCCCGGCTGGGGCGGTGCGCCGCTGGTGGTATATGCCTGGAGGGGGAAACCGCCCAAGACGATATGTAGGACCGGGAGAGATGGCTCAGTGCATCAACCTGATGTCACTGCAGTCCTTCTGACCGGGAGGTCCTAGGTTCCAGTTCCGACGTCGGCAGGATTTTCGACACTAGCTTGTCAGCTAGGTCGATTTCAGTCGCTGTCAGGAGGAGAATTCTAGCGGCCGGCTGCTCTGATCGGTAGTTTTCCGTGGTTTTCTCCGATCAACATCAGGCAAATGGCGGAGCAGTACCGTAACAAACGGGCCACGGACCGCGCGCGATCTTTCCTTCCTCTTCGTCGTCCTATCCTCTCCTCTTACACACACACTCACACTAACATGCACTACACTACCACACATGCCGGGAGACCGGTCGGGAGCTTACAGCTAGTCCCGGCTGGGGCGGTGCCCCGCTGGAGGGAGATACCTGGTTGAGGGGAAAACCCCGCTAGTCGACGGTATGTCGGCGCCAGATCTCGCCATCCACCGCGGGAATATCATCGCGAACTTTCGTATTAAAATGTTTATCTCACCAACAACGGGACTACTTACTATTGCAGTTGGCCTAGCCGGAAACCTCAATCAATTAATCAATCGGGTGTATGTTGTTTTGATTTCTAGGACCCGCGGTTTACACGAAAGACAGAAGAGACTGGCTGACAGAAGAGAACTACACTACAGTACACTACAGAACTGACGTGCTGACACCAGCTGAAATTTTATAAAACAATGGCAAAACCAATAGTAATCTATGGATTTGAAAATAGGGCCCTAGTTAAAGAGAAAAGAGGAAACTAGAAGCCGCGGAAGTTATCATTCGTAGATATTCAATACTAGTACATAAAAGAAACAGGGACATCAGAGTTGAATTAAAGATTTTTAACCTAACCGAAAAAATAGATGTGCTAAGAAAGGATTTGCATGATCATTTAATGAGATTGCCGGAAAATTTAATGCGAAAAATACCCTACAAGTACTACCCCCAATAGGAAAAGAAGTAGGGGTAGAGCAATACGGCGATGGAAAGACACTCTTGAAGACGGAATGGACCAATAGTCTCAATCCATGACTTGATCATTATTCGTTTCGCCATTCACATTGTTTTCCATCAAAATAATCTAATCCCTGATGCATAAACCATCATTGGAAAATTATTTAAGACTCAATTAGTAAATTTTAGATTTAGTTAATTTAGAGTTAATTTTTGACATTGGTTTTCTGGTAAAATGTTGTTGGCATTTCAAATTAAATGATCCCAGCTGTCATTGCCTGTGTAGTCGTTTTGAGGCTTCCAGGCAGCAGAAACTGCTGATGTTGGCTCTTCAAATAAATAGCATTGTTGGTAATGTCAACTCCTGTGATCATGTAACTTTTGACAACCAACTAAATATTTTCAACCAAATATACATTTCAAATTAGATATTTCTCTGGAGAATCATTTAATTTGTTGCAAATGTCACACTGAAACAAAGATGAGGCTATCTAGATATTTCATAAAAGTTTCGAAAAGTCATCGGCATTATAATGCAATCGATGGCATTTAATATAGTGATTCAAATGCATAAAATTGTTTGTGGTGCTGAAACATCGGCTCTACTTTAAAATGTCCTATTTTATAATAGTTAGGCCCATGTACTAATATTTTACAACAAATGTCACGGATTTCCTAAATCACAATATTTCCGTTTGTTAATACAAGGACCTACAAATGTATTACTCCAAGAAAGGACACAACGAATTGACTCATTTTTCTTAACAGCATCAAAGCAAAACAGAACATTGTTCTTCAAAGAAAAAATGTTTCCGGAACTCCGCAAACACGAATAGACGTCGTAATATACAAAAAATAAAAAAACAAAAATGGCTTATTAACAAAAAAAGCAGCAAGCGTATCATTTGGTGCGCAACGTTCTTTAATTTTCTTCCATGACAAGTCCATTCGCCTCTAAGAAATGCAATCAAAGCTAATGAAGGGTAAAATTCAAAATAACAGTAATTTCGCAAGAATGTTCTAATATTACCGAGAACACTGCACTGTGAACGCCTTGCATATGCCCTCATAAAATTACACCTCTCTAGAGAAGCTTTCAATTCATGAATAGCGCACTGGGGTTCCCCGACCTCAGGGTTGTCAAACATTACTAGCATGACGGACATGGCCACATGGTTATTCATAAAAGAAAAGAATCAAATCTAAAACTTCTTAAATTAAACTGCCGACTGGACAGGAAATATCCTACAAGCACAAAAAAGCAAAACCAATTTTGTATAAAGCTGTGTTAAAATCAGCGTTGACATGCAGCATTCAGTTTCGGGAAACCGTTCAAAATCTAAACAATACCACAACTCTTCCAATCAACACCTTTGATCCAGTTTGTAAATTACTCTTGGTGCCGCAAAGATACACAAAGACGTGCAGATCCCAACTCCAAAAGAAGAAATCAAAAGGGCAATCGCAAAATATCTTGAAACACCAATTTCAATGTACCCGCCATCAACATCTTTCACAACAGTAAAACTGTTAGATGACTGTCAGATGTCAGTAATTGTCAGCCAACAATATCCTGAATAAAGCTTTTTCATCTTGTGAAGCAAATACTTCTCTCAAGTATGTGCTAAAACTATTCAAAATTTTCGTAAGAAACACATTTCAAATAAAATATTATTAAACATTGTTATTCTTTTCACATGTATTATTGTTTGCCACGCAACAATGCTTCAGAGAGAAAAAAATTACAGTTTCCGATTGTATTTGTCGCATCAAAACAAAATAAATAGTTACAAGTGAATGGAGTGAAAGAAAAAATAGAGCTAGCTGGAAGCAAACAAAATTTTAAATTTTGTCTAAAAATAATTTTCAAAAATAGGAGCAATACTAGCTTGCGTTACTCCCGGAGCAGCATAGAGTAATTTTCACTTCATCCTATCAAAAACCATTTCTTCAGAGCAGGATGGATGCGGACAAAGATACAAAATCCACAGCTAACTACATTGCAATCATTTTTGTTCGCAAAGATTAGTTAAAAATTGTTAATAGCCGTTCAATATTGTATTTTTCATTTCATTTAGCTTGGGGACAAAATAATGTCATCAGAGACTTCATTTTTTGTTGCAATGAAATAAGGATATTTTTAAGGTACTGCGATAATTTTCAAGTTAAATTGAAAATTTATTCAAGTTAAAATAAAATAACACTGTGTTAGTAATATTTTGCGTTGCTAAATAATCAACATCTACTGTATGTTGAATGGCAATTTATCATTTTTTAGCATTCATGATAAAAAAAAGGAAATTAGAAAATGCTGAATATATTTCTGACCAACTGAAAAAAAAATTGTTTATGTTACTGGAAATAATGAATTTAATTATTTTAAAAGTATTGTGTTGAAATATCCAGGCTACCATTGGTTTGCTGTAGGTAAGCCGAGAATAAATTAATTTGTGTTTGAAGACATTTCCCTCTGAACGTTCATCGTTTAACTCAATTACAAAACTTGTGAAGACGTAAAAGGACTCAAAATCTTAATTTGAAACTTAAGTAACTCAATTTGAAATATTTCGAATCAACATTAAACAGATTTACAATTAAAATAAACTGGTGTTATATTTAATTAATTTTTGAATTTTATTACTTGATAATAAATTAATTTTCAAATGTATTGATTGTAAAATAGCTGTATCTAGCCAACAAACAACCACCTCAACATGAAAAATATTATATTTTTTAGCCTTGATTCCTGTGTGTGGAATAATTTCTAGTAAGACAATGCCGGTCAAAATATAGAAGATAATTTTATAGTGCCATTGCTAGTCCCTTCTACGTGTCTAGAGAGTTGATAATCATTCCTGTAACATCTTTACCAGTGTGTCTTCCTTCACACTTTGTTCACATTGTTTAACCTTTGAGCATTAGCAGGCGCGACTGATCCACATGGAGGGAAATGAAGGAAATCCCCCCTAAAATGTTTCATTAACTATTAATTTTAACTTGTCACCAGACATTCAAGCAAAACTATTTGCGGATAATCATTCAAACGAATAAAATGGTATCGCAGACTGAGCTGAGTGTATCCCGCGATATTTTACAAAATCTGTAATCACACATTCGACCAAAACATTTTTTTAAATTTCCCCTCCCAAAATTTGTCTCTGGATCCAGTCCTGGTATTAGTTTCCAGGGATATACTTTCATTCTTTTGTTTTGCAACATGAGTATTTTGTCGAGTTTTCTACATTTAATGTTGCTTTTTTACGCTCCTACGAAATAAAAGTGAGAAGTAAGTGAACAAGTCGCTGCTCATTTTCTGTGAGATATTCTGTTCCCGTCTTGAGGAGGTTCTTTTCTGTAAATGATTTCATCACCCCTGCCTAACAGCGTTCCATCATTCAAACCCAGCGCTGGGAGCAACGTACAGCATTTGCTTTGCATTTCCCCCTCTCCGCCACTTCCGTAAATTACAGAAGCGCCCGGAGAAGCCTGTTGCGCGGAGGTAGCGCTGCTCGCGGCGATCTTGTTTTTCCTTAACTCTGAAACGAGCATACGCCGAAGAGGAGCAGCGCTCAAAAAACATTTCAGAGGGAGGGAAAGAGATAACTAGAGAGGAAGGAGAGAGAAAGGAAAAGATGGAGAGAAATGGAGAAGGCCAGATAAAGAGAGACGGAAAGATAAAGAGATATGGAAAGAGAAGAGATAAGGGAAGATAAAGGGATAAGGAAAGATAAAGGATATGTAAAGATAAAGAGAGATAAAAAGATAAACATAGACGGAAAGATAAAGAAATGTGGAAAAATAAAGAGATATGGAAAGATAGAGGTATGGAAAGATAAAGAGATATGGAAAGATAAAGAGGTATGGAAAGATAAGAGGTATGAAAAGATAAGAGGTATGAAAAGATAAGAGGTATGGAAAGATAAGAGATATGGAAAGATAAGAGATATGGAAAGATAAGAGGTATGGAAAGATAAGAGATATGGAAAGATAAGAGATATGGAAAGATAAGAGATATGGAAAGATAAGAGGTATGGAAAGATAAGAGGTATGGAAAGATAAGAGGTATGGAAAGATAAGAGGTATGGAAAGATAATATAAGAGGTATGGAAAGATAATATAAGAGGTATGGAAAGATAATATAAGAGGTATGGAAAGATAATATAAGAGGTATGGAAAGATAAGATAAGAGGTATGGAAAGATAAGAGGTATGGAAAGATAAAGAGATATGAAGAGATAAAGAGATACGGAAAAATAGAGATGGAAGGTGAAGAGAAATGTAGAGATAGAGATAGGGAGTTACAGAGTGACATGGAAAAAATGAAAGTGGAGGAGGCGATCACAAAGAGCCAGAGTCATGAAGATGCACAGAAAAATAGACGAATAAGACAACGCAGACACTGAAACGGGGTAAACAGATACAGTGAGATACGGAGTGAGAAAATTGGAGGGATAGATTTAGAGCAGACCATAGAAATGGTGAAAAGGGCCAGCAGAAAGAGTGACGTGTGAAAGAGAAGTAATGTGAATGAGAAGTAAGCAATAAAAGCAAGAGAGGAAACAGCAAGAGGGAGAGAGAGGCAGGGGTAACCTGAAAAACAAGCAGCGAAAGAGAGAGAAAGAGACAGCGAGAGATACAAAGAAACAAAGACAAAGAGAGTCGGGGAGCGAGAGAGTCGTAAAGAGAGAGACAAAGAGAGAGAGAGAGAGAGAGAGAGCATGCCAGGTACGCAGAGAACGAGTGGTACAGAGTAAGAGAGATGCAACCAGCGAAAGCCAGAGAGCGAGAGCGAGAGAGAGTGAGAGGGCGGGACGGAAAGAGTGGGGATCCCCATAAATTTAAGTGCCTAATCTTCGTACAATTCACCGGCACTTTGACGACCAGGAAGAGGGGTATCTGCTGTCCCATTACCATACCCGTAATGTGTGTTATTACCGCAACAGTGGGATGCGCGACGCAGTCCTCGAGAACCCCCTGCTTTCAGCCGCGTGCCCCCCGCCCGAGAATTGCTGTTTCGGAATGCGTAATGTGTTTGCAGCGCGAGTTACTTGACGTAACCGGGATACTTTAACTTTTTTGTCGTACTTCTGCGCGAAAGTTATTGCACCACTTCGTTACGTATCAATGAGGTAATATCAGAAAACATGTTTTCGATGCAATAATTTGTATGTAAATGAGCGGAATGTTTGTTGACGTTTTATCCAAATTACCAAATGACCTTTAATCGACAGATACCTGCAATTCATATTTTGTATTTAGGGCGTTTTTATTACATGTCTTGTATGTTATTAAGTAATATATAATGCGTGGTTCGGATATAGCAGCGCGTTTTCAAAAATAGAAAGCAATTAATTAAATGTAGTGTTTGCGTAATTGATTTAATTCAAATTCCCAATATTAGCGTATGATAAAACCATATCTTCAATTACAGGAAACGTCATAAAGAAAGACCTGAAAAGCGTAAAATGTATAAAAAAAACTTATGGGTGATGTTTACAGACCAAATGTGAAGGAGGGAAATAAACAATGGTGGTAATAATTAGAAACATGCAGAGAAAAGAGAAAATTATTCATAAAAACGAAGGAAATAACACTTTTCTCAAACAAACATAAAAACGAAATCAAAAAGCTGAAAAAGTGTGGCCAACAAAAAACGGCACTTGGTCTTAACCAATTCTAGGTATATTCATCATTCAATTCGTAGAGTAAAATATGAATTTCGTCACGGGTTAACATCCTCCTCCTCCTTGTTACGATCCTTAAACAGGTGCATGCCATCTCCTCACATGTTGGAGTTGTTGTTATTTAAGGTCGCATCAACATCTAGATCATTAGCGACCACTATTGGGTTTAACGTTGTGATAACTGTGAAGATGACATGATATGGTGATGATAGGAGTGAAAGACGAACACAAATACAACCATGCTCGAGGCGGGGCTCGAACCAGCGTCCCTTCGGTTCGAGATCGCTACGACACTACTGTCTTAGCGATTTCGGCCACCGGAGACTGGCCCCTCACATATTGGCGGCTTCATTGTTCAGCTCTCTATAACTCTTCCTTTATGATATCTCATTCAGTAATTGTTTTCTCCTTTTCCATAATAATAAATAATATGAAATAATCTCTAATTCTAACTCTTTCTCTTTTTTTTAGCAATGAACTCCTCAATGACTACCGTTATAATCTTACCTTTTCCACTCAAAATATGTTCTATCCTGTTTCTTTGCCTCCCCCCTATCAGCCTTAATTACTTTCCTCTGGTACACCTCTTCATATTTTATCCGGTCTTTCCAAAAAATGTGTTTCATCCTCCGCCCTTCCCTATTTCTTAAAGCTCATATTTCTTCTTTGAACACAAAAAAAAGTCCTTCCCAAGCACATAAATGTCTATTCGATTTTTGCCATTACTCCGGACCGTAAATATTATTAATTATCGGCGATTATTTGGTTTCCCGAGCTGATTCTCATATATTGAGAATTCTGTATCGTCAGCTCACCCAAAACCGCCTTTTGCAGAAACAGTGCGCTTAATGCCGACGCCCCCACGATAAAGACGACTTCATGCTTGTAAATAGCAGGAGAAGAGCAAAGCAGCGAGAGAGGTTACGACGGAGGCTGGGGTCATGAATAAACATTACCAACACAATAACACAGTTCTGGCGTAAGGAATTGGGTCCAGAAGGCGCCCTCATGAAAGACTAAATGTATGCAAGGCCGCGTCGCCGTGCTCTTAAATAGCAGCTTCTAAATCAGGTCTCGTTTACGCAACGCGAAACGCACTTTCGCCTGCCATTGTGCGTAATCGTTGAAACAGAGAGCATCGCGTCGCTCGGAAGATGAATGGAGATTTCAATCCCGCAAATTCCAGACAAAATCTTTACGGGCTTCCGGCAAGAGGGCTGGGAATTCTCGTTTATGAGAGATGATTTGCCGTGTGTAATCTTTTGTTGGATGCATGAAGAAGCGAGCAAGACGATAAACTGACAGACAATGTTGTTGCTGTGCAGATGCAGTTGTTGGTCGAAGACATGATGTGTACAGATAATATAATATAGTATAATACATAATATGGTACATAGTATATAGTACAATATATAATATAATGGAAGGCAATGCAATATAAAGCAATATAAAATTGATTTTTATAGACTAGTGATTCCGGACGCGTCAACTGCTAAGGTCGTTAGTCCCATAAGTGAAGTGCATGATTTCATCTCGGGAGGTGGCAGTGATCTCCCCCTGCTGGCTAGTGAGATCCGATGTCGACCTATGTCGGCGTGCGGGAATTTTTCACAACCAGGTATCTCCCACCAGGGGACACCGCCCCAAACAGGCACCTGACAGGGCTCCCGGTATGTGCGGTAGTGTAGTGTATGTAAGTATGTATGTAAGTATGAGGTGAGTATAGGACAAGGAAGAGGAAGGAAAGATTGCGCGCGGTCCGTGTCCCGTTTATTAGGTACTGCTCCAGCATTGGTGTTGATCGGAGAAACCATCCAAAATTCTGCCATCCTCGAGTCTCGAACCCTAGAATCTCCTGGTCGATGGCACTGCAGTGACAACAGTTGAGGCCCTGAGACACATTTGCCGGTTAATATTAAATAATATAATGTAAAATAAATAATATAACCCTATTTATAGTGGTCGGGTAAGTTGGGAGAGTCCGTCTCTTCCAGTCGTTGAAAGTGAAATGTCACACGGTGCGACTCGATCGACTATTAAGGAAATTATCATTTGTTTTTTGATATTTCAAACAAGTATTCTCTAAATAACGCTTTTTATGAGATTTAAATACTTAAAACGTGATTTTTGGACATTTTAGACCTCCACCGGGAGAAATGGCTCAGTGTATCAACCTGATGTTACTGCAGTCCCTCTGACCGGGAGGTCCTAGGTTCGAGTCCCGACAACGGCACGAGTTTAGACACTAGCTTGTCAGCTAGGTCCAATTCAGACACTGTCTGTAGGATAATTCTAACAGTCGACTGCTCTGATCTGTAGTTGACCGTGTTTTCTTCGATCAACACCATGCGAATGCCGGAGCAGTACCCTAACAAATTGGCCACGAATCGATCATTCCTGCCTGTCCCAAGTTCTGTCCTCACTCCTTACACACACACTTACACTAATATTCACTACACTATCACATATGCCGGGAGATCGGTCGGGAGCTTAGAGTTTGTCTCGGCTGTGTCGGTACCTGATGGAAGATGCCTGGTTGGGAAAATCCCGGCTAGCCTACCGTAGGCCGGCACGCCGGGGAAAGATTACCGCCACCTCCTGAAGAAAAAACACGCACCACACTTACGGGACTAATGACTGCAAAAGTTGACGCGCCCGTAATCACTAACAATCAAACAATGATTAATTTAAGACGTCCACAGCTGCGATTAATAGCTCATGTGATTACTGTCGGAAAGACAAACGGAGTGGCTCTAATTTAGCCGAATTCTTTTGAAATCTTTTGGAATAGAAAATCGTGCTTGCGAGAATTTAAAAACACTTGCAGTGGTTCTCAGAGGTGCCACACCCCTTCCCAGCCGCTCCACGATTGCAATGAAGATGGCCTCAATGGGACGGAGAGATCTTTGTGCACCATTAAACAATTATAATGAGGCAGCGTCTGAGATAGCTATTGATGAGAACATCATAAACCACGCACCATTTCCTGCACACTCAGGGTGCTGCCAACACCATCTTCTGTACTCGCAAAAAATAACAACGATTTTACCAGGAAAGCTCGTAACTTACACGTTAAGTGGTTTTAGCGCTGCGCAAATATTTCACGTGAACACATAAATCAATGCAAAATGGTGCGTATTTACACTAAAATTGCTTGTTCACTGTCCCCGTTATTCATTTCCAGAGTGAAATGCTCGATTGGTAAATAGGTTTTATTATTCTCAGCCTGACAATATTGTTTCTGAATATAAGGGGGTCTTAAGTGGTCATTTCTGTGCTCTTTTCGCTAATTGTATAATCTAATGCAATAGTTTTTACTATGGCGAAATACGCAAACTCCGCTTTCAATCGTACTTTTCTTCTATTTCTTCAACATTAGAAATTTAGGGTTTAGGTTTGTAATTACTTAAAATTCTCCCTAACCACATAGATCCGTGAAACGTGCTTAATAAATGGCTTGCTAAATAAAAAATAATGAAGTAAAATAGCATATTACTTAAAATATTGTCGTTATGTTCAAAATATTTTAATATTATTGGCTACGCAATACACTATTATTTTTCTCAATTTTTAATAACATTATTTTTTACTGAAAATAATTTTCTTTGTTATCATGTAAAAACGCTCCATTGTAAATCAAAATACAGCTTTGGCACATTGTCAATATGCCAAAAGATTTACTGAGTTTTGGCCATTGGCAAAAGATTTACTGAATTTTCTAAACGAGAATTTAACCCCGGTTAGTATCGATCGAATACCATTCTAATATCACTTGAAAAGGTATCAAATTTATGACATTCAAAATTGCGAATTTTGGTCACGTCTTCGCGAAGCAAGTTACTGCTATCTCCTCAACCATTTGCTCCTTAATAACACCGATCTGCCAACAAACACACACACACACACGTTCTTCACGGAAAGCGTCCATATTTTGCAGAAAATAACTCTTTAAAAAACCATGATGCGGCGAGTTAAGTGTAATTACCTCTGAAATCGCCCCTGGTGGCGGTAACGTGAACCGTTTTCCGAGCGAGTGGGAGGTTCGAGGCGACAAACAGGAAGCTCCGACTCACGAACGGGTCCGAAGGGACGCGAGAGAGTCGTAAATCATATAAAAGTGGGAGATCTGCGTCCTTACATCTTAATAGAAACGTGATTTGACTGCTCAAGAGAAACTGGTCGAGCTATCCAGACAGGGCTGTCCAACTGGATGAAACTACCGAGTTAAAAGTGCTACTGGATGGTCGGTATATCCGGTGATCCCAAACACTAACATGGAGCAGACACAGTTGATGTCATGGTTCGCTTTGATTTATTTTTCGTCGAAAAATCAGTCAAAAAAATGTTTGTGATGTGTGGGTGAGATTTGAAATCTGCTTACGGTTTCCTGCACCACAGAATCCTTTCCCCCCAGCTTTTCACTGTGCGCAGTAGATTAATGAATAAAAGTACCAACAAAGCGAAGTTAGTAGCTTTTGGAATATTAGGCATTTTCGCTCCCTAGCAATACCCAGTAATACTTATTTGCGTAGGTAAACGAAATACAAATCTGATTTTTTAGTATTTCTAACTAAAGAGTAAAACCCTCCCCCCGGCCCCACGCCTACCACAACTAGCAAAAGGAGAGCTGAACAAACCTTGTGCCTGATGAAGCTTCATTTATGTTCAGAAGCAAAACAAGGGCTATCTGAGCATTTGCTCAATAGATCCAGGGAATCTGGACGAAAAATCTGATCGCCTTGGATATCCTCGTGCGCTTTATTCCACACGTAGACATGGTAAAGGGAGAGAGATTGTTTTAAAAATGAAGTTCTTGAGAACCATTTGTCTGGTTAGGACAGAGCACATGTTATAAATTACCAAGGGTAAGTTGTTTCCACAAAAAAAGTAATAATGCCTCATACATTTACATATATTATCATTTTTTGCTTATTAATGGAAACTATGAATAACAATGGGTAAAATATAAACGTATAATGAGAAAATAAATTACTGAGTCATATTATACATAATGAATCGGTACAGTAACGTCAATCTTCTCAGTGCAAATATTTTATGTTATATCGCTGAAAACTAAAAGCTAGTACGAAGTCATCCAAATCCAACTGGTGAATTTGTACTAAAGAAAATACTTTCATAAATAAACAATAATCGATGATTTATGAAAGTATTTTATTTAGTACAAATTCACCAATTACAATTATTAATTATTTATTAATTATTAATAAAACGTATTAAATTATTACCGAACTGTTGAAATTCTCAAAAATAATTATTCACTACACGTAAAATACGAGGTAATTAAGCACAAGAACAATAAAATTAAATCGGAAGTTAACATTACAATGAACCACAATAGTTTCTTTTCATCACCCGCAGTTAATAGTCTCAAACGCCCCTAATTGCAGCATATCTGTTTCAATACCTAAAATATTTTTTTCTTATTTATATTTTATCGATTTGCGCGCGCACTTAAATTGCGTATTTTGCACGACTGAAAAAAAAACACTGTTCCTATAAAAATGTAAATACTCAAAACATGCTTTCAAAAACTGCCATGAATATTATTCGTGACTCATTAATTGTCATTTTATTTGCTATTCAAACAAATGCATTGATTTCTGAGTGTTTAATCATCATATTTTACCAAAATGCAATCATAAAGTGTTTATACATTTGATTTAATAGATAACATCGTTTTAATTATATGTTTGACTAAAAGCTAAATAAATTGACAACCAGAAACGAGATATTGTATGAAACAAAGCTTCAAACGCGAATAAAATTAAGCCTTCAAAAATATGTTATTTTATTTGAAATACGGTTCTGCTACGGTCATGTATACACATAAAATGGAATATCAACCGACAAAACAAAATAAGTTGGTTTTAGCGATCTGCCTATCTTTTAGAACCGTGTCATACATTAATATTTGCCTGTAGTCATTTGTTCCGTTTATTTTCTTCACGGGAATATACTTGTCTTCAGAAGGAGCTCTGCAAGTCCTGGTTAGCCATTTTTCGTTACTCAAGAATGGGGTCTGTCGTTAAATTTGAATGAATAGTACTAAATGTTTAAGTTCAAACCAGTTTGTTTCGTCATCATATTGCAGCATAATAATCATATTATTAATTTGATTATATTCAGTAAAATAAATTCTGCTTTTGGAAGTAAAACGATAAACGAAAGAAAAACGGATAGACGAAAAATAGTTCATCGTAAGAATTCCCTTTCTGTACATTCACGACCAGACGGATTTAAAACTTAAGTTACTCCATGGAATCTATTATATTTTTCCCTTTCGCACAAATAATATAAATATAACTTTGTTAGGCTCTATTTGGTCTTTATTTGATAGGCAGAAATTCATTATTTTTGTATAGCTGTTCTACATAAAAAGAATAAAATATATTTGTAGTATGCTAAAATGTATAATAGTATATTAAAACCATATTTCATTATTTTGAGGTAGAACAGCAAAATAAAATTACTGAATTTCTCTCTATAAAATAAACACCAAATAGAGTGTGACAAAGTTGTTAGATCCACAGACAGAAAATAAAATAATAATTTAAATAAATATAATAATATTTTACGAAATGTACGCTTTTTTTCTTTTGAACAATATAGATGCACCTCGTAAAAGTCATTGAAACATTTATTAATTACCTTTACAATTTTCAATATTTTTTGTGTTGTTTTCAATTCCCCAACTGCAATTAATTTTTACTCAACATCCCCGAGATAACCAGTAATTTATGACGACCCTCAGTTCGGATAGCAAAGCGGGATCTCTATTCCGGAGAGCAGAATGAGAAGTTGTAGAGACCCTCCCAGGAAAACTTTATTCAGGAAATTGAAAGATAACATAGCGACCGCCCGCGATCATATGTCTGGGCTATGATATGTCGCAGAGTCTACGTAAGATAAGTCGTCGGGTTGTGAATTTCATTTGGTCGTCACTGGGAAAAGAAGATGAAACAAGATGGGGACATATGAATAGTTATTTACATAACAATGAATTAAATAGTTTTCTTCGTGGAGGGGAAATGCTAAGTTCCGTAAGTGTTGTAATCTCTTTAGCCTCGTCAGCAATTATTTTGACATTCGTCTCTGCGAAAATATATTAGGGACCGTCTTTGGTGAGAAATAACATGCATTCATTTCACAAACGTTGGCTAGAAAGAGCTGGCGGAGGATACTACTCTCTATTTTCTTTCTGCCAGCTGGAATATGTTCGCATTAAACCAATGTAATTATATCGCTAGAGTGGAATAATAGTTATTATGACCCGAGTGGTAAAAGTGACGTTTTATTTGCGAGTAGAAAGGTTGTGACACGAGGGCGAGTGGTGCAATTCTACGAGTGAAATAAAATCATTTTTACCGCGTGTGTCGTACGCTACTTTTTAGACAGACGTGTCGGAACTTAACGCTTTTTACTTTCTTGCTACGGAGTAGAGAAATAGTTATGTAGTGCTGAGACAGAGAATGGGATGGAAAAAGAGGAGGAGAATGGGAAGAAAGAAGAGGAAAAGAATAGGAAGAAATAAGGAGAGAATGGGTCAGAAAAAGAGTGGGAGAGATGAAGGGACAGACAGAGAGAGGCAGAGGGTGAGGCAGAGAGAGGCAGAGAGAGAGGCAGAGAGGGTGAGAGAGGCAGAAAGAGAGGCAGAGAGGGTGAGAGAGGCAGAGGGTGAGGCAGAGAGGGTGAGGCAGAGAGGGTGAGGCAGAGAGGGTGAGGCAGAGAGGGTGAGGCAGAGAGGGTGAGGCAGAGAGGGTGAGGCAGAGAGGGTGAGGCAGAGAGGGTGAGGCAGAGAGGGTGAGGCAGAGAGAGAGAGAGGCAGAGAGAGAGGCAGAGAGAGAGGCAGAAGGTGAGGCAGAGAGAGAGAGGCAGAGAGGGTGAGGTAGAGGGTGAGGTAGAGGGTGAGGCAGAGAGAGGGGCAGAGAGAGGGGCAGAGAGAGGGGCAGAGAGAGGGGCAGAGAGAGGGGCAGAGAGAGGGGCAGAGAGAGGGGCAGAGAGAGGGGCAGAGAGAGGGGCAGAGAGAGGGGCAGAGAGAGGGGCAGAGAGAGGGGCAGAGAGAGAAGCAGAGAGAGAGGCAGAGAGAGAGGCAGAGAGAGGGGCAGATAGAGGGGCAGAGAGAGGGGCAGAGAGAGAGGCAGAGAGAGAAGCAGAGAGAGAGGCAGAGAGAGAGGCAGAGAGAGAGGCAGAGAGGGAGGCAGAGGGTGAGGCAGAGAGGGAGAGAGAGAGGCAGAGGGTGAGGCAGAGAGGGAGAGAGAGGCAGTGAGAGAGAGGCAGAAGGTGAGGCAGAGAGAGAGAAAGAGAGAGAGAGAAAGAAAGGGATAAGCTGGGCCTTGCCAAATGCATTCGGGCACGCCAGGCCCTCGTGGTCCCGCTTCGTGGGGCGCCTTATCGCGCCACCGCATCGCGCGCCGCCGCCCTCACGCAACTCGCGCCCGCCAGAGCGCGCGCGCGCGCCCTATTACGGGCGTAATGGATCCCTTCCACGACAAGCGGCCTTTCAAACATTCTGCTGATCAAAACGAGAATAATCTCCACTTTTAACGCAACGCAATTAAACTTCAGATTTATTCTTGTAACGAAACTTGTTGAAAATCACAAACATTCAAATAAATCTGCAGCAGAGTTCACAAAAATAATTCCAGTCGGGTTTTGATGGTGCTCAAATGTAATAAAACAATTAGAAAGAAAGGACACAATTGAGAATGTTTGAAAGAAAGAGAAAGGAAGACTGTAACGTAAACTACAGTACTAATTTCCAATTCGCACAGGAATTAAAAGAAAATTACGCAGGCTTGAACTACATAATAGGTTGCATTGCATAATAGGATGCCATAATAGGTTGCATTGGATTATTGGCAACTAATTGTTTGCGACGACGGGACGTTTCGGCTGTAGCTCAACAGCCATTCTCAGACATCTGGTTTAGACATGAAAATGTTTAACATTTTAAGAGAGTTGACAAATGTTATAAATTTGTTAAAAATATAATTGTAAAATTATTAGCTACATCTATAATATCTTGTTGTTTCAACTAGTAGTTACGTAAGTTGACTGAAGCTTACCTTTTGAACAAAGACTAGAGGTAAAGCTTCAACATTTGTCAACTCTCTTAAAATGTTAAAAATTTTCATGCGTAACCAGATGTCTGAGAATGGCTGTTGAGCTACAGCCGAAACGTCACGTTGTCGCATACAATTAGTTGTCAATAATAAATAAAATTGAATGTCCAAAATTCAAAGGAACTGTTTGTTTGTTTTAATTTCTTTGATTGTTAAGCTTGAAACCAGAAGACTAATAACATTTCGATATATCGGTATACGTAATGGTTTATTGATGATACATTGTTTGTATTCTAAATGGAATGAAATGTGTTGTCATTGCCAATAAATTTGTTTATTAATACGTTATAATTATCAGTTTTTGATGGCTTAACCATCAACATTAAATATCTTCTGCTTGACAGCCATGGATACCAGTATATTCTGATGCTGATCTTGCTGATTTGGTTGGAATCCTGTTGGATAGTTTGGCACTTTTGACACTGTTAATTAGATACTGGATTTGCGTATCTCATTGTTTCTTGACTATAAGCAAAGAATATAATTTTCGCCCAGTGGTTGACAGACAGCCCTAAAGACGATTCCTGCGTGATAAAGAAATGCCCAAGACAAAAACCTACTATATCAATACGTGTTTACATCTTCATTCCGTAATCAAAATAGTATTTACTATAAACTATAATATATACCTAGGCAATATCAATGTCTTATTAATTGATTTAGTTGTATTATTTTGAAGTTTAGTATTTCATTGACTGTTCAGAAACTATTCTAAGAAAAACATTCCCTGCATCAAACCACCAGTAAAAAACTTGCAAACTCGCTCCTAGAGAATGACTTAGAAGTTGATGGATCGACCTGCCAACATTACAAAGTTTGTTACGAGTGCAATAAGGTCAACTGCTTAAAAAATTAATGTATTTTTAATTATCAGCATGTTTGATCTTTTACGTCGCTTTATCGAAGGCCTCGAAGGTAATTCTTAATCCGCCAGTAGCAGATTTATGGGATTTTGTGTGGATGGTTTCTTATAAACGGCTCAAAACCGTCGACTTTTCTTATCGAATTATAGGGATTATATATTATATACAGATCGAATTATATATGAGATGTAGAGTGAATGTGTCTGGGCATTTCACTGCACTGTAAATCCATTCTCTCACACGCTGCTGTAAGTTGCGAGTCCACATTCACCATTTTGGAGGGAGGGAGAGAGAGAGGGACAGAGAGGAGGGGAGAGAGAGAGGAGGGGAGAGAGAGGAGGGGAGAGAGGGGGGAGGGGAGAGAGAGGAGGGGGGGAGAGAGGAGATAGAGAGGGAAGGATAGGGCGAGGGAGGAAGAGAAACTAAAAAGGAGAGAAAAATAGAGAGAAAAAGAGAGAAGAAAGAAAGAAAAAAGAAAAAGAGAAAAAGAAAGAGAGAAAAAAACAGATAAAAAAGAAAGAGAAAAAAGAAAGAGCGAAAAATTAAAGAGAGAAAAAAGAAAGGGAGAGAGAGACTGCTTTTCCCTTTAGCGTGCCGATAACTCGGCGTGAGATCACGTGCTCTGATTGAAAAGCGCCCATTTCTCACGAGCAGGAGCACAGAAATACGTCACGTGATCCAAATTACACTTAATGGCTCTCTCTCTCCATTCATGCGGAGTAACGACTACAATCGCTCAAACGTTTTACGCTATTTCTTTTTTTCGTAGAGCGATTTTTACGAATTCCAAAAGACTTGTACAAATTCAATAAATCATCTTTTGAAATCACCTCATTTTCGATTCAGAAAAATATTTTAGACCTGTAGATTGATTACTTTCCTACTTGAAAACTCGATGGCTAGTTTATGGAAGCCGATAGCCACTTCTCTTTTAGAAAACCAAGTATGAAAGGAAAAATTGGCCCGAGCTCTTAAACTCAAAACGCCTCATATGTGACTGGGGCAACCTCCTAGCTAGAAGCGGTTTACCATGTTTTCACTGAACAGCAGTTCAATTTCACACAAAAAAAAAAGTAAATGAAATTCCCATATACCGACTTGCGTGCATTAAGGTAGGCAGGCAGTCAAACTGACTGACAGAATGAGAGTGGCATGGTAATATGCAAGGTCCGGCTAACATGCTTACGGCAGATACTCACAGACAGAAGTAATAAAAAAGTATCATTTCGCATAAGTTAACGGATTTCAGTTTTTAGTGTAAATTATTAAAAATAAAAATTACATTTTTCTTAATTTTACTCGTTAATGATAAACAAGTATTCACATATGTTCGGTATTTTGCTTTACTTTAATTATATGTAATCTGCACGATTTCTATTCTATTTCACTACATATACGAGTCATTCCACGTAACAGGATCACACCTTTTTGTCAATATGCAAATCTTTGTTACATTTTTTAAATAAAGCTTTGTGTGCATAACTTTCCTGGAATTGGTGTCATACGTAAATGAGAGAACAATATCATCACTATTTCCTGTACCCCTCTCACGTTGATCCAACAAAAATCAATACTGAGTAAGATACGTTAAGAAATTAAATTGAACTCTGATACAAATTCCAAAAGGAAATTAAATAAAGAGATATAAATTATAAAAAGAAGTGCCCTTAAATTTGTACACGTGCAAAACTTTGCGAAGAGAATACTTAAGAAATAGTTATTTTTAAATTAACATGATAATATGTTTAGTATTTTACTAGGTCGAGAAAGATTTTTTAAAATTATCCAGTTACACATATAAGAAAGAAAACTTTAACCCTCCGGTGGGCGCGTCCCATCATTTCCCACCAGCAGGCGCGTGCGGCACTCCGGGCCGCATTTATCATCTTCGCTTTTCGCGTCAATAGTTTACATTTGTTATTGAATATGAAGGAAATATTCTTTAGTAATGTTTTTACAGATTTTATTTCGTAATAACTAACTAAATACCAAACAAAATAACAATATTAATAAGAATCTGATCCATCACTCGCTCCCTCGGTGTCTTGGTACGTGTTACATGTCGTGGAATGAATACGGTGCAAACGTGCCTTCTAACGTTTCTTCGGAAACACAGCATTTAAATTTGAATTAGTAGTTAGTACTCCAAATTCTGTCACAAAGCTCAATAACAAAACAGCTGCAAGAATTCTAGTGGATAAAATACGCAAATATTATAATTTCATTGACAGAGTGCGTGCGGTACGGAGTGACGCAAACGTTGCAGAGTTCGAATTACTAATGAATAACGGTCGATCGGCAGTGTCTAAAATCGTGATTTGAGTGTCATCCGGTTGAAAATATAATGAATGAAGAATAATTGTAAGCTCAATAGTGCGACACCAATTATTTACAAGAAATCAACAAAAATATAAGAATGCGGCACTGAGTGCCGCTAAGCGCACGCCGGAGGGTTAAAAATGAGCAAATAGTGACACTTGGGCGCTACAAATATGACTTATTTCTGAGTAGAAAGCGAATCTGAACGGTTTCTGACACTTCTATATTTTGAAACATTGTGAGCAAAGTAGAAAGAACACGTTTACACGATTATTCTTTAGCCACCATTTCATTTAAAAAAATACTCCCTACATTATTCTCTGAAACCACAAAAATACTCAATGAGTATATCACATATTGCCCCAAATCTCAGCAATTAAAGTTAACTTGTTTACAATTCTGCTTACACGATTTGACAATTGTGTACACTCCGAAAACTACCTAAAACTTTCAGCCATTTTGTTTGCGATATGACTGAACAAATTGGTGAATATAATATGTCAGCATTCGATTAACGATTCAACGCCCTAACACAGGGCTGTCCAACTGGCGGCCCGCGGGCCGCATGTGGCCCGGCAGATCTTTTTGGTCGGCCCGCGACTGCTTTGAAACATTTTATTATATCAACCTAATACTATACAAATGCACAATTCATCTTGTTTTCATTTAATGATATATTAATTTTCTAGTATGTATGAAGTGCTTTCGTCTTGTTTCAGTTTTAACAAAACCAAAGAACTTCTAAATTAAATTCTTTTAATCATTTAATTAACAATATTATTACAAACTTGTTACAAATCAACTTCAACTTGTTCAGGTCGGGGTAATACGTCGATCTTGCTTTCTGAAATATCTGTAACTAATAAACATTGTTGTATGTTCACATGGCAATGAATTCCAATTATTGATATTGTAAATATTTAAATAATATATGTAAATATTTATTAATTAATTCATGAAGCTATTAAAAAGCATGTAAATATTTATTAATAGCTCCATTGTACTGAAGCATCAGTACAATGTACATTAATCATTAAGTATGTTGAATAAAAGTTGTAACTAATAATATATTTGTTTCAGTATAATCTCAGTAGTTAGGGTAAAAACGATCTAAAATTGCGGTGCGACCCGCGGATTAAGTAGAATTTGATATGCGGCCTATAAGCCCTTCTAAGTTGGACAGCCCTGCCCTAACATGTGTACTGCTCTCAGAAAAAAAAACAAGTGATGCGCAGAGTGCGTGGGCGCCGAAGCGATGGCAAACTTCGCACGTGCATCATTTACGCATCGCAGCCGCGCGCTGGTTCATTCATTGGCGGTCCTCCGCGAGAACCACCGCCGCCACCGCAGAGCCGACCGCAGATCAGGCCCGCGAGGCCTCTTAACCGCCCATTTGGGTTCTCACCGGGAGAGGTGGCTCAGGGCATCAGCTGATGCATCTGCAGTCCCTCTGACCGGGAGGGAACTCTTGAATAAAATGACGTCATAGCAAGCACATTTTATCGCTAAACGTGCTCTATAACAACGCAGCGAGACAAAAAAATTCTAAGAGGGCTACAACTGTAATTGGTTAATACGACACCATACTTAACTCTCAATGGTCAAAAAGACAAGAGCTAAATAGTCATCTGTAACCCATATTTAAGAAAATTCTCAACAACAACTAAGGAAAGAAACTGAAGAACATACGGAGGAAACAATTGAAATTCAAAGGTTACATGAAGTACTAAATATTCGTATTGCATGGTTAAATTCCGTTCCACCGCGCGCCGCGGAAAATGAGAGTTTGGAATTAGCTCGAAAAGCGTTTTCGAGTGAAGTTAATTCAGTCCGATGCCCCGTAACTTTCTCCCGCGCTCCCGGGCCAAGTATCAAACTGCTAGACAGCGTATTAGCGGGGAGCACGAACGCTTAATTCCGCGAAAACGAATGGCTCTGTTTCGCGAACGCCTCCGCTCTGACAGCCTAACGAGCGCGTTCTTGTCGCGCTGCCAAAAAAATCGCGGCAGCAGGGCATCGAACCCCGAGCCCCAGCCCCAGCCGCGCATGACTGATGGGTGGTTTCCGGCCTCGTCAGCTGTTATGGTCACCAGTTATTCCCATTTGGGTTGTGAATGTTTTTTTTTTCTCGGGATGAAGCGGTTCCGGATAGATGGTGAGATCCGACGCCGATCTACACGTGCGGGTGGTTTTTCCTTCTAGGTATCTCTGACTTCTTGGCTGTGCGGGAGACGCCGCGTCGTTGGCTGAGAGGCCGACATTTCGCCTCTCATGTCATAGGCTTCCTCAGAACAGTGACACCGCGGTGCTGCGCGTCTGATATTATATACCTGACATCCAAGAAAACATTGATATCAGTAAGTTTTCTCAGTTCGGAAAAAGTTTTGATTGCTTACTTTTCTGGCAAGTCAGAGAAGGAGAAACCAAGTAGTATTTGGTCCCACTACTCTATGGTAAAGAGAACAATATATCTTAATGACAAAATTGAAATCAAATGTAAACGTGAGCTTCCGCGGCTCGAGTCCATGACTTCTTGGCTGTGCGGGAGACGCCGCGTCGTTGGCTGAGTGGGAGCCGCCGTGTCGTTGGCTGAAAGGCCGACGTTTCGCCTGTCATGTCATAGGCTTCCTCAGAACAGTGACGCTGCGGTACGTACCACCGTTGCGTCATTGCCCTGAGGAAGCCTGCGACATGACAGGCGAAACGTCGGCCTTTCAGCCAACGACGGGGCGTCTCCCGCACAGCCAAAAAGTCATGGACTCGAGCCGCGGAAGCTTACGTGGTATCTAGGTATCTCCTCTAGCGGGGCATCGGGCCAGCCGCGACAGGCAAAAATCTCGTGACTAGTCTCCTGACATCTGTGACACAATTATATGTAAGAGTGTGTGTGTGTGAAAAGAGAGGAGAGAGAACAAAGAACAAGAAGAAAGGATTGCGCGCGGTCCGTCGACCAATTGTTAGGGTACCGTCCCGGCATTCGCCTGGTGTTGATCGGAGAAACCACGGAAAACTACTGATCAGAGCAGCCGGCCGCTACAATTGTCCTCCAGTCAGCGGCAGAATTCAACTTAGTTATTTAGGGTGTCTAAAATCTGCCGTCTGGACTCGAGCCCTGAGATCTCCTGGACAGAGTCTCTGCAAAGGCATCAGCAATGCTAACTCTTAGATAATTTAGAGTTTTACCGGCTCATACCCTAACTCTGTGCAGAATGCGCAAACATGAGTTACTGCACGACTTACGAGGAAAGGTCACAATTTGAAACATTTATTATTGCATCTAAAAAAATGGTTAAACACTGCCCACATGTCTCTCTCTCGTTCTCTCACTCTCTCTCTCTCTCTCTCGCTCTCTCTCTCTCACACACACACACACATACATACACACACGTGCGCGCACATCGTTTTGTAAAAACAATTAAAGTTGCTGTGATATACAATCTGCGAAGGAATCAGCAAATTCAAAAATTATTTCTAATTCTGCCGACAAAACGGAAAAAGAATTATTTTTTGCCAATATTAGGAACACACCGGTGTGTTCTTTTTACTGGGTGAAATGACATACATATACCTATATATTTATAAATTTATATATATATATATATATAAATTTATATATATATATATATATATATATAAATTTATATATATATATATATAAATTTATATATATATATATATATATATATATATATATATTTATATATTTATAAATTTTTGTATATATATTTATATATTTATAAATTTATATATATATATGTATATAAAGATAGATAGATAGATAATAAAGAGACTGTGTATACCTGAACTATGTGAGCGGGAATTTGTCCTTGTTCCGTAGTGTACGTGAGATGATGATGATGGTGGTCTTTAGTTTTCTCTTAACCTGGCAAAAATCTTCGCGTAAAGAGAACAAAGGTGCGTTATCTCGACTTCGAAGTCGAGAGCGAAGCAATAAGAGAGAAGATGAATAAATCCCCGCTCAACCTTTACGACGGGTTTCTGCGGAATTCAAATGAACTTCAAGTTCAACAAAGTTTGTTAACTCTCTGTATATTTAGCAATTCTGTTCACGATGAGTTGTGAATTGCGTGCTCATAAAATATTACCCGAACGTGTCTGTTTTGCTAAGCGTGAAATACAATAACTCGAGTTGCAGGTGATGAATGTCGGTAGTTTTGTACGAAGATAATGCAGCAACAGAAAATGTGCATTAATAAATAATTAACATTACTCGAATATCTGCTGTATTTCATGACCATCTGTAATGGAATCCTTTGCGTTTTCATGGGTATTGGTCCAAGGAATGAAATTCATGTCAGTTAGCCGACGTTTCGGAGTTTTATTTCTCCGTTATCAGGGCTTACTTATGTGTAGAAAATTACACAATCATAATCATACTTATTCCAATACCTAGAGCCACAAAAGTTGGCATGATCCATTCACGGGAACTACCCATTATACAAGTATTATACAAATTGTCTTGTGGCGCTAGAGACAATTTTATTGTTACATGAAATAAGTTTGTGTTGATTGAAAGTGAATTGTCTAATCGGAGGCGAGGGTTTAATTCAGCTTCTAAGTTAAAAATGTGGATGAATTCAAACTGTCGATTTCAGCTGCTGCCTGGAGGGGAATTCTGGCAGACGGCTGCTCTGACCGGTAGGTTTCCCTGGTTTCTCCGCAGAGCAGTACACTAATAAACGTGCCCCGTCCATGATTTTTTCTTCTTCTTCTTCTTCCTCGTCCTATCTTCACATCACATCTGCAGTTCGTTTACCGTTGCAAGTATGTTTTCTGTAGCTCGGGAACGAAATATTTAGTTTTTTGAATGTTGCTAATCTCGCGTTTTTTTAAATTTTATTATTACTTCTTTTTTTATATTTTATTCATCTTTCAACTATCGTATTTATAGTTAAAATGCTGGGAAGGGATTCTGAAACTTAACAAAACGTACGCAAATAATTTTCTCCCCTATACGTCACATACAGTTTTCACTGTTTTTTTTTTTTTTTGACCAAATAAATCAAATCAAATCTTCACCCCATACTTACACCTGCATGCACTACCGCACATGTGCTTAGAGCTTATTCTGGCTAGGGTGCTGCAACACTGGGTGGAGATGCATGGAGACGGAAATCTCTCGCCGACGAGTAATTCGGCGTCAGATCTCACCAATCATCAGAGAAGGAATTGCCGCCATCTCCCGGTATAAAACATTCACTGCACTAACGGGCTCAGTTATTAGTTGACGTGACCCAAAACGAAAAAATTTCGATTGAAAAAAAAACACATGAATGCTGTAAAACCCCTTAACAGTGAAAAAAGCTTAAATTTGATTACCATTCTCGTGAGATTTCTTTTAAAATTTTCTTTTCACACGCACCCTGTAATGTGCACACTTTTTGGGGCAAAAGAAAAGTGTTCTTTTAATGGAGTTAGAGTGAAGCTACGACAAATACCTCTTTACGATACATTTTTGTAATAATAAAATCATCATTTAGAAGTGTTCTTTAACATGTTTATCTTGTTGTTTTTTTTTCACAGGAAAACATTTAATCACAAGAAGAACTTGCAAGAACACTTCTGAATTTTTTTCCTCAATTGTTATACTGTCAAACAAAATTATGGTTGTATATTAGCAGAGCTTAAATCAATAAATACGAGAGAGATAAACAAAATTAGATTTGACTATTCTGTTAATGTTGTTTTTTATTTGTTTGTTTTTTCATAAAAAACGTACAGTTCTAAAAATATAAAATTTCATCACGATTACTCGTTTAAAATTGCCATTAAATATTTTTATCGTTACTGTACTTTCAGTAGAAAATATTTACCACTTCAATTAGAAAAACACTTTCGGAACTGAGCTGTCTGTTTTTAAAATAGTTGTCCTGACATATTTGCAGTGATAAATATTACATATTTTGTTTTTCTGTAGCTAGATTAGTAGGAAATAGTTTGGAAGAGTTTTAATTACATTTGGCTTTGAATAACAGTTAAACTGATACATTAGATCCAACTTTCAAAGCATTTCCGCTGTAAAAATTATCTTCCTTTTTAGTAACGTTTTATTTCTCAAGAAGACTTATTTTAAAAACAACAAATAGCATCGTTTAACACTAATTTAAAACTTTCATTAAACCCATGTTTCTCTTCCACAAGAAAACAAATATCGTAGGTAATACCACGAGTGCTTTAGAAATTGTCGATAAATCCCTCGACTGGCGAAGCAAGAAGGGGATTTATCTTAGAATTTCCAAAGCACGAGTGGTATTTAATAGGACAAATCCAGGAATGAAATTATGTTTGTCAGAGTTCCAAACTGCGTCAAATATTGAAAATATGCTAAAATCTATGATGCTATTTTATAGTATATAGGCGGTTCATTGGACATCGACATAGCGATCGATATATCCTGCCTCCTAAGATAGAAGAGTCACAGTTTAAGTTTGGCCAGGAGGGAGAAGCGCTAAGAAAATTCGGATAGAAAAAGCAATAAAGTTTTTGAGAAACACCGCCCTGATTGGGGCACTTTGTATATGTAGTTAAACACTATTGGTTTTAATGTCACGAGTAGACAAGTCGTGTCAATTACGAGATCACTTCCTGAATGCAGCTGTCTCGTTCCTGAATCGTGGCGCCCAAAATCAGAATCGCAATGATAAATATAAAATGAGCTCCTCCGCTCCCCGAAACGGCACCGTGAGAATATCTTCTCGATCAGCACAGACCGTTGCATCCGTCACCTTTTTTCCCGTCTCCGCACAACACCGTAGCGTGCGCGGGCGTGCTTCCCCGTCCGAGCACAAGAGAGAACAGATTTGTACCGGCGGCGGTTTCTTTTTTTCGTCTCGCGTGCGAAATTATGCATTATTACGAATGCTAAATCCGCATGAAATTTACAACGCCGAAGAAGAGAGGAAAGAAGTGCTGGAGTGTGTTTGGAGCGCGCCTCTACCTGCCATGGCGTCGACCCGCTTCACCCGAAGAGATGCAGGCGTTCCGGGGAATTTGCTCGGCTGCCCCGGCTGACTTAGTAAGCGGAGCGCCTGTCACTTGCGCGGGGAAGGTTAGATGTCGCGGATGTTTACCGCGGAATAAAAGCGACCACGAAAGGGAATTCTTGAGCCAGAAATTTTACGCAGAACGACTGTGGAGTGTTTTTACTTTCGTGCATTATAGAGGGAAATGGAGTCTTCTGCCAGACACATTAACCCTTATCTGCCTGAATTTGTTTTCTTTTAATCATTACACCGTTATATAGTTTTAAACAAATATTACATTTTTATTCTCAAAATTTTGTCCATAGTGCCATCTTTTAGGATGTTACGGAAAACAACATGAAGCATTACTTACAAATTTTAAGGTGAAAGTTTGAACTATCTACAACTCTTTAGAGCGTTCTCATACGGACACGCTAGACAGAAAAGGATTAACGAGTACCGCTTTTTAGAACAGTCTTTAAATGTTACGGAAATAGAAGCTGCAGGCGTTGTGGCAATGGAATGATATTTGCATCAGAATTGAGAATTACATGTAAAATAAAGGCGTATTGGTTTTAATTGTGTCTGTCTGTCTTTCGGCGCAGCAACTTCTGACGAACTATGGGCCTACCAGGGTTTTAATCCTGCAATGTGAAAATATTAAGATCAGGAAACGTCGAAGATGACTTAGGCATTTTGTTTGTGTTATTCATTACATTTATCTATATCCGTACAAAAAGTTTCAAGAAAAAATTTGAGCCTTTTTGAGAAAATATCGTTCAAGCATTTCTGAAAACGCGCAATTTTGTGCTCATTTTCACAAGAAATGTTTGAGTTTTCAAAAAATCTTCATAAAGAAATCATTTGAAAAACTTACTCTGGATGCACCCACAATTGCAATAACGTATCAAATACTGCAGTAATGTAAATGTTACCGATAATTCGGTCTGCATAATTGAAAACAACACATATTTTAATAATTTAAAAAATAAAAACAATACATCGAAATGACGTTTATGTTAAGTTATGCAGTGCATGTACAGAAAGTTCAAAGAAAAAAATTGGAGATGTTTTTTCAGGAAATATTGTTTTTAAAATTGCCCATAATTCATTCGAAATTGCTCAAAAACTGGAATATACTGAAAAGTATACGCGACATAAATTAAATAACTAATAAATTTCATATAAAAAATATATATCTTCGATCTTGTAGTGCGGCGAGAAATCGGCGATACGGTGAGAAATAGAAAATTTTGAATTTTTCAAAACTTTGAGAGTAAAGTAAAATTGGGACCTATACCATCTCTGTAAGTTTGTTTTACACTATTCTTGAAAGAAATGTAAAGAAAACATTTGGAGCCATTTTTTTAAAAGAATTTGGAAAATTTCCCAGGAAATTCATGCAATGTACCTCCAAAATTTAAGTAATATTTTTCAAAATAGCAAGGTTTGAGCCTTTGCAAATTGATGGAGGAATATTGATTTAGACAAAATTGCTACGAATATTTTCACTTTTAGTGTTGTTCACAGACGAGCAGAAAACGGATATAAAAAACTTTCTTGGCATCAGGTGACCCCAAAACGTATTTACGTTGAAATCTCGAAATCGATTTTTCGCATCATTGCGCATTTTTTTCCATACTTGGAATATACAGACGTATACAGAAAGCCAAAAGACTCAGGGCCCATGGTAGCTAAAATATTAAAAAATATACTCAGCTAAAGGATCGAGATCCAAAAGCGATAGTTCTTTTTATTATATTGTCAATATCAAACTTATTTCATGAATTACTTTAATAATCGCTTGATATTAATAAACTAATAAGCGCCTATGATAATACACAGATGTCAGTGGCTGGGCGCTTGAGGTTGAATTCTATTTTCTTGTTTATAACAACGTTTAACAAAGAGCGTAATGTAGGCACAGGTACTCTGTTAGTTTTTTCTTCATTTTTACTTAAATAAATGGAACAAAAAAAAGTATTACGCACGACGACAAAGATCAATCATATTTTTTATAAACTTTTTATTCAACTTGTAGAAAGAAGATTAAACATAGTGTGATACAAATGTGTTGGGTTCCCTTTTTGTGCGTCTTTGAAACGTGTTAGGTTTTTACTCAACTGCCTTGCTTATGTTTCTAATCGGATCACGGTGACAGACTTGTACATTACTATTTTCTGAGATGTATTCTGAGAGAATAAAACACCAGGGCGCCATTTAATAGCTTTATTTCAAATGATCTGTCTAAAAGAGAAATGTAATAACACAACAGTTAATTCAAAGGAGGGAAATCATTATGATAAAGGGAGATAAAAATGTTAAATTAATCGATGAAGGCTCTTTTATCGATACTGTGACACACCGACACGCTAAAATTCACGACGTTTGCTTATCAGGTCGCATCTTAAGAAAAAGAGCAGCGGTCTAATTTACAATATTGATTATGAGATTATTTATTTGAAATGTAAAAGATAGTAGGAATTTCCCTATGCAGAAGTAATTATATTTGATATAAATTAAATTGAAATCCACAGTTTTTTCTGGAAGATTTCACTTTCTTGACAAATAAAAAAACAAATACAAGAAACAAGCAACACAAAACGTGAGATAATTGCAGAGGAAAACATTACATCCAAAACACGTACTTTCGCCTTCTCGTACATTTCAGGAAGAAGGCATTAAAAAACAACAGAACGTTATTAGCCCTCCGTATTTCCATCGGTGAACGAAAACCGACCTATTAAATGCATTAATCTCGTTTTTCTCTTCTAGTTCAAAGCAGTGTGCGTGACGTACTTAATTCAGAAGACGAATGAAAAAAAGTAACGGAGGCGTTTGGCGTCACGAACTTAAAACGAGTTTTCAACCAATTATCCGACACTGGATGATGGATGCTCAAAGGGACAGCGTTCAGAGAGCAAGAAAGCAATTGCTGCATGTTTCACAAAGAGAATTTTATTTTCAAATGAGAAGGTGCGAAATTTGTTACCAAATAAAATGTCTTTTCTCCCACTATGAAACAAAAATTGTCGAAAAGGGAAATCAAGATGACACGTGTTCCAAAAACTCAAGTCAAAGAATGTACGCTCTAAAACAAATGTTCTATTTCATTGATTTCACATAGGCGAAATATTTATATTTCGCATATGTTATATTTATTCCAATATTCGGCAATTGCAATATCCAAAATAATATTGGATGAAAATCAATTTATGCATTGTACTTGCGTGAATAATTTAAGGTTAGATGTTAAGATTTCTGTAGTTTTACTCGACAAAGCAAACTTTTGACTTAGACATATGTTCTGAAGGCAATAGAAGAATGGACTTCATGTGACAACTTCATGTGAAACCTCTTTTGAAAAGTAAAACAACATAATTAGGTGTCAGCGGTTAGAAAATGGTGCTTGAACCTAGAGAGAAGTGAATGTCTTCATTTTGACAGTAAAATTATTTTTAATTTATACCTGAATTCATTTTACTTACTATTTCACTCAAAAAACTATAATAATTTTACATCTTTTATTAGTTTAAACCCGCTCTCATTCAGTGAGGATTTGTCAGTCTATTGTTTCTTATGCATTCCAACTCAAATTTTCTGAACTCGAAACTACTTTCTTGATTCTTCAAAAAACAATGTAACATCAAGACATATGATAATTCAAGCCATCCGTTATCGTGAATTTCCTGTCGTGAAAACTCTGAGGTAAAATAACAAATTTATAATTCAACAATGAATTTTGATTATATAGTTTCTTTGTCCACGCGACCTTGCGATGTTGGTAACTGACAAAGAGAATATCTGGTTTCCTCTTTCTTCTCTACTTCATTCATTCGTTAGTTTCATTTCTTAAACTTGATTTGCGCTTCTTATTGTATAGTTTTTCCGAAAACATTTATAATAAAAGAATAACAAGAGAATGTTTTTTCATAAGAGGATGTTAAATATTTCATCATCCTATAGCAATGTAATTTCTATGATTCTGAGTTGGTCAAGACATTTTATTTATTACTGATGCTTTATTGCTTGTTGTTGCCTTCGATATGGAGCTCGATAAGCGCTGCCTAACTTACCTGGATCAAGAGTCGGTCCAGATAATTCGTGGTTGCGAGGGAAATATGAAAACAGTTGAAAGGTACTACACGTTCTCTTATGAAGGGAATTCTGAAATGGAATTATGAGATGGAATAAAGAGATGGAATAATGAGGGGGAATTATGAGGGAGAATTATGAGAGGGAATTATGAAAGAGAATTATGAGATGGAATTATGAGATGGAATTATGAGATGGAATTATGAGATGGAATTATGAGATGGAATAATGAGAGTGAATTATGAAAAGACAAACAGATTTAAATTAACAACTAGTTAATTAGCAAATAAGTCAATGTGAATTATTCAAATATAAAAACAATAAAAATATAAAAACAATAAAATCATGTATGTGTAACGGGCGTCAACTCATTCTAAGGATCTTGGGCGACGAAAAGCCCGATGGTTTTTGCTCGTGTGCGTTTTATTGATCATTAGAGTGCTTATAACGCCCTTTGTGCATTAATCACTATTTGATATTGCAGATGTTCTCCAGCTTTCGGCCGATTCTTCGAGGGTCCACCATTTGCCTACACTCTGACAAGCTTCAACTCTCCTCTCCGCGATGTGAACGTCTTTGAAACAAAAGCCAAAGGTAAGTATTTTCGTTTGTTTTTTAAAGCAATTGTTGATTTTATAAAGTGATTATCATTTATTACTATTATTATTTTCTGATTTAAATGTATTATTATTATCATTACTATTATTTTCTCACTTTGACGATCCGGATAATACGTAATTTATTCAGCTTTTGATGGGGCTTTGGTTATTATTTTTATGATTACTGTAGACCAACCATGGCGTTCGTATCCGTTGCCAACATCTTCACTGCGCGTCGTGGGCGGAGGAGACCTGTTGCGTTTTATTAAGGCAATGGGGCGCCGAAGGCAATATACTCGATAGGCGGCGCTGGCAGCCGCCAAAACACGTGTTCCGTGGCGTGCGCTCTCGTGCCGCCCACCGCCGCCGAATCGCCTAAGCGGGGCTTTCTCCGCTCGGCACTTCCGGTGGCGGAAGCCCAAGTGCCGATTCTTGGGATGCGTCACTGACATATTCCGTGGTGGCAGTAGGTATCTCTTGGCTAATTTCGTTTTAACATTTCTCTCTCTCTCCCTCTCCCCCTCTTTCCCTCCCTCTTCTCCTTTCTCTCACTCTCGTTCTCTTATTCTCTTCTTCTATCGGTAGTTTTCCTTGGTTTCTCCGATCAACCACAGGCGAATGCCGGAGCAGTAGCCTAACAAACGGGCCACGGACCGCGCGCGATCTTTCCTTCCTCTTCCTTGTCCTCTCCTCTCCTCTTACACACACACTTACACTAACATGCCCTACACTACCACTCATGCCGGGAGACCGGTTGGGAGCTTACAGCTTGTCCCGGCTGGGGCGGTGCCCCGCTGGTGGGAGATACCTGGTTGAGAGGCAAACCCCGGTAGTCGACGGTAGGTCGGCGCCAGATCTCGCCATCCAGCGGGGAAAAGATCATCGCCACGTCCCCAAAAAAACACGCACTACACTTACGGGACTAATGACCTAAGTAGTTGACGCGCCCGGAAACACGAATCAATCAAGCAATCAAAAAATCTCTTGTTCTCTCACGCTCTCTCTCTCTCATTCTCTCACTCTCATTCTCCCTTGTTCTCTCTCATTATAAGTGTGAACCACGTTTCGTGGGGAGCAAATATTTACTTCATCTCATTTATTTTAATTTTCAATTGTTTAAAAAAATTCTTATAACTAGTCTACTTCTATAAAACGTGTATTCAAAACTTCTTTTATAGTTGTTTTAATACCATTGACGATGAAGAAAATTCCAAAAAAACTAGATAAATAACACATGTTCTGAATGCTTTACGAGAAAAAAGCAATAATACACAAAATCTCCAAAAATTACCTCCAAAAATCTCTCCGAAAAACATCGCATGAAAATAAACTCCACCGTTTAAATGACACCAGGCAATCAGAACTGTTATGTATGTATTATAAAAACAGGAACAAAAACATAGACGTTAATAGGATTACCATTATAAGAATATTTTAAAGAATGTTTAAGAAAGATTAGTAAGGCAGTTCGAGTTTACTGGAGTTCGAAATCGAGTTTACGCACTGATCAGTAACGCATTTGAGATTACCGGATCTTCGGAAACAGATTAAAAACATTTTCGAAAAATAAAATAAATTCATAGAATAATCAACATTTTCTTCCGGGCTAGGGGGCCGTGGTCTATAGGAAAATATACTTCCAAACGTTTTGTCCGTTACTGCGACGGACATCCTCAGTGGCGATGTGGTCTCGGACAAAGAATCCACTTCGATGGTTCCCCGATGACTGATGGAGCCGCCCAGTCCGCGGGGATATTCGTACCAGCGGGACTGTGGTGGGCGCCGGCTGTTGATAGGCTCGGATCGGGCTATGTGGCGAAGACGCTCGCTGCGTGTTCGTGGCTGTTATGTTTTCGCGTGCGTACGCAACTACTGTCACGTGTTTGTTTGAAAATAGGTTTTGGTTTTGGCCGTGGTCTATTTTCCTATAGACCACGGCCCCCTAGCCCGGAAGAAAATGTTGATTACAATTCCGGCCGTGAAAGCCTACATTGTCATAGAATAATGTCTGCAACAGTTCATTTACTCACAATAAGACTTTGTGCATCGACGTAGTGCTGTAAAAATTAAGTGAAAAGGAACTAGAATTCATTAAATGTTTCCTTATTTATTATGTTTTTCATCAATTTCAATCCATTGTCTAAATGTTTATAATAAAAACAATAATTATTTTTAGAAAGTATTTATTTCTTACCAAAATCCTCACAGTCATTCCGAACACTGACTTCCTATCAAAATTCATGTTATTCTAAACTACAGTTCCTACTTTACACCATCACGTTGAACCTTGGGAAATCTGCAAATTCGAAAATCAAAATTCGTACACAGTTTCTCAAAGGTAAGTTTAGACCCGCAATCGCAGAACTACCAATAAATAAACAAAAATCTTCTTTCAATTTAGAGTTTCTCGAGATTTAAAAAAATTCAGGCAAAATACTAAGCAGCAAAATTAAAACAAATTATTTATGCCATCAGGCAAATGTTATTGAAATAAAAAAGATAAAATAGAATAAATATCCATAACGTTCATAATCCGATATCTAGTTCAACTCCCAGAAAAGCACAATCTGCAGAAGAGTACTAAAATAATTAATTAATTTAAAAAATACATTATTTACTTTTTGTTAACTATTTACAATTGTCTAATATTGAACAATATGTTTAATGTCAGCATTTATTTCATAATTCGTATTCAAAGATTTATTTATTTGTTTATTTACCCATAACAGTGCAAAGCCCCAATTACAGTAGGCATTACAAGAAAAAACAAAAATAATAAAAACAACAGTTTCCAAAAAATCACAAAACTAAATCACAGAAATCCAATTACACGAATACATATTTTTGCAAAAATTGATAAAACATAACACACCAGTAAGATAAACAAAATGGAAACATATCTTCAAAAAAGTCATTACAAAAAAGGAAGAAAATGAGTATAAAATGACAATATAACTAAAATGGAAAATGCATCTTCAAAATAATCGGGACATAATAGCGAGCAATACTTATAATAATAAATCCACATTCAGTGATCATTCAATATTTTATTTAAATTCTGTTTATATTTTAGAAAATAAAAACAAAAGTCTGAATTCCACATTCTACCGAATTCATTGAATTTAGAAGACATTCTCAAGAGCGGTGAATATACCTATACGACGCGTAAACACTGAATGACTACGACGTCTCCACCAAGACGCTCAAAGCATGAACTATAACCCCGCACCGCTTGAAAGAGCCGCGAGCAACAGCTGCTTTAACAGTCGGCATAACGTATGGCGTGACGACACTGGGGTGCACGCGCCATTACCGCTCCAAATGAAGAGTTTAACAAAGTTAACAAACCCACTTCTTAATAACAACGGGAGTGGCGGCACAGCGTGACGAGCAATTTGGCCGCAACCCTTCACCTCACAGGTAATAAATTTTCCGCTGCCCGGGCCGAAATTCACTCTAGCGGCTGAGGACGCTGACGCACTTCATTAGGGTTCGATAATGAATACTGACACGTCTTCAAACAGGCCTCATCCGATCTGGGGCGCACTTAATTTTCTCGCGGAGGCTTGCGTGCGGGGTGAGGGAGTGTAGTTTTTTGATTCGATTATCTCGCTCGGGATGGTTCGCTTGTTTACTGGCTTGGGGTTTGAGTGTTTCCAGTCAACGCCAAGGCAGGCGGACGACTTCGAAGCACAAGTGGGTTATCTGGAACCGGAGTGAACTGTTGCATTGCGCGTTACATTGATGACACTGTCCTTTGTAATGCTGTGGTGGAATAGTTTCATTATTATTCGCCTATATTATTTCAGTAGAATACCTTCTCTTTGAGGCTCTAACATGCAACCACACTTTATAAATCAGATATATAAAGAAAGAGAATTTCATGTAGATGTGACGAATTGCACTTTGTAAAAATGTGAAGGATTTGTTTACAAAACGCTTCTAAAAATGCAACCCGCAGCGCACTTCAGGATTTTTTTAATCTGTATCTTTAAATAACTCCTAACCAAAGCGTTGAAGAACATTAATAACTAAACTTTTGATGCCAAAGGCTTCAAAGAAACGTTTCTCACGCCGTAATCTACAGGATGAGATCTTCTTGACCATTCTATTACATTTTTGCTGGTTCGACGTTTCTAGATTCTACCCCACCTGTTCAGGGCCTGTACAATCTGCAACTGTACATGAAATTACTAATTACTTCATATTCTACGCGATTGAATTACACGTATGTACCTCTTTGCTCGACAATAAAGTTAAATTACAATAGTTTTTATTGACATGGGTGTTTTATATTGTTATCGATTACAAGATGACGGAAGATAAGAGGGTCTTGAAGAAAAATATATATTACAGGCATAATATGGAAATGGAAAAATGAGGAAGGGGGCAACCAAATCTATGAAACGCGAATGAACGAAATTCGATTTTTAGAGAGTAATATTTCAAAGAAGGAACAGAATCACAGCCTTAATTTTTTTCTGTGCTTTTGTACATAACAGTATAATTACTTTTTGTAAGTCAGGAGGCTTCGATTTGTCTGAGACCTCTTCCTCCTTCCTTCCGCTTGTTTTTTTGAGATCTCTTTTGTTAGTTGTGGTAGAAATAGTACCGGTGAACGTGGGTTGCTATTTTGTTAATAATGCCATAAAATAAAATCGTTTACGAATTAAAAACATTTTGTTTTAAATAGGAGAAAAATGTCTAGTTTTCAAATTTCGCTAACCATGCTCTGTTTATTCATCATTCCACCATTTAAGTAAAAAGTGTCAGGAATGTCAGAGGTAAACAATGTGATAAGGAAAGCGTGATTATGAATGTATTACCCACAGAGAAAACCATTTACGAAGCTTGTATAGCAATTCCTTCCCCTGCGATAAAGCAGGAAGTGATGAAGAAGCCAGATATAACTAGTACAACGTCGACGCTGGTGAAGGGGTAAAAATCACAATTTGTTTACTTTACATCTGAACACAAAATTCTTCTTTTTTTAAAATATGCTTTATTGGTCGCATGAACTTTATTTGTGGCATGCTTGGTCGCATAAACTGCAAGGTTATCAGCGCAGCGGCCAGAATCCCAAAACAACACATACAAATCTTCTTTATATTTATTATTTTTAATGTAAGTTTCAAAAGTAATGGTGGTCGATAAGAACGCAATGGGATAATGAGGTATCTTTGTATTCCTCATCAACCATCAGATTAGGCTCTGAATGGAGGAATGTTCTCTATTAGAATTTTTACACGGTAGCACTTAAATTCAAATTTTCTGGAGTGTGAAAACAAACACAAACAACAAACTAGTTCCAGTACAATACTTTTGTTTCTTAACCCAATCTGGATAATATTTGTTAATATTATTATTCCTCTATATCACGACTTAAGATGTTATGAGTCGGCTGAATATAAAATCGACTCCAGGTTGCAACCAGCTACATAAGGAGTAGATCTAGCGACTGTCGGTGCCTCAACAATACTTTGCGCAAAATGAGGGCTGTTCCAAATAAAGCGATTTCTTCCCAGTCTTTTGAATTACTGGGGAGTTTAGACAAGTTATTATTATTGTTATTATTATTATTGATATGACGAGGCAAGTAATGATAATCGAAATGGAGAAGATATGAATGAGATGCAGGGTAATGGAGAGAACACCGACAAAACCTGCGTTGTACTTGTGTTGTACATCAGTAATCCCTTATCAATCGACTGCGATTAAAACCCTGGTACCCAGAAATGGAGAGCTGGAAAGTTACTATTCAGATGTCTATCGGAGATTTTCTCGACCAATGGTGGATAGGCTATATGCGTTTGGGAGGTAGCGCAGTTTTAAAAATGGGATTGAGAACGGGATGAAAAAGCACCCACACAATGATCTGGCAAGAAACACGACGTCACTAAGAAGTTTGTCGGAGACTTTTTCGACCAATCACGGATGAGACTTATGAGTTTGGGAGGCAGCTCAGTCCTAAGGATAGGAATGGGTACTGTATGGAGAAGCAAGGAGCTCTCAACCAAAGACGCGGCAGAGGCAACAGATATTGCCGGTGAGACCTTTCTAGTAGTATCTCTAATAACGAAGGATGGTCCATAAAAGGACAGAGGATATAGCCATAGCTTAGTCTTAGGAATGGGATCGAGGGCGGGATGGAGAAGCACGGCGGTCCAGATCAGAGACACTGCAATGACATCAATTGATGCCCTGAGCCACCTATACGTTCCTCGGAGATTTTCTGGATTACTGGCGGATGAGCCATATGTGTTTGGGGATTAGCTCAGTCCTAAGGATAGGACTGGGGAGGGAATGGAAAAGCAAGAAGCTCACGGGCAACGATACTGCAGAGGCAAAAGATGTTACTGCGACAATTGTCGGAGACTTTCTCGATTAACGGAGGATGGTGCGTGTGAGGACGGAGGATAGAACCACAGCTCAGTCCTTAGGGTGCGAATGAGGGCGGGATGGGGGAGCAAAGCGCTGCATGACGCCAATTGATGTCCTGAGCCACTTATCCCTGTACCTTTGTCGTAGATCGCCTTGAGTGGATGAGCAATATGAATGAATGAAAGATGGGGAGTGGATGGAGAAGCAGGTATCTTAGTCTTGAGGATTGGAACGAGGACGGAATGGAAAAGCAAGGATCCCCTGTCCAAGGATGTAGCAGAAGCAATAGATGTCAATGCGACCTTTGTCGAAGACTTTCTCAGTTAACGGAGGATGGTTCATATAATGACGGAGAATAAAATTATAGCTTAGTCTTAAGGATGGGAATGGCGAGTGGATAGAGAAGCAAGGCGCTCTCGGCCAACGACGCTACAGAGGAACAAATATTGCCATTGAGAATTTTCTACGATACTGTTTCTACTAACGAAGGATATGAGGATGGTGAATAGAATGATCTTAAGGATGGGAGTGGGGACTGGCTGAAGAAGTAAGGCGCTCTCGGAAAACGACGCAACAGAGGCAACAGATTCTACTGTTGAGATCTTTCTACGAGAGTCTCGATGAACGCACGATGTGAGGACGGAGGAAATAATTATAGCTTAGTCTTAAGGATGGGAAAGAAAGGATCTCTCGGCCAAAGACGTTACAGAGGCAACAGCTATTACCATTGAGATACTCCTACGAGACTCGCGATGAACGTAGGATATGAGGACGGAGGATAGAATTGCAGCTTAGTCGTAAGGTTGGGAAAGCAAGGAGCTGTCGGCCCAAGACGCTACAGAGGCAACAGCTATTACCGTTGAGATATTCCTACGAGACTCGCGATGAACGTAGGATATGAGGACAGAGGATAGAATTACAGCTTAGTCTTAAGGTTGGGAAAGGAAGGAGCTGTCGGCCCAAGACGCAAGAGGCAACAGCTATTGCCGTTGAGACCTTTCCACGAGAGTCTCGATGAACGCAGGATATGAGGACGGAGAATACTCTTAAGGATGGGAATGGAAACTGGCTGGAAAAGCAAGTGGCTCGCCTCCGCCGCCGAGGCAGCGCTGTTACACCGAAGACGCTCGCGCGGGAAGAGCAGGGACGGCGATCGCGCGGCGGCGGCGGCGGAGCCGCTGCCCGGCCAGAGAACCGCCGCCGCCGCCGCCGCCCGCGGGCTACCGACCCATGCATTATTCATAGCAATTACCCCGGCCGAGGCGTCCGTCCCCTGGCAGCCGGCGCGGCGCGGGGCGCGGAGCGCGGCGCGGGGCGGGGCGGGGAGGAACGGAGCAGGGCACGCGAGAGAGCGCGCTCGCGCAATGGAACGCACCCGCCTTCTTCCCGCCGCGCTCCGCGACGCCCAGCGCCGCGCCGGCGAGACCGCCGCCCGCAACACACGGCGTAGGTTGCGTCGCTTGATTGATTCGCGTTTCCGGGAGCGTCAACTACTTAGGTCATTAGTCCCGTAAGTGTCGTGCGTGTTTTTTTCTCTGGAGGTGGCGGTGATCATTTCCCGCTGGATGGCGAGATCTGGCGCCGACCTACCGTCGACTAGCGGGGATTTCCCCTCAACCAAGTACCTCCCACCAGCGGGGCACCGCCCCAGCCGGGACAAGCTCTAAGCTCCCGACCGGTCTCCCGTCATGTGTGGTAGTGTAGTGTATGTTAGTAAGTGTGTGTGTAAGAGGAGAGGATAGGACAAGGAAGAGGAAGGAAAGATCGCGCGCGGTCCGTGGCCCGTTTGTTAGGGTACTCCTCGGGCATTCGCCTGGTGTTGATTGGAGAAACCACGGAAAACTACCGATCAGAGCAGCCGGCAGCTAGAATTCTCTTCCATACAGCGACTAAATCCGACCTAGTTGAAAAGCTGGTGTCGGAAATCCCGCCGCAGTGGGGAGTGGAATCCTAGGACCTCCCGGTCAGAGGGACCGCAGTGACATCAGGTTGATGCACTGAGCCATCTCTCCCGGTGGTTGCGTCGCGGATTTGGGCGAGTGGGCGGAGTTGGGACAGTGGTTATTGTTGTGTTGGGCTAGTGGGAATGTGCTGCTTGCGTGAGTCTCCATAAATGGATATCTGAATGTTAGAAGGTGCATTTAGGTGTTAAAATAAGTGGATTCCAAGATGGAGAAGAATAGAAAATCAATCCACGGCCACAGCGGAGATGTATTATAGTTTCGGGCGAGTTAACGTAGTCGAGATGTGGCATTTTGTGTGCTGGGCTGGTGAGAATATGTTGTTTGCGTGTGCCTCCGTTAAGAGATAGTATCTGAAAAATAATAATCGAAAGATGTATTTAGGAACAAGATGTTAAAATGAAAGGATTCCAAAAAAAGGGAAGAATAGAGAAGCAGTGCATGAACGATGAAGCCACGGAGGAAGTTGGATTTTAGTTTGGGGCGATTTAGGGATATTGCAGTTCATTTCATTCATATTATAAGGAATACATAATTAGATAAATTCAGGTCTTATAAGAATCGTTCAATGCAAATAAAAGATCTAACGAATTGAAAAAGATCACAAATATCACTAAGTGATTTCTGTGGAAGAAACGATGTCAGCATCATTTAATTGCAGAAATTTGGGACTGCCCAAAAAATCCATATCATTCATCTTTCGGACCTGTCACATTCTCCGAAACGTTTTTAGTAACCTCAAACGGATGAAGAAAACTCTCTTCCATTTCCACAAGAGCCAATCGTTGTTACAAGATTCGAAGGGACATATTTCCAACGAATCATCATTTTTCTGATGAAATCTCAACATAAAAACCATACCAAGGACACCCAAAGGTGGCCATGTTGAAATTATGTTTGCGGAACAACGATAATTGAGCATGGAATCAATTACAAGAAAAAACAAACAAAAAATCGATGTGCGTTTCTACTCCTATACATAGGAAATACATTTGTTTTACGAATATGGAATCCATAAGAAGACTTTTTTGGTTGGTATAAACTATTTATTTGTATGGGTGTTGACTTTGGGTTTTAATATAAACTCACCTGAATGACTCTTAATTATACATTTGAGATAAATTTGTTATTCGTATAATGTACCAATATTTCTAATAGTTCAGAATGCTCTGTTTCTCATAGCATTGTTCATAATTATGAATTATGTGTTATAATTTAAAGCGATTACTTTCGGCAGGAAATAGCATTAATGCTATCTATCGCCACTTCAGTTTTTGATGAAATTAACACCAACGTTACAGCGTTAAAGATACTAAAATCACTTCTAAATGTATCGTTTTTACTGTTAATAACTTTACTCTCTATATTACCACATTCTACGCATTGTTAGTGATTATTATGAGCGCAATAACATCTATTGTCACTGCCATAATTGTTCCATCAACACCAATTTTCAAGTATTGTCTCCTAACTTAACATTGGAAAAACACTATGTCTGTCACCATTATTAATTTGATCATTATTATTTACATAAACAACATTCCCACGTTTACTAAAGTACGAATGTTGTAGTCGCCATTATTATCACTATCAAAATAATTGATATTGTCACAAACATTATCGCTTCCGAAACATTTAGATTGTTACCATTATTGTTACCGTCACAATAATTTTCACCGCCATTATTGCCCTCATCACCAAGATTTCTGCGTCGATAAACACAGTGTGCGTCCCCATTAATAGCGTAATTGCCATCACTCGCTACAAATATTGCCGTTATCATCTACTATAAATGCATCAACGCACATTTCGAGAGTGCATTGATTTTGGTTGTCGTCGCCACATCAACCACATTTCTCTCACGGCTGAAAACAAAACCCCTGTACACCGAATAGTCGGGTCTGCGTCGCGTGTGTAATTATGGCAGTATCCCACAGATATCTCTGATAATTGCTGCCTCTATTTCTTCACCATCACACGTTCACCTCTAATTGAATTATCCGTCAATTGCTCACGGCCTATCAGATCGTTTCCGCCCGTTACCTCTATTATCAATATCGCAACTGATATCTCTATCTTCCATCTAATACTACTCGATGCATCATTCGCTCTCGGATCTTCATCGCTGAAAAGTTTACTTCCCCATTCACTTGTTCACAATTCACTTCCCCATTCACCTTTACGAATCACTGTAATCTTTACTAGTGCTTAATTTGCAGCTAAATAAATAGCTCTGAATACACTCTGATTACTATCTAAAATGTTCACTTCTATTTACTCGAATAATCTACATAAAGAAATACAGTATCTTATACAACATTTTATAGGACAATGTAAGACCTCTGTTGCGTTTAATAAATCAATCCATTCCAAGATACTGTTTAAAATGTGTTTCATAATTCAAAAAAGAAGGAAAAATACTTCACTTAAACTCATCTAGATATTAGACATTAATTACAACAGTAAATTTTATATCACTGCGACTTTTTTAATAATTCAAAAGTGTCTAGGGCTTTTAAATTTCTGTCGCTGACATCGTTATCGACATCGTCAGTTCCACCGACATTACAGTCAGACACCACGATCAATAGAGAGTTTCTGCACTTAATAGCGGACGGCGATATCCATCTGCGTATGCGCAGAAGCACAAAAGTGATGCAAAACTCGAACTGCACATGAGCAGAAGATCGATAGTGCTTACGGTTTAAGGTGGCAAAAACTCCCTAATAGGTTTTGCAAACTCCCTAATAGGGAGTTTTTGCACGCCATAGCGAACAGCACTATCGGAAGTTCTACGCATGCGCAGATGCAGGAAAGGGACGCGAAACCTGAACTGTGCATGCGCAGAAGATCGATAATGCTGTTCGCTATGGCGTGCAAAAACTCCCTATTAGGGAGTTTTTGCCACCTCAAACCGTAAGCACTATCGATCTTCTGCTCATGAGCAGTACAAGTTTCGCATCAGTTTAGTGCATCTGCGCATGCGCAGAAGATCGATAGTGCTCAACGTTCGAGGTGGCCAAAATTCCCTACTAAGAAGTTTTTGCCAACTCGAACGTTAAGGACTATTGATCTTCTGCTCATGCGCAGTACACGTTTCGCATCAGTATAGTGCAACAGCGCATGCGCAGAAGATCGATAGTGCTCAACGTTCGAGGTGGCGAAAATTCCCTACTAACCTCCTCGCATCGACTCAGCGGAACCGACACCAACATCGATGCACACAACGAGCCCGATACTTATACCGTCATCGACATTGCCACACGTAACATTCACACCTCCATTACCCGCGCGAGTAGGCGCTCGCTTTCACCGGCGCGTCCACCGCCGCCGCGTCCTCTGCCAGCGTTTTTCCTTCGGCCTCAGGTAATTTGCGGCAATTTGAAGCGAGCGCGACGGACGCGGGTATTAATAAGCGCGGGGCTGGCTCCTCGCCAGCTCCCTTCCAGCCCCGCCCCGCCCCGCTACGCCATGCCATGGCAGACCGCGCCGCGATCCGACGCACCCCGCCTGCTCCCGACGTTTCGCCCCGCCATACCATACCACGTCCCGCCCAGCCACGAAAAGTCCCACACTGCTTGCCCGCCCCCACTGCAGTGCAAACTGATCGGGAGGTAGTAGGTTCGAGACCCGATGCCGGCAGGATTTTCGACACTGGCTTGTCAGCTAGGTCGAATTCAGCCGCTGTCTGGAGAGAATTCTAGCGGTCGGCTGCTTTGATTGTTAGTTATCCGTGGTTTATCCGATAAACACCAGGCGAATGCTGGAGCAGTACCCTAACATACGGGCCAAGGACCGCGCTCGATCTTTCCTTCCTGTTCCTAATCCTATTCTCACCCCTTATCCACACACGTACACTCACACACACTACACTACCACAGACGTCTGCAGACCGGTCGGGAGCTTAGAACTTGTCCCGGCTAGAGCGGTGCCCCACTGGTGGGAGATACCTGGTTGAGGGGAAACCCCGCTACTCGACGATAGGTCGGCGCCGAATCTCGCCATCCAGCGGGGAAAAGACTACAGCCTCATTTAGAGGAAAACACACACTACACTTACGGGACTAATCACCTCTGTAATTGATGCGCCCGGAATCACGAATAATCAACCTATTGCTCCGCCCCGACATGCCACGCCACAACCCGTTGCATCCCATCCGTTCCGTCCCGCCACGTGCCATGCCATGCCATGCCACGTCACATTCCGCACTGCTGGCCCCGCCAGCCCCCCTCGCCCGCCGCCCCGTCCCGCCACGCTCGCACCGCATCGGCGTCGCCTGCCACCCGTCCCCCGCACCGTCCCACCCACACCGCCTCGCCCCGTCCGCTACCATCGGTCGTCACCGCCCCCCACCCGACCCATCCTGCTGCCATCCCCGCCATCCACGCTGCCATCCACGCTCTACTTCAGATGTCGCCGTACCGTCGCAGCATGCCTCGCTCCGCTCTGCCACTGCACACCTCCCTCACCTCACTTCAGCACGCCCCTCTTCCCCGCCTGGCCACGCTCCGCCACGTCAGCCACTCCCCACACCGCCTGCACCGCCCCGTCCCGCCCCGCCCCCTCCGCCATTATCCTCTCCACCCCGCTCCCTCCGCCATGACCCTTTCCGCCCCGCCCCGCCCCCCCCCGCCATGACCCTCTCCGCCCCGCTCCCTCCGCCATGACCCTTTCCGCCCCGCCCCCCCCCTCCGCCATGACCCTCTCCGCCTTGCTCCCTCCGCCATGACCCTTTCCGCCCCGCCCCGCCCCCTCCGCCATGACCCTCTCCGCCCCGCCCCCTCCGCCATTATCCTCTCCGCCCCGCCCCCCCGCCATGACCCTCTCCGCCCCGCTCCCTCCGCCATGACCCTTTCCGCCCCGCCCAGCCCACTCCGCCATGACCCTCTCCGCCCCGCTCCCTCCGCCATTATCCTCTTCGCCCCGCTCCCTCCGCCATTATCCTCTCCGCCCCGCTCCCTCCGCCATGACCCTTTCCGCCCCGCCCCGCCCCTCCGCCATGACCCTCTCCGCCCCGCTCCCTCCGCCATTATCCTCTCCGCCCCGCCCCGCCCCCCCGCCATGACCCTCTGCGCCCCGCTCCCTCCGCCATGACCCTTTCCGCCCCGCCCCGCCCACTCCGCCATGACCCTCTCCGCCCCGCTCCCTCCGCCATTATCCTCTTCGCCCCGCTCCCTCCGCCATTATCCTCTCCGCCCCGCTCCCTCCGCCATGACCCTTTCCGCCCCGCCCCGCCCACTCCGCCATGACCCTCTCCGCCCCGCTCCCTCCGCCATGACCCTTTCCGCCCCGCCCCGCCCACTCCGCCATGACCCTCTCCGCCCCGCTCCCTCCGCCATGACCCTTTCCGCCCCGCCCCGCCCCCTCCGCCATGACCCTCTCCGCCCCGCTCCCTCCGCCATTATCCTCTTCGCCCCGCCCCGCCCCCTCCGCCATGACCCTCTCCGCCCCGCTCCCTCCGCCATGACCCTTTCCGCCCCGCCCCGCCCCCTCCGCCATGACCCTCTCCGCCCCGCCCCGCCCCCTCCGCCATGACCCTCTCCGCCCCGCTCCCTCCGCCATTATCCTCTCCGCCCCGCCCCGCCCCCCCGCCATGACCCTCTCCGCCCCGCTCCCTCCGCCATGACCCTTTCCGCCCCGCCCCGCCCCCTCCGCCATTATCCTCTCCGCCCCGCCCCGCCCCCTCCGCCATGACCCTCTCCGCCCCGCCCCCTCCGCCATTATCCTCTCCGCCCCGCCCCGCCCCCTCCGCCATGACCCTCTCCGCCCCGCCCCCTCCGCCATTATCCTCTCCGCCCCGCCCCGCCCCCTCCGCCATGACCCTCTCCGCCCCGCCCCCTCCGCCATTATCCTCTCCGCCCCGCCCCGCCCCCTCCGCCATGACCCTCTCCGCCCCGCTCCCTCCGCCATGACCCTTTCCGCCCCGCCCCGCCCCCTCCGCCATGACCCTCTCCGCCCCGCTCCCTCCGCCATGACCCTTTCCGCCCCGCCCCGCCCCCTCCGCCCCGCTCCCTCCGCCATTATCCTCTCCGCCCCGCCCCGCCCCCTCCGCCATGACCCTCTCCGCCCCGCCCCCTCCGCCATTATCCTCTCCGCCCCGCCCCGCCCCCTCCGCCATGACCCTCTCCGCCCCGCTCCCTCCGCCATGACCCTTTCCGCCCCGCCCCCCCCTCCGCCATGACCCTCTCCGCCCCGCTCCCTCCGCCATGACCCTCTCCGCCCCGCCCCCTCCGCCATTATCCTCTCCGCCCCGCCCCGCCCCCTCCGCCCCGCCCCCTCCGCCATTATCCTCTCCGCCCCGCCCCGCCCCCTCCGCCATGACCCTCTCCGCCCCGCTCCCTCCGCCATGACCCTTTCCGCCCCGCCCCCCCTCCGCCATGACCCTCTCCGCCCCGCCCCCTCCGCCATTATCCTCTCCGCCCCGCCCCGCCCCCTCCGCCATGACCCTCTCCGCCCCGCCCCCTCCGCCATTATCCTCTCCGCCCCGCCCCGCCCCCTCCGCCATGACCCTCTCCGCCCCGCTCCCTCCGCCATGACCCTTTCCGCCCCGCCCCGCCCCCTCCGCCATGACCCTCTCCGCCCCGCTCCCTCCGCCATGACCCTCACCGCCCCGCCCCCTCCGCCATTATCCTCTCCGCCCCGCCCCGCCCCCTCCGCCATGACCCTCTCCGCCCCGCTCCCTCCGCCATGACCCTTTCCGCCCCGCCCCGCCCCCTCCGCCATGACCCTCTCCGCCCCGCTCCCTCCGCCATGACCCTTTCCGCCCCGCCCCGCCCCCTCCGCCATGACCCTCTCCGCCCCGCTCCCTCCGCCATTATCCTCTCCGCCCCGCCCCGCCCCCTCCGCCATGACCCTCTCCGCCCCGCCCCCTCCGCCATTATCCTCTCCGCCCCGCCCCGCCCCCTCCGCCATGACCCTCTCCGCCCCGCTCCCTCCGCCATTATCCTCTCCGCCCCGCCCCGCCCCCTCCGCCATGACCCTCTCCGCCCCGCCCCCTCCGCCATTATCCTCTCCGCCCCGCCCCGCCCCCTCCGCCATGACCCTCTCCGTCCCGCTCCCTCCGCCATGACCCTCTCCGCACCGCCCCCTCCGCCATGACCCTCTCCGTCCCGCCCCGCCCCTCCGCCATGACCCTCTCCGCCCCGCCCCCTCCGCCATTATCCTCTCCGCCCCGCCCCGCCCCCTCCGCCATGACCCTCTCCGCCCCGCCCCCTCCGCCATTATCCTCTCCGCCCCGCCCCGCCCCCTCCGCCATGACCCTCTCCGCCCCGCTCCCTCCGCCATTATCCTCTCCGCCCCGCCCCCGCCCCCTCCGCCATGACCCTCTCCGCCCCGCCCCCCTCCGCCATTATCCTCTCCGCCCCGCCCCGCCCCCTCCGCCATGACCCTCTCCGCCCCGCTCCCTCCGCCATGACCCTTTCCGCCCCGCCCCCCCTCCGCCATGACCCTCTCCGCCCCCGCTCCCTCCGCCATGACCCTCTCCGCCCCCGCCCCCTCCGCCATTATCCTCTCCGCCCCGCCCCGCCCCCTCCGCCATGACCCTCTCCGCCCCGATCCCTCCGCCATGACCCTTTTCCGCCCCGCCCCGCCCCCTCCGCCATGACCCCTCTCCGCCCCCGCTCCCTCCGCCATGACCCTTTCCGCCCCGCCCCGCCCACTCCGCCATGACCCTCTCCGCCCCGCTCCCTCCGCCATGACCCTTTCCGCCCAGCCCCGCCCCCTCCGCCATGACCCTCTCCGCCCCGCCCCCTCCGCCATTATCCTCTTCGCCCGCCCCGCCCCCTCCGCCATGACCCTCTCCGCCCCGCTCCCTCTGCCATGACCCTTTCCGCCCCGCTCCCTCCGCCATTATCCTCTCCGCCCCGCCCCGCCCACTCCGCCATGACCCTCTCCGCCCCGCTCCCTCCGCCATGACCCTTTCCGCCCCGCCCCCGCCCCCTCCGCCATGACCCTCTCCGCCCCGCTCCCTCCGCCATTATCCTCTTCGCCCCGCCCCGCCCCCTCCGCCATGACCCTCTCCGCCCCGCTCCCTCCGCCATGACCCTCTCCGCCCCGCTCCCTCCGCCATTATCCTCTCCGCCCCGCCCCGCCCCCTCCGCCATGACCCTCTCCGCCCCGATCCCTCCGCCATGACCCTTTTCGCCCCGCCCCCGCCCCCCCGCCATGACCCTCTCCGCCCCGCTCACTCCGCCATGACCCTTTCCGCCCCGCCCCCGCCCCCTCCGCCATGACCCTCTCCGCCCCGCTCCCTCCGCCATGACCCTTTTCGCCCCGCCCCGCCCCCCCCCCCCCCGCCATGACCCTCTCCGCCCCGCTCCCTCCGCCATGACCCTTTCCGCCCCGCCCCGCCCACTCCGCCATGACCCTCTCCGCCCCGCTCCATCCGCCATGACCCTTTTCGCCCCGCCCCGCCCCCCGCCATGACCCTCTCCGCCCCGCTCCCTCCGCCATGACCCTTTCCGCCCCGCCCCGCCCACTCCGCCATGACCCTCTCCGCCTCGCTCCCTCCGCCATGACCCTTTCCGCCCCGCCCCGCCCCCTCCGCCATGACCCTCTCCGCCCCGCTCCCTCTGCCATGACCCTTTCCGCCCCGCCCCGCCCCCTCCGCCATGACCCTCTCCGCCCCGCTCCCTCCGCCATGACCCTTTCCGCCCCGCCCCGCCCCCTCCGCCATGACCCTCTCCGCCCCGCTCCCTCTGCCATGACCCTTTCCGCCCCGCCCCGCCCACTCCGCCATGACCCTCTCCGCCCCCGCTCCCTCCGCCATGACCCTTTTCGCCCCGCCCCGCCCCCCCGCCATGACCCTCTCCGCCCCGCTCCCTCCGCCATGACCCTTTCCGCCCCGCCCCGCCCACTCCGCCATGACCCTCTCCGCCCCGCTCCCTCCGCCATGACCCTTTCCGCCCCGCCCCGCCCCCTCCGCCATGACCCTCTCCGCCCCGCTCCCTCTGCCATGACCCTTTCAGCCCCGCCCCGCCCACTCCGCCATGACCCTCTCCGCCCCGCTCCCTCCGCCATTATCCTCTTCGCCCCGCCCCGCCCCCTCCGCCATGACCCTCTCCGCCCCGCCCCCTCCGCCATGACCCTTTCCGCCCCGCCCCGCCCCCTCCGCCATGACCCTCTCCGCCCCGCTCCCTCCGCCATGACCCTTTCCGCCCCGCCCCGCCCCCTCCGCCATGACCCTCTCCGCCCCGCTCCCTCCGCCATGACCCTTTCCGCCCCGCCCCGCCCACTCCGCCATGACCCTCTCCGCCCCGCTCCCTCCGCCATTATCCTCTCCGCCCCGCCACGCCCCCTCCGCCATGACCCTCTCCGCCCCGCTCCCTCCGCCATTATCCTCTCCGCCCCGCCCCGCCCCCTCCGCCATGACCCTCTCCGCCCCGCCCCCTCCGCCATTATCCTCTCCGCCCCGCCCCGCCCCCCCCGCCATGACCCTCTCCGCCCCGCTCCCTCCGCCATGACCCTTTCCGCCCCGCCCCCCCTCCGCCATGACCCTCTCCGCCCCGCTCCCTCCGCCATTATCCTCTCCGCCCCGCCCCGCCCCCTCCGCCATGACCCTCTCCGCCCCGCCCCCTCCGCCATTATCCTCTCCGCCCCGCCCCGCCCCCCCGCCATGACCCTCTCCGCCCCGCTCCCTCCGCCATTATCCTCTCCGCCCCGCCCCGCCCCCTCCGCCATGACCCTCTCCGCCCCGCCCCCTCCGCCATTATCCTCTCCGCCCCGCCCCGCCCCCTCCGCCATGACCCTCTCCGCCCCGCTCCCTCTGCCATGACCCTTTCAGCCCCGCCCCGCCCACTCCGCCATGACCCTCTCCGCCCCGCTCCCTCCGCCATTATCCTCTTCGCCCCGCCCCGCCCCCTCCGCCATGACCCTCTCCGCCCCGCCCCCTCCGCCATGACCCTTTCCGCCCCGCCCCGCCCCCTCCGCCATGACCCTCTCCGCCCCGCTCCCTCCGCCATGACCCTTTCCGCCCCGCCCCGCCCCCTCCGCCATGACCCTCTCCGCCCCGCTCCCTCCGCCATGACCCTTTCCGCCCCGCCCCGCCCACTCCGCCATGACCCTCTCCGCCCCGCTCCCTCCGCCATTATCCTCTCCGCCCCGCCACGCCCCCTCCGCCATGACCCTCTCCGCCCCGCTCCCTCCGCCATTATCCTCTCCGCCCCGCCCCGCCCCCTCCGCCATGACCCTCTCCGCCCCGCCCCCTCCGCCATTATCCTCTCCGCCCCGCCCCGCCCCCCCCGCCATGACCCTCTCCGCCCCGCTCCCTCCGCCATGACCCTTTCCGCCCCGCCCCCCCTCCGCCATGACCCTCTCCGCCCCGCTCCCTCCGCCATTATCCTCTCCGCCCCGCCCCGCCCCCTCCGCCATGACCCTCTCCGCCCCGCCCCCTCCGCCATTATCCTCTCCGCCCCGCCCCGCCCCCCCGCCATGACCCTCTCCGCCCCGCTCCCTCCGCCATTATCCTCTCCGCCCCGCCCCCTCCGCCATGACCCTCTCCGCCCCGCCCCCTCCGCCATGACCCTCTCCGCACCGCCCCCTCCGCCATGACCCTCTCCGTCCCGCCCCGCCCCCTCCGCCATGACCCTCTCCGCCCCGCTCCCTCCGCCATTATCCTCTCCGCCCCGCCCCCTCCGCCATGACCCTCTCCGCCCCGCCCCCTCCGCCATGACCCTCTCCGCCCCGCTCCCTCCGCCATGACCCTTTCCGCCCCGCCCCCCCCCTCCGCCATGACCCTCTCCGCCCCGCTCCCTCCGCCATTATCCTCTCCGCCCCGCCCCCTCCGCCATGACCCTCTCCGCCCCGCCCCCTCCGCCATGACCCTCTCCGCACCGCCCCCTCCGCCATGACCCTCTCCGTCCCGCCCCGCCCCCTCCGCCATGACCCTCTCCGTCCCGCCCCGCCCCCTCCACCATGACCCTCTCTGCCTGCACCGTCCAGCCCCGGCTCGCCCCGTCCGACCCATCCCACCATGCTTCGCCCGCCCCAACCATCCTCTATGCCAGGGCTGTACAACTGACGGCCCTGCGGGCCGTATGTGGCCCGCCGGATCTTTTTGTGCGGCCGGCGACAGCTTTGAAAAATTTGATTATACCAACCAAATACAACAGAATTGCACAATTCATCTTCTTTTCATTTAATGATATATTAATTTCTCGTTGTATGTACGTTAATCATGAAGTATGTTGAATAAAAGTCGTATCTAAAAAATATTTGTTTCACTTTAATCTCAGTAGTTACGGTAAAAAACATTACGGTATGGCCCGCGGCTTATCTAGGATTTGATATGTAGCCCTTAAGCCCATTTAAGTTGGACAGCCCTGCCCTATCCCATCCGTATCGCCTCGTCCTGCCTATCACCCGTTTCGAAAAGCTCGATTATTTCATATCATTCACAGGGTAGATTCTGAAAGAGTCACAGAGCTAGTAGCGGCGATGAAAAGACAACTCCAAACACTACAAAAGGACTCCAAAATTAAAGGCGCGAGTAGCACCGTTGCATAAACACAAACGTGGTATAACATGTTTTTGTTTGATGCAGTTTAACAATAAGACAGTTTTCCTCCCCTGTATGGTTTTAAAGACATTTCGCGTCAAAAAATATCAGCGTCACACCGCAAATATCGTTCGTTGAACGAGCAGAGAACACTCGATCCTCTGTGTAAGGTAACAAAAAAAGTGACGACGCAGCGTTCGGTTCTTTGCAATTGTCGCGTGCTGGCGGTGACAGCTTTGTAGCAGCGAAAGCTCTAATGAGGACAGTCGGCGAGGACATCGCTTGTTCACTGTCGGTGACGCTTTAAAGCGTCAAGTTGAGACGTGCATCGGTGCCGGCGACGCTTATAAGTAGGGAGCGGATTTCTATGATTTTGCATATTTTTGTCCGTTGGTTCAGGACATAGCTAAGTGGAATTGGGTTAGAATATGACCATTAGTGGATATTTGATCATATTTGGCTGATTTTTCCTGTTGGTGCATATTCGTGTAATTATAAGCGCATATTTTGCATATTTCATTAAAAAGTGACTAATCTATAAAACGTTTCATCTTTTCAAAGAATCTTACGAGTATGTAATTGTGATCGTTCGTTGATTCGAAAGAGCCAGTCACAGTTTGCGTTTTTTTCTGTAGATGATAAAATACGTGGGCAAGTGTGATATATTCTTGAGAACATATTTTTTAAACCAGTCAGAATAAATTCAACAAGACATGCAATGTACTTCACTAAGGTGAATATTTACTTCGATTATTCCTCTCGCAAAGTAGGGTGGATTATATTACGTTTGCACAAAAAAAATATTTTCATTTCAAGCTAATTTTAATTTCATTCCAAGAATGTTATAAAGACAAGTTTGTTCAAGAAAATAAATATTATTAATTGTAAGTGTATATTAAAGGGCATATTTCAGAATTTTTAGGTCATAAATGCATTTTTAAGAGCATATTTCAAGATTTTTTAGGGCATAAAAATCAGCTCCCTATGTTTTACGTTCGTATTGGTCCTACGGTCTATTTCTTGGTTGGCACAATCGAACATTTCATTTCGAGTCAACGGTAGTCAACGTTGTTGGTTTTTTTTTTTATTCTGGGCCTCAAGAAAATGTGCGCAGATAAATCTCTTTCCCCACACGTCGTATACAGTTTTTACTGTTTTTTGACAAATAAATAAAATATCAAAGCGGTCGACTGCTTCGTGCAGGGACGGGTTGGTAACCGGCGTTCAGGCAGGACCCAACCCTCAACCGCTTTGCGAGTTCTCGTAATATCAATTACATACTTCATTTACTTCACTGGTCATCCGAGCGAGGAAAGGCTAAACTCTCGCAACGGTATTACGCTAGCTTTCCCGGGGCGGAAAGTCCGTAGTTCGCAAATGAATCTCTGATATGATAGATCACGTGGGGTGGCTGATTGATTAGTGATTACGAAAGCGTCAACTACCAATGTCAGTAGTCCCGTAAGTGTAGTGTATATTTTATTAAGAGGAGGAGATGGTGGTGGTGGTGGTGATATTCCCTCGCCCGATGATGAGATCCGGCGCCAACCTATCCGTCGGTTTGCGAGGTTTTCTCCAACAAGGTATCTCCAACCAGCGGGGCAAGCTCTACTGTAAGCTCCTGACCGGTCTCCCGGCATGTTTGGTAGAACAGTGCATGTAAGTATGGAAGGGGTGAGGATAGGACAAGGAAGAGGACGGAAAGATCGCGCGCGGTCCACGGCCCGTTTGTTAGGGTACTGCTCTGGCATTCGCCTTGTGTTGATCGGAAAAAACACGGAAAACTACCGATCAGAGCAGACAAAACAAAGTTCCATTGGACAACTCCGACACCGTTTAAGCAATTCCTATATTTTTGACTTTGTAATTGTGTGTTCCCCAAATTCAACCTACATTGTCAAACGCTCGAAACTGACAAGACAATTCTCTTTCCTCTAGCGACATTTTAAGTAAACGTCTTGCCCGCTCACTTAATTTATTGTAAAGTAAACTATGATGGAATGGAACTTCACCGACAGTCGACACGAGTTTCCGAAGTTGCAACAGTATCGAAGATGTCCGAGGTTTTGAAGATACAGCAAATGGATTCGTAGAACTCTCTAAGTTCTTTTCCCGCTTCTCCCTATAGTATGCGGATAGAAATAAAGTATTACCAGAGAACATGATTATGTTTTGCTTAACCATTCTTTCGGTTATTTTAAACCCAGTTATAGTTAAGTCCTTGAACAAATTCCTGTATCTATCAAATCTGACCTTAAAAATGAGATAAATTGAATAATTCAATATTCAGTTAGTATTTTTAAATAGATAAGTGTTCAAAAACCAAAAGCCATTGTATTTTACTATTTAGATTTCTTTGTATTCTACTGTTTTTGACATATATGTACCTACATGTGATGATCGAAATATGTTGCGTAAAATTATGAATTTTTATATTTGTATTATACAAGTACGTAAATATGTTTTGCTCATGTAGCAATATAAATAATAGTGATTAACAAAAACGATTAAATACTATAAAAAAGGTTATTTCAATTACCGATTATTTTGACAAATTATAACTACCAGTAAAAACCCACCGTGAAAAAAGGAATATATTAAATGCATCATTTTTATGAATACCCCCATCTTCTCCAAAGAGATCGCCACTGAAAAGATTGGATTGGAAAAGTTTGTGATCGAACTCAAGCAATTTAGGAGGAAAGTTTCTGTTTTAAACCCACAGTTCACAACATGCCAATTGTTTTGTGAGAATGGGGGGAGGAAATAGTGTCAACATTGTGAAGGGGTTCTTTAGTGGAGAAACGAGATGAAATATAAAGATATTTTATTTCATTGCAATGAGTTTATTTGAACGTTTATTTATCTGTTTTAGTTGTATTCCATTTCTACATTGTAGCTATTTATATAGGTGGAAAATATTCAGTGAATTAATTTTTGTTGCATTTGTTTATTTTCTATGTCTCATTTTTCGGGACACTATATTTATGTAGTATCTTATGTGTACATGTTTTCTTGTATATACTTTTTATCCACAATAAAGAAGGTGGATATGAGTACTGCATGCTGTCATGGGCAGAGATCTCATTTACAACCAAATAGATTATTTGAATTCAAATCTAAATTACTAAAATGTTGTATTAGAATTATGCAATCGTCTTTGAAGGATATGTCACGTGAGTATACACCAGAGGACCCAATAAGTGCACTATTGGTTAGTTTAAGGATTTGTATTTTCACATCAAATGCAACAGCATCATCAGCATACGTTGACAAAAAATAGATTTTACGAGATCAATTTATTTAATTGCACTATTTATCCTCCCGCAAATGGATGCTTTGATCTCATTAATTCAATGATGAACTACACACATTCTAATTCGGGGTCAATTAGAGGAAAATTGTAATCGTATTCCTTTCCTGTACTAATAATCTAGTAATTCTGCGTTGGGCATTCCAATTGAACAAACCTGCAATGGGTCGCTTTTCACAACTCAGAGTAGAGTGAAAGCTTATGCTTATTCACAATGAGGTGACAAGAAATCATGGGATAGCAATATGCAAATACACAGATGGTCGTATGTCTGATCAGAGTCATGTATCTTATATTTTTTCAGCAGAATCTCATATTTTTTTAAAAATTAAAAAGGCTTAATTAAACAGCTATATGACATTATTTAGTGTTGTATTGTGTATACTATACGCCAACTCGTAAATAAAAACTCTTATGTAAGAACTGACATGAGTTGATATGACTTTAAATAATAAAAATAAACAGATTGCAATCATTGCTATGTACTTGTTCAGGGCTGTAGTGCCTTCTTCAGGGCTGAAGGCATTACAGCCCTGAAGAAGGCCACGATTTGTTAGTCGAAACGTCGGCACCTCAGCCTTCGACGCGGCGTCACCCGGACAGTCCAGATGATGACTCTGGCCGCGGAAGTCTACGACATCATTTAATGGATTTATTGTTACACTGAAAATGGCAGTAATGTGATAAACAAATTGCCGTCTGATTTTCGTATCGATAAGAACCTAAACCCTACACCACAGAATAGATACTACGCAGAAAGGAAAGTAGAGGGCGGCTCCTTTGATCTTCAGTGAGCCACCGCGCAGCACAGAATAGATACTACACAGAAAGGAAAGAAGAGGGCGGCTCCTTTGATCTTCAGTGAGCCAGCGCGCAGCGCGGACCGCCATCTTGAAACAGTGGAACCGCAGGAGTCAGTTCAAATGCCATTTTCTCAAAAACGGCACCAAATTTTTTCTTCTAACTTTTCCACATTTCCAGCGATTTGTAAACACTTGCATTTGTGAGTTTAAGCGCTATAAATGATTTTAAATAAAATTTTCCGAAAACACAAAACTTTGTCTGAAAAAGAGCTTTAATTTCGCATTTTTAGTAACGGTTAAACGATATCTTAAAAACGGCTTAAAAGTTTTTAGCGAAATTTGTCATTTAGGACGAGGTTTCACTCTTCTTTAATGTTCTTAAAGTAATATTTCGGTTCTTTATTAGGAAACCGAACAACTGAGAAAATTTCAAAAAACTTTGAGCGAAGATAGATGCCAGCTGGCGAGAGTACGTGGCAAGTCGGATAAACTAACCCAGACCAAAGAAAATAGAAAATAATACGAGAAAGTCTGTGTCATTCTGTAGCATTACTAGTTATGTATTTATAATTCTTTACCTTTCTTTTTTTATTAATATTTCCCTAAGTGAGATATTAATATGTGTCTATACTAAGCAAATGTTCCCTCAGGTTACGTATGTTTTTGCTGGTTATACACACACCAAATATAACGAGTAAAACGGAAATAAAAGACACCTTCCCCACCGTTCACCACACAACAAATGCCAGGTCGTACCGTAGTGTACTAGTCGCGCGATTTTTCTTGACGTCTGAGCTCCCTAGTGCTCAACCCAGCACGACTCAGCACGGTCTGGTCAAAATCTTGGTCTCACACGGAACGGAACGGCAAGATTATCAGGGCTGCCTACCGCTGCTTTCGGATTCAAGAGATGATTCAAATTATTCATAAGATGAAAATTAGGTACATACACTAATATCAAATTTCATTAATAAGCAATATTATCATTAATTGTTTCCATCATTAATTGTGGTAACTATTAATTACATTATTATTTGTTCTATTTTTATCGTCTATAATATCCTTTTATATTGAGTGAAAGAGGCGCGAATAGTATTAATAATGTTACGGTTGGCAACACTCGTTTGATGTGACGTAGGCAGTAACGTCCTCTCCCCGCACCCCGCGCTGGGAGACGTCAAGAAAAGTCGCGCGACTAGTACACACTTTCAATATGGCGACCATGCGCATCATATCGGCTCACGGATTGTGGATAGCTTTCCTTTCTGTGTAGTAGCTATTCTGTGCCTACACCGCGTCCTACCGTGAAGCTCGTACATCGCAAGCGTCTGTCTGCAAATCTCCGCACAAACTTGAGGCGAGCACGTAATCGTTGTGTTTCGTCGCTGGTGTGCGAGAAGTGCTTTAATTAGGCGATGCAGCGAGGTGCAGCTGTTTGCCTTCGCGGGGCTGTAAAGCGGCGACAGCCTTTGCCGCGTTTCCTCGTAACCCGAAAGCGTCTCTCAGCGCCACGAATATGAGGAATGCAGAGTTTAAATTATTCAGTCACCTGCACCGCGGACGCTGCTCTGCAGCTGGCCAATATACGGACGGAGAGAGAGAGAGAAAGAGTGAAAGAGAAAGAGAGAGCTTAAGTTCAGTTGTGTGGTCTGCATGAAGGAACGGCACACATAAATGCACACAAGAAAGAAGTTAACAATGAAAAAAGAAATGAGAGCATGCGAATGAATGAAATGAGAGAGCCTCCAGAAATTCACAAGCAAGACACAGAGAGAGAGAGAGAGAGAGATTCAGACGGGTGGAGAAGTTGGCTGGAAGAGATTCATAATTATTACGTGAAAGGGAGGAATATACGGACGGAGAGAGAGAAAGAGTGAAAGAGAAAGAGAGAGCTTAAGTTCAGTTGTGTGGTCTGCATGAAGGAACGGCACACACAAATGCACACAAGAAAGAAGTTAACAATGAAAAAAGAAATGAGAGCATGCGAACAAATGAAATGAGAGAGCCTCCAGAATTTGACAGGCAGTGAGAGAGACAGGGCTAAATACCGACAGAGATGGAGAAAGAGAAATGGATGGACAGAGATTCAAAGAGAAGAAGTATACAGGAGGCGATAGATCTATTCAGACGGGTGGAGTAATAGGCTGGAAGAGATTCAGAATTATTCCGTGAAAGGGGGGATAAATAGGCGAGAGGAGAAAGATACAGAAATAGTCAGGAAGAAGCAGAGAAACAGAATGTAATAGAGTGCAATTTAGTTTACAACTGAACAAAATGAGGGAAAGAAAAGGACAAAAATAGTATTACAGCAAAACAAAAGAGAGATGCAAAATATGCAAGTGAAAACAAAAATTCTTACTCTAAAAAACCTGCATATACTTGTATATCTAAGTAGCAAAATACCCGAAGTTACCCGGGTTTTTCATATTCAATCCTTGTGAAAAAGAAAACGTCTCCGTGTCACTCTTTGCTTCTGTTTCTCTCTATCTGCCTCTCTCTCTCTCTCTCTCTCTCTATATATATATATATATATATATATATATATATATATATCGGTGTGTGTCTTTCCGTCTCTCTCTTTCTATCCCTCTCTCCCTATCTGTATGTGTGTGTCTCTCTCTCTCTGTCTCTGTTTTTTCTCTCTCTACGTCTCTGCCTCTGTCTCTGTCAGCTTCCGTGTCTCTGTCTGTCTTTCAGTCTCTCTCTATCTGCTTATTCCTGCTGTTCCCCTCTGTGTCTATCTCTCTCGGTCTGTCTCTATCTCTCTCTCTCTGTGTCTCTGCCTCTTGTCTCTGTCTGTAACACTCTCGCTCTCTTACTTACGCACGCCGTCTCTTTCTCTCTCTATCCCAATCACTCGGCATCTCTCCGTCGCTCTATGACTCACTCTCTATCACGAGACTCACGAAGCAAGGAGGGGATTTATCTGAGGATTTCCTAAGTACAAGTGGTATTTAATAGGACTATTCCACGAATGAAATTATGTCCTAAAGAGTTCCACAAGCGCCAAATATTGAAAGTAACTGAAAACTATGTTAAAATCAAAGAGTTATGCTATAGTACATACGCGGTTTATTGGACATCGATAACGGTCAATGTATACCTCCTACGATAGATGAGTCACAATTTATGATTGGCCAGAAGGGAAAAGCGGTAAGAAAAATCGGGTAGAAAAAGCGATAAACTTTTTGAGATACACCGCCCTGATTCCGGCATTTTGTATGTATAGTTAAACACAATTGATTTGAATTTCACGAGGTGAATAGTCAGATTAATCTCTCTAATTATCATTCTTCAAACGCGTAACACTTCCCAAGTCTGTATCAATCAAGGATATATCAATCTGTATCTGTAGATCAAATTATAGCTCCATAGAAAGAAATCTATTGAGAAATGTATATATGAAGTACAGCTGTATATATTTTATCCACATGCTAAACGTATACTAACCAAAAAGTAATTAATCATAGCAATAAGAAAACAATATTGCTCAAAAACCTACACAATATATTTTTTTTTTGTTATATTTAACCATTTTGTTTATATACAAAATAACATGTGGATTACAATTCAATTACATCTGAAAAAGCTAACATATAACGATTATCGCTATAACAATTAGGTCTGTGTTTTCATTTTGCAATCTGAAAGTCGTAAACCCTACAGTATTGTTACGCTTGTTGGTGCAATGTTGGTTTTCTCTGGTCGTTTGCACAGCCCGATAGGCTGATTCTGTTGCTTCGCGTTTATCTGAATACCGATCTAAAACGACCTCGCAGTGGATTTTGTTATCTTTTGGTCTCGGAAACACAGCTGGAAAAAAAAAAGTCGGCCACAATTTTTATCCTCGAAACGATGCCAGATAACAGTGTACTGTCTCTGAAAATTACCTCCCTAACTCAGGAATGTTTTCGGGTGTAATCTAAAAGAAACAGCGTGTGTACCCGATGCTTTTCGGTGAAAGTAATGTACGGGAATGTTTTTGCAAATGGTGTTCAGAGAGGAGAATTCTCTAAAGAACTAATGCGGAGAAGTAATGTACGAGAGTCTTGCTTCATTTTCCTATTTCGCGAAATAATTTCCTCGTTTGCTGCCGCTCGGAGATAGCAAGTGTGCATGCGATCATTCATTAGACTTAAAGGAAGGGGTGATTACGGTTCAAATACAGCGGAAATTTCGGGATGGTTTATTATTTCAGGAAGAAAATGCGAAAACCAATTTGGAAGTAATGCTTTAGATGACTTAGGGCCGAATTCACAGTCGACTTTTAAGTGTTCCTGGTGTGATCACCGGCGAAGCTGTCGCAGGGCATCAATTGATGTCGCTGCAAGGCCTCTGACCGGGAGGTTCTAGGATTCGAATCCCGACGGTGGCAGGATTTTCGACACTTTGTCAACTGGCTAAGGCCATTGGTTTCGTAAGTGTAGTGTATGTTTTTCATCGCGGGGGGGGGGAGGAGGTGATCTTTCCCCGCTGGATCCGGCGCCGACCTACGTCAGATTCCGGGGATTTTCCCGACGCTGGTATCTTCCACCGGCGGGGCACCGTCCCTGGCGGGACAACCTCTCAGCTCCCGACTTGTCTCTCAACAAGTGTGGTAGTTAAGTACATCTGAGTGTATGTGTAAATAATGGGCAGGAAAGAACAAGGAAGGCGAAGGATATATCACGCGCGGTCCGTGGCCCGTTTGTTTGGGTACTGCTCCGGCTTTCGCTTGGTGTTCATCAGAGAAATCACAGAAATCTACCTATCAGAGTAGCCGGTCGCTAGAATTCTCCTCCAGCCAGAGGCTGAATTCGAGTCGAGTAGCTACTGTCGAAAATCCTGTCACCTTCGGGACTCGGAACCCTCAAAACCTAGGACCTCCCGGTCAGAAGCACCGCATTGACATCAGTTGATGCCCTGAGCCACCTCAGCCGGTGCGTCTCCGCTGCCTGGAGCAAGCGCTGTGTGTGTGTGGGCGTGGCCGATCTGCTTGGCGGGGTCGGGGTGGCGAGTGGAACCCTAGGACCTCCCGGTCAGAGGCACTGCAGTGACATCAGCTGATGCCCTGAGCCACCTCAGCCGGTGCGTCTCCGCTGCCTGGAGCAAGCGCTGTGTGGTGTGTGGGCGTGGCCGATCTGCTTGGCGGGGTCGGGGTGGCGAGTGGAACCCTAGGACCTCCCGGTCAGAGGCACTGCAGTGACATCAGCTGATGCCCTGAGCCACCTCAGCCGGTGCGTCTCCGCTGCCTGGAGCAAGCGCTGTGTGTGTGTGGGCGTGGCCGATCTGCTTGGCGGGGTCGGGGTGGGGAGTGGAACCCTAGGACCTCCCGGTCAGAGGCACTGCAGTGACATCAGCTGATGCCCTGAGCCACCTCAGCCGGTGCGTCTCCGCTGCCTGGAGCAAGCGCTGTGTGGTGTGTGGGCGTGGCCGATCTGCTTGGCGGGGTCGGGGTGGGGAGTGGAACCCTAGGACCTCCCGGTCAGAGGCACTGCAGTGACATCAGCTGATGCCCTGAGCCACCTCAGCCGGTGCGTCTCCGCTGCCTGGAGCAAGCGCTGTGTGTGTGTGGGCGTGGCAGATCTGCTTGGCGGGGTCGGGGTGGGGAGTGGAACCCTAGGACCTCCCGGTCAGAGGCACTGCAGTGACATCAGCTGATGCCCTGAGCCACCTCAGCCGGTGCGTCTCCGCTGCCTGGAGCAAGCGCTGTGTGGTGTGTGGGCGTGGCCGATCTGCTTGGCGGGGTCGGGGTGGCGAGTGGAACCCTAGGACCTCCCGGTCAGAGGCACTGCAGTGACATCAGCTGATGCCCTGAGCCACCTCAGCCGGTGCGTCTCCGCTGCCTGGAGCAAGCGCTGTGTGTGTGTGGGCGTGGCTGATCTGCTTGGCGGGGTCGGGGTGGGGAGTGGAACCCTAGGACCTCCCGGTCAGAGGCACTTCAGTGACATCAGTTGATGCCCTGAGCCACCTCAGCCGGTTCGTCTCCGCTGCCTGGAGCAAGCGCTGTGTGTGTGGGCGTGGCCGATCTGCTTGGCGGGGTCGGGGTGGGGAGTGGAACCCTAGGACCTCCCGGTCAGAGGCACTGCAGTGGCGTCAATAGATGCCCTGAGCCACCATAAGGCGGTGCCCTCGTTTAATGTATTTTAAACCTGTGGAGTAGGATATTTCTTTTTTCGTAAAATACATCCTGGCGCATGACTCAAACAGTAAGGAAGTAGAGCGATAAATTTGAAGTGATAACCCCTTTCTTTCTCTTTAAAAAAGCAAACAATGAAAGACACTTCCAGTACTAATATTTGTGTTTAAATTTTCTCGTACAATATTTTTTTCCATTATCAATTTGTACGATTTATTAAAAAGATGTGATTTTTTTGAAGTTCGAACAGAGTTTTTTGGGAGAGAGAGAGATAAGAGACTGTAAATGTATAAATGTCTATATACTTGCGAACCTGCATGTGAGAGTCATCTATGTACAAACAGCCGCCTTACTACTGAGTAGATATTTATTTGCATAATTAACCCAAGGTCATCGATAACTACATTCTCTGGTCAGAAAGTCAGGTGTTCCGTGTTTCTATCGTATTAACATGTATAAAAGAACAGGCACTGAGGTTCATGCGATCGTGCCTTTTAGGTTCATGCGATCGTGCCTCTCAGATTGTAGTAGGTTCATCACGTAATGAATCTGCATTGTAGGTGAAGTACGAGTAAACTCGTTTCGTTTAGAGACTTTAGATAGAACATTTGCCGATTTTTATAATCCTCGAAAGAACGCGAAGAAAAAACGAGAATTTGGATAGCGGTTATTCTTTTTGTGATTGAAATAGCCCCGGCGCTATATCTCTTCTTCGCAAAAAAATTATTCGAAGGTGCACAGTGAATTTTCTGGAGGGGAATTTGGTCCCAAACATACATTTACTAAACAGTAAAGTGTAAAGAAAATTAATGTATTGGAATAACCACTCTAATGATAAAAAATATATCGTTAAATGTGACCTAAATCCCTTCAAAACAACATATTATCTCTTTATCACAAAGCTTCGTGAAATTGCTCCTGTGACATTCCGCAAAAGTGTATTTATTCTTGGTACTTAACTTTGACCTCTATTTTTCACACGTTTTCGTTAATCGTTATTTTTTGTTCGCTATCGCTTAACATAAACAACGTAATTTATAAACACATACGACTAGAATATAATTTGGCTGAGAAATCCAGCGAGAAACGATGTTAATGAATGTGAAGCAATTTTAAAGGAACGAACATCCATGTGTACAATCGCACGCCAACAAATTACGCGGGAACCCCCACAATAACAGTGACGAAACTAGCGTGACAAGGGACAGACAAATTTAGTGAGCTGCGGTGCCATTAACAATGCACCTCGTGTACAAACAACCTGAAATGGGCTGGAACAACACGTACGTCAATGGCGCGAATCTTATTTTTCAACCGGTAAATTAAAACGAACACGTGGTATTTGTCTCTTTAAATAAATTATGCGTGCAGCAGTTTTCAACATGTTACATTTGTGAGAATCTTATTCTCTCACTACTACAAATAAATTTCTAAACCCATTACGTTAATCGGTTTTTCGTTTGTGTTTTTTTGCTTCTACTCCCTTCAATCATTCACAATTTTTTTTATCACAGACGTTTTCATCAACAGAAAGTGTTAGCTTAATGATAAATTTAAAATATTTGCGTAAAAAATATTTGCGAAAAAATTCAGTTGTACTACTTTTTATTTTGCAGATATAAAAATTATAATTTGACTCTTGATATTAATTTAATAAGAAGATTCAACGAGGGATGAAATATTCGTATTCAGGATATTGTCTACAACATTTAATTGAATGTCACAGTAATTTGAACGCTATCTAGTTACTGAATGAAGCAAGCGAACAGTAAAAACTTGAGTGTCAGAACCAATTAGTGTGAATTTGAAACAGACAGTAATTTTAAAAAGTTATAATTACAAAAAGTTACAGAATTACCTAAAATTAAGTCGGAGTTCGTATACAATGCAATCAAATGTTACATATTTAAAATTTTAATAAAGTTAATTATATACACTTCTGGTGAATATATTTACTACACATAAAACCTAATAATGTTCGTATAATTTTAGTTTTCCACTATCCTCTTTAATGAATTATTCTCTGACTCTAAGCATCAGAGACATCTGGCCACGTTCCGTTAAGAAACTTTCTTGCGGGATTTTCACCTTCGCCTGGGAATGACACATTACTCTTTGTTAATCTGCATTTTTAAAACCCTCGAAAGACTACAGCTCAACCCTTGTGATCACACTGCACAAAAGGTAGAGTTGTAGAAAAATTATAAAAATACTACATATTTGCTACATGGAAAACCGAAAAACTTAAAAATATTGCTTCATGTTGGTCAGTACAATTTCGAGAGTCTAATGAAATGAGGGAGGTTTATAAATTCTGGAACAAAATAATTAGAATTCCATGTCAACGAAACGTTGCATATGTTTCTGAAAAGTAATGTGGTACATTTACCAAGGTCTGTACCACGTATATTATTAGAAATTATGGAAAAAAATGTCGTCCACCTTAAAACGTAATGCATCTCTTGTATTTATAACAATTGAAAAGTTTTTTGAAGGGATACATTTGCCAGACAATTGCTGGACATTGCGTTTATTTACTCATTAATCATTGCATTTAAAAATGCCCTTCAAACTAGAAAAGCTCTCCATTTTCTCTCCGGCAGCTACAAACTCAGTCGCATTCTTTCTGGTGTTACACGACAAACTACCGACGGCTTTTAATAAATCCATTACAATGCACACAGCGAAACATTGAAAAATTATTACCGGCAGATAAGTGTTCATCGTAAAAATTTCGAGATATTATTAACTTTAAGTGGTAATATTAGAAAGTCGGTTATTAGGAGCAAGTGATAACACATCTAGGCCTCACTACCTTTCATTTACTGAAAAAAATCACGAAATTTTATTGGGTACTGTAATGGGACGGTCGCACACGAACTAATTTCGGCGTGTGCGAGATGAATATTTTATATAACAGGGAGTCCGGGAAAACTTAGCTGGCTGAAAATGTGCGTTTCTCCGCTACCTGAGTGCGCGAAGGGTCGCCGCCAGCCGTCGGGGGGAGCGCCTCCCTTTGTTCAAAGACCGTTTGCCACACCTCTGGTATTTCCGAGCGCTGCGTCAGAGCACCCAGCGTCTTCTCGGAAATCGTGGTGACGTGAACGCCCACTCGAAATCGGGTTCCAACCGTCGATGGACCCATGGCAATTGGACGGCGCGCATCACGCGGTTTGGCTGCGCCAATAGTCGAACACTAGGCGGGGGTGAGACATGTGATCTCGCGAGCAAGGGAGGTTGCTGCGAACGCGAGACTCGGCCATTCCGAGACGAACGACGACCGCGAGTGTTACCTTCCGATGTAAGCGACGACCGAGGTGTTGGGTCCGATGGTAACGACCGCCGCGAGACGCTAGATCGCCGCCGGCAACGCATCGTCGCCACCTCACCGCCCGCTCAGGTGCCGCCGAAGGGAGAGGCGGAACACCGTGTGAGTGCCGATACTCGAATGAACGAAGAAGCTTTCGGACGCGGCCTGAGGGCCGGCCGCCACTAAAAGACGCTTTGGTGTGGCGATTCCTGGCCGCCGCCGCCGCAGTCAATGCCTGCCGCGCGCGCCCGCCCGCGCGCAGCCGCCGCCACGCCGTCGTCGCCGCCGCGCCAGCCCACGCGCCGCGCCGCCGCCGCTGCGCTGTCGCGTACGCCGCCCGCGTGCAGCACTGCGCCTGCCGCGCACGCCTGCTCGCGTGCCGCGACACCGCCGCCGCGGCCACCAGCTGCCCGTCCGGTCCAGGAAACGGCGGGGAAGCGCCGTTGCCCTGCCGCCCGACACCCGGGCCGATGCCGACGCCCGGAGGAACGGAGCGCCCGTGCGATGACCCGGAAGGGTTGGACTGTTAAGTTAAGCTAGTTATAAGTTAGGTTAAGATAGTATTAAGAACTGTAGGGGGCTTCACCCGATTATTTATTGCTTTGAATTAAACTCAGAAATCATGAAAGAGCGTTTTACTGTGTAGTGCATGAATATGCCCAGTCACGCATGCGTCCTAAATAGATTCCAGCCGAGCACATGAGGCAACCTGCAGCAGACGGGAATCCACAGGTGAGTCGGGTCACGCCCTGAGAGAGATTAACACCGCCGACACCGATGAGTGGTCGTGTGTACGGGGGCGGGTGTTACAAATGGCGCCTTGCAACGTGTGGCAAGCGACGAATCAGGCGAGGCTAATCGTCGCCAATTTTGGCTATATTCACTGACGACGTGCCGCCGAACCTGTGATGTCGAGATAGATTTCAGATCTATGGCCCGAACCCACGTGACCCGACTTACGATTCCTCAGTAAAGTCTCTTAAATTTGCATGCGTGACTGCGGTAGCTATAATTAAACTGGCTAATTGCCAAAGTAATAATTTGTTCACCGAGGGTGATATTTTGCTATGTATTGTGTATTTTCTGTGTTTTTTGCTTTTCTTGTATTTGTGTGTTCTGTACTGTGATAAGTGTTTATCGTGTGCGCGCTTCAACGTCAAGATGTCCGACCACGAGAGTGAGCCATCAGCGTCACAGGAGCGGGCGGAGATGTTGGCAATGATGCAGGCGGTAATAGCAAATCAGATGGCAAATCTTACTAAAATTCAGGGGAGTCAATTTGCTGAGCTTCAATGCAAATTATTGGAAAATAAAGAGATGCAAGAAAATCAGTTCGCTGAATTACGCAGTAAATTAGGGGAAAGCCAGAAACAGACGGCGAATCAGATTGCCGATCTTACGGAGCACTTCACGGAACGGTTCAACGGAATCAGCGACCAAATAGGCGAGCGCGTAAGAGCGGAGGTGAGTGCCGCGACCGCACGCTTAGACGAGCACATCGCCGCTTACACTCAGGAATCAGTCGCGATTTCTAAACGAATCGGTGCCGTCGCCGAACGACTAGATGCGTCGATCGAGATAAATAACGCTCGACTCGCGGAGTGTGAGACGCAGGTAGAGGCCAAGCTTAGAGAACAGGAAGGGAAAATGCGTAGCTTGCACGCGCATGTCGAATCTGTCGTAGACGAAACTAAGGGAAAAGTCGCGGAGTTTTGTGACGGATTGAAGGACGCCGTAATTGAAGTTGAAAAAAAGGGCGCCGCGAATTGCAAGAAAATCGCGAGATTAGATGGGAAGGTGATCGCGGAAGTCGCTAGGCTTGATGGGGATATTAAAAATTTGCAAGCGACGACCGAGGCGTCAATCCAGAAACAGGGCGCGGATTTCAAACAAATAATCCGAGAAAGCGTCGACGGTTTGCGCGACGAAATGCAAACGCCCGCAGGAGTATGTTCGGACGGCCACGGAAGTAGAGTTCATTTATCGCCGCCGCAAAATCTCGGTTTTTCAGGTGCGAAAAACGAACATCCGTGCGAATTCTTGCGACGCATGGAAGATTATTTTACGTTATCTAACGCAGTACCCAACAGGCTAAAAGCAAAATTCGCTCAACAGTATTTGTTTGGAGCCGCACTCCAATGGAGCTTATCAATGTCACGATTTCCCGAGACATACGAGGAATTTAGGGAGAAATTTTTGAAACGGTTTTGGGGGGAAGAAACCAAATTCACGTATGAGCGCCGACTATTAGAGAAGAGGTGGTATCCGAAGATGGGGATATCATATCTGGACTATGCCGTCGGGAAAATTGCAGCATTCCGTTTGTGCGATCCTTCAATTAGTGATAACCGGCTTATCTGGATCATCACATCACAGTTCCCGGAGCGAATTCAGAATTCTCTGAACAGCGCGCGCTTGGAAAATATCCACGAATTCCAAGATTTATTAGGAAAATTCGACCAGGCACGAATTTCGGGGAATAATGAGACGGAAAATGATAGGCCTCCACCGCAAAACAATCAGAGGTGGCCGCGTCGAGAGGGCGACGCCGGCAGAAACTGGGGACAGCGCGACCGAGGCCCACCTCGGGACGAACGACCCGATGGACATTCACCCGCCGAGGGGCGAGGGAACCGACCCTCGGAAAATTAGAAGCGTCCGGAGCAGGTAGGCATCAGCGCTTGGGACGCAATACAAGTACTGTAGAGATGCCACTAGTGAGAACCGTTATTATTGACGAAATATTTGAGGAGGAAGCGGATCGCGATGTCGATCGTGCCAGGGCAAGTAGGTGTCCGATCATCGCCGCAGAGTGCGAGGGCAAGCCAGTCCAGATTTAATTGATTCAGGGAGTGAAGTTTCAGCCGTTTCGGAGCAATTCTATTTTAAATTAAAGAGTGAACACTAAAATTTGCCCGAGTTTCCCATTCTTAAAACTTACGTCGTTGGAGCGGATAGGAAGAAAAGCCATCCCATTACTAAACAAATCTTTGTCACTATTAGCCACGGAGTTTTTCAGTTCGATGCTACATGTCTTGTCATCAAAAATCTAGCTTACGAGCTCATTTTAGGCGTTGATTTCTTACGTGAGTTACAGGTCTGTATTGTAGTGATACCGAATAAATTCAAGTTTATTCTGCCGCAAAATAACTCCACGCAGGCGGCGACGCGAGAGATGCGAGGCGCCACGGAGGCGACCCGAGGGCCAGGCGAGGCGCCACGGTGTCGGCACCCTTCGCTCCCTAATTTGTCACGGACACGTGTGCCCCAACTCTGGGTGGCCGCTCCGCACACGACCCCTTCAGTATTTTTCCACGACGCCTGGAACTCTTCCGTCAACCTCCCTAGAGATTCCTAGCCCCTCACAACCCCCCGGTCGTTAATAACTGCCCCTTTTCGACGCAAAATTAAAGCGAGAGGGAGCGATAACCAGCCCCTCTCTCACTCTTTTCTCGGCCTCGAAAACATCCTCTGATTGGGCAGAAAATATCTAATGCGCAGTACCCTTTCGCCAATAGCAACCAGAATTCGGGTTTGTTCTAGAATATTCCAGAGTCACAGGGATAATTTTGGTAGGGGGAACGAGGTTTCCTAAAACTTGGAGCGACGAGGCACAAAAGAGAAGCTTGGGAGCCGTGTTCAGAATCGGACGCAAGTGGCGGCCGCAGGGGGGGAACCTGTTATATTCTGTTGTGGCGTTCGGTTCGATGGACTTAAAAAAAATTATTAAGTTTCTTGTAGAGTTTGGGTACAAGACTTCTGTGACGAACGCAGGCCGCAGAACAGTATTATGAACATTTGACAGCAATTCGTATTATATTACGTCCGATTTACGTGCGAACTCGAGACTCTCTTTTCCTTTGTGAAGTTGTGCGATAATTCACGGGCTCATTAGTATCAAAGTATTATGAGATCGACCGGGAATGAACCGACCGTGTCAGTGAATGAACTGTGCTGACCCATTCACCGCAGCGAGCAGACGGCGCTTTTGTGTTCCGGCCGCCTTGGCCGCTACCCTCGCAAGTACCTGATCTGACCTACATTTTCCGAGCGGCACCCCTCGCCCGCCACGAACCTCGCCAGCCGAACTGCCAGCTGACCTGAGGTCGTTCAACTTCAGTGGGTGGCACAGGCCGCCTAACAGAGGTATTTTCTGTTTGAGTGTCTTATGTCGTACACGCGATCGAGAGGTGTGAACAGTACATCAGACAATCAGTGTTGACTTCCTCTCGACCGGGCGACGAAGAGGAGTTCCCGGCCGCGCATGGCCGTCAAGCGGGAATTCGCGCGCGAAGAAGAGTTTTATCTGATTGTAATCACTTTGTAATTTTTTATTCTCTTATGTGCATGACATTTCATTTTTTTGTTTTATTTCGATTTTGGGGGCATGCTCGCCAGAGTTATCATCACCAGACCATTAGCGTTTTCTTTTGTTAATGAATAAATTCAACTTGTTCTAAATTCACATGTTTGACTTCTCATTCAACCTAGGCCACCGGCTTCCTCCATCTTCGCCGTTTCAGGTAATCTGTCGACTGAGCGGGCCGGCTACCCGTCTGAGGCGCCCAACCGAAGACGCGAGGGTAGTTGCAATTGGCGCTCCCACCGTGGGGCTCGATTAACGCGAAATAATCGTAATTTTCATTTTTTTAATATCCCAGATAAGCGCCCTGAGATTTCTCTGCCTAAATTATTAAATTGTTTAAATTATTAAGATGATGGATGGAAGCACGGTGTAGAGAAGTTAATAACTTATGGTCTGTTGAGGATGTCATTTTGTACTGTGTTTTCCTTGTAAGTGTCATTGTCTTGTGTTGTGTTGTGTTGTGTGAATACCGTGTGCGCGTACTAAAACAAGTGAAACCGCGTAACATTGTAAAAATGCAGGACGAATCAGGTATTGACGTGACGGGTGAAGACAGTTTTGAGGAGCCGTCGACGCAAGGTCCCACCTTAAGTGAGATCTTGCGCGTTATGAGAGAAATTTCAGATAACACTGTTGCCAAATTAGAGGAGAAAATCTCAAATAATGCCGCGAAATTAGAGGAGAAAATCTCAAATAATGCCGCGAAATTAGAGGAGAAAATCTCAAATAATGCCGCGAAATTAGAGGAGAAAATCTCAAATAACGCTGCCAAATTACAAGAAATGTTAGATGAACGGTTCACAGCACATGAGAGCAAGTGTGAGGACAGATTTAACCGAATCGAAAGTCATTTGGAAGCCCAAGCAAATAAATTAGAAAGTCTCGAGCAAAAACTTAACCATGAAATAGGGATTTTAAAGAATCAGGTCGAAGGCAGATGCGGGGAAATAGAGGGGAACGTAGAAAAACTCAGTCAGGAGTTGGGAAGGGCACAAGCGGAAACTACCGAAAATTTCAAAATTTTTAAAATCGAAATTCAGACCAAATTACAGGCATGCGACGACAAAGTAGAAGCGTGCTGTGAGTCGGTTACTGAAAAGATCATTGAAGTTAAGCAGGAAATGGGCGAAAAATTTAATAAAATCGGACAGAAACTCCATTCAGAAGTGTCGCATATCCACGAAAAGTTCGCGCAAGTAGGCAATATTAGTGAGGAAAACATCAGGGAGAGAGAAGCCAAATTAAAAAGGGAAATTGATCGTACTGTCCTAGAATTGGTAAAGGAGGAAATTGAAAAGGAACGCGAGAATTACCCAAATCCGAATTCTGGTGGCTCAGGCCTTCGCTTCTCATGGGCTCCACCGCAAAACCTGTATTTTTTCGGAAAACCCGATGAAAATCCCAAAGTTTTCCTTGACCGGGCGGAAAATTACATGAATCTCACGAAGGCGGTACCTTCACACTTGAAGGCTAAATTTATGCAAGAATTGTTGAAAGGCAATGCATCTTATTGGATTTCCGCTTTAAACCCTTTCCCTCAAAATTATGAAGAGTTTCGGGAGAAGTTTCTGAATCGATACTGGGGCGAACAACGGAGATATGAGTTCGAGCGGAAGATTTTAGAATCGCGATGGGAAAACCGCCACGGGCAGTCCTATTTAGACTACGCCATGGAGAAAATCTCCGCCATCAAGCTGTGTGACCCGCAGGCAAACGACCGAAAAATCATCTGGTTACTGACAGCTCATTTCCCAACGTATGTACAGAATATTGTCAACAGCGTGGAGTGTAGAGATTTAGAACGTTTCCAAGAACTGTTGGCACAATTTGATAGAACGCGGGACAACTATCACAATGAGAACCGCGACAGAAATCGCAGGCCCGACGGAAACTACCAAGGCAGGCCGCAGTGGCATAGAGATAATAGGGGCGGAGGGAACGAGGCAGATGATCGGCGAGCGCCGCCCGAATCCTGTGAGAACCGTGGACATCGCGATGAGAGAGATGGACGGCAAAATTCATCCCGGCCGGCTTCAACAAATTAGAAACGTCCCAGCTGTCTCGGTATCTGGGTGACGGACGAGTTTCTTTAGAGATACCATTTCATGCGATCATATCAGTGAATTATGCCTTTTTTGATTTTAACGAAGACGAGGATGTGACTATTAAAGAACGTGCCAGAAAATGCCCTATTATTGAATCCTTTATGGGAAATTTAGGTGTCCAAGCTCTTATTGATACTGGTAGTGAAATTAGTGCTGTGTCAAAGAAATTTTATGCGCGACTTATAAGCGAGCGGATTCCAGTACCGACATTACCTACCGTCAGATGCTATGTCATAGGGGTTGGGAGAAAACGAAGCAAGCCAATTTCAATGCAGGTCCTGATTTCAATTAATATAGGAGATATGTTGTTTGATGTGCCCTGTCTAGTAATTGAAGATCTTAATCATGATGTTATTTTGGGGATTGATTTTTTAAGAGAAAACGGTGGAATAATAGATTTTTCCAGAAATGTTATGAGTTTCGGTGCCGGTAAAGAAATTATTATTCAAGATGACGGGGAAGATAGGATTGATCTTAGCATTTCTAGTGCAACTTGGGAAGGGGGGGAAACGACGAAGGGGATTATTTGCCAAAATGTGCAAAAATGTGATTTTTTGAACTACGATGAACGCTCCCAGTTGCAGACAGTGCTACTTGATTATTTACATGTCTTCGGTCGCCCCGTTCGTCCAATTAAAGACTTTTGTTTTCGAATTAGGGTTACCGATGACTCGCCGTTTAAGATGAAAAACTATCCTATTTCACAAGCTTTAAGGGGGGAAGTTGATGAGACCGTCAGAAAAATGATTGACGAGGGCATCATCGAGAGATCAGTGACCGCCTATCTAAATCCGATTGTCGTTGTAAAAAAGAAAGACGGAGGGGTCAGAATTTGTTTAGACGCTCGCAGAATTAATGAAGTGACCGTTCCAGAAAATGAGGCGCCGCAGAATATTGATGATATTCTTTGGAAGTTTAACCAAACAAAAATTTTCTCAGCTTTGGATTTTTCTAGTTCGTACTGGCAAATTGCTATTCACCCAGACGACAGAAAATTTACAGGATTCCTTTACAACGGCCTCACTTATGTCTGGAAGCGGATGCCTTTCGGCCTAAAGAACAGTGGCGCAGCCTTCATTCGATGCTTAGATGGAAAATTAGGTGACGAACTCAAACGCTTCGTTACGCCTTATATTGACGACCTTGTGATTTCATCTCGAAATTTTCAGGAACATCTTTGTCATTTAAGGCGACTATTAGAATGCCTTTCTACCAATCAAATGAGAGAATGAAAACTTAATTCCAAACTTTATTAATCTCTAAAATAAACTCGCCAGAACCGTACAGCTTACCGAGTAGTTCGTGATAGCCGTGCCTTCACTGTTTAAGAAATAATATTTGTAACCGTAGATTAGGGAATTCAGATTTTCTTGTAGTTTATTAGTTTATTTTATTACTCCATCATTATTAGGGTTAGTGAGTTTAATTTAAGGGTAACTATTTGAATAAGACCTTTTATGTAATTGTTATCACAGAAATTAGTCGTTAGAATTCGGTACCACTTTTTTAAATTTTTTTTGACGAGATAAGCATCTCAGGTTTCAAAACTTCTCACCACGCCTTACGAATTTTAAAACACGATGCATATCTCTACTGCGGGAAGGGAGGCCAATGTAGTGATACCGAATAAATTCAAGTTTATTCTGCCGCAAAATAACTCCACGCAGGCGGCGACGCGAGAGATGCGAGGCGCCACGGAGGCGACCCGAGGGCCAGGCGAGGCGCCACGGTGTCGGCACCCTTCGCTCCCTAATTTGTCACGGACACGTGTGCCCCAACTCTGGGTGGCCGCTCCGCACACGACCCCTTCAGTATTTTTCCACGACGCCTGGAACTCTTCCGTCAACCTCCCTAGAGATTCCTAGCCCCTCACAACCCCCCGGTCGTTAATAACTGCCCCTTTTCGACGCAAAATTAAAGCGAGAGGGAGCGATAACCAGCCCCTCTCTCACTCTTTTCTCGGCCTCGAAAACATCCTCTGATTGGGCAGAAAATATCTAATGCGCAGTACCCTTTCGCCAATAGCAACCAGAATTCGGGTTTGTTCTAGAATATTCCAGAGTCACAGGGATAATTTTGGTAGGGGGAACGAGGTTTCCTAAAACTTGGAGCGACGAGGCACAAAAGAGAAGCTTGGGAGCCGTGTTCAGAATCGGACGCAAGTGGCGGCCGCAGGGGGGGAACCTGTTATATTCTGTTGTGGCGTTCGGTTCGATGGACTTAAAAAAAATTATTAAGTTTCTTGTAGAGTTTGGGTACAAGACTTCTGTGACGAACGCAGGCCGCAGAACAGTATTATGAACATTTGACAGCAATTCGTATTATATTACGTCCGATTTACGTGCGAACTCGAGACTCTCTTTTCCTTTGTGAAGTTGTGCGATAATTCACGGGCTCATTAGTATCAAAGTATTATGAGATCGACCGGGAATGAACCGACCGTGTCAGTGAATGAACTGTGCTGACCCATTCACCGCAGCGAGCAGACGGCGCTTTTGTGTTCCGGCCGCCTTGGCCGCTACCCTCGCAAGTACCTGATCTGACCTACATTTTCCGAGCGGCACCCCTCGCCCGCCACGAACCTCGCCAGCCGAACTGCCAGCTGACCTGAGGTCGTTCAACTTCAGTGGGTGGCACAGGCCGCCTAACAGAGGTATTTTCTGTTTGAGTGTCTTATGTCGTACACGCGATCGAGAGGTGTGAACAGTACATCAGACAATCAGTGTTGACTTCCTCTCGACCGGGCGACGAAGAGGAGTTCCCGGCCGCGCATGGCCGTCAAGCGGGAATTCGCGCGCGAAGAAGAGTTTTATCTGATTGTAATCACTTTGTAATTTTTTATTCTCTTATGTGCATGACATTTCATTTTTTTGTTTTATTTCGATTTTGGGGGCATGCTCGCCAGAGTTATCATCACCAGACCATTAGCGTTTTCTTTTGTTAATGAATAAATTCAACTTGTTCTAAATTCACATGTTTGACTTCTCATTCAACCTAGGCCACCGGCTTCCTCCATCTTCGCCGTTTCAGGTAATCTGTCGACTGAGCGGGCCGGCTACCCGTCTGAGGCGCCCAACCGAAGACGCGAGGGTAGTTGCAGTATCGATTTCAAAGAGAACGTGTTGAGGTTCGAACCGCCGTATTTACTGCCGTTCACCGGCGAAAATAATGAATTGATTGCTGATGAACTCAGGATCAACAATTTGAATAGGGACGAGGTACGAGAAAGTATCACCCACTCTATTGATCGCAACCACTGTCTGACAGCAGCCGAGAATAGCGCTTTACGGGACATGTTGTTCAATAATTTTGAAATTTTTCTTCGGCCGACAGAACCCATTAAGGATTTTCTCTTTCGCATTCAAGTTACCGACCGCTCACCGTTTAAATGTAGAAATTATCCTGTTCCATTTGCTTTGAGGACAGAAGTAGATAAGACGATTTCAGACATGATTGCAGAAGGAATTATTAAAAGAGCTTCTACGCCGTATATCAATCCCCTGGTAATAGTAAGAAAAAAGGATGGTGGAGTTCGTATTTGTCTCGATGCTAGGAGGTTAAATCAGGTAACTGTTCCAGATCACGACTCGGTCGTGCCAATTGACGTCACTTTAGGGAAATTCCATGGTGCTAAATATTTTTCAGCTATTGATTTTGTTTCTTCTTACTGGCAGATCGCAATTCACCCCGATGACCAGAAATTCACTGGATTTTTGTACGATGGTTTGAGTTATGTTTGGTGTCGCACTCCTTTCGGTCTCCGAAATTCTGGAGCATATTTTATTAGGTGTTTGGATCAGAAGTACTGCCCCACATTAATAAATGGATTAATCGCGTACCTCACGAGAGCGCGGGCCTATCTCCTTTTGAAATACATTTCGGGAAGAAGCCACCAGCCGATTTTCCTCTTTTAGAGCGCCTGGCCACGCACAGTGTATTGAACTATGAGGAAAGGTGCCGCATTGTTTACGCGAACTTAAATAGAGCAGCTGAAAAGAGAGAGAAGGTGGTCAGGAGACCGCACGAATTCAAAGTCGGGGACAGGGTGCTTCTGCGCACACCTGCTTCGTCTGACGCGCCGAGAGGTCTGTTTGCGAAGTTTTTTCCATTGTTCGCAGGCCCTTTCACTATTCGATGTAATCCTCACCCCAATGTTTTTGAACTCGTCACAGACGATAGGCAACCGGCAGGAAAATATAATGCTTTTAATTTAATTCCATTTCGCGAATGAGACCTGTTTTGTCCTTTTCATTAATTATTGTCGTATTTTTAGTATTTTTGTTTGTCAATTAATTGGTGCTCTAGTTGTCTATTTTGTGCTAGTCTTCGTTGAATTTATATGCTATTGTTGATGTGGTTTGTTTAAGTCTCTAACGACTGCCTGTGTCTTCTTCATTCGTTTACCGAGATTTTACTTAATTGTCATTACTTAATTGTTAGACGGTTTATTTATTGTTGATGTGGGTTGGAGTTCTTATTTCCTATAACGAGGACGTTACTGGGTTGGTTTTAATGTTGGTGTTTGTGGATGAGATATTCCCGAGAGTATTTCCCTCGCTTCATTTGTCATAGTTTTTTTATTTTTCTTGCTATTGTAAGCACTTTGTTCAATTATTTGTAGTTTTGGTGCGTATTTCGTCTATATTTTGATTAGGGTTTTTTTTGTTAAATTATTCCGTTTGCTCCCGTCGCCATTAGTTTTCTGTTGAGCCATGAAATCATCTTTTCTCTCCGATTTCATAGCTAGGCGGTGGAGGGGGTGAATGTAATGGGACGGTCGCACACGAACTAATTTCGGCGTGTGCGAGATGAATATTTTATATAACAGGGAGTCCGGGAAAACTTAGCTGGCTGAAAATGTGCGTTTCTCCGCTACCTGAGTGCGCGAAGGGTCGCCGCCAGCCGTCGGGGGGAGCGCCTCCCTTTGTTCAAAGACCGTTTGCCACACCTCTGGTATTTCCGAGCGCTGCGTCAGAGCACCCAGCGTCTTCTCGGAAATCGTGGTGACGTGAACGCCCACTCGAAATCGGGTTCCAACCGTCGATGGACCCATGGCAATTGGACGGCGCGCATCACGCGGTTTGGCTGCGCCAATAGTCGAACACTAGGCGGGGGTGAGACATGTGATCTCGCGAGCAAGGGAGGTTGCTGCGAACGCGAGACTCGGCCATTCCGAGACGAACGACGACCGCGAGTGTTACCTTCCGATGTAAGCGACGACCGAGGTGTTGGGTCCGATGGTAACGACCGCCGCGAGACGCTAGATCGCCGCCGGCAACGCATCGTCGCCACCTCACCGCCCGCTCAGGTGCCGCCGAAGGGAGAGGCGGAACACCGTGTGAGTGCCGATACTCGAATGAACGAAGAAGCTTTCGGACGCGGCCTGAGGGCCGGCCGCCACTAAAAGACGCTTTGGTGTGGCGATTCCTGGCCGCCGCCGCCGCAGTCAATGCCTGCCGCGCGCGCCCGCCCGCGCGCAGCCGCCGCCACGCCGTCGTCGCCGCCGCGCCAGCCCACGCGCCGCGCCGCCGCCGCTGCGCTGTCGCGTACGCCGCCCGCGTGCAGCACTGCGCCTGCCGCGCACGCCTGCTCGCGTGCCGCGACACCGCCGCCGCGGCCACCAGCTGCCCGTCCGGTCCAGGAAACGGCGGGGAAGCGCCGTTGCCCTGCCGCCCGACACCCGGGCCGATGCCGACGCCCGGAGGAACGGAGCGCCCGTGCGATGACCCGGAAGGGTTGGACTGTTAAGTTAAGCTAGTTATAAGTTAGGTTAAGATAGTATTAAGAACTGTAGGGGGCTTCACCCGATTATTTATTGCTTTGAATTAAACTCAGAAATCATGAAAGAGCGTTTTACTGTGTAGTGCATGAATATGCCCAGTCACGCATGCGTCCTAAATAGATTCCAGCCGAGCACATGAGGCAACCTGCAGCAGACGGGAATCCACAGGTGAGTCGGGTCACGCCCTGAGAGAGATTAACACCGCCGACACCGATGAGTGGTCGTGTGTACGGGGGCGGGTGTTACAGTACAAAAGTTAAACTTTTAAACAAAAACCCTTAGTGTTTTAAATATAAAGTCGCCTGATCATACATTTTTAGTTTTCCAATCTGACCAATTCTCCTCCATTCGCACCCCAATTTATTCATGAAAATTAAAGTATAAATAATAACTAATATGAACTAAGTTTCAGTGATTATAATTATAATTACTAATCTATAATATAATTACATTATAATATACAATTGGCTATTTTTACTTTCTCGTTTTTACTTCGTAAGAAGAGAAAGTATTGTATTCGTGCGTCGGAAAACAGTGAATTTTTGACAGACAATGGGGCCCCGAACCCTGGTAACGAAAAAGTAGTTAAATGTTGTGCGTATATAGAGCATACGACTTCCTATAGCCCGTTGTATGGGTCGTTGACGATCGGATGACGGAAAAACGTCTTGTCTGTCCGTCTGTCTGGTCAAAGCTAGCGCCTAAACCGTTAAGTCCAATTTCTAAAATTTATATTCCTCGGTCGATTTAAAGGAACTCTCGGCCTTTAAGTATAAAAAAGATATTTAGATTTTTAAGGGTACTTTACATGAAGACTCAACATTTTCACAATTTTCTCAAAAATGACTCAAATTTTTAGATAATATGATAGAAGTTAATGCAAATTATTGAAAAAAACATTTTCTCAAATACAACTCGAATTCAAATACAGTCTCATTTTCGTTCAACCTTGAAGTTTTGAAAATAGGAAATGAAGAAATAATGCGAAAAAGTATGTGCTGTTGAAGCACTCCTAGTTTAAATCTGATTTCATTCAGAAAACTGATAATTTGCTTTGTTTCAAGACCTCTAAAAATGTAACATATATAAATTAATTTTCGTAAATGCTTAACGCATCAACCAATTTTCACTTACAGGAATTTCATGTATAATTTTCTCTGCATAAAAGTCATTCATACCTCATAAACATTCATATCATTCTCCCCATCTAAACGGTGCGCCATCGTGGCATGTCTGCACAGACACGTTGACGCGTCCCACTGTCGTATTTTCACAGAGACAATCGTCGTTGACGAACGTCTCAATAGGCGCAACGTGGAATTAATTTTCCAAGCAGACATTCAGCATTATAAGGGCTCGATAATCCACGCGTTTGGAAGGAACACTCCGCCACCGCGCCGGCACGTTTTATGGAGACCCCCCGCACTTAACCGAGTGTAAATATAGCTCTCGTGGAATTAAAGCAGCGCCGACGCCGTCTCCGCCGCCGCCGCCTCCGTCCCGCCCCAGCCCTACCGCCCCCAACAGGCCCTGCTGTAAAACCCGCCCACGCCGCCCCGCCCAACACACCGCCCGTGCCGCCACAACGCCCCGCCACATCGTCGCCACAACCCCGCCGCCCCACAACCGCGCCACATCGCCGCCACACCGTCAACCCCGCCCCGCCACACTGCCTCCACAATACCCCAACATCCCACAACCCCGCCACACCGACCCCGCAACGACCCATCGCCGCGCAACCCCGCCGCCCCACAACCCCCCGCCACACCGCTAACCCCACCCCGTCAACGTCTTAAAACCCCGCCGTCCTACAACCTTGCCACGATGTCCCGCCACACTTCCGCCACCTCCGCAGCCCCACAACCCCGCCACACCGACGCCGCAACGCCTCTCGGCCGCACCACAACCCTGCCACACCGCCCACCCGCCCGTGCCATACCCACGGCTACTTGGGTCCATGGCGTCGGGGTCGGGTCGGAGTCGGGTCTGAGTCGGGTTGCAGTCGGATCGGAATCCGGTCGGAGTCGTGTCTCACCAATACAATCCCGCCTTTAAGAACTTCGTGCTCCCGTTGCCGCCTGTGCCATACACACGGCTACTTGGGTCCATGGCGTCGGGGTCGGGTCGGAGTCGGGTCCGATTGCAGTCGGATCGGAATCGGGTGGAGTCGTGTCTCACACTACATCACTTCGTCCTTCAGAACCTTGTCACCGCCCCCATCTCTGCTGTCTGTGTAGTTATTTTCAGAATCCGCCGGTTCAATTCTATTCCTTGCCGACTGAATAACTCGTTAAATAGTTTGCCGCCAAATTCTAATAATTAGTTTTGTTGCAATTGAATGAATCAATTTTCTTCTAGGTGGGCCATGGTACACCCCTATCAGTTACGCCAACGAGTATGAGCAATGAATTGTGACAAATCGTGTTTTCATCGAATGTTACGAGACTAATTCTGGCCGACAGCAAAGCGATATCGGGTTTGTCAACACATTTATTTTCGACTAATATAATCTGCCTATCAAAATAAATGAACCCCTTAATCACGTCAAGAAAGATTACAATCCAGCCCAGGTTGACTGTCAACGAATTCTCCCTTTCTGAACCACGGCGGTTCCTCTTGTAAAGTTATTTGTGAAATAATTTTTTAAAATACATTGAAAATAATGGAAGTAAATTGTAAAGAGAGAATAAATTAAAAACCTCGAGAGGTAGAGAACAGAAGGAGAAGAGACAGTTCAGGAAACTGTTTTCCAATGGTTTTCGAAACGGAAAGTCCCATGCGTCTAGCTCCATTACCATTTCGTATTCGAAATGTGTTAATTCCCCTCGTGCAGCCATATTCACGTCACAAACCTTTTCACATGAATCACGTGAGTACAAATGAAAGCTCTGTCAATGCCCAGTTCTTTTATACCTTTTGTACGCAATACTACTGGCTTCAGTACATTAGCATTGAGACATGAAATGGAATAACCCGACTTGGCTATTTATAATTATTATGTATTTTGTTATTCTTTTTATATTTTTTTTAACATTCCGTTTTATTGTGACTTACAATTTCTGCCTCGCTGACATCTAAATTGCATAACACAGAACACAAATAGGAAACAAAACACACAAACATATTTTCTTTCTTACAACGAAATTCTCTCTCACACATATATTACCATTAATCCATTCTTTAGTAACACACTCGCTCGTGATCATTCTACCCTTAAGATACTTCAATCTATTTTATATTATCTTCCTTCATCTCAAAATCAAAAAATGATATAAACATTTATCACTTTTCATTCTGATCCGTCTTCAAGCTTGTGCAATGTCACCTTAGATGGGCTGGATCCAATTCAGTATAATATTTTCGTCCATCAATTTCAAGTTTGTGTATCAAAACATTCCTTATGATATGAAACTCGCGTTGCTCTACCACAATACATTACTTTTACTGTTGATAACTGCTCACGATGTTCTGACTGTTATCGTGTTTCGACACGTCCACACTCTAACATTGCTCGCGCTATTCTGACATCTAGCGTGCTGCGATACGTCTATACACCATTATCGCTCGCGCTGTTGTCTCTCGGCCATTTGCAATTCTCGCCGTTCACTTGTCCCCCCCTCAAGCAGTAGCGTGTCATGCACGTTTCTTTTTCATGAATTCTGCGCATTTTCTCTATCGCATAATGTCTATGCTCGTCCTGATTGCTACCCATTCACCCATCAATATTTTTATTTCTTGACTTCCGGTCTCTTTATAATTAATTAAATTTAATTCACGGAAATGTATCACGTGTCCATAGCTAAACTGATCAGATCACTAAAATGAAAGCCGTTCTTTATCATTTTATTATTACCTTTCCTTCTCCTCATTTTCTTGTTATTGAAATATTCATTTCTCAGCTAACGTCGACCTACGTTCTTGCTGTCTGTAATAATTTTGTCATTTTCTCTGTTGTAATTGTTGGCATTATCGAACCCCAAATAACTCATCACAGCATATTGCTTTCCCATGACTTTTGTCACCAGTGGAAAACATCTCCAGAGTTCTAATGTAGACTCATTCCTACTCATTTTCAATAAAACCTAATTCAATAGTTGCTATAGATGCGATGTTCAACTGTTTGATTTTCACATCTTTTTATGGCGTCTAGAAGAAATATTTCATCACTATTATGTGTAGAAAAAAAATCAACCGCGTAAAAATGCTCCAAATCGCTCATCCAAGTTCCATACCGAAACAGTACCATGTAAAAAAATGATGGTGTAAAACGAACTTCATACACGCACATATATTTTCTAACACGCCATGCGTAAAATACGGTTTCTCGTCTGAGTTTTATGCGTGCGAAACAGCTATTTTTTCCATTCCAACTAGTGGTGTGCGAAACATTACGACGAACGCGCGAAACATCGCGAAGTGCGTGTGAGTAGTAATCTACGTAACAAGGGCGCGAAACATTCTGTCAGCCTTCATGCAGCTCGTTGCGTTTATTTTGCAAATGTGCATTCCCGCCTGAGATATGGCATAATATTCTGGGGAAGCTCATCATGTAGTATTCAGACCTTCAGATTGCAAAAGAAAATTATTCGAATAATGAAAAAATGCCTTCCACGTGATTCATGCAAGCCTCTTTTCATTGAGCTGGGAATCTTACCATTTCCTTGTCTATTTATTTACGAATCTGTAATATTTGTAAAAAATGACCTACTTAACGGAGGGAACATATTTTCATGCAATATTGATATTTATAATTACAACACACGCCGTAGAAATCACATGCATCAAGTTTCAGTATCAACAGCTCAGTACAAAAAATCAACATACAATACATGTACGTTACTTTACAACGCATTGCCAGATGACATAAAACAATTAAAGTCGGTACACAAATTTAAGTTAAAAGTAAAATCTTTTCTGCTGCAAAACTGTTTCTATACAATTAGAGACTATACTGATCGTGAAAAAGAAGAATAATGTTTATTGTAACAAAACAAAGATATATAATGAATTAGTTTACGTTTGCATTGTATACATTTAAAAAAATACTTAATACGCCTGTAACAAGTAATGTACTTCAGCTTCCGGATCAATGACCCCCATCTCGATCAGGTTTTTGTCCAGTTTTCCTGATCCATTGAGCAAATGCTGAGATGGTCTCTTGTTTTGCTTCTGGACGAAAATGTAGCTTCACTGTGCGCACGTTTTGTTGAGTACTCCTTTTGCTTGTAGTTCATTTACCGTTGAAATTGATTTTCTATAACTCGGGAACAAACATTTTTCAAATATTTTTATTTTTCTGAAATAATTATTTTCTAAATTCATTTTTTCGTTTTCTATTTTACTTTTGTTTTATAATTCTGGCCCTCAAGAAAATGTGCGCAGATAAATTTCTTTCCCCACACGTCATATACAGTTTTTACTGTTTTTTGACAAATAAATAAATAAATAAATAAACCACAAAAAAAATGATTGATGCAAGAGTCGAGTTTGTCGACCACGAGGAAGACAGACGAGTGCGAGAATCACCTCGCATCCGTATTGCATGTACTAGTTTTTTTACTCCCATTGTACAGTTCTGTCATCTGATGGCTACAACCCGTTGCATAATGATAATCATTACGATACGGTTTTCATTATCATACAGGTTCTTTACCAAGCACAGACAAGCTTACAAACCAAGTATTGACACTTCATTAATCATTGAGAATCTTCATAGCAAATGTTTCGTTTGATTGTGTACATTAAAATTGTATTTATTATTATACTATGCTCTCGGTCTTAACTTTTTTTATTATTAGTAATTTTTAACGTGAATTACTCGTATTATTTAAAATAAATTGAATCGTAATTTCACTTTGACCCTATTAACTAGCGCTGTGGTAGTTAATGGAGATAACATCTGACTGAGGTTAAGATCTGATCGCAAGTCACTTTGGGTTATATGTTGCCGCGGTGTGGTTCTCCTTAAAAAGAAAAGTGTACTTTAAAATATCTAGTGATTCAAAGCTGGACTAGATATCTCCAGAAATAAGAGAAAAAGCAAAAGTGGTGACGTCGGAATTATTGTCTTAACTTCTGAACTCCCTCGCAGGCGGTCTGGTAAAACAAAGCCACCTGCGGTGGGTAGGGAGCTATCCGCTAGGTGGCCTTGGCTGAATCCTACATGCCCAATTGTCACGAAACGATTCAATGTAAAAGTTTAATTTATAAAAGTTACCACGAGTAGAAAAAGTATCGTATGAAACTCGATCTAATGGGAATTAATACACTCGTGTGAAGTTTACGATACTCGCTCGTTCCTCGCTCGTATAGTAATATCGCACTCGTGTATAAATACCCTTCATTACATCATCGTTTCATAATGTACTATTTGCACTGCGTGTTCAAAAGTAGTACACGCCACACTCGCACGAGGTAATTTTCTCCATCGTCTTCTGTCGCCGGAGTGTATCGAGAACGACAAAATCGACTCGTGCCTGACCAATCACCCGCTTCGCACTCTTGTTATGCAAATTACTATTACACAACCGTAATAAAATGTTGCAAAACACTTCATTTTCAACATCCTTCTCGTGTTTAGAACTAATGCTTCTAATTTAGAGGTACATAGCCGTGGACTATTTTTAGACCTCCTAAATGTACACAAGAAGTTCAATGAAATTCATTTCGTAGAAGTTATTAAAAAGGTCATTAGACTTTTAACTATGTTGTCATTCATTCATTTCCAAAACGGCATGTTTTGTCTTTTCTTTCAGAAAAAATGAACTCAATGTAAAGATGTCAGAAATTGAATATCGGGAAAGAGTTTCTGGTGTGAGTAATAGCACATTCAAGTACGAGAAATAGCATATTCAAGTTTGAAATGACTTTCTTCAGTGTACGTAAATGGTTTTACTAGACCTCTAAGTAACTTTTTAAAGTCGAAGCTGGAAGGTTAATTATGGACCATAGTGATACAAACGTTTACAAGCCGTTTTTTCAAAGACTCATTTTTTGTTATTTAAAATTAGATTTGTTATTTGATTTGACCTATTGATCCTCCGCTAATACTAAAACTTTTCAAGATGCAAAAGTGCTAGCACATCTAAATGTGCATTGTTCTATGTTTTATTAGTAGCATGTTACTATTTACCGGTTTCTGCACACATTTGACAGTTGTTAATTCTCTCTTTGCGAATACCGTATAAAGGTAAACAACGGTAAACAATGATTATAAGTAAAAGAAAAACAGAGTTCATATTTTTTTTTCTTTTTCCCCACGAATAATGATCATAATTAAGCACTTTTTGGGACCGTTCACAAAATTCAGCAGAAGTGAGGATGGCGAGACTGTCTTGCTCGTGAATGGACGTATCAAAGGTTCCTGAAGCATTTAAAGGTTGTGTCATGCAAAAAAGTAAAATAAGTGATGCTAAGCAAGTAACCGTATTGCAAAGTCAGTCACGCCTATGAGACATGGAGGAATATACAATAGGATGTGAAACACCCACTTTTTGGAAGTTCTGCCTAGAAAATGCGCAAGCGTCATGCCCTTGTGGTTTGATTTGTTTTAAGGAACATTCTTAATATCAAACACTACTTGAATAATGTGCTCGACAGATTGCGGTGCAATCTTACGATCCTTCTGCTACTGATTTCATCCATGAAATCAATATCCCGGCCACGGCGAATGTGCATGCCACGTATTTCGTGCAATGCATGTTTCTTTTTAGAGTGTGCCTTTAGCTGTGAGTGAAGTAGGGTGAACGAAGTAGTTGGAAAGTTGTTTGGAGAGACAATTTAATCTGTACTTTAACATATCAAGATCCTCTTAAATCAGTAGTTTATTGCGTCTAGAAACAAGATTATTCTTAAGAATCCGTATTTTATTGCTTTTACTCTTTTTTGGCATAATCATGAAGGATTGTTTCTGAATGTATTTTGTGAATACTAATCAGAAAAAAGTATTTTTGTAATTGCTAATTGATTCTTCCCCTACTCCAAATCCTCGTGTTATTTTAGAAAAGCCACACAAATAATAGTATACATGATATTATAGAAGTAATTATTTACATTCAATTAGGAAACAGAATATCCTCCATACTTTCCCCTTGGATGCACAAGAGTATATTCAGAACGGTGCATCTATGCCAGCTGTCACAACGGCCAAAAAGTATCCATTCGCGTAACTAGCGAAGACACAAAAGTTAGCAATTCGAAACACCACGGATACCCGCATGGGTGACCGTCTGAAAACCTCGGTTACTAATAACAGTGTCGACCCCATGGCCGAAGCGATAACGCCTAAGCACAGTAATTTATAGCTTTAGACCTCTATCGCCGAAGCACAATAGTTGATAGCTTTAGACCTCTAACGCCCAAACACAGTAGTTGATAGCTTTAGATCTCTAACGCCTAAGCACAGTAGTTGATAGCTTTAGACCCCTAACGCCCTAGCACAATAGTTGATAGCTTTAGACCTCTAACGCTCAAGCTCAGTATTTGACAGCTTTAGACCTCTAACGCCCAAGCACAGTAGTTGACAGCTTTAGACCTCTAACGCCAAAGCACAGTAGTTGATAGCTTTAGACCTCTAACGCCCAAGCACAGTAGTCGATAGCTTTAGACCTTTACGCCCAAGCACAGTAGTTGACAGCTGTAGACCTCTAACTTCCAAGCACAGTAGTTGATAGCTTTATTAGAACTCTAATGCCCAAGCACAGTAGCTGATAGCTTTAGACCTCTAACGCCAAAGCACAGTAGCTGATAGCTTTAGACCTCTAACTCCCAAGCACAGTAGTTGATAGCTTTAGAACTCTAACGCCCAAGTATAGTAGCTGATTGCTTTAGACCTCTAACGCCCAAGATAGTAGTTGATAGCTTTAGACCTCTAACGCCCAAGCACAGTAGTTGATATCTTTAGATCTCTAACGCCCAAGCGCAGTAGCTGATAGCTTTAGACTTCTAACGTCAAAGCACAGTAGCTGATAGCTTTAGACCTGTAACGAACAGTAGTTGATAGCTTTAGACTTCTAACGCCAAAGCACAGTAGTTGATAGCTTTAGACCTCTAACGCCCAAGCACAGTAGTTGACAGCTTTAGACCTCTAACGCCCAAGCACAGTAGGTGATGGCTTTAGACCTCTAACGTCCAAGCACACTAGTTGACAGCTTTAGACCTCTAACGCCCAAGCACAGTAGTCAATAGCTTTAGACTTCTAACGCCCAACCGCAGTAGCTGATAGCTTTAGACCTCTAACGCCCAAGCACAGTAGTTGATATCTTTAGATCTCTAACGCCCAAGCGCAGTAGCTGATAGCTTTAGACTTCTAACGTCAAAGCACAGTAGCTGATAGCTTTAGACCTCTAACGCACAGTAGTTGATAGCTTTAGACTTCTAACGCCAAAGCACAGTAGTTGATAGCTTTAGACCTCTAACGCCCAAGCACAGTAGTTGATAGCTTTAGACCTCTAACGCTCAAGCGCAGTAGTTGATAGCTTTAGACCTCTAACGCCCAAGCACAGTAGTTGATATCTTTAGATCTCTAACGCCCAAGCGCAGTAGCTGATAGCTTTAGACTTCTAACGTCAAAGCACAGTAGCTGATAGCTTTAGACCTCTAACGCACAGTAGTTGATAGCTTTAGACTTCTAACGCCAAAGCACAGTAGTTGATAGCTTTAGACCTCTAACGCCCAAGCACAGTAGTTGACAGCTTTAGACCTCTAACGCCCAAGCACAGTAGGTGATGGCTTTAGACCTCTAACGCCCAAGCACACTAGTTGACAGCTTTAGACTTTTAACGCCCAAGCACAGTAGCTGATAGCTTTAGACCTCTAACGCCCAAGCACAGTAGCTGATAGCTTTAGACCTCTAACGCCCAAGCACAGTAGCTGATAGCTTTGGACGCCTAACGCCCAAGCACAGTAGTCGATAGCTTTAGACCTTTACGCCCAAGCACAGTAGTTGACAGCTGTAGACCTCTAACTTCCAAGCACAGTAGTTGATAGCTTTATTAGAACTCTAATGCCCAAGCACAGTAGCTGATAGCTTTAGACCTCTAACGCCAAAGCACAGTAGCTGATAGCTTTAGACCTCTAACTCCCAAGCACAGTAGTTGATAGCTTTAGAACTCTAACGCCCAAGTATAGTAGCTGATTGCTTTAGACCTCTAACGCCCAAGATATTAGTTGATAGCTTTAGACCTCTAACGCCCAAGCACAGTAGTTGATATCTTTAGATCTCTAACGCCCAAGCGCAGTAGCTGATAGCTTTAGACTTCTAACGTCAAAGCACAGTAGCTGATAGCTTTAGACCTGTAACGAACAGTAGTTGATAGCTTTAGACTTCTAACGCCAAAGCACAGTAGTTGATAGCTTTAGACCTCTAACGCCCAAGCACAGTAGTTGACAGCTTTAGACCTCTAACGCCCAAGCACAGTAGGTGATGGCTTTAGACCTCTAACGTCCAAGCACACTAGTTGACAGCTTTAGACCTCTAACGCCCAAGCACAGTAGTCAATAGCTTTAGACTTCTAACGCCCAACCGCAGTAGCTGATAGCTTTAGACCTCTAACGCCCAAGCACAGTAGTTGATATCTTTAGATCTCTAACGCCCAAGCGCAGTAGCTGATAGCTTTAGACTTCTAACGTCAAAGCACAGTAGCTGATAGCTTTAGACCTCTAACGCACAGTAGTTGATAGCTTTAGACTTCTAACGCCAAAGCACAGTAGTTGATAGCTTTAGACCTCTAACGCCCAAGCACAGTAGTTGATAGCTTTAGACCTCTAACGCTCAAGCGTAGTAGTTGATAGCTTTAGACCTCTAACGCCCAAGCACAGTAGTTGATATCTTTAGATCTCTAACGCCCAAGCGCAGTAGCTGATAGCTTTAGACTTCTAACGTCAAAGCACAGTAGCTGATAGCTTTAGACCTCTAACGCACAGTAGTTGATAGCTTTAGACTTCTAACGCCAAAGCACAGTAGTTGATAGCTTTAGACCTCTAACGCCCAAGCACAGTAGTTGACAGCTTTAGACCTCTAACGCCCAAGCACAGTAGTTGACAGCTTTAGACCTCTAACGCCCAAGCACAGTAGGTGATGGCTTTAGACCTCTAACGCCCAAGCACACTAGTTGACAGCTTTAGACTTTTAACGCCCAAGCACAGTAGCTGATAGCTTTAGACCTCTAACGCCCAAGCACAGTAGCTGATAGCTTTAGACCTCTAACGCCCAAGCACAGTAGCTGATAGCTTTGGACGCCTAACGCCCTAGCACAGTAGTTGATGGCTTTAGACCTCTAACTCCCAAGCAAAGTAGTTGATAGCTTTAGACCTCTAACGCTCAAGCACAGTAGTTGATGGCTTTAGACCTCTAACGCCCAAGCACAGTAGCTGAGAGCTTTAGACGTCTAACGCCCAAGCACAGTAATGGATAGCTTTCGACCTCTAACGCCCAAGCACAGTAGTTGGCAGCTTTAGATCTCTAACGCCCAAGCGCAGTAGCTGAGAGCTTCAGACTCACCGAGCATCGGCGGGAGCGACCTGCCGCTGGCCGCGCGGCGCAGCGAGGAGCAGTGGGACGAGGGCGCGGGCGGCGGCGGGGGCGGCAGCGGCAGCTGCGGGGGCGGCGCCGGCCTCCCGCCCGCCCCCGACTCGCAGCCGCCCCCGCCGCCCACGCCGCCTCCGACGCCCACGCCACCGCCGTCGTCCATGGACCTGCGGGCGCCACAGAAACATTTCGTGTTAGGTGACAGTCAAGCACTCTTCGGGATTGTTAAAAATGTGTTTCAGTATGGAGTGTCTCAGAATAAATGTTACGAATTTCTAGGGCATGAATTGATTGATTGATTGGTGATTCCGGTCACGTCAGCTGCTAAGGTCATTGGTCCTGTAAGTGTAGTGTCTGTTTTAAATGACTTGTGATGTTCCCCCGCTGGATGGGAAGATCCGCCGCTCTCGTACGCGTGGTTTCGAGAGTTATCCCTAACTAGGTATCTCCTAGTGGCAGAGCACCGCCCCAGCCGCTACAAGCTCTAAGCTCCCGAGCGGTTTCCCGAGAAGTGTCGTATTGTAGTGCGTGTAAGTGAGCAGTCTGACACTAGAATTCCCCTCCAAACAGCGACTGTATTCGACCTAGCTGATAAGCTAGTATCGAAATCCCTTCCACCGCCGGGAGTGTAAGCAGAGGACCTCCCGCTCAGATGCACAGCAGTACTATCAGTTGATGCCCGGAGCCTAAGTCTGAGGGCAAAAAGTACAAGAAATACATTTAGTTGCGTCACATAGTGAGTCGCGAAACATTAGTGCATGATCACATGCGTTTCAGTAAGGGGCAAATACCAAATTTATAATATTCTTGTATGGAATTTCCTACCACATGTTCATTGGCAAAAAGTGACAATTTTCGATCTCTCTTCATGCCTTTGACCTTTGTAACATGTATTCTGAGAAACACGTTGATTACAACACTTAAATCTGTTTTTATTTAAATTTATGGCCATGTTTACAGACAATAGAGTATAAAGTTATGATAAAATATCACAATAAGGTTCTAAGAACTGCAATGTAAGGATCGGAACGTTGTAAACTTACACTGTAGTGGATTTACAAAAATGAAATTCAGTAACTTGTGAACACTGTTGTAAACTTTTTTTTGTATTCCAGCATTTTAAATGACCTTTTTCGTTACAAGAAATCGTTCATAAAATGTCATCTTAACTGACACGGTGACTTATTTTGCGTTTATGACACAAATAATTGCGTCATCACATATTCAGCCCATCGCAGCCCATCAAGCCCCCAACAAACTAGTGGAACCGCAACGTGTGCGTATGCAGTAAAGCTTAACATTACAAACAAGTTGCGTTAAATACGAAGGTAATTTCGTAAATAAAGCTCAGTATTTTATATTTTCGTACATTTGTTTTACAAAATCTTTTTGCCATCCTACAATATAGTGTCTATTTTTCTCAAATAGCGGGTTCCAACGATTGGGAAACTTTAGAATTCTATCAAATACCCCTTCATTGTTCTTTAGACGAATAATTCGGGTAACCGCTGAAGAAAGCTCATCCAGGGATGAAAAGCGACATCCTCGCAGAAGTTTTTTCAATTTTCGGAATAAGTTTGGTGAACTCACGACAGGACTGTAGGGTGCATGTTGTAATACTTCCCAACCATATTCGTGGAACTTGTTTGTTCCGACTTTGGCCATGAATGGGTGAGCATTGGAGAGCGACGTGGTGGAAAATGAGTGACCCAGACTCGAGCAACTGCGGTGGGATTTTGTGCACTTTCAGTACCAAATCATTTTACAGAACTCGAAAAACGGACGTTATTGAATTTCTGTAGCTTCCGAAATTTCTCCACGATGATCTTTTTCAATCACATCTGCCGCGAGTTTCACGCTGTGCTCATCTGTTGACGTTCTGGGTCTTCCCGGGTTTTGTGACGTTGTTTGCGTTCACACGACAAAATTGATTAGCCCAACTGCAAAAAGGGCCACGGACCACTGTTAACTCACTGCTTCTTAAAGCTTTCTGGATTTCAGTTAAGTTTTGATCTAAATATATGATTTTAGATTCTCAACATTCAGAGTACCCGAGACCTGTGTGGGCTCCATTTCTAAGACCCGTTATTAAATAGCGAAACAAGTTATTGATGAAACCGAGACACGTGTTTTTTGCTCAAACATTGAACTACAAGCGACGCAACAATCTGTACTGTCACGTCCTTCAGCCGGCGGTGTTACCAAACTGTGCATTATTTATGAAAATGACCCCCGTACTATTATTCTGAGGCGTCCTTTATATCGGACGTACCTAGACATCCTTTAGTTTGGTCACACTTAAACGTCCTGTATATTAGACGGACCTGGACATCCAGTGTATTGGATGTACCTGGACGTCCTGTATATTGGCCGTACTTCATTTATATTGGACGTACCTGCACGTCCTGTATGTTGAACGTACGTGGACGTCCTGTATATTGGACGTACCTGGAAGTCTTATATTGGACGTACCTGCACGTCCTCTATGTTGAACGTACGTGGACGTCCTGTATATTGGACGTACCTGGACGTCATTTATATTGGACGTACTGAATGTTGAACGTACGTGGACGTTCTGTATATGTGACGTACCCGGACGTCATTTATATGGGACTTACCTGCAAGTCCTGTATGTTGAACGTACGTGGACGTCCTGTATATTGGACTACCTGGACGTCATTTACATTGGACGTACCTGCACGTCCTGTATGTTGAACGTACCTGTACGTCCTGAATATTGGATATACTAGGACGTCTTGTATATTGGACGTCCTGTATATTGGACGTGCCTGGACGTCCTGTGTATTGGACGTACCTGGGAGCGTCGCCGGCGCCGCCGCAGCTGCAGGCGCCGATGCTGGCGGAGCTGCCGTAGGCCCAGGCGCCGTTGCCGCCGCCGCCGCCGTAAGGGGCGCTAGCGGCGTCGCGCCATGAGCCCCTGCGCGGCCGCGGCCGCCGACGCCGGTGGCGCTCCGACCCCGCCCCCGCGCCCGCGCCCGCCCCCGACCAGTACCCCGCCGCCGCCGCCGCCCCGCCGCCCACGCCACCTGCAACACACAAGCACACCAACGGGGTCAGCCGCGTGCATCGATTCGTGATGCTCCGTGCGTCACCTGCTAACGTCGTTTAACTCAGATTATTTCATGAATTAATTTTGATTTATTAAGAAATAAATATATAATGCATGAAAAATATGTAGTCGCATTTTGGCCAAGTGCAATCAGTAAGAGAAATAAGTTCCCTAACGTAAATATAAGAGCACCCTATCCTAATATACGAATCACGAACCACAGATAAGATCTTTCCATTCAAACACCCATATCACTACATAATCACATGTTTTTTATTGATTGGTTATTGATTTCGGGTGCGTCAACTGGTAAGGTCATTAGTCTCTTAAGTGTAGTGGAGGTTCTCCCGGGAGGTGGTGCTGATCTTCCCCTCTGGACGGTGAGCTCTGGCGCCGACCTACAGGTCAGCTAGTGATGTTTTCCCCAACCAGGCATCTGCCACGAGCAGGGCACCGCCCTGTTCGTCGAGTCAAGTTAAGCTTCTGGCGCATAGATATGGAGCATTTGAAGTGGGAAAAACTTTGAGTTCTCCGGGATCAGAGTAGAATCGCCAGAAAACAGAAGTCACGTCAGAAACATCTTTCGTATGTCATTAGACGTATTTAATAAACTAGTTACAAAGGAGTCTAGAGTCTTTGGCGTACGAATGAAAAGTTGCAATTTGAAAGTTGAAGTTGAAACGAGTATGCCAAAGATGCATTCTACGAATAGATACATATATTTGAACTGCAATTGGGGATGATAAATGAATGTGGCAGTTAATTAACAATAATAATAACAAAAATAATAAAAGACTACAATACAAAACGATGCAATAATAATACTATCTCTAAAATTAAGTGTTATAACAATAATTATTTCAACTCTACCATGATATACAATTATGCTGATAATACCATGATAAATTGACTATCCCATGATAATTATATATAATTATCTAAAAATTAATACAAGTTACATAGATATTGGCTAAATTAGATTGAAAAAAAATCACTTTCACTACACTTCACTGCACTACACTACACTGTTTTCCTTTGAATTACACCAACCAGCAATTCACCACACTTCACAGCACTTACTCATTTAACATATATTAGTCTTAGTTTGTTCTAACTTATTTCTAAAACTTGGGACACTTGGAGGAAATGCTTTAAAAGCGTATATTATATGGCATATATTATTTTTTCGAACGACTCTCTAAAGTCTATTGTGGCGTATGCGCCAGTTAAGTTTCACACTCAGTCCATAAGCCCTGAAGGTAAAAAAAGTGTTCATGCATGAGCGCTGAAAACATACGTATCCGTAACGACAAGTTCTACATTTTGTGTAATCGTAATGTATATTCTAAATATTTTGGGGAGTTGAGATCCATATTGCTAACTTGCCCCCGCCCCCCTTCCCCGCTTCGTACCCACTTTTCTCTCACATTCCACTCCGTCCCTTTCTTCATTCGCCCGCTCCCTCCTATTCAACCCCTTCCCTCGCTTCGTAACAGCTTCCCCCTCACTTTTCTACTCCGTCCCTTTTTTCATCCTCCCGCCCTCATCTTCATCCCCTTCCACCACTTCGTACCCACTTTACCCGCACTTTTCCTCTCCGTCCCTTTTTCATCCGCCTCGTTCCCCCAATTCATCCCCTTCCCCCGCTCCCTACCCACTTCCCCCTCACTTTTCCACTCCGTCCCTATTTCCATCCGCCTCGTCCCCCTCTTCATCCCCTTCCCCCGCTCCCTACCCATTTCCGCCCCCGCTTTTCCACTCTGTCCCTTTTTTATCCTCCCGCCCCCATCTTCATTCCCTTGGCCCGTTTCGTACCCACTTCCTCCTCACTTTTTCAGTCCGTCCCCTTTTCCATCCGCCCCGCTCCCCCTCTTCACCCCCTCCCCCCGCTCCTTACCCACTTCCCCCTCACTTTTCCACTCTGTCCCTTTTTCATCCTCATTCCCTTGGCGCGCTTCGTACCCACTTCCCTCTCACTTTCTCACTCTGTCCCTTTTTCATCCACCCCGCTCCCCCTCTTCATCCCATTTGCCCACTTCGTACCCCGCTTCACCCTCACTTTTCCACTCCGTTCCTCTTTTCATCGGCCCCGTTCTGTCCGCATCCCGTGACTACTGCGCCCTTCCCACGCAACCCTTCCCCTGCTCCATCCCTCGCCAGTTCCGACCCCTTCTCTCCATCTAGTCCCCGATGCGCTTTCATTGCCCGGCCGCGCTGCACCGTCGGGGTGCGCGCCGACCACCTGGGACAGCGCGGGCGGTCGCACGAGGCGCAATGGACAGCCGCCGAGCACAAAGCGGCCAGCGAATGGGGGCTCGGGAGCTCATTTGATCGCTGCGGCCCGCCCCCCCCCCCGCCTCGCTCCCTTCGACGCCCTTTGCGGCGGCCCTCGCCCTGCGCCAATTGACCTCGTCAAGGCCTTTAAAAGTGGGGACGCGCAGGCCATAGGTCTGCATCGGTCATGATATTATTATTACTGCATTCGATATTCAAAACAGAAGGACAAAAGTCACAACGTCTTTTGTGGTAACGAGTCCACAAATACTGAGTGCTTCCCGACGAGTTAACTTCTATGAAAATTGGTTCCGTAAGAGTAGTTCACATTATATCCCGGGATCGGGAGGGGTGGCCCAGTGCATCAACTGATGTCTCTGCAGTAACTCTGACCGGGAGGTCGTAGATTCGCGTCCCGACGGTGGCAGCATTTTCCACACTGGCTTGTCAGCTAGGTCGAATTCAGTCGCTGTCTGGAGGAGAATTCTAGCGACCTGCTGCTTTGATCGGTAGTTTTCCGTGGTTTCTTCGATCAACATCAGGCAAATGCTGGAGCGGTATCCTGACAAACGGGACACAGACTGCGCGCGCTATCTTTCCTTCCTCGTCCGCAACATCATGACCTCCCGAGTAAAAATATGAACTACACTTATGGGACTAATGAATTTAGCCATTGACGCGCCCGGAATCACCAACAACCAATCAATCAATCGATTTTAAAAGAGAAGAACAAAAGTCGCGAGGTCTTATGTGGTAACGAATCCACAAGTCCGTGAAGCTGTATTACCGAAAGTCCTAGATTCTAATGTGTGAATAAACACTGAGTACTTCCGGACGCGTCAACTGCTGCGGAATTTAATTTCGAGAGAATAGTGCACGTTATATCCCGAAAGGTGGCGATGTTCCTCGTCTGTTGCATTGTGAAATCGTCGCTGTCCTTCGTACCGGAAGATTCACTATGTGATCACAAGTATCCAGACGGAAGTACAGACACAAGTATCCAGGCGGTGGTGTTATGATGTGGTCGTGTTTTTCATGGAGAGGGCTTGCACCCCTTGTTTTGCGTGGCACTATCACAGCACAGGCCTACGTTGGTCTTTTGAACACCTTCTTGCTTCCCACTGTTGAAGAGTAATTCGGGGATTGCGATTGCATCTTTCAACACGACCGAGTACCTATTCATACTGCACCACCTGTGGCGGAGTGGTTACACGACAATAACATCCTTGTAATGGACTGGCCTGCGCAGAGCCCTGACTTGAATCATTTCGAACACCTTTGGGATGTTTTGGAACGCCAACATGGTGCCAGGCCTCACCGACCTCCATCGATATCTCTCCTCAGTGCAGCACTCCGTGAAGAACGGGCTGTCATTCCCCAAGAAACCTTCCAGCACCTGATTGAAGGTATGGGGGTATGGAAGATAAATTGATCATGATTATGGGGGGTGATAGGATGACACACACATACAGACATACACAAATACGCCCATGTCCAAGGCGGGACTCGAACCCGCGACCCTGCGGCTCGAGATCGCCACGGCACTGCTGTCTTAGCGATTTCCACGCTAGATTATATTATGTTTGCGCAAAAATATATCTTTTCATTCCAAGCCTGCTTCTTCCGAATTTTATCAAGAAAGGTTTCTGCAGGAAATGAAATATGGTTAATTTTAATTGCATATTAAAGTGCTTATTTCAGAATTTTTAGGCCATAAATGCATTATTTTAAAAATACATTTCAATATTTTTAGGTCATAAATACATATTTTTAAAAGCATATTTCAAGATTTTTAGGACATAAATGCATATTGTGATATACCAGAATATTACAAATTTTATTTAATAATATTAGTTGTACATGGGGTAGATAAATGGGTATGCAATATGGGGGTATACGGCCTTAGCAACGACAGCGCAGAGGTTGGCAAGGTCAACAAACTGTACACAGGCCTTGAAGATGTCAGGACGCTGGCTAGATAGCTAAAGAAGATAAGATGGGGTTGGTTCAAAAACGAATGACTGATGGGGTCGCGGCTACTTGGTTTCGTAAGAGACGCACGGGTTGGCTTGTGAAGATTAGACAGTCTAATTTTGCCGCTGTGTTTTGAAAAAATAGAATGAGGGACGCTTACCGAACCATAAAGGGTTAAAGAACACATTGAACAGGACATTCTGATTTTGGGTGTCGTGGAGTGAAGATCGCGGATTTTGATAGTAGATGACGTGGTGTAAAGATCGTTTGCGGACATTATATTAGGAAAGTGGGACTTGTATATTTTTTTGTGAGAGAAGTAATAGTTTTTCGGACTCTGAGAATTATTTGCCAAAAGTGGATTCGCGGAGGACTTGCACAGTTTTTCGGATATTGCAGTTGAACTTTAATGTTTTACATAACCTGTGGGAAAGACTAGGAACCTGGAGCATCGGATAAGAACCGATAAATAGTTTATGCAGTGTGGACTGGACGTGTCAGCAGCAGCGCAAGACCGGAAGAAAGAAGCGAAACTTGGAACCAACAACGGTCAAGTGAGAAGCGACTACGGAGCGTCGGCAAGCAAAACGGTAAAGAAATACTGCAGTACAAAAGAGATAACGTATTTAAAAGGTCATGACCATAAAATTAATTGTTAAAACTTAACGTTAAATAAATTATTGAATTTTGTTCTTTGGAAATGAAAGGAGTTTTCATTTGTCAATCATAATCTTTAATTAGTTGGAAGCATATAATTATTACATTTCAGATTCCACGCCATACTGTATAGTTGGCAGATTAGGTAATCGGCTATCGAGCAATAGCGAGTATTTGTATCCGGACCCATCGACTCAAGCTAGCTGGATGTTTATACAATTTTGTTTAAATTAGATGGGAAAACTTTGGTAGTAATTAATGTAACCTGTTTCTGGCGCCCAAATCTTAATATAAATTTGGAACAGGCCATAATTACAACCACACTCTTAATGAGACGATGATAAAGGTATATTTCAATATTTTTAAAAGTATATTTCAAGATTTTTCAGGGCATAAATGCATATTTTTAAAAGCATATTTTAAGATTGTTTAGGTCATAAATGCATATTTTTAAAAGCACATTTCAAGATTTTTAGGGCATAAATGCATATTTTTAAAAGCATATTTCAAGATTTTTAAGTCATAAATGCATATTTTTAAAAGCATATTTCAAGATTTTTAGATCATAAATGCATTATTTTAAAAGCATATTTCAAGATTGTTTAGGTCATAAATGCATATTTTTAAAAGCATATTTCAAGATTTTTAGGCCATAAATGCATATTTTTAAAAGCATATTTCACGATTTTTTAGGTCATAAATACTTATTTTTAAAAGCATATTTCAAAATTTTTCGGGGCATAAATGCATATTTTTAAAAGCATATTTCAAGATTGTTTAGGGCATAAATGCATATTTTTAAAAGCATATTTCAAGATTGTTTAGGTCATAAATGCATATTTTTAAAAGCATATTTCAAGATTTTTTAGATCATAAATGCATTATTTTAAAAGCATATTTCAAGATTTTTAGGTTATAAATGCATTATTTTAAAAACATATTTCAAGATTTTTCAGGTCATAAATGCATATTTTTAAAAGCATATTTCAAGATTGTTTAGGGCATAAATGCATATTTTTAAAAGCATATTTCAAGATTGTTTAGGTCATAAATGCATATTTTAAAAGCATATTTCAAGATTGTTTAGGTCATAAATGCATATTTTTAAAAGCATATTTCAAGATTTTTTTAGATCATAAATGCATTATTTTAAAAGCATATTTCAAGATTTTTAGGTCATAAATGCATTATTTTAAAAACATATTTCAAGATTTTTCAGGTCATAAATGCATATTTTTAAAAGCATATTTCAAGATTTTTAGATCATAAATGCATATTTTTAAAAGCATATTTCAAGATTTTTAGGGCATAAAAATCGTCTCCCTATTAATCACCGTCACCGCGGACATCATCGTCATCCTCGTCATTCCGGCGGCGGTGGAACAGGAGAAGAGCGCGTGGCGAAGGGGAAGGGGAGGAGAAAAGGTTTTAGTGAAAAATTAAACGAAGCGCGAAAGAGCCAGCGGTGCGCGCCAATGGACCTTCGGGCAGACTAATGGATAGGTAAACACGTTTTTCTCCCGAAACCACATTCTCGGCCTCTGAAACCCACGGGCCGTACATGTTGAAAAGACCGTGCATTCGTGAAATTCCTATATTGACGCTGCGAATTGAAGAACTCTTGGCAAAAAGTATACCCTGTACGGGAAATCCGGATACGGGAGAATCTACAGTGATTTAGAGAGATCGTAAAAAGTCCCACTGACCTGCGTATTTATACTTTCCGGCGTAATTTTTCAGTCGTGATTTTTTATATTAATGACATGCCGATTCCGAAACTGAAGTCAGTTTTTCTCTATCACGTCAGTTTTTTTTCGCTAAATCAAAATGAAAATACGGGAAATATGAGACACGCGAACAGGCAAGATTACAATTAATTTATTATCATACGTAAGGAATGCTTCTTTCTTATTATTTAACACGTCTAAACGCTACTATATTACATACTTATGAACATAACGTAGAAAGTATTGAATTGTGTATACAGATTTGAAGAAAACTACAAGTGGATCAAATCCCTCATAATGTACTGAGAAAGACCACGGTTTCAATTTTTTCAATTTCATAACGTCTTAACTTAGTTTAAGAAACGTCTTACTCTTTTCACATGTGAGATGTAGTTGGATCGTCCCTCTTTAGTAACCAACAGTAATCAGCAAACATGTTTTTGTTCCATTTCCCTTGATATTTACGTTCCAATTCCTTTCTTCCAGTCTTTCTCCTAGCTGTTCACTCATCTTTCAAAGATTCTCAGGGAAAAAGCCCAGAGTGAATGTAACATTTAACTTTGATGTTACCCTCTTTAGAAAAGATGGGCGTCAAGTCGCGATATGCACCAATATTACGTCATCCCTGGATCCAGCATGTTCTTTTCACGAAGTCTGGACCCGAGTACCTCGGAAGATTTCTTTGTAGGACCAAGGTCTAGTACAAAAGCATTTAATGCACTTTGCTTGAAACGTTTACGTTCCTTTTCACTTCTTCAATAGAGAAATCACAGTCAGAAATAATCTCTGCCATTACTGTGTCTCAATCCGATGCAGAAGAGCGACAGACTTTGTTAATTTTCTGGATGTTGTGGGCCTGGTACATCAGGACCATGAGAAACAGGTGAAAATGGAAATGCAATTAATTTGATGTCGAAATAGTCACAGGCCTCACGACATTCAGTTATTTTGAGCTGGTGTCTTATTGGCAATTGTTAATTTCTTATAAACCACGTTGCGTTGACTGACCAACGTAGAAATTTATTTTGTATAATTTGCAATTTCTGAATATGTGCAGCACCTCCCCAAATGTGGCAAGCATATGAAGGTCGTATTATGTATCTGAATATTGATAAGGATGTTTCAGTGTTTAATTTGGAGCTTTTGTTAACGAGTGGGTAGAATTGTATCATTTGTATAAAAGTGTTTTTTGCTACATTTGAAATATGATCAACTCCGTGTGAGTCTTCGATCAAAATAAAGTCCTAAATATTTTGCTGGTTGTGAAGTAGGTTTTTGTTAGGTTGTAACCACATTTGATGTAACATTTTACATTTTGGTTTGTCGTATCTCTCAACGTATTGTACTCGATTTCTCAAAAATAAGCATTTAAAATATCTCGGAGCTATCGGTCCAGTGTAGTCGTTAAAAAAATATTTGTGAAGCACACACACACACACACACACACACACACACACATTCAAACACGCACTCGTATTCTTTCATTTGAATGTATTAAAAAATAGAGTGACTATAGTTTACCAGACACAAAATAACAATTTTATTAATTTCCAAAAATGTTTTTTGTTTCGGTGGTCAGGATAGTTCCGTACATTGCACTGTTCACAATGTACATGCATTACACAACACTGCACAGAACACAATAATAATATTTACTCTGTGCTTCGTAAACATCACAAGCACTTATTAAATCAGATCCGGATGAAAGAGAGGCCTTTGTTTGAAACGAGAGCGTCGGACTGGTCGCGAATCGATACCACCCTGAATCACCGGTGAGTGCAATGCCCAGCGCATCGCCAGAGCTTTCGCCCGGCAGAACACCCTCGCCGCTGCAGCCGATACGGCGCCAGTGGAGCCGAGTACACAAGGGACGGAAAGAACAGAAGAATCTAGTGGTGCTGAAATAGCACGTACTATGGTGCGATTTTTCTAACACTGCCCCTCAAGCCTCTGTGGCCACGATGGAATATCACACGACATTTCGAGTCTTTCTCCGTCGTACCGCTAGAAGTCGCATGATTGCAAGCACTGCTTGATACCGTCGTGATCATGCAATACCTGACGGGACGACAGAGAAAGTCGCGAAATTTCATGACATACTCCATCGTGAAGACTAGTTGAGGGGGAAAGTTAGAAAAATCGCAGTATATCTTTCCCGTATTTTCACGCAAAAACCTGAAGTGAAGTGAAGTAAGGCTTGCGTGGTGAAATTATGTACTATTATTATTATTATTATTATTATTATTATTATTATTTATTATTATTATTATTATTATTGTTTTTTTAATTAGCAACTCTCTTGTACTTTATTGTTGGTCAATGTAAGCTTAATGCATGAAAAGTAAAGATATTCTGCCACCAAGTCATGATACTTAATTGCAGAATTAATAATAAAATGTAAAACTAAAAATTTAAATTACGCGAAAAGTACACAAATTTTCGAAAAATTGTACAGGATCTATATCAAAATCTATCTTTAAGGAATAGATTTCATTCATTCTATATCAAAATTCTTATCTTTCATATTTTAGCTGTAGGAAGACTCCGAAAAAATGTTGAACTTTTGCAATTTTCAAAAAATGAGTTTTTAACAAGACCTGGACCATTCTCTTAAACGTCATTCACACTATCCAACAAAAAAATTTAATAAAACCCGATGGAGCCATTTTTTTCGGTTGAACGGTTTAGCCGCTAGCGTTGTTCACGGACGGACGGATGGATGGGCTGGCGGACGGACGAACACACGTTTTGCCGTCATTCAATTTTTCGGT